>OZ020165.1:16706235-16790023 GCA_963971145.1 Sussaba pulchella
CGATGAGATGTTGTGTTCGCCCGAAGGCCCGAAATTTCTTGTTCTCGACGAAGGAACGACGAGCGATCTCCACCTGCAACAGGAGACGAGCGTATCGGATGCTGTTGTTCAGATTTAACCTCAGAGCCGGGCTCGGAATATTGAAGGATCGATGACGGAGTACCGGATCACGATGAAGCTCTCAAAATAATTAATGAGTCGCTGGTTTCGATAAAACGAAGAAGGAAAAGAAAAACAGGGAGGGAGGGAAAAAAATTTACAACGTTTCGATAGCGCAGACCGTTGTCTGCGGTAAGTCCATAGTGCATAACCGAAGTGAGTGCAGGGCGGGTTCCTCACGCCGCCGTGCAGATTGCATTCCTCGTCGCGAGTAAAAAAAAGGGAGGACTAGAAGATGCTTTTCGTGGTGCAAAACGTGATCAACTTAGGCGAGGAGTCGTTTGCTCAAGAATAAAAAAGTTTGTTTCTTTTCTGAGTTAAATTTTTATTCGTTATAGTTTCTGGGTTTTTATTCTTATGGCCAATAGTTTTGCGTCAGAAGGGAAAACAATGTTGAATTATTTTCTTGTTTTTCCAACAAATAAAATATTTGCCAAGTTTGAATTTGTTCTATCAACTTCAAGACGAAAAGATTCAACTGAATTTCGATTGATGATAACAAGAATAAATACAATAATAATATTAATAATAATAATAATAATAATAAATTATTTACAACTCAAATAAATATGATTTCCGCCAAAGTGTAGCCTGTGCTGCACTCGCGGTTATCGCCGGCATCTCGGTGCGTCCTTAGAGACACTGCAGAGTGCTCAGAGATGCTGCAAGTTATCGTAAGAAACACGTGGGTCGATATGGGGTCCTTCGCTTCCTGGACCGTTCAGTTCTTGACTTTGAGTTACGCGTTAATGGCCTCCCATTGTTATTCGTAAATAATTTCTTCCTACGCCTAACTTAGATCGTCATGACAGATCGCCACCCGAAGGCTTGCGTTATAGAGTCGTAGCGTGTGTACAAGAAAAAATTAATTCGATATTCATTGTTTCTCGTCGTCTCTTTTGATTTTCATTAGTATACGATGATCGCCCATAGTATCAGTATCGATTTCGCAACGAGACCAACGTTTTCTCGCATAACGACTTAGTCAAGGATTTCTGGCACCGTTCAGAGCGATTGCACACATCAGGTGCTATAAAAGAATTAATATTATTCTCATTGAATCAATGCGATAATCGATGTTGCAATTATTCAAGTTAGAGAAAAGCCTTCGGACATGGGATGAAAAAATGGGATAAATATGAAAGTTTCTCAATTATGCGACGAAATGATTAATCAACCCTTCACCGTCACACTAGGTGGAATCCACCCATCAAACAACCGACGACCGCCGTTTTTTGTTTCCATTTTTATCTCTTTATGAATTTTTTCAACACGTTGCCATTTCATTTCTTATGAATAAACTTTTCGTACATCATCTAGAATGTTCAAAGCATGTCCCGTAATTTTTTGAACCACTTCGGACGGATAGTTTGCTCCCGATCGTATTTTGAAAACTGACTGCCTGGAATTCAACCAGTGTGACAGCCGTGATATTTTTTGGTAGTGTAACGGTGAAGGGTTAACTTGCCAGGGTATGACGCAGGTGATATAATCGCCATCGATTATCAGAATCGGTCAGTCATGTGACATTGGGTCAATGTCTCATCCGACAAAATTAAATTACTGTCACGATTGTCATAAAACGAAAATCGACTAGCAAAAAATAAAAATAAAAAAAAAGAACACTGACGGAATGATACGTCACGATAGGATAATGCTATGAGATCATTCCTTTCTATTCGTCGTTGTCCCTCCGCCGGCATACCGTAACGTTTTTACCAAGAAATCATTGAGGGACTGTCCGTTGTTCCCTTCCACGTCTTCGCGCGAACGTTTGTTTCCGTATCGAAAGACCGAGTCGTGTCTCGCGTGTACGTTAAGTCCCAGGGTCAAGACAAATCGGTTTCTCACAATGGAATCGAATTATCCGCGAGTGCTTGCGTGGATTGTGCCGTGTGTGATTCTGTCAGCCACAATATGAAATGGAAATTACATTGGCGGGTACAAAGCAGTGTTGGCATTTTGCGGTAACACCTGTTCTCGGTAAAACCACAACTGTCCACGGCAGAGGCTAGCGAAGGATGAGGTTTAGAATTAGTTTAGAATATTCCATGTTGTTATTTTTTAAACTTATTTATTTATTCATTTTTTGGCATTGTTTCGAAGTAAACATAAATAAATTCTCGACACGTCAATCGTAAGAAATAGAAAATAAATTTTTCTCGCGCATAACATTGCATTTGAATACATTATAGATATTTTATTTTTTCGAATATTGATGTTTATCAATTATGTTTGTTTGAACTTTGGCCGTTTATATTTATTTGTTCATTAATTTTTGGCATTATTTCCAAGTAAAAATCAATAAATTCTCGAAATAGAAATAATGGGAAATAAAAAAAGGAATTTCTCCCGAGCATAAATTTGCATTCGAATACATTATCGATATTTTTTGTTTTCTAATAAGATGTTCATTAATTATTTTTATTTAACTTTTGATTATTTATTTATTCATACAGTTATTTAGGTTATTTATTAATTTATTCATTCATTTTTGGAATCTTTTCGAAACAAAAATAAATAAATAAATAAATAAATATATAAATTCTCGAAATACCAATAATAAGAAATGAAAAATAATTTTTTCTCGCGCATGAAATTGCATTCGAATACATTATCGACATTCTCTTTCGTCCCAATAATGTTCATCAATTATTTTTATATATCTTTCGGCTATTCCATCATTAATTTATCAATTTTTGGCATCGTTTACAAGCAAAAATAAATAAATTCTCGAAATACAAATACTAAAAAATGAAAAATATATTTTTCTTGCTCCTCAAACCGCAATCAAATCCATCATCAATATATATTATCTCCAACAATGCCGTTAAACAATTATTCTCATCGAATTTTCGGCGTTTATTCGTTAAATCACAATTGTACGTGCTCGTTTCACGTCTAAAAAATGTTCCTCGCCGACACAATCGTGAGAAAAGATTGTAACGTTGAATGACACGGATAATACCGTGACGAGAGTTATGCCGGACGACGAACGTGTGGGAGAAGACGTCACGGGACGGGATGAAACGAATTAAATTCGAGAGAAAGAGACGAGGACGGTTCGCGCGAGGTTTCGCAGTGGGAAAAGTGAGAAAGTGAATGCGCACGAACGCGCGTTGCATTCCGAATGTAGTTTGCGAGAGAACCCTGCGTTACGGGGCTACGGGCGTGCAGCGATCACCTAGGCACACCCCGCTCGTAATATGCAGATAAGAGTATAAATATGAAACATGAGATCACCTCGTGTGTACCACCTACGAGGCTGTCGTTGGCTGTTGCCGTTGCTGCCGTCTTTAACCGACGAGTCCTCTTCTCAGCTTCTTCGAGCTCTCGTCTCGGACTTTGCCGGAGGTGGAAGGACGAAGCAATTGCTGTTAGTCGCGCATCGGAGCGGAGTTTATGAAGTTTATTATTATTTTTTTTTTTTTTCATTTATTTTATTCGTTTTCTTCATTTCGAAGCATCAATATTCCACGAGAAACATGAGGTAGAGATTTGTTGTATGAAACGTGACTGCAACGCATTAGTCTCGATTGAATAATTTAAGGGTTGTATTTTTTTTTTGTGTTTCGATTTTCTTTGGAATAATTTAAAACGCGATAAAAGAGAAACGCTGGTGTTCATTTAGCATAAAATCGATCAGCTGTAACGAAGGTGGACAGCTGTGATGTTGGAGGAATCGTTTAAAAATAGATTGAATTCATAAAATATTTGTCCGCATGGAAGATGGGCATTTATCCAATGAAAATGTACTTAAAATACTTGTTCAAACAAATAACAATAATTGATTATCATGCAACAATTAACATTTTTACATTTCTGCGATAATAATAAACAGTTTAGGTTATTTCTCTGTTTTGCAATTGATTTTGATATTTAATAGCAATTATAATTCATGCTCATATAGTGATGAAAGTATTTTGAATACATTTTCATTGGATGAATGCCCATCTCCGGCCCGAGGAGCTATTTGTTCCAGCCTGCTTCGTGGATTTATGGGGAACCTCAGAGAAAACTTTTAGAAAGTGTTGTTAAATTTTTCAAGTAAAACAATTATCGGTACCAGGTTGGACCGCTTTCAGTCATTTCTGTTTCTTCGTTTTTGTTGTTCTTTCGTTGATTACTTAGTTAAAAATTATACTCAAATACGTAAGACAAATAAGAGAAAAATAATAAGTGCAAGGCGAGAATTATTCACATTCGTAATTTTCATTCAGAAGCAATCCGAATTCAACAATTCGAATTATTTCAGGTCCCTAATTCAAAGTCCCTATTTGAAAATGGGCTTCTATTTGAAAAACAAAATCCAAATTTACGCCCACATGGGCCTGCATCCAATCGACCCTCTTACAATCAAAACCCGATCCAATTCCCCGGCATTTCAATTTCCACACCGCTTTCGCAACAAATAAATAATATCCATACCACTTTAAAACGCGAATTAAATTTATTATTTGTCCACGCAATTGCAAAATTCTATTCTTTCTCGGTCGATGTATCCATCGACGCCGAGCTACGACCGCGGCTACGCTCATGTATCATTAATCGATAATCCGCAGCACCCTGAATCACGTTCTTCTTGCGCATAAATTCCATCCGGCTGTACATATTTCACAGCGCTGATATTCCCCAACGCCTTGGCCGTTGAACACGATTTTCCATCCGACCCGGCGCGCGCTCTTCGCGACTTGTTACACACGCGATCGGGAGACACATTGGAAGAGGCAGCGCGTTGGCGAGTGCATCGGGCTGCACTCGAAGAGTTGCCAATTGAACGTTGGGCGAGAGAGCGCGCAAGAAACGTCTGGAAAACCGCCGCGTAACCACGCTATAAACCCGCACGGTCAAGTTGATCGGGTTGCCAACGCGGCGTATATTTTTTGCTATGAAATATTCGCATTGAATATCGTCTTAGCGGTGTCAGCTTCATCGTGCGGCAAACGCGGCCGTGCCATCCGACGGTGGTTCTTATGAATATAACGTCGTCGTGATTCCACGCTCGATTGTGAAATTATTCGCTCGCGGTGCAACAGTACGGCACGTATTACGACGACTTTGTACGGCGCGTTTCGCGTCAACTCGGAACTATCGCCGATTCGTCGACAACCACTCCGTTTTTGGGGGATAGGAATATTTTTTATCTTTCTTAGAATCCATGACGATTGTTCTTAGTTTTTAAGAAGTTTTTCTTACTGTTTTTTGGGGCTGCTGTATGTTTGAAGATTATTTTTTGTTAATTGATTTGGGTGGTTATTTATGCTGGGAATAATTTTTAAATTAGGCTAGTGGACATGAAGAATCCCGACCATCCCAAGGGGCCGAATTTTTTTGCCGAAATTTTTAGTGTCACCGCATTGTCGAGTTGGCACGGAACGTCCCATATACGGGTATATTAAAAACAATGGTGAACGGATTGCCGTGTTGGATTGCGCACACACATGTGCCTAAAGTGCACACGCTGTAGATTGTGGGCTTTGCAAAACCTTTCCTGAAACGCTTGACATACGACGAGAGCCACGAGAATCCGATGATGAGAATTTTTCGCAATTTTTTTTTCGTTTTTTTTTCCCGAACGTAAACGACTCCCCACTTCACTGTCCTAATTACTACAAAACTGCAACTAACAAACCTTCGATTTTTTTTTTCAAGAGTTCGTGATGGTTTAAGAATTACGTACGTATGGAGAAAAAATATAGTAGAATGAAGTAATATAAATCACATGACGAAATTAAAAAAAATTTATTTCAGGTTGTCATTTAGTTTATATGGAAAAGTCTCTTAGCCAATAAAAAAACTACAAATTTGCAGTTAATGCGAATAACTATAAGAATAATTTTTGATACTTGTATTTTTATTTTTTATTAATTTTTATGTTCAATTATAAATTCAATAATTTTTATATAGATATAATTCTAAATATGAATATTTTCATTGTTTGTACACCTACATATTTTTACCAAATTCGATATTTTGATCAATTTTTTATGGACGAAAAAATACTTCATTTTAACTTCATATCGTCGAGAATCAATATTTTTAACAAATTTTATTGATGAATTATTGTCTGGTGAAAGATATTTTTTATCGCGTTTTGAATTTCGTGTTCTTCTCAATTAATTCCGATTCGACGACGTTTTCGCCGATAACAGCCGAAGTAAGGGGGTAGTGGGTGGGATTCGGATCCAGAAGAATTCCGTAGTTATTATTGCCACAGCGACGACTGCCGAGCTAGCCGAGCACAAGCCCACGAGCCATGAGCCAAACCGAGCTCATTGACACTCGCGTCACACCTGCTTACGTTTACGAACGGTTACGAGCCGACGATATGAAAAAAAACTTTCACGGACGTCTGTCCAACGATTCATCCATCCGTCGTGATCACGCGACAGCGTTCCATCTCGTTCCCCCACGAACCTACAGATGTCGCTGCAATCAGTCGTGCGCTCGGTCTTCCGATCGTTTCACGAGCAAATTTGCCTGAACGTGGAACGAAAATATGACAAAATAGACACAAACATCTTTCTCGTTCAATACATGAGTATTGCAAGTCGCATAATGACATCTGTTGTTCGAAATTGCCGAGAATGTCACACACATAACCTCTTCAAGGACCACGTGTCACATATTGTGTCCACTTCGAAAATGCGATTTGCGATTTCTCGCAAACGGCTGCAAAGATTTTAATTAAAATGATCGTAATTTATGCAGCAATGTGGCAACCATTTGTTTTTGCTTAATTCATGATAATAATAAGAATAATAATAACAATATTAATATTACTAATAATAATAATAATAAAAATAATAATAATAATAATAATAACAATATTAATATTATTAATAATAATAATAACAATATTAATAGTATTAATAATAATAATAACAATAATAATAATAGAAAAAATAATAATAATGGTAACAATAATAAAAAATATTCCTCATTGCTTGGCAGGAAGTGAAATACAAATCGTTTTATCAAAGCGATATTTCTCTCTCGCACTCGCGTTCTAAATTCGAAAACGTCACACGTCAACTTAAAATCTTTCCACGAGCTAATTTCAATCCAAGCTCGATTTAAACTCGCATTATTTATACACCACCGTTATGTTGGCAATATCCCGTCCGGGATAAACGTAAAATCGAAAGGAAAAATGAAAGAAAATACTCTATTCCGGGATTTCTCCGGAACAAACGAATGTTTCAACGTACAATACGCATGTATTACTTATTAGCGGTTTCACGTGGCTGTTCCCTCTTCGTTCGCGAATGTGGCACGAGGACGTGCTTATATTATTGCCAGCCCGGTCTTTTGTGTCACTGCGAACGACGGTGAAACCCTCGACTGTGATTCACAAAGCACAAGCGAACGAGAAACGCTCCAACGAAGACGGGAACAAATATGTATGTACGTTAAGTGTCGCGGGAACAGGCGAGGCCACGGCAATTCCTGCTCGTAAAAAATATCTTTGTCCGTCACTAAAAACACATCTCGAAAAATAAAAATAAAATAAAAATAAACCTTGTACAAAGCTTCTTCATTATTTTTCTTTTCTTTTTTCATCAACCATTTTCATGAAAAACAATATTGACCAATCGTCGTGCGTCTTTCTAAAAGGAAGCTGCGACGTTGATTTCCATCAAGTCGAATAAAAATGTACGACTGCGAATAATTTCTTTTATCCCGTGGTAAGGTGAAGAGGTCGTCGCGATCGAAGCAGATATCCGCTGTTGCTGCTGTTGCTGCTGCAACTGCTTGCCGTTGGTGTTCCTACACCGCCGAGACGAACGTCTCGATCACGTATTTCCACGTGTGCCGGGGTCGATACACGTACGTGCAATCGTTAGCCGTGTATCTGCGTTACATACTTATGCGTACGCTAATTGATCGGGTCTTTAACGCGGAGTCGAACGCGAAAGGATGCACGGTCTCGTCGCGGTTGCTTGTAACGACAGCGAGTGCAACGGTTGCGCAGGGGTGTAAGGTCGGGGAAAATAAGCGGGAGGGGTGGAAGGTGGGACACAGAAGTGCATTGAAGTTTTCGCATGTAGCGAATGGTTCTCGGTGGGGATTCTGCAGAAGCGCTTGGCAAGACCGAGAGATATAATGAAGATGCGCGTGCACGACGATTCGTGGAAGTGCTTTGCGCCTCGACGTTCACCACTTATTTTTCTGCATTTGCCTTACCTCCTTCGTCTTCGTCTTCTTCTTCTTCTTCTTCTTCGTCTCCTCCAGCTTCTTCCAGGTCCAGAATAACCGCCAACAGTCCAGAAACACATATATTATACACGATAAATTTTGCGGAGCAATGGCGATGAAGACCTCTAGATGTAACATTTGTTATGGAACATAATTAAAAGAAGACGCATCGCTACAAAGCGTTGCAGAATTTTTTTTACGAATTATTTCCTCGGTCTTACATCAGAATTTGACGGGTGTTTGATATTTTTTGTGGCGTCGGGCGAGTTAACGAACCCAATGAGCACCCCTCGAGGCTTTATTTACTTATTTATTTATTGAATTTTTTTTTTTTTGGTTATGTTGGATTTTCTGGCGAGGCTTGAAAGAGAGGTTAGGAATGAAGCAGCGTAGCCGGGAGCTAAGATGGATCGACTCTCATTAAGGTGATGGGCTACATCAACCGAGCCGCTGTGAGTGCGAAAGAGATAGCGGCATCAGGGCTCGCGGTGAAGCGAGAGACAGCTAGATAAACATGTAGCGTATCGTCTTATCATCCGTGACGGATCGATTATACTTTACGGAAATGTTTTTCATCACTGCTTATCGAATATATCGTTTGAAGGAATGGTTCATCAGTTTATTTATTGAAAAATCATTTTTGTTTTAATTTGTTATTATTATTGACAATAACGCTATTAATTATACTTATAATTATAATTATAATAATAACAATAATGATAAGAAATTATTAATACTGAAAGCTGTGGAGTTTGTGAAAAAAAGAAGAACCTAAAAACCAACCTAGATTAAGAGAGATTATTTTTGAATAGAAGAATCGACGAACGATTTGGTTCTATAATATTATTATTATTTCTATATTATTATTATTATTAGTATTATTATTATCATTATTATTATTAAGAATACTAATGAATTTATTTAAATTTAAAGGTGATGACAAAAATTATTTTTCGTTCGAAGAATGGACGAACGATTCGTTTTTATTTCCGTATTTTATTGTTATTATAAAAAATTATAGCAATTTAAAAAAACGAAAATAAAATATAAATCCAACGTCACGTATCGAGTGAGAGTAAAAATTCTCGTGAAATATTCGGAGATGATATCTCGAAACCGCAAACAGATACGTTACAATATTTTACTGCTCGTTCTGCTCGGTCTACTTTCTACTTAGCACGTGTTATTATATTACATTCCATTTACATTCGCCTCCTTCCTTCTTTTTTTTTCATCCCAACAATAGACTGGAATAAAATTTCGCAACTCAAATACGAAGAATTCTATAGCTCTGCAACGAAAACTATAAATTCAAGTTACATTGTAAAGACCTCGTTTTTTTGTTGTCATTATAAAAAATACGAGAATCCAATATCTATTCTACTTTTACGTGAGATCAAATACGTACAAACATGATGACGTTAATACGCTTGCAGAAGAAAAAATGAATGATCACAATAGAACGGAAACGGAACTGGAAACCATCGCTACAGAGTTGATTTCGAAGTATGCGTATGAAATTGTTGGAAAAAAGAAATTATTTTGGACAATGGTTGGCGGGTATGCGTGTTTATGGATGTGTGAATAATGCGAGTGAAAATATGAAAGGTGTAGTGTGCCATATCTGGGTCATCGTAGCGGTAAATTGAAATACATATGCATACGTGATATATAAAACCTACAACACGATGTCGTGGGTTGTCCACCGATTGACCCATTTACCGTACATTAAACCTCAGAACGCTGGCGTAATTCTTCGGTCGTTGATTCGTCGTAGACAACATTTTTTCTACAAATACAAAAAACGGTCTCGGTCTGTCTTTCGATGGTATATGAAAAAAAAAAATTATCGATATTAATCACAATCAATACTCATTATAGTAAATAACTAACTAACTAATAATAATAATAATAATAACCATAATAATATTATAATAATAACAATAATAATAATAATAATAAGAAGTATAGTACTAATAATAATAATAATGATAGTAATAATAATAATAATAATAATATCGTATTATTTGGTATGAGATGTTTATAGTATTTTATTATTTATAGTTCATAGTATTATTTCTAAGCCATGCCAAATACTTGGTGTCATAATGAAATACTATAAACATTTCACACCAAAT
The DNA here is from genome assembly GCA_963971145.1 of Sussaba pulchella. Taxonomy (NCBI): domain Eukaryota; kingdom Metazoa; phylum Arthropoda; class Insecta; order Hymenoptera; family Ichneumonidae; genus Sussaba; species Sussaba pulchella. Next base: position 16,716,732 of record OZ020165.1, read on the forward strand.
CATACTAAATTATTAGTATAGTTATTATTATTGTATTATATTGTAATAAGAAAAATAATAATAATGACTATACTGATAATTCGGTACAATTCGGAATATTAATAATAATAGAACAGAGAAATGAAAATAATAATAATAATAATAATAATGATAATAATAATATATATGGATGATCAAAAGATGAAAGAAATAATCATATAATTCTATTTTTTCAAACAATAATTGTGTTAACGCCATAATTTGATATACCCCTCAAAAAGAGTTGCAAAATTACAAAACACAATTCCTTAACGCACAGTCCTACCCAGTTCATGCACACTCAATAATCATCCCACGAATAAAACAGCGTCAAAAATTTATTCACGATAAAAAATAAAACAAATATAAATCAAATACGCAAATTTTGCGATCATACGTTTCGTTTATTCGATCGTGGCTCAACGCCCGTGCGGTTCCCGGGGGGGCAAGCAAGCCCCCTCGTGTTTCGTCCTCGTGCGAGTCGAGAAACGACTTCCTGGATGGACCATATTCGCGAGAGCGGCCCTCGGAGTCTCGCGGTCCGCCGACCGACGTCCAGTCCGGCGAATGGCGCATATCGTCGGCGTCGGCGCCAGGATCCTCGGAAGGACAAAACGGGTTCCGGGGACCGGGTCACCCACTTCGAATTCGACCTGGCTGCCTACTTATTCCGTACAGTACTTACGGCATTATAGGTACCCCGTCTTTCCTCGTCCACACCGCTTGTTAGCTCGATGCATCGAAAGTCGTTTAACGCATTATGTGTCGTACAATCATGCGGGCATTCAGAAGTATACACGCACATACACGCGCACTTATACGTATATTTACATATGTATATATTTATATATGTATGAGTATGTTTTGACTCGTGCGGAACGCCCACGACCACGGGAATGGAGCCATTCCTTCGGCTCACGATCACTGTCCCATCTCACATTCTCTCGTGTGTTCACTCGATTGTGCATGATTCAGTGAAAGTACACAACGTTGTCCGGCTTTGGACTACACGTTTGTGTACTCTGACCACCGCTTCTACATTTCATGCTGCACTCCCGAGTGGATAAAGATTTTTTTTTCCTTTATTTTCATTGACTTCCCGATTTTATAGGGTGTTCCCGGTTTTATGGGATGTTCTTTAGTGCGACGTCATAAAGGAACAATGTTGATAAGTAGAAAGCTGTTAAATTTACCCGGACACGGATAATCTTCTTATTAGCGACAATTGATAATGATAATAATAAATTTCATCTCGCGAGTCGGGAAGTAACTTGTGGGGTTCGTAAACGGTCACACACAAAATAAACACGAATAGCCGTAGGTGTTATTACTAGCCATAGGAACTAACTAACCATGGATCCTACTAGTTTGTATTTTTATTTTTTCAATTTCTCAGAATTCCCCGCATCTTTTTGGTCGAGTCACCCCCATCGACGTTGGCCTTCACCTTCGTCAAGTTTTAAAAGTCAAATTAGCAAATGCTCGAAACAGATGCAACCTTGAAATTTTTCTGCTGGAACGTGCATTTAGTGGCTGTGATGTGTTCCGAGGGAGAATTCCGAGGTCTCGACGGGTCGAAGGAGTACGGAGGCACGAAGGACTAGGGAGAAAGATGATGAAGAGAGAGAGAGAAAGGGAGAGAAAAAAGAGAGGATTCGAGAGAAACGAAGAAGTGACATAGGTCGTGATCCAAGAGGGCCGAAGAAATTATTTTAGAACAAAAATCTTCTTGGAATTCGTCCTAGAAATCGAGCAGTAAAATAACTATGAATAAAAGACCATTGCCGAGAAGAATTCGGGACCGGGAGAATCCAACGGGTTAGATTCTCAGACGGGGTGCTACGTGTTTTTACAATTTTTTTATTTTTTCTATTTTACCATTTCTTTTATTTGTTTTTGTTTTTTTATTTTCAAATCGTAGCCGCATAGTTTGGATCGACTTTGTTCTACGTGAACGCTCCTGCCGCGTTTTGTGGAAGGACCTATTGGCCTCTCTCGCCGTTCACGTGACGCGAAATTATACATTTATACGACCGTGAAACCGAAAAAAAGGGCGCCCGCGGTCAGTCCCAATCGCAAATCACACGGCATCGAGCGAACGAAGCTCCCGCTTTTCGTCCTACGAGTCCTTCTTCGACCATCTCACTGCCAGACATTTTCAAACGCCTCTAGTATTTTTTTTCTTTTTTTTTTTTTGATCTTGTATTTTGTTTTTATTTTATTTTTCATTTATTTATTTTCAAGTCGTAGACGATTTATGCGTGCCGACGGACCTTCGGAAGGTGCTCCGCACGATCTTTGCTTCGTTGGCTATTATTTATGGGAAAATAAACTATTCCCGTGCAACGATGTCGCAGCGAGATTTTATTTCGCTTCGCGAGAGAAATTGTTTGAAAATTTTTGGTCATTTCTCCGTCTGTGATTTGGAGGCGAAATTGAATAAGTCCGTGAAAGGAGGTTTCGAGATAGGACGATTTTACGTTGCGAACGCTCCATCGCAGCGGACAGATCGATTAAAAAAATAATGATTATCAGTGTACACTCAATTTTTTGTACTCTTTGAGGTAGCATTCGGTAAAATTTGAATAGTCTGTAGGTTGTGGATACAAAAAATTCACTGTTGGACTCATTCGACCCTGCACAAACTTTGATCGTCCGCCATTTTGAATCGACCCGTCCGATCGAGTTGAAAAAATTCTCAAATATAGTTTGAACATTGTTAAATCAATCGATATCAATCAAAAGTGCGATTGAAATTATTTACATACATAAAAAAAGTAGAAAAATATTTTTTTTTCCTTTGAAAGCTTGTTTAGAAGAAAATGAGAGGGTCTAAATGACCCTGTGTGTTGTGTAAGAGTGAAGAGAAGCTCGATGTCCGGAAAAAAATGTTAACGTCGTGGTTTGATGATCGTGGGGCGAATGAATGGTTATGGAAATATGTGCGAAGTCACGTGGGAGAGCTGTGTGGCGTATGAGGCACGCGATGAGAGGTTTCGTGCGTTGTGGCAAGAGGCGAACTTGATTCGATCTACTACTGACGATGGCGATAGGCATGCAGACAAAGCGGTCTACTGGACAACCTCGAACTACATTTTGCTATTCGAATGATCTCCGATTCGCCCTCGTTTTGCAAAGCGACTCATCGTTATCCGCCATGGAAATGTACTATTAATTCCAGGAATAATCGTTCCTTCATTTACATCGAGTTATCCATCTATTTCATTCATTTTAATGAATAAACAAATAATCTAAATCTAGTTATTAATCATTTTTATTTCGTAATTGAAAGATACTGCCAAAATAGTAGGTAAAAAAATATCAAAATGATTATAAAATCATTATAAATAATTATTTAAGAATGATTTGTTTGTTTTTGTTTTTCATTCCTGATGCAAAGTGATCTAAAAATGATTTTTTTATTTGTTTCAGGTAAGCAATTTCGCGGCGATCTGTTTAATTCTGACGTGGATGAAATGAATCAATGAGAATTCGGTCATTGACATTGCCCATGGTGAGTTGTAATCGTTTTGTAACACCCTTGGATTTTTTTTTTCACGTTTTCCTAATCGGTCAGGCCTCGATGTTTTCTCGCGACACATAATATCGTCGTTCGAAATCTCGACGCGTAAGTGAAACTGAAATCGATCTCACGCCCTTGTCGTGGTAAATCGTTGTTTTATTCGTCGTTACGAGTTTTATCGAGGATGGTAAACGAGTGGGAATTAAAACGTTTCGATCGAGTGGATACAGCGATAAATGTGCGGACCATCGTCATCGTCACGCATACGTGACGATGTTCGATATATTCGTGACGATGGCCAAACTAGAATCCGTGGTTTCTGAAATGGTCAAATGTGTCAGTGACGAGGACGTATTTTTTTCTTAAAGAAGCAATAACAATTAAATCACGCCTTGTCGAGTTGTTCAAGTCAATTTGAAAAAAAACCTTCACAGAGAAATAAATCTGATGAAGAAAGAAATAATTGAAAGAATTCGTGCTAAAATTATCGTGGATAGTGGAATACAGTTAATGGCATTTTTTTCTACGTTACTAGACCCTTTTTCTTCATTCTACCGCGATCAATACTGAATAGTTAGAATGCATTAATTAAAAAAATTAGAATAAAAAAAATAATTAAATAATTTAAGAAAAAAATAATTAATATGCAAGCTGGCCAAACGTAAGTTTTGTCATTTCAATCCCACTTCTAATCTCTTCCAATTTCATATGAGATCAAGGAACAATAAAAAATCAATAACCTAAAGAATGATTAATTAATTACTAAGGGTTAATTTATAAAGATTAATTTATTAAGTGAACAAATAAATAAATCAATAAATGAAGAACCAGCAACACAATATTTTATTATTCATTTCCGTATCATAAATTTTGGTGTTTGATTAAAATACATTATTTATCAGAATAAATCTTAGTAATGTGAGAAATCAAAAATATTATACGATAGAAAGAAAAACCGTTTTTATAATCGTTTTCCACCGTCAAAGAAATTTTTTAATCAATTTTACGTAAAATTCATAAACTTGCAGTGATTAGAGCGCCTGACATATCGAAATTTGTAAAAACAAAAACGAATAAAAAAATAAAACAAATTGTCGGAATACGATCGTACAGGAGGTGTTGCGACGAACTCGCGTAAGTCTCGTTAACGCGAATACGAGACGTTCGTGATGGCTTTTTACGAAATGGTGTTACCGAAAACGGCGTGTTAGAACGATGTCGCCAGAGCTCGTGCACGAAGACGCCTTACAACGCTCGGGCGGATGAGCGGCGGTGCAATTGCGACGAGCTAACGTCATAACGAGATTGACACAGAAATGGAATACAGAGAGACGCGTAAAGCCACCTTGGCACAATTATGTGCAAAGGAAGGATGGGCGACACGCGCCCAGGAGACAAACGGCGTTAACGACAAGTACTAGTGGTACATATTCGTTTAGCTGCGTTTTTCGAAACTTTCCGCCATTTTTAAAACGACGAATGATTTAATTCTATTAAACGATCATATTGAAATTGCAGTTTTTAATTTTTTTAATTGATTATCCGGGAGCTTTGACTTTATTATCGACTTTGGTATAGATGGATTCTAGAAGTGAAGAATGGAATTTATAGTGATTCCGTGCTTGAAGGAGATTTTTTCAAGTACAGATTTTTAGTTTTCGATGAGAAGCTGGGCTTGTAATTTGTTTTTGTATTCTTGAGGTTGTAATGTGGTAAGTAAATAGAAGCTTATAGTATTTATTTGATTAGTGACAGGTTATTTCTATTTCAAATATTTTAGCAATGGAACAGTATTAAATAAATAATGATTCTTATCATTTCGAAAAATTATAAATATGCGAGAAAAATAATAGAGAAATAATAATTGCGACGCGAGAGAGGCGGACCAGCCTTTTATCGAAAAAATCCGGTCATCGTATTTTCGATGCGAACGTCGTTGATCGCCTCTTATTAATACACGAAAAGTACTTTTACAGTATTTCTTCCATTAGGCTAATAAACTATAACTGTGGAACCGAAAAATAAATAAATAAATAAATAAATAAATGAATAAATAAATAAATAAATAAATAAATAAATAAATAAATAAATAAATAAATAAATAAATAAATAAATAAATAAATAAATAAATAAATAAATAAATAAATAAATAAATAAATAAATAAATAAATAAATAAATAAATAAATAAATAAATAAATAAATAAATAAATAAATAAATAAATAAATAAATAAATAAATAAATAAATAAATAAATAAATAAATAAATAAATAAATAAATAAATAAATAAATAAATAAATAAATAAATAAATAAATAAATAAATAAATAAATAAATAAATAAATAAATAAATAAATAAATAAATAAATAAATAAATAAATAAATAAATAAATAAATAAATAAATAAATAAATAAATAAATAAATAAATAAATAAATAAATAAATAAATAAATAAATAAATAAATAAATAAATAAATAAATAAATAAATAAATAAATAAATAAATAAATAAATAAATAAATAAATAAATAAATAAATAAATAAATAAATAAATAAATAAATAAATAAATAAATAAATAAATAAATAAATAAATAAATAAATAAATAAATAAATAAATAAATAAATAAATAAATAAATAAATAAATAAATAAATAAATAAATAAATAAATAAATAAATAAATAAATAAATAAATAAATAAATAAATAAATAAATAAATAAATAAATAAATAAATAAATAAATAAATAAATAAATAAATAAATAAATAAATAAATAAATAAATAAATAAATAAATAAATAAATAAATAAATAAATAAATAAATAAATAAATAAATAAATAAATAAATAAATAAATAAATAAATAAATAAATAAATAAATAAATAAATAAATAAATAAATAAATAAATAAATAAATAAATAAATAAATAAATAAATAAATAAATAAATAAATAAATAAATAAATAAATAAATAAATAAATAAATAAATAAATAAATAAATAAATAAATAAATAAATAAATAAATAAATAAATAAATAAATAAATAAATAAATAAATAAATAAATAAATAAATAAATAAATAAATAAATAAATAAATAAATAAATAAATAAATAAATAAATAAATAAATAAATAAATAAATAAATAAATAAATAAATAAATAAATAAATAAATAAATAAATAAATAAATAAATAACCTAAATATCGAGGAAAAAGATATTAAAAACGTCAAGCCATGACGTTCATGATATTCGTCCATGCATTGACCGTGGCATTGCAGCCGTAACATTGGAATGGACCGAGATCTCAAAAAACCGGACTGCCCGGTTCGATCCCGGAATTCGCGTGAGTCGCCATTTTACCGTTCGACTCGCGAAGAAAGTTATGAAAGGAATCGCCCGAATGACACTGCGAGGAAAGTACAAAGAAAAGCTCGCGTGTTCGAACGATCGCAAATTTCTATAAAGCCCCGGGCGCAGAGAGATTTCTCCGAAGATACTCGCTCCATGTATGTTAACTCCAATTATTAACAATAAAAATTTATATGTATGGTAAAATCCACGTTTCTCTCATATAACCAACAATCCGGTTTACGTTGTGAGAAATAACCTAAATAATAACAATAATAATACTCGGAAACATCACTCCGCCTTCGCGTTGATAATGAAAATATGAACGAATTATTTATGATTTCATAAAACCGAGCTGATCGGCAATAATTACCGGTTTCGATCGCGATCACGTCCAGTCAAGGACTCGACCGTGGATTCTTCGATGCATAAATTGCATAACATTATACGCTTCGATAATTATATTCATACGGTAAAATAATATTAATTCACATTTTCCGAAGACTCGTCGTAAATTTAATCGCCGACGTAGCTTCTCACGCTTTGCAACGGAAATTTTGAGATCTTTCTTCCCGACAAACAATAATAATAGCAATAATAATAATAATAATAATAATCAATCGATACATGAATGACCTATATGAATAAAAAGATAAGTCAATAAATTGACAAATAAATAAATAGAAAGATTAATGAATGAATACATTATAATTGAAATGTCTATTCGCGACGTTGTCACTAGTTGTGCTGTAATTAATCCAACTCCTCACAGCCTTCAATACGTCTTTCTCTTGCAACATCAATCTCGAACGAATATCCGAGCAAATAATTCCAACCCTCAGCTAGGATATAAGAAAAAAAATAATAATCCAATTTTTTCTTCATCCTTTCTTCGAATTCCCTCGCAACCACATCGTAAACTTTGATTCCGTCGATTCGGCATAACGAATTCTCGCGGCCTACCGGGTTTACGCGCGGCCAAGTAGAGCGAATCAGCGAGAGTCGACTAACAAACGCGAAACTGCTACGTACGCGGGTTCTGCGACCGAGATAAATCGTACATTTAACGTTGTGCCATTGCAAGCCTTGCAATCGTTCGAATGCACACAGCCACGCCTTTTGCTATTGAACTTTGTGAAACTCTTGGCGTGCCACAAGAATAACACGATTGAGAGTTACGAGGGCGAGTCGAGTGAGTGCAAAAAAAAAAAAAAACATTGCCGAGGGAGGAATACATAGCAACTCTCTCGTTTGAAAAAAACTTCGATCCGGTGCTGGGATGGAAGTCATCCGGATTTTAACCTTTCTCCGTAATGACGTCTCGGTTCTCATTCGCGCGCGATACCGCACGATCAAACACCCGTGTGTGGAACCATCTGGGAAAAAAGCGGTTTTCCGTTCCAATAACGATCGAACAGACGAGAACGGAGCCTCGATGAGCCCCATTGCGGAATCGGAGATCCAAACGGGAGGACTTGTGAGGTTTTCTTTTGCCGTTTTCTAAAAAGAGGCAACGAAAAAATTGCTTTCTTAGACGGATTGTCCTTAACGCGTTGAACACCCAACGAGAATAGGTGGAGCTTCTTGCGGAGCCCAAAGAAGATTGTCAAATTAAAAAAATAATATTATGAAATAAATAATATGCATAATAATAATAATAAGTCAACACTGTAAGTGGAAGATTAAAAAAGTAAAGGAGGTAAATAATTTTTTTAAATATTGTTATTATTATTCTGTTTCAAATTTGATATTGTATCGATTTGTTTTAGGATACTTGAAATCAATCAGATTATTAAATTAATTCATTGATGATAACTTCATGAATAGGATATTAATATTAATATTTTATATTTATGTGTGCTTATTCTTTTTAATAATAGTGTTACAAATGAAATGGTTAAAAATTACTTCTAAAATCATATATAACTGAACGAAAAACAAACGAGACGGATTAATTTTTCAGAAGTATTGATCTCCGCAACCGTTGATTTCTCGGATAAAAAATGAGAGATTAATCGTAGATTAGAACAACGCTTTATAGTTTTTGTTACTGACCGAGCACTAACATATAATCTTGAGGACACTGCCGTTGCATTGCATATTCACTTTTGACGAGACCTCTCCCATAGAATTCACGATTAACTATAAATGGGCGTTCAATCAAACGTAAGAATTCAACGATGCGCGTCTATCGATTGCCCTTTGGGTTTTTTTTTCGATTAAAGAAGTTGCGTCGCGACGGCAAATTGTCGTGGCTGGCTAATACATCGGCAAACCTCAAACGAGATTCATTGATTGCAATAATAGAATCTCGAAATTGCGGGAGTGAACCATTATCGTACCAAGACTGTCGCAAGAATCCGCTCAATCCAATTATTATTGTCGTCATACTGCATTCCTGCAGACCACTACACTGAGGAATGACATATAATTGATTTAAAAGAGAAAACACAACAAAATTGGAACTGAGATTTACCGAACAAAAAAACATAATTATTCAATGATTCAATTAAATATAGAATCGTAAGAATTATGGAATAGAGTGAAAATGACATACTTTTTATTTGACACCCGGAAAACCAATTGATTTTTATAACCTTCGTCCAGCAGCACAGGTACAACTTTATTTATTTACCCTCAATTTTGTGATTCCTTAGGTAAAGTATATAAATACATTTGCAAATCCTTTTCTTGCTCTCCAAGCCGGCGTGCTTTAATTTTTCGATTTAATTAATTTCTAAAAATAATAAAAATTCATTCCCGGTTTGTAGAGCAAGAAAAGGACTTGCGAATGCATATACTTTACCTAACAAATCACAAAATTGCGGAAAAAAAATAAAATACAAAAATGCCCGAAAATTATAACACAGCTTAACAATCTAACAATTAAGAAAGAATATTTAATATTTTTTCCAATCAAAGCTTATCAATATAGGTTCGACTTCGTTTTTTAGAAGCTCTTCTCCTTTAATTATTCTTTCCATTAATTTCAATCTCTTACTCCGACAATTTGTTCATATTCACGATAAACGTTGATTAGAGAGCACCGATGCATTGCCCAGGAAAATAGCGAGTACATCGATTGACAGAGGGAAAGTATAAGGCGTCACATGAGTGCATTCGACTGCGTAATCAGAACGCATTCGTGTTGGCTATCGAGTGTACTGCATTATTAATGCTACCGCTTGCAATTGACAACATTTATTCGGGACCATTGTCTCGATCGCCTAATCGGTCTCACTTTCAATACCTCGGAGCGACTCACCACCGCCCCCACCATCGTTCCTTCACTTTCTCCTTGATCGTGAGTCGTGTTCAAAAGTTATTTTCTCGATTTGTCGGTTATTTAATAACACACGCGGCTATATTTAACCTCACGCGTAAACCGCTAATTACACGTTAATTAAGATCCTGAGATTCGCAATTATCCTTTTCTCTCTCGGTTTTACGCTCTCGGTTTATTTCTTTTTTCCGTCTCTCGCTCTCTGCAATTTCTGCGGGTAAAATAAATTAATAAAACAAAATCTAACTGAGAGAAGGAAGTCTTTGATAGAATTAGCTGCGAATTTTCTATCTTAGGACTGTCTGGGTTTTCAACGAGTCTTTGATTTTTAATTCTTTTTTTTTTCGCTTCAAGCCGAACGATCCAACGCGTCTCGCTTAATTACCGATGATTAGTTAGTCTCGCCGGTGGGAAGCTCGATGGAATCTTCTTTCGGATAGATTTCCATCGCTCCGCTCGGGCGCACTGCGCGCTGGACCGCCTGTGGTCCTACCTAATAATACGGATTATTCTCAATGCCAACGTCTATATACAGAGAGAAAAAAACCATCAAACATATTTGTGTAGTCGCAATAACGCCCACTTGTGAAGTAAAAAAAAAATTGGAAAATTTACATTTTTTGAATCTTTTAAACCGAATATTTATTCTTTGATTAATTATGAGAAAACTTACGGAAAACCCAATTCGAAAAATACATTCATTTCGTAAAATTTTCTCAGCTTTCCGACGAAAGTATTGAAAAAAAAATTCAAAAAATTAGGACAACGGCGGATAAATAGCTTTTCAACTTTAAAATTTGATCTTAATGAATTTTCGAGGATCGCAATGAAAAACTGATATTTTTTTGAAGAGCTGAGATAATATCACGTCAAAAACAAATTTATGCATATTTTTTTAACAGCGTAAGCATGTGAAAAAAGTACTTAAAAAAAGAAAACGAAAGTAACGAAAAATACCCTAATTGACAGCTGTCAAAAAAATAGAAAAAAAAAACTAAAAAATGTTGGGAACTTCTTTTTTAATATGCACTCCAAGTTGTGTAATTATCATGAAAATCCCAAATAATAAAGCCCAAAGTTATCCGTTGTTGACGGAATAGCTTATATGAATGGATATTTCCATCTTTAACTTTTTCAGCATCTCCACGGTTATTTTCGATAATTAAATCGCGTTATCCACGGCCATGAACAGCAGCAACTTTTCATCTCGCTATCCGTCAACGTGCCCATATAACTCCCTGAGATAACGCGCGGATCCGAAACAAACCGATAAAGAGAATCCTTTATTTTTCTTTTCTTTTTTTACATGAATCGGCGACTCGGTGCCTCGACCTCGTTCGAGGCCGTTCGACAATTACGCGTCGACTCGAACGACGCCGGTTACACCATACCGTAGCTGGATCATTGCTCGTGCGATGTTCTTAGAACTGGTAATTTATCATCGTCTTTTGTGATGTTGAGACGAGTACGTCCTGCAGATAACATCAAAGGGAAAAAAATATTACAAAGACGAGGTAAAAAAAAATCTAATGAAAAAAAATGCAGAAAAAAATCGATAAACATCGACCTTCGATCGAGATTTTGATTGGATTGAACAATCAATGGTCAATAATCTCGTGAGATGAAAAACATTTTCGTGAATGATGTGTAGCCAACGTCTGAAATCACGTCGTATTTGCTTCGGCATCGATTTATTGAAAGAGTTTACAACGATTTCGTGAATAAATTTTCGTGAATGATCGACATCATTTGCGATGTTGAAATGATCAATCAAGCCCAGAGATAAGGTTTTCCGGTTTGTGGTCGAACAGGCCGATCTCATCGTTTCAAGAATCCCGGAAAACCATAAAAGAAGAATTAAATTGCGCAATGGTGCGCAATACTCGTTGGAATTTCCGTGTGTGCGGTTGCCATTATCGCCGTTGCTGAATCCCGATGTAAATAGCAAATGAAAGGAAGCACTTAAAAACGTTCAACCGACGTGTTTCGAAAATTGCAGATGTCTATTATTCAACGTGTGGGCTATAAAGTCACCGCGGATCACGTTGATCCAAGCCGTGGATACGGCTTGCACGTTAATTGGCACGTGTAGAGCGCATACGCGAGAATTCTCGATTGCGATTGGCTGCGGGTGGCGTCCGAGCGGCGGTGGGGAGCGCTGTAGCCAATCGCATGGCCGCAGGTTCCCGCGCTGCGTTTCAAACCGTTGAATTTGAAACAAATGAATGTATATAGGAAAGGATAAGAGCATCGGCGTTTGACTTTTGACGAAAAGGATAAAAATTGAATTAACAAAATAAAAAAATTTAGAAAAAATAAAACAAACAATTTGAAAATATTATTTATTTATTTTATTTATTTCAAGGTTATTAATTTATCAATTTCTTCATTTATGTATTAATTTTATTGATCCAAAATACATTCAGTTGATTAATTAATTTATTATTGACAACTTTATAGACAGTATATATCTACATTTAATGTACATGTGTTAAAAAAGAAAAATGAGAGAAATAAAGAGAAAAAAACACGCACTCACATACAAATAAGATAAAATGAAATAAAAACGAAGAGAGGAAGAGTCTCGACCGCAAACAGTGATGAGAGTAGAGGCCGAGAAGTGATAAACGGTGTTTTTCGCTGGCGCACCTGTGCGAGAGAATCATGAGCTTCAAGAGTTGAGGCTTCTGAACGTTCACGCAAGAGTTTCTCTACCTCTCGTCCTCGTCAACTCGCACGAACGCACGGCAATAGACCGCAAATTACGCAAAGCAACAGCCACGAGAGCGAAAAACAGTTGAGAATTTGTATTCCGGTAAAATCGACGTTACGTTCATTACCGATACATATTCATGTTTGGCGCCGTCCGACGACTTCCTGTCACCCAGGAACGAAAAATAATGTCACTGCATTCCGGCCTCATCGTCGGGTCCAATAAATTGCGCAATATATAATTCCTTGATATCGCTGAAGAAAAAAAAACAATGATTTACTTACGTAACGCTTCGTTGCGCTTAGTCCAGCCCACATTGTGGATTTTATTATTTTTTTTATGACCGGTATTGGTTCATTCGTCGTTTTGTCGAAAGCAATTTCGGTCATTGAATATTGACAGAGTTTCCAGAATTTTTGTCGTTAATTTGTTTATATTTCTCATGCGCGGAGTAAAATAGCGATTTTTCAGGCATCTAATTTTAGCAACATATCTTTACCGAGAAGTCCGAGATAGAATAATATTTATATTATTCGTGAGCGAAGCAGTTTTACGGGAAAAAAATTGTTAATTGTATTCGAGTCCATTCGGAAGGACTATTTGTCGGAGCCCCATGGGTGGGTTTTATGTCGAATATTTTTGCGAATACTCATTATTCAAAGTACGTAAAAGTATGAATTATATTACAAACTCCGTAGATAGCTGTGCCATATTTGTAACATGACTTTAGTGCATTGTTTCCTTTCGGTATCTTTATCCGTGCATCTTTATCCCCGCGGTGAAGTCTCGAATACAGTCCATGGACCTGTACCGAGTATACAAGGTGTTCCGAAAATACCGCCACGAACAAAAACGATGGGTACCTGAGGTCATTTGAAATCGAAAAAAATTACGGAATGGTTTTCCCCTTTTCTCTCGTTTCGGTTAATAATTTTTTAAATATTTATTTCTGTCGAAAAATATGTTAGCTTCTATTGTACAGAATTAATTTGCCGTCCATATCAAGTAAATGAAAATACCGATTTATAACGTACTTTTCTAAATAAAATATCGTCAGAATTAAAAAAAAAATAATTTCAAATGAAAAAGCGTTTTTGATAATAAATTGCTGTAAATCCGATATTCACAGAAAAAAAATTGTAGGGCAGGTTTACACGATTAAAAATTCTTGTTTCAATAAAGAAATTACAAGAATCGGTCTTAGTTCGGCAACAATAGAGCTAATTAAAAGAAACAGAGACATCATAAAAACCGTAATGCCTCCCAAGCGAGGATAAAAGCAAAAAATCACCCCCTAATTTTTTCGACTCGAAATGACCTAAGGTACGCATGATTTTCGTTTGCGGCGGTGATTCTCGGACACCCTGTATATACCCATACAAAAACGGGTTAATATCTATATTTTGTTATCCAGCCTCCGTTCTATCCAGATTTTTCTTCTTTCATAAATCTCTCAAAGCCGTTTATCTGCATCTCACCTCCGCCATTTCATATCGGTCTCAATCACTGCAATTTCAATAGCAGCAAAAGCTCAGGTGCTGTATTCAATCCCCTCTCTTCTCACCCCCGCCCGAACCGCTGCGTATTCCCCCAGGTAATACCGTAGCGATAGAATAATTCTTTATCCAACCTAAATACCTGCAGCCGCTGTCGTTGTGATGCAGCTTACGAGGCCCACAGTCCGGCATGCGCACCTGGTGTGGCACACGCAGCTCGCGTGCGATTATATTACAATTCGCGCGTTCCGAACCTGTTTTATATAATGTCAGTACACTCAACCGCGCATACATACATGATTTTACAGCGCGGAGCGATTCTACTCAAAGATTATAATAGATTTCATAAATCCGCGACACAAATTGTCGTGCGCGAAATTATTCAAAATTCCATCGCGATCCTGATCGATCGCCCCGAACCAGACCGGTTGACGTCGCCGACGTTCAATCAGATTCCTCTCGATATCCATGAAAAAAAAAAATAATCTCCTCCCCGCTTGAATTATCATTCGTTCCACGTGAAAAAAAATTGTTTTTTCATTTTCTCAATCTCGCCGATGATTGTCCACGGTGCTGGCTGTACATTCATTATTATTAATATTATCAACGGTTAATCTGCATCTTATTAAAATAATCGAAGGGTAAACGAAACACGGGAAAACGGGTTTGGTATCGCTGTTGAGTCACGATGAAAAAAAATGTTTATACCGATTTTGCGTGCGTGTGGGTTTGTATCGTCGGGGAAAAAAATAATAATATGTATACATATATATTATATAAATTCGTGGTGGGCGTGCGATGTGGGAAACACGTGTAGGTATTCCCGTGGTCCGTGTGCATGGCTACGCTTCTCGGATTATCGATGTTGTGCATAGCAGGGTTTCGTAAATGTACATCTTGACCGCGGTGTTTATCGGAATTTAGGACGAGCGGTCGCGCGGGCGCATGCGCGCGTTTGCCGCGCGTTCCGATAGATAATTGCTTTGGCTTAGTCGAGTAATTAAAGTCATCGGGAGGAGTGTGGAATGAGCGAGAGATACGAAGTTATCGGCATCAGATCTGTAAGAACCTCTTGGGGTTTAAAGCCCTCGCGCACCGGGTCGAGTACACGCCGCTAACTCCATCGGCATTCTCTCAAGTTACTGCCTCGACTCACGCTAGCCATCGTCGAGTTGATGCATGGGCCGGCTATTGCTCGAGTTCTTCATTTTTCACCGGGCATTCGTTCTTCTTGGCCTAGCCGAGACGCACGGATTTTCCGACAATCGTGATCGGTGAGGAATAATACTCGCAACGATGATCGTAAAAATGTTATTGCGTGACTCTGTAACATCATAGTATTTTATTGTACGAAAAAAAAATTAACAAATCAATGATAATAATAATTCGTAGCGGAATTGTCGATAAAAGTTATTATTATTGTTTTGCAGAAATTGTACTGGAGTACAGATATATATTTATGTATAGATCGGTGAGAAATAATTCTCGAAACATTAATAGTAAGAATTTTATTCCGTGACTGTTACCTAATAGTATTTTATCATACGAGAACAAAAAATAATTATGATAATAATTCGTAGTAAAATTAACAAAAATATTGATAATTTCTTTTCAGAAATTATCAACTATACAGTACTACTATTACTATTGCAGTATAGATGTATACATGTGATATGTGTATAAATATTATTAAGTTCAGCAGCAGTCTCGATAATTTGATCTTCCATCTGCCCGAAATGGATTTTACTTATAAATATAAATGTATAAACCGTATGCCATCGTTGTATTTTTGCATGTGAATACAAATGCAAGCACTTGTGTTACATGACTCAGTGAATTCGTCTGACAAGAATTTTCGACGCACGACTGAGTCATACATTTAAAAAAAATCAAGTTAATAATAATAATCAACTTAATTTGCGAAAAAAAAATATTCGACTGTAACGGATGGAGAAAAAAAATGATTTAGACAAATCCGAATGGAAGTTTCAACTCACTGTTGTTTCGATCTTAAGTCCGTACTTCTGCCAAAGCCACACGTGCATCGTCAGCCGGTTAATCCTGTATGGGCATCGTTAAAGAATCGAACGAAGAGCTATCTATAGCTTAACCAACGTCGCGAATAAACTGTAAGAGTCTCGGGCGGTCCATTATAATAAATCTTAATGGTCTTCTCCATGTAACATACGCCGTACGTACGTATCCTTCGAACGTCTGTTGGCCTCCGGCAATTACGCGACTAACGAAAGCTTCATCGTTTAATGACATTCGACGAATAACTCGCCGATTCGTTGAATCGGCTTCAACCTCATCGCATTTTCCATGCGAGCCAAAAAATTCTGCACCCCGTGTCGCGTCCGAGTTTGATGCTCAAAAGCTGCCGCGGAGCTTTTACTCAATACCTGATCACAACCCCGCATGGGCAATTCATTTTAATTGAGAAGTATTTGAAATACGTTTTCGAACAAGTATATATTATTGATTATTATGAGGGCGTTAAAATTATGACATTTTTGCAATAATAATGAATAATGCAGATGAATTATTATATACATATATTAATAATGGGTTTTACTTTTTAGTAGCAATTATAATTCATGCCAATTCCATAATGGAAGTATTCTAAATAAATTTTCTTCAAAAGAATGCCCATCCGTGATCACGACCGTGCATGGCCATTGATTCAAATAAAAATGTATTTCGAAATACTTTTCTAAACAAGTAATTATTATTGAGTATCATGTGATAGTGGGAATAATCTTGATTTTGCAATAATAATTAATAATAAGTTATTATACCATAATAGATTCCACTTGTTCCATGCTAATTTTATAATGGACGTATTCTAAATGCATTTTCTTCGAATAAATGCCCATCCATGATCGAACCATGCCTCGGCATTGCACTCCAATAAAATAAAAATGTATTTCACAATACTTTTCCAACTAACTAACTATCACCAATTATCATATGACAGAATGTAATCTCACGGACCGGAGACCGTGCGAGCATGGTACATTTTCACGCTGGCCATGACAGCAGTGCTCCCAGTCAATCAACATCCATAAGAAAATTCCTCAGCATACCTCAATATCTACATTCTCGAATAAAACCAACCCGCATAAAATCGAACGAATAGTTTTCGAGATAATAATTCTCAAAGCTTCCTAATTTTTTCCGCTGTCAACTCGGATGTTCTCCCTGCAATACGATTGGCCGCGCACGGTCAAGGTCGCCGGTCACGGCCAATCGCCAGCACCGAATTTTCGCGCACGCGCGCTTCGCATCTTCCACTTGTTCCACCTCATGCGTTATCCACTTGCGCCTGTATCCGCGATACACGCATCGACCATCTTCGAGCGTCGTCTCATCAGCAGCGGCAAAGAAACGAAGCAACGACTATCGAGCCATCAATCCATCCATTCCGGCAATTGCATGGGCGTGTTGGCTGCTCTTGGCTCTCTCGAGATCTCGGTACTCGGACGTTGGTACACTCTCCGTACGTATGCACGATTTTACACGTATGCACAACGTTTACTCGCGCGGATCAAGCTTCTCGTACCCCCGAGCATCTTCTCACGCTACGCCAGAGCGCACCGGCTCTTCTCCTTTCTTTTCCGCACCTAAGATCACGTATCTACGTTGAATCTTCTTCCTCCCTTCACTACCATCCCCTCCCGCCCATGGTTGCTGTCTTCTCCGGGACCGCGACGAGCACTTTCTACAATAGCTGCGTCGCAACTACGTCGCGTAAAGGATTAGGTCTTATTCCGGAATCCTTTGCCTGGGTCGAAGACAGGCTGGGGAGAGGCCGAAGACGTCGCGAGGAACCTCGAGTCGAGATGAGGAGAGTTGGAAAGCCGATCGATTGGGAAAATTGGTCCATTTGTAGAAAATATAGGGGTTGGGGAAGGACGAAGATGGAACGTTGTCGTGTTTGACGTTGGGATTTCATGAGAAATTTGAATTTTCTTAACGAATGTGTTTGATTATGTTCAAGTAAAACGGATAATTCATTCACGAGACAAATCTTATCGTTCGTAATTTTATCATCTATTTGTTTGGCGATTTTTGTAATAAATCTGAGCTCGTGAAATTGACCAATCTGTTGAAACAAACGAGATCGTGGAAGGACGATGATTGAACGTCGTCGTATTTGACGTTGGGATGTTATGAGAAATTTCAATTTCGACAACGAATGAGCGTTTTTGATTCCATTCGAGTAAAACAAAAAAATCATTTACAAGAGAAATATTCTCGTTCGTAATTTTATCATCAATTCGTCTCACGATCTTCCTACCAAATTCGAACTCTCGAAATTGTTCAATTTGTTGAAACAAGTGAGGTCACGAAAGGACGATGATCGAACGTCGTCGAGTCTGACGTCGGAATTCTATGAAAAATTTCAATCATCCGACAATCATTGCACAGGTCGAATGTCGAAGTAGCTATTTGTGTAATACTCGCGTCTTCGGGGCAGTACGCGGTAACGGGGAGCAGTCGTAACGGCGGCAACGTTCGGACGGTGGAGATACGGAGAAGACGAGAGAAAGATAAATCGTCGAGGTCGAAGGTTGTTAATAGATTCATGTTCACCGGAGAATGAGCGATGCGCCATGTAGATTTCATTGTCCACCACTGGATCCCCGAGGATTTACTCTCGCCGGTGTGCGGGGCTTTTTCAGCGGCGCTCGAACAGATGCCACGGAATGCACCCAGCTGTGGGCTCTTCGGCCTCTTCCGATATTCACCCGAAAGCGAGTGAGATTCAGAATCACGATTAATCGTTCGCAATGATTTCCCCGAGAAACTGATTTCGTTATTGAAATAAAATATGAAAATGAAAATATATATTCCAATAATAATAATAATAGTAATTAAAAAAAAAATTAAATAATAATATTATTATTATTATTATTATTTATAATAATAGTAGAAAAAATAATAATAATTACTATTTCTCTGATAGAGAGAGAGAGATGGGGAGGAGTTAATATATAGAAGATAATATATAATATACAGAGGATATTTATATATTTTTATTCCTCCAGAGAAATAATGGTAGTAATAATAATTACTATCATAATTAATTATAATACTAATATTAACAAATAATAATATAATTATTATATAATATCATAAATAGATAATACTATTACTAGTATTCAATTATTATTATTATTATTTCTTGGCTTTTTTATATCAGTAAGATATAACAATAAAAATCTATAAACATCATTAAGAAATAAATGAAATAATTTTTGAAAGAATTATAAATATTTCTCTGTATCCATTTTATCAATATGATACTTTAAAAAAATTAAATTTCTCGCTCTCAATGATTCGTAATGGCTAACATATAGGAAATTGATAATTCTCGCCATGTGAAATCATTTTCGAACGACTTACGTCGAATTATTCGTTACAAAATCTATTTGACGAGACGTCGCACAACCCGCGACTCATAAGTCGGCTCCGTAATCGAAAGATTGTCCTGTGTGAAGTTTTCGAAGCACGTGAAGTTGGAAAACATAGTACGGCAACGGTAGTCCCGTCGTAATTTATTGTCACGTAACGTTTCCGCGCGGGGGATTCCCCCATGTCGTTTGTGTACACACAGACACGCTCGACAACGCTCGGGTCCACGATTCCGTATCTTTTCCTTTCTCGCGACTGTTTATGGTTTCGGACTATCCTCCGTGGAATCCCCACCGTGTAGCGGATCCCGAGAAACGAGGCAAGGCCGTTTTCCCATGGATTTCACCCGTAAAATTCACATGGCGAGGCAGACACACGGGCGCCCATAGGAAAAAGCACAGACATCGCATGCTCGCGTCCGGCCAAAGCCATAGGTCCCGGGTCAGAATTCTGTAACATACGTTTGCAAACCTTTCGGCTTGAGTAACGTTTTTACCACTACTCGATACCGGCGTTAGATTTAAAATTTTTTTTCAAAATTATTTTTCTTGTTTTTAAACTGTAAATAACAATTTAACGCTCGTGTGGATTCCTATAATTAGCGTCTTTGGCACTGACATCTGCAATCGGCAGCTCGATGATACAGGAATTACCTTCGATTCCGAGAATTACTGTTCCATCGGGTAGCTTGTTTTTTTTTTGTTTAAGGCCAAGATGTTTGCAGAAATGAATGGTTCTGTCGTTGTTGAGTAATTATACAGGAAATGGAATGGGAGAAATTTTTTTTTAAACAAAATTTTCTCAGGCGGTGAGTGATGGTTCTGCGATACGTGGTAACTGAGTTGTCGTTGGATCTCACATTCTTGCCCACCTTCAGCAAAGTCTGGGAGTTTTCTTAATTTCATTGGAGTCAATGAGAAAAAATGTATTTCCAAGAAATATATTCTCGTTTGTAATTTTATCATTGATTCGGTTAACATTTTTTTCCGGTGAATCCGAACTTCATTACTCAATTTATTCATCGCTCAAATTCTTATTTTTCATTCATCAAAAAAAAAAATGTGACCTACATTCTTCTTAGATTATGATAAATCATTTTTTTCACAAAAAAATAAAAATCTAATATATTGTTTATTACATTACAATGAACAATAATATAATAGTAATATGTGATAATAATAATAGTAATACGTACTTTCTTCTACATTAATTGTAGTAAAATATTAAAAATTACATCAAATGATCGGTCAAAGTTCTATAATAGTTTGTTGACGAATAAAAAACCATCCAACAATATGACGATTCCTCGTATAGTCGTTGAAAAAAAAAACATTTCTATTCGTTAACGTACCATAATCGTCTCGAGTCGACGCGCGTTAACGTTGCGAAGATCGCCGTGACCTCAATTGATCGGTATTCCATTTGGGAATACAAGAATTCAATTTGACTCGACACACAGAGACTCGGATGGAGATTTTATCGCCCAACGTCCCGATGAGGTACACGTCGATGTCGATGGCTCGATGCCGTTCGTGCTGCACACATGCGAGGCATTAAGAAAGATCCTGAGATTCGAGTAAATGATTTCCCGCCAACAAGGAGCGCGCTCCGCGGTGTGCTATAATCGAGGGACAAGACGTGATTACGTTATCGGGGTTACGATCCTCTTCGGGCTCGCGAGAACTACGCTCGCTCGAACCCGTACATCTGTGTATGTGTAAATGCACGTATATATTTGAAGACGGGCGTCCCAAATCACGGGATTTGAATCCTTCTATCCCCCGATATAGCCGAAGATTTAAAAAAAAAGTTTCTTTTGTATCCTACGACCTTACAAATTTTTTAAATGATTTTTTAGATAAGCACATGCCCTCACTCACTGCCGCCTTTTTTCGATCAAAAGGTAAACTACTATTTGCGCCCTTTTAATTTCAGTAAAAAGATTTTCCTAGATACTTTATCAATATTTAAGAAAATTTTTCATAAAATTAGAGTGGGCATTGACCTAATTTTTTATATTTTTTCGCTTTTAGTTTTGAAAAATTTGAGTTCTTCCGAAAATTCGATAAATGATAATGGTTTCCTAGCTCCACAAAAGAAAGATGAAATCTATTTCCCAGAAAAATAGATATTTTTATTATTTTTTATAGAAACTTGATTTTTTAAATGATTTTCTATTATTTTTGAAGAAAAACGAATAAAAAAATCGATTTTCCATGGGAAATAATTGAAACATCGATTTTTTTTTCAGCACAAATTTTCTTTTTCTTTTTTTTCAGATAGACAATCATTATCATATATTGATATTCCGCAAAAACTTAAATAATCTCAAAATGAAATATATATATATTGGAAATACGATGCCTCCTCCAATTTGATGAAAAACGTTTCTCAATTTCGATAAAGTATCTGGTACAAGAAATTCCATCGAATTGAAAACGGGGAAAAAAACAATTACCTCTCGGTAAAAAAATAAGGGAGAGGCAAGGGAGGTTCTAAAAAATCTACAAAAAAAATGTGTGAGGTCCTAGGATCCAAAAGATACCACAAAAACCTCATCGCCCACATCAAGGAAAAAAAAGGGTTTCGAATCCTTCGATTTGTGACGTCTCTTCCCATATATACACACACATCCCGAAGAGTCACGAATCGTAATCGATTGGAAAATCGAACGCGTGCCGTCTTTCGCGTCATCGTCGAACCTTTTCGATCCGCTTGACCGAGCCGTCAAAGGTCCAGCATCGGCCCTTAGCTGGGACTCCCTGCGCGCGGTACATATTCGTCATCGTCATCACCCGGCTGTCCCTCAACTTTTCTTATCAACGATCGGACAGTTGCAGCGTTATTGGCTCGACGACTGACTACATCGCGTTTGAAGTTCATCGTCGAGACGTGAAGTTCCATCGTTCCGTTACGGATTTACCGGCATCCGCGGTATGTACGTAAGATTTTCGTTACGTATCGGATTTAATACTTCGCATTACGTAACACGGTATGGGAATAGAATTTACGACGGAGGGCGTTGGTTTCTATTATTACGATTGTGTGTGTTCGCGTAAGTATTTTCAAAAGGTTAAATGAATTTCGACAGGTTTTCAAACGTAATTCGCGTTTCAATTATTATTTAACAGCGCATGAACGAAAATGTGTACTCCGTCTGCACAGACACGGTTACGATCTACTAGCTAAGAATATTCCGATTGCGCTGACGCGTACAGCGACGGTGTCTGCGTTCGTTCGCAATGTATTTCTTGCCAAAGAGATGTATGTACGGGAGGACCGTTATCTCGAGGTTGGATCCGCTCGATCTCCACCGAACAATCATGAGAAAACTGACGTACGATTGTTGAACTCGATACGGAACATTAATTTATCGATTTTTTTTTATTCACACAAAAGGCTGGAGGTGATGAAGGTTCGCTGTTTGGCACGGCTGGTAGGAGTCGAGGGAGGATAAGCTGCGATATCATTACAGAGAATCAATTACAGGTGATTATAATGATTCCATGATGTCTGGGGGGATAAATTGATAATATAATGATGGGTCGCAGCGGCTCTTGATAAATTCTCGAGCGCGAGAGCTGGATAGTGAACATTATTTAACTTTCTTTTTCCGTAGGTAAATAGTAATTAATTCGAAGTCAATAATTAATTTAAAACCAAAGTTGAGCGTAGCGAATTGTAAACCAATTTCTAGGCTCTAACTCTTCTATACAATTGTACAAGAAGTTTTGCGTTGACGTTGTAGATAAAGTTTTCGAAAAGCTTGTATGATTTTTTTTTCACTACGTCAATTTACTTGTCAAGTTGAATGGGTCAAAGTTGAACGAGTCAAATGACTGAACTGCATTTCTCGTCTCGGAGTACTCGAAATTCGTTGCATTCAACGAGTTCCCACAGTTTCGTTCTTCCTTCGTCTAAGACTCTCAATTAAATTCGAAACGTGATGGAACGTCGTGGCAATTTGATTGACAGATGCCTAAATTACGAAGCCATCTGCATCACTTATTACTCAAGCTATTAACACCGATCCTACTATCCTCTGGAATATCTCTTAATCTTCCACCAAGACCATCAAAACATTGCGGTTCAATTAAAAAAGGAAAAAATTTGGAAAACTGTATTTTGTTTTTTTTTTCTGTCATCGTAAATTTACAATCTGTCAATTGGAACATTTTAGAAAAACCGATAATACAAAAGTTTGAAAAATCGTTAATTTGATAATAATAATAATAATAATAATAATGATAACTTTTTTGAAGATCTTATAGATACGTTCAATTTTTATTTTATTTTTAATCCTTCAATTCTGCGGTTATTCAGCAAATGCGTGAAAGCATGAATTCGACAGGCATAAACCGACGATTCAGAACCGTGCGATTTCTCGTCCTCTAACCCTTCCCCACTTCCAGATTCCTTCGACTCGTTACGTCGATGGTACACGAGGTGTTACGTCAACCGACGGCGCAAATAGTTCAGCTCTCGTTTCCTCATTTGACTTCCTCTCTTACACCCCGACGTACTATTTAAAACCGACTGCGCGTCCTACAACACGGTACTCCGGAGCCGGAGCAAACGAACACGTGGTTTCTTTTTTCCCATCACTGTCGTTAAGCCGTCGTACCGGAAAACCAACACAGCGCGTTACATATGAAGTAAACGTGCGTTTGCGAGTCATCTCAATGGTGGATTACCGTTTCCTCTGTCAATTCCTTATACCATATTCAATAATAATGTTAATAATAACGATATTGTTGTTGTTGTTGTTGTTGTTGCTATTGTTATCATTTTTATTATTATTATTATTATTATTATTATTATTTTTTTCCCCGTTATTATTATTATTATTATTATTATTATTATTATTATTATTATTATTATTATTATTATTATTATTATTATTATTATTATTATTATTATTATTATTATTATTATTATTATTATTATTATTATTATTATTATTATTATTATTATTATTATTATTATTATTATTATTATTATTATTATTATTATTATTATTATTATTATTATTATTATTATTATTATTATTATTATTATTATTATTATTATTATTATTATTATTATTATTATTATTATTATTATTATTATTATTATTATTATTATTATTATTATTATTATTATTATTATTATTATTATTATTATTATTATTATTATTATTATTATTATTATTATTATTATTATTATTATTATTATTATTATTATTATTATTATTATTATTATTATTATTATTATTATTATTATTATTATTATTATTATTATTATTATTTTAAGTTTTATTTTTTTTCTATTTTATCTTCTCATTATAGAGACGTAAATTACAATCTATATTGCCAATAGGCCATCGATCGAGGTCCTTCAGACTTAGTTATTATTATTATCATTATTATTATCATTTTACTGGTTCTTCTTATTCGTATCTCTAGATGAAACTAAATAAATAAATATTCCACATCTTATAGACAATTCTAGTAGGGCGTCACAGCTATTATTATTGCTATTTGCATTATTATTATTATTTCAATTATAATTTCGATATTCTACACTCTTCCTTTCTACTCTATCTTCCTAATTGCACATAAATCTTTTCCCAATCTATCATGAAGATCAAGCAATCAATTTTTCGATTTATCGCAGCCTGCAGCACCTTTTTATCAAAATCTTCTTATCTTATATTTTTTTTTCAATTCCTGGCGTGTACACGGAATCACGTCACACGCATGATTGCAGCCAAAGATCCAAACACCCTGATACGAAGCCGATGCCCTCGTACGTCGATACCTGGAGTCTCGAACGACGCCACGCTATCAGGATATCACGTTTTCGAAAGAAGTTGCTCGACGATCCGCGACCCATCGATGGCATCTTCTTAGGCAGCGAGAATCTCGGTGTGACGTCGAATAATGTCCGCGCGTCTCGTTAGCCGTGCCCTCGTGTTTCGGCAGTGCGTACAACCGTACAGACGAGTCGGTGAATAAATTAAGGGGGTTACTCTCGCTGTGGGCCACGAGTGCGGTGGGATCTTGTCTCGTGTAGAGGTTCGATAACCTTCTGACACTAATATGTCGGCACAACGAAAACGAAGGATGAAAAATAAAAACATTGAAAAATTGTGTACACGCTCAGCGTGCAGTCGAACGATGCCCAAACTCGTCGACACGTACAACAACGTCGTGGATATAATATCGTGTTGTTTAACGCGCATCCACGGTTCGGATGATGGCGTGGATTCGAAGAAAGAGTGAAACACCGACGTGCTCGTTAAACGAAAATGTTACGAGCTTTGGACCGGGAAAACGATGAAAGATTGTTTACGAGTGATAGATGTACGGTGCAAGTAGCACGTGTGCGCTGGCACCACCCCGAAGATCGCTATCCGACGCGACAAGAATCTATTGAGTCCGGAAAAATATTATCTGTCGAAGACGGGTTCTTGTTTTTATTATTTTATTTTATTTTTTTGGATTTTATTTTATTCTTGAGTGCGTGTGGAAATATTTGAGTGTTGGTAGTTGATCGTTATGTATTACGTGGAATGGACTTTTGTTTGCAGCTGCGAAGGCTTGTGAAAATAATGATAAGAGAAGCAGTTGGATGGGGATCGGAAATAAACGTTTCGATTATTTACAAGTGGTTGTACTTTTATTGAGTTGGAAAATTTCTGAGAAGGTTGTAGCATGAAATGCGCCATGCGCTGTATTTATGTATACTAGGGTGGGTTCTTATGTATCATGCGAAATCTATATCATAATTGCGGAAGCTCTTAAAACAGTCCGATCGCGCTTAGATTTATTCAGATATTTTCTGATAGGTTATTACTTCAAATCTGGAAGCTGTCAAATTTTTCGGTTTTCGTTCTAAAAATACATCCTAATGTGCAAGCATGCGAAAAATTATTTGCCGTATTACAGAAGATATCGAAGGTTAGAAATATATATAATATTTGTCCGGTATTGACGAGTGGTCCAGATGGTTGAATCGTTGTTGAGAATCGTGCACGTAGCAGTGGCGATATAATCATAACCAGAGAGAAAGCTTAGCTAAAACATTACCGAGGATGTTTCATGCAATGAACCTCGGAAGCTGCGCTCGAGTCCGAGATATATTCGCGCGAAATTCAACACCGAGAGAACTTCGGCGTCTTCCTATCGGCTTATTTTCCGCATCCCTGGGGGATCACTCACGCCTATCTCGAGCCAGATGTTTCGTACTCCCGTCGCGACTTATCGCACTTGCAATTAACACGAGGTGCCTAAAACAATTAGCCGTGTGGATTCACGCATTTAGTGTGCTCTCGCCTTTCACCCAACGTCATTTTTATTTTTTATTTCAAATTCGCTTTTGCAACATTTTATTTTATTTTTTCAATTTATTCTCTACCGGTAATTTTTTTTTCCGTATATCTCTATCAGGATTTAAATGAGCTGTATCGTGAAAATGAATTTTAATTATTTATAAATTAATGATAATTGATAATAATAGATTTATAATCCATAATTTTTGTGAAATTAATTCATATTAATTACAGATAATGTCAAGTGTTTTGATTATTTTGAATGAATCAACAAAAAAAAAATTGAATAAAATTTTAAATTTTGTTGTCAACAAAATTTTTCTGGTGCTTATTGAACAATTAATTACACTGAAGATTTAATCAACTCATAAAATTGGTTAACCCATGAGCAGGTCATGGGCTCGTAATTTGCATTTGTAAGGTTCTCAACTCGTTCCTAAATGGGAGCCCATGGACTTCTCAACGGAACCACGTTCATTCCAAAACAATATTTATTTCATTAATGAAAGGCTATTTGACATTTTAAATATCGCAACAATAAAACAGTATAAAATTGAATAATGATTCTTATCATCTGAAACATTGTAAATATAATAAATAATATAAATCAAAAAAATTATAAATCTACACCATAAAAAAAAAATAATAATAACCGCCCAACGGGAATAATAAATTGATCCTACTAATTTTCATCCAGAATCAATCCGCCGAGCAATCCGAGTTATTCGTCGTTAAATAATAATCGTTACCCCTAAATAAAGTCCTCTGGGCTTCCATCTAAAAAACACCATCCAAATACCCGCCCGGATGTAGTCCAGGGCCTGCATGCTGGTGGCTTCTTATCAAAAACTTGAACCCGCCATGCAAAATAGCGTCCGAACCGAGTGCGTTACCGCGTGCGGGTTGCATTGTTGACAAAGCAGGTGCGCCGGAGAATATTCCGGCAAAGACGTTGGATCTCGTGTAAGAAGCTAGTCACGGCTCGCCGGTTCCCAGTGGGTTTGCGTTCGTACCACATGAGGGTACACGAATGATGGGGCGCGGAATAACCAGGGAGACCACGTGCACACGCACGCACGCACACGAACACGCGAACACAGATCGCGCCTCCGAGCTACACCGAAAGCGATGTTAACCGGGGCGCATAGACGCGAATGGCGTACGTCTTCCCGACGTCTCTGGCATGTGACACCATATGCGGGGCAAGAGGGTAGTCGTACAAGCCGCGTTATCGGTTACACTTGACGCAAGCACGAGTTTGCGGAATATATATGTGCATATCATCTTTACGCAACGGGCATTCTCGGGTGTTAGTCACTCGTGCAGCCCTCGAGACTGCGCTATACTCGGGGATTATAGCACGCCGGGAGGTATTCTTGGACGTATGTGTGCGGGGGAGGTTGTACGTGTGTGTGGGTATAGATATGTATGTACAGGGTGGCCCGCGCAATTCGCACAGCTGTGGAACTTGTGAAATTTGCATCGTATGGAAAAGTTTTGTGGATGGAATTCGTATGGTTTGAGGTTATTTAGGTTGAACTGTATCGTCGGATTTTCATTCTTTATAAATTAGAGATGATTAAGAGTACGATTTATTTATGATCCATAATTTTGGAGAAATGTATTCATGTTGATTACAGATAATGTTAAGTGTTTTGATTATTTTTACTAACTTCATGAATTATTGTTATTGAATTATTAACATTTTTGTTTATTAGTGGAGGAGCTTTGTAGATATCAAGGCGGACGTCGTGTTTGTGGATGAAATGCTACTTTTTTGTAGCAAATTGTGGAAGAACGTGAAATTCGGAGGGAAAAAGGATTGAGTTGGATTAGCTTTATGGCTAATGAATGACTTCCATTCTTGAACACTATGTTCACGTATAATATCAAGATAGAGATTCAACCTTATTACCTTCAATTCAGCCCATTATTTTCATAGTTGATATTGAAGTTGAAGACAATTATAAAGAAACAAAGTGAAATAATTCGTCAGTTAAATAATTTAGGACTAATACAGGTCAGTACTTTTTTACTCCAAGCTCTACGTTTTTTTTTACAATTTAGTATAAAAAAATCAAGCATTCCATTAACAAACACAAGGTTGATCTTGATATCTCCCTAACGCTTCGATCAATAAGTATATAAATTATACATTGCATAACGCGTCCTTAAAAATCGTACAAATTTTATTTCAACATTTTTCCAAACGTTGCATACTTCACAAGTTATACGGGTGTGCAAGTTGCGTGGACCACCCCGTATATATCCCGATGTACGTGTGTCTATCTACCCGTATATGCGTACCCGAGGTAATTTCTACTGCGGAACGTACGCGTCGCGGTGATTAATTTCGCGAGCAACACAACGAATTCCGCGACGTAACTTATCTCTTCTCCTACTGAACGACGACAAAGATGGCCGCAGTGTGTTTATTTCATTTTGTGTTTTTGTGTGATTCTTTCTTTCTTTTTTCCTTTTTTTTTGTGTCTTCTCATTCGGTTTTCCGCCGTGGGTTTTAACAAATCTCCGGCAATCGGACAACCGCGCACATTTTGTTCGCACCTTTCGTTTCTCGTAGACGCGGTGTAGCAGGCATTTTATTAACGAGGGTGAATAATCGCGCGTGAGGTGTGGGGAAATTAAGGGGAGAGGCGCGAGGATGATCGCTGTATAAAATATTTTGCCTCGCATATAGTCTTTGGTTTTTTGTTTTTTTTTATTCGTCTCAGCACTGATTGTGGGAATTTTATTTGGATCTTACGATTATTCTGATCTTGAGTAAACGTTTTATATCGATTTTATTGCGAATTTGCATTGAAGATTTGGGAGCTTTCAATATGCTCTGTCATTTTTTCCTCTTTTTTTCTGGATTAAACTTTTCGCGTGCCTTCAAAATAGACAGAATGAAGAAAGAGGATATGTACTCAATATCTACGCAATTTTTTCTTATCTTTTCGTAGAAGCCGATGTAACTCTCGTATGGATTCGTACAATTAGCATCTTTGGCACTGATGCCGTCTGCACCCGGCAGTTCAATAATACAGGAACTACCTTCCATTCGGAGAATTTGCCGTTCCATCAACCGGCGTTTATTTTTGGTTTTTTTTTCCAAGTCGAAGATGTTTGCATGAATGAATGGTTCTGTCGTTGTTCAGTAATTGCACAGGAAATGAAGAAATTTTCTCAAGTAGAATTTCCTCAAAGCTATGAGTGATGCTGCTGGAATACCTAACGTCATTAAAGTCGTCATTAAACCTTCTCCCTCCCTCTTCCAAGTCCGTCGATGTTTTTCAAAACGACGAATTCTTTTCATTAATATAATTTTAACTCAGTAAAAAACATTTCCTCACGTCCAAATCATTCTTGCTCATACTTTTATTGTCAATTCGTTAAATAATTATCGACACATTTTTTCATTTCTCCCATTTCTCTTGCAACCGCACATTTTTCTTGCACTTGAAAGAACTCGAACGCAAGAAAAATCGTATATTTAGCAAATTATTATATAGGAGAAAGTTTTGAAACTTGGACCAAAAAAATTCTCCGTTCTCCATTTTCGCACAGACCGTAGGTCGCTCCAGAGATAACCTCGGATCTTCCCATTTGACTCGACGTGCCAGCTGTTCGAACAGTTCGAATTCTCAAACCCACGCGATGGAATTGCGAATCAGCGAGGTGCTCCCTCTTGCACGTCAGTCTTGCCGTCCTCGGCTCGAGACTTCGCGCGGGATTCGGGGGGTTGAGGCAGGTCGTGACGCCGATTTGAGAATCACGATTGGAAACGTGGAGGCTTCGCGGCCGCGAGACGAAGCTTCGCATTCGCGGATGCAAAACGATGCGACCCGTTGCAACGGGTGAAAGTCGAGGGCCCGAGAGCACGATTCGAACGCTCGGGGGCCAACTTATCAATGTCTCGCCTGATTATTTTCCATAGATCATCCCACGGTCTTTGTGATTCTCGAGAAAATAAGCGTTTTTCAGAATCTCGAATAACCATAATTAGGATTCGATATCACAAAATAATAATAGTAGTAGTAGTAATAATAATAATAATAATAATAGCAACAATAATTAAAAATAATAATAATAAAAATGATAACAATAATAATAACCATAATAACAACATAACAACAATAACATAACAATAATAATGATGATAATAATAATAATAATAATAAAAATAATTTGTTGATTAAGCGATAAAGTTATTTAGAAAGAAATTACAAAAAATATTTTTCCACGAAATTATCGGATTATGAAATTCTAAAGTTCGTGGCTATATTATTGGTTTCTTGGGGACAGGACAGTCAACCGTACTCAGAGGCTTAGCCCCGAAGCTTTTTGTCGAAGAAAAAAGATTGAGAAAGTAGAAATTATTGATGTAAACAAAAATTTGCCTTGCCGTAGAGTTGTTAGAAATACATGTATTTATATTTATAACTTTAAGCCATAATATTTTGAAATATATGAATATTCACATCAATTATAAGTTCTTTTTCATTGAAAAATCCAACGATTAATGAAAATTGCATTCAGCCAATATGATCGAGATTATAAGAAATGTATTGCATTCTCCCGAAAAATAATTTGCCACGTTGTTCATTCATAAATACGGATCCTGCATCGACATTGCAAGAGTGACGAGAGATAGGCACTATTGCATTTAATTCAATATTCTCGGAAGTAAATTATCTCGCGTACAAAAAAATATTCTCTTTAATTCCACTTCCGAAGAATAATCGTTAATCGTCGTCACTGCCAGTGTCGTCAGTTATTTTCGCATGCATTTACATCGCATCGCTATTCTCCGAAGCCTCCTCGAAATATTACAACAAAGACAAAAATATCTTCCCATATCGGACGACGTGCGATGATAATTCTCGCGCCATTAGTCCGCACATACGTCGGACGATTATTCCACCTGGCAAGCTTCTTAACACGAGCTTATTGCAACGTAACACCCCGGTCCCGGTGATACCTGTTCAACCCGCTTCAGGCGTTTCCCGGGACGAGAATCGCTGCCCCGCCATGCAACTCTGTATAATATAACCACCACAACTACGATATATAGCATACGCGAACTCGGAATACGCGAACACTTACACATTTGTAACTTTATATTCCCCACGTGTGCATTAATTTAACCGCACTATGACCAAAGTCCCGGAGGCACAGGTGTCGCTCGCAGGTGAAGATTCTCCAGCAATGGCAGTGACCTTCGTGGATGCACTTTCGAGGTCACTCGTTCTCATTGTAAATGCATTTTGTCCGTGTTGCGTTTCTCTTCTCGTCCGTACAATTTTTTTTATTTATTTTCTCGTCGTTAATTACTATTATTTTTATTTTCGCTACGTTTTTTTATTGGAGAAAAAACGTAAGAAAATGTGTATTAATAATAAATAATAATAATAATAATAATAATAATAAAAATAATAATAATAATAATAATAATAATAATAATAATAATAATAATAATAATAATAATAATAATAATAATAATAATAATAATAATAATAATAATAATAATAATAATAATAATAATAATAATAATAATAATAATAATAATAATAATAATAATAATAATAATAATAATAATAATAATAATAATAATAATAATAATAATAATAATAATAATAATAATAATAATAATAATAATAATAATAATAATAATAATAATAATAATAATAATAATAATAATAATAATAATAATAATAATAAGAATAATAATAATAATAATAATAATAATAATAATAATAATAATAATAATAATAATAATAATAATAATAATAATGACAATAATAATCATAATAATAATAATAATAATAATAAATAGTGCCGATGATTGGACCCTCTGTCGTGTAATCTTTGATGGTTGGAATATGCACATCGACATTGTAGGGGGAGAGGGGGAGAGGAGGGCTGTGGCAACCCGCCATTGCCGTTCGGATGCGTTGACTCGGCGTTACATCCAATCCGTTTACAGCGGAAGGTCGGAATTCTCATACTTCTAGGACGTTCGCCTTCGACGGTGCTATTCTTGGATCGAATATTGCCGCGACGGTCGATGCACTACGCTAAATGCCATTCCGTACAGGCTCATTGTAGTTTTTCTCAATGCCATTATTAATATAATGTATCTGCAATTTTCATTCTTCTTTTTCTTTGAATTATCGCTTAGGTGTCGGGAAGACAAAGAAAATATTGACTTGACAACATTTTTGGGGATTTCAAGCTGCAACGAGATTGAACCGATTATTTATTATTTATTATTTATTATTTATTATTTATTATTTATTATTTATTATTTATTATTTATTATTTATTATTTATTATTTATTATTTATTATTTATTATTTATTATTTATTATTTATTATTTATTATTTATTATTTATTATTTATTATTTATTATTTATTATTTATTATTTATTATTTATTATTTATTATTTATTATTTATTATTTATTATTTATTATTTATTATTTATTATTTATTATTTATTATTTATTATTTATTATTTATTATTTATTATTTATTATTTATTATTTATTATTTATTATTTATTATTTATTATTTATTATTTATTATTTATTATTTATTATTTATTATTTATTATTTATTATTTATTATTTATTATTTATTATTTATTATTTATTATTTATTATTTATTATTTATTATTTATTATTTATTATTTATTATTTATTATTTATTATTTATTATTTATTATTTATTATTTATTATTTATTATTTATTATTTATTATTTATTATTTATTATTTATTATTTATTATTTATTATTTATTATTTATTATTTATTATTTATTATTTATTATTTATTATTTATTATTTATTATTTATTATTTATTATTTATTATTTATTATTTATTATTTATTATTTATTATTTATTATTTATTATTTATTATTTATTATTTATTATTTATTATTTATTATTTATTATTTATTATTTATTATTTATTATTTATTATTTATTATTTATTATTTATTATTTATTATTTATTATTTATTATTTATTATTTATTATTTATTATTTATTATTTATTATTTATTATTTATTATTTATTATTTATTATTTATTATTTATTATTTATTATTTATTATTTATTATTTATTATTTATTATTTATTATTTATTATTTATTATTTATTATTTATTATTTATTATTTATTATTTATTATTTATTATTTATTATTTATTATTTATTATTTATTATTTATTATTTATTATTTATTATTTATTATTTATTATTTATTATTTATTATTTATTATTTATTATTTATTATTTATTATTTATTATTTATTATTTATTATTTATTATTTATTATTTATTATTTATTATTTATTATTTATTATTTATTATTTATTATTTATTATTTATTATTTATTATTTATTATTTATTATTTATTATTTATTATTTATTATTTATTATTTATTATTTATTATTTATTATTTATTATTTATTATTTATTATTTATTATTTATTATTTATTATTTATTATTTATTATTTATTATTTATTATTTATTATTTATTATTTATTATTTATTATTTATTATTTATTATTTATTATTTATTATTTATTATTTATTATTTATTATTTATTATTTATTATTTATTATTTATTATTTATTATTTATTATTTATTATTTATTATTTATTATTTATTATTTATTATTTATTATTTATTATTTATTATTTATTATTTATTATTTATTATTTATTATTTATTATTTATTATTTATTATTTATTATTTATTATTTATTATTTATTATTTATTATTTATTATTTATTATTTATTATTTATTATTTATTATTTATTATTTATTATTTATTATTTATTATTTATTATTTATTATTTATTATTTATTATTTATTATTTATTATTTATTATTTATTATTTATTATTTATTATTTATTATTTATTATTTATTATTTATTATTTATTATTTATTATTTATTATTTATTATTTATTATTTATTATTTATTATTTATTATTTATTATTTATTATTTATTATTTATTATTTATTATTTATTATTTATTATTTATTATTTATTATTTATTATTTATTATTTATTATTTATTATTTATTATTTATTATTTATTATTTATTATTTATTATTTATTATTTATTATTTATTATTTATTATTTATTATTTATTATTTATTATTTATTATTTATTATTTATTATTTATTATTTATTATTTATTATTTATTATTTATTATTTATTATTTATTATTTATTATTTATTATTTATTATTTATTATTTATTATTTATTATTTATTATTTATTATTTATTATTTATTATTTATTATTTATTATTTATTATTTATTATTTATTATTTATTATTTATTATTTATTATTTATTATTTATTATTTATTATTTATTATTTATTATTTATTATTTATTATTTATTATTTATTATTTATTATTTATTATTTATTATTTATTATTTATTATTTATTATTTATTATTTATTATTTATTATTTATTATTTATTATTTATTATTTATTATTTATTATTTATCATATTTGATGAGTTAGCACTGATAAGGTTGCGTGCAGCTCGTGACTAAACATCTCTCGGGCACTCGGCGCATGTTTCGCTCTGCATTGGTGCATTTCCATGTCCGAAGAGAACGAGATAGATAGACGGGGAGAGAGACGGAGTGGGAAAGGGAACATCCGGTGCGGCGAATCTTCAGGGCACCTTTTGCTTCTTCACTTTTTCAACGCTGCCATTATTAAATACGTCTGCACGCGGGTGTGGATGGGCCCCCCTGATCATCATATCCTCTCTGCACCGGATGGGCTCGCGTGCGCGATGCACTGTTGGGTTTCTCGGACCGAGACTCATGCACTCACTCGCTCCAGCGACAGGTACAAAATCTTTGCCCGAGGTACAACGATAAGTTGCACGTTTTCCTTTGCATTTGGTTTGCAATTTATGAGGTACCCCACGTTTCATACGAGCCATGCATCTTCACGATTTTTTTTTTTTTGTTTTTCTTTAAAGTTTTTATTTTTACGTTTCAGATTATTATTATTTTTGTTATCGATATTAGCGTTATTATGCGTGTACGGCATCGGGGTTGCATTATCTGTCGTGATTCTGCTCGCGACGAGCCGGGCAGATTCGAGCTTATTTATTTTAGTGAATTTTTAATGTCGTGTTATTTAAATCAATTGATTGATTTGAGAAACTGTGCGGTTGGAATGTTATTTTTTTTCAATGGGAAATTTAATGTGGTACAAGTCGTATTGCGTTGCTTTTTTTCACGACGTAGGTTTGCCAGGCTCATAAACGATTCCCACACGATCCGCTCACCGTTCTAGTTTCTCCCATCTCCTCTCTCGCTCTTTTTACTCTCCTTTTTTGCTCTCTCGACTCGCCCATAATTTCATGCAAAATTATTCTGTTTTAAAATTGTCATGGAGAATTCAAATAAAGAATGCATATGCGATATCGCGTTCTGATCAATTTGAAATCAGAACTCATCATCGCCTTCTCAATAATAAAAATAATTCCTCAACAGTAAAAAATAAAAAAATTTAAATGTACTACAAAAAAATTATATAAGACAATAAACGAACCAATAAACAAATACACGACTAAAAACAACAATCCAATGATACAAACATAACCGAAACGTTTGATACAAGATAACGAGACCGTCCGAGGAACGTGGAAAATTCTGAAACAACTTTCATGCAAATTGTCTACCTTCCCACCGTATATTTTCACATCTCCCTACTGTTGTACGGCCAACCAACGGCTTTCAATAGTAGCAATGTGTATATATTATCGGTTGCACATTGGCACACGGTGCCCATTGAAACATTGCCATTCCGCGATTTAACGAGCAACCGCATATTGGCAGTGTTGCATTGTCCATACGTGCATACATCGTCCCATACGTAGGTAAAAAAAAAAATGTATGGAGCTGCCGCTGTTATAATTCTCGATCGAGGATGTCGTGAGTCGAGGGTCTACGGCTAACGTTCGGTGAAAGCAACGATATACGCACCCACATTCGTTGATCATCGGCAACCGAACGTGAGACCCCGACGAGCTTATCGTGTGGGTTGTGTGTATGTGTGTGTGTGGGTGTGCGAATGAATGAGTATGTTGATCCGTGCGAGTGTGACATAAAAAACACGAGGTGCACCATTCGTTTGTTTCACAGCACGCACTAACGCACTATCCGGTGTCGGGTGGGTACTCCTCGTAGTCCCATGCACTTCGTGCATGCAGGAGATCCCGGGGTGAAATGGTTCGGACGAATGTAATTCGAAAATGGGGTGGAATGCTATGGGCGAAAGATATGTTAGAGGGATTCTGTAATTTACGCGAGCGACGAAAATCCTAGGGGGCGAGGGAGGGGGGAGATGGAGGCTTTGAACGGTGGCGTTATAATGATAATTCTTATTATTATAATTATCGGAAATATTATATATTCAATATTAATATTCAAGAATATAGATTATAGAAGAATATAGGAAGGATATAGGAGGATATATGATTATAAGATATAAGCAAATAAATGAAAACCAAGATAGTATGATATAATATAATATGTATAATAGAAACAATTATACCTATAATAATTCACGAATTTAACAATCGAAATAATAAGAAAATATTAATCATAATAACCTAAATAATAATAATAATGATAAGAACAATAATAATAACAGTTATGATTATGAATAAATTATTGTTATTATTATTATTATTATTTTTATTATTATTATTTCGATTGTGAAATTCGAGAATTATTATAGAAACAATTGTGTCGATGATATTCATCATATTATATTATATAATATTGTTTTTATGTACTTACTTATATTTTATGTTCATCTATAACAACTTTCGAATTCAAAAGTCTAATTAATGATAATAATAATAATATTTTCATTAGAATTTCCTCACAATAATAAATATACATAATATGATTATACGATTACAATAAAATTGAATTAAATTTAATCGGTTGTTGAATGCTTAATTTTATTTAATTAGTCAGTTTCGAGAATTATTACAGATATTGGTAATTGTATTTATTATATTTCAACATACATAATAATCCTCGAACTGAACGCATCAAATTAAATTACGGCGGCAACGACCCCCCTACCTTTATGTCTACCTCTCATGCTCCACCC
The DNA here is from genome assembly GCA_963971145.1 of Sussaba pulchella. Taxonomy (NCBI): domain Eukaryota; kingdom Metazoa; phylum Arthropoda; class Insecta; order Hymenoptera; family Ichneumonidae; genus Sussaba; species Sussaba pulchella. The sequence continues at coordinate 16,755,032 of OZ020165.1, forward strand.
AAAAATTTTGTTTTCTTGTGCCTCGTATGATCGTTGAAAATTTCATTTTCGCGTAACAAACGCTATATTCGCACATCCGACTGGCACCGCAGGGATGTTTTTAGAAGGCTTAGAGGTGTACCGTTTTGCCCCGGCGTACGATATGTATACAAACACATACCGGCTGTAGTTACTAGCTATCGTTGTAGTACATACCTGTTGCATGTGTGTAACACCGGCTGGATCTCTGCGGGCTGTTGAGAAACAGTGAGGCCAAGTAACAGTACTTCGGGTTCGCGATCGTTTCTCCCCAACCTCTTAGCCGAGGAATAACACGAGGTACAGGCTGACAGGATTTCCCCGTTCGGGAATCCTCTCCTCCCGAGATTCCATCCAGGCTCCGTCAAAGCTCCTTCACTCTTATCGAGTGTATAAACAAGTTCCTCATTTACGGTACTTCGCGTATCTTACGGCGAATATTCATTTTTCATTGATTCGATCCAGAATTATAGCTCTTCTCTTTATAGGTTAAGATTCCTTGTTATTTTTATTTACATTGTATTTATATCGCGAAAAAAAAGATATTGGATCTGAATAATAGATTTCTTTCAATTTAGAGATTTCAAATTTGCACGATTCTGTTATTTTTGTATTTTTGGTGGCTGAAGCATATTTTTTCCATTGTTAATTGCGGTTGAAAAAAAATTTAATTCTATTAAATTTTATAAAGAATTTCTATAAATAATTTCTGTAAATTTCACGAAAATTATATTAAGTTGAAATTAAAAAGAAATAAAATGAAATAAATTTTTCAAATAAATATTATGTTTATTTATGCATATCGATATTGATTAATATTTTTCATGTTAACAATTAAAATAGAAAAATCTTATTCTACATGATATGCTTTTCCATTGATTCATTTTGATCGAATAAAATTCTAGAACCTTCCAAAAAATCACAATGAGTAGAAATTGAAATTAAATAAAATAAAATAAATTATTCAAGATAAACAAATGTAATTTCAACGGAATACGACGTATTTTTATGACAGTCAGGGAAGAAGAATGGGCGATGGCAAACACTTCGAGATTGTTATCGTAGCCCACGCGTGGCGATGCTCGACCGTATTTTCTCTCATCACAAATCATCGTTCCGTACGCGCAACTCTCCACAGAAAATCGTGCGTCGAAGAGAATTTCTTAACGTCACGCGTTCGTTCGCCCACGCAACGTTGTCGCGATCTCATCCAATCACTGAAGAAATTTTCATAATGATCGCTGATGATTTTTCTCACTGTCAATTATATCACATAATTTGGCCTCATCCTTCACTCGCACGCTCCAATCTGTCAATTAGTCGTCGATCGTATTCGTAGATTTCAGTCCTACCGCGAAGAAGGGTGGGGTGCAGGGAAGGAGGGGGAATCTTGTGTCCCGGCTCAAATATGCTAGCTTTAAAAATGAATATCTCGGGGTCAACGATCTTCCTTCATTTTCGTTTTCCAAATACATAATTTTTCAAATCCCGTTCGTTCACTCCGACACGTTGAGATATTGCTCAGTTGTTCAATTATTTATTTTCATCCATTATAACTGTGAGAGAATTTATCATGATTAGTTAGCATCGAGCGAGCAACACGGCTGGATTTTTTCATTACGACATGCATGACCGTTTCATATTATTATTATTGTTGAGATTGTTGAAATCGAGAATTATGATTCATATTACATTATATTTATTTCTAAATTTTAATAGAAATTTACAAATATTTGATTTGTTTTGATTATTAAGTTAGTTAGTTTTCAGTACATATTATATTTATTAGTTTTTGATATTCTATATTTATATATTTATTTTTATCCACAATAGTTTTAGAATTTAACAATCTAAATAATAATAATGATATTCTTCTAAAATTATATCATTATTATTATTATTATCATCATTATTAATTTCCCCATGCATATATAAACGCGTGGGGAATTATTCTCGATTGTGAAAGCGTGTATGCTCGAGGAAGGTCACAAGTCACTGACACAACCCGAGTCCTCACGATTGTACATTATCTACATTTCCGTTTCTCGACATCCCAATGAGACAGACCAGATTACTATCAATAACTGGATTCTCACCTTTTCTTCCATTCGACCGCCATTGAACATTTATCCGACGGACAATAGGTACCGAGATTTCAAAATCATTCAAAAATATCTCACACTCGACTAACCTCAAACGTAAACCGAGTTAAAATTTCTCACAGCCACATCTACGTCATGAAGAAGGTAAAATTAAAAAAAATAGATATTTTTCTGGATGACGGAATATGAATAATTTTTTAGCGCATTTTTTTGTACCGTGGCTTTTTGTACTTGAATTGTTTATGTGAATTCAGGATCTGACGTAATTTTGACACTGATTCCCGGCAGAGTCGCGGGAATTACGCCGATTTGGGAGTTACGTAATGTTGGTTCCGAGCGATTGCTACGGTCGAGGCCGGTGATGGGCATCTAATTCAAAGAAAATGTATTCGAAATAGTTTTTCGAAGAAATAATTATGATTAATTATCGGACAAACAACCTAAAGTTCTTCACATTCCTGCAACAATAATAAATAATTCGGTAGAATCATTGTTTTACAATTGATTATAATATTTAATAGCAATTGGAATGCATGATAATTTAGTAATATAAGTATTTTAAATAGATTTTCATTGAATGAATGCTTATTCTTGGTGGAGGCTGGTTGTCTGGACGCTTCGGCTGTATCTACTTGTACTTCGTCACGGCGCGGTGTTGCGACGTTCCGGGCTGAAGTCTTTCACACGTGCGTGTGTCAACGATTCCTCTCGCACGCTGTACCGTAATTTCGCCGAAGTGGGCTCGAGAAAAATAGCTTTCTTGTGGTCATCCTCCATCCCGAGCTAACTTCCGTATTGCATGGGTATTCGGATAATTTTCCACGGAGCCTGTGGCGCAGGGATGGGGATTTATTCAATAGAAATGTATTCGGAATATTTTTTCAAACAAATAACTGTGATTGATTATCGTAAAACAATCAAAATGTTCACGTTACTGCAATAATAGTAAATAATTTGGGTAGATTATTGTTTTTCAATTGATTTTGATATTGAATGTCTATTTTTTTTCGACCGCGGAGTAAAAATTATTTCATGCGGCCTCGTAGCGAGGACTTTGTTATTTAATTAATAAATTCAAAATTCATAAAACCGACACAAAAAATATATTTGCAATCGATGAAGTTGACATGAAAAATGTTACAAAAAAATTGATACTACAGAAGGTCAGTATTCAAATCACGGGAATGATACATTAAATCAAAAATTATACAGACAATAAAACAAAATAAACAAAATAATCTTCGCTCTCTCAACGAACATTTTCAACCGCCCAATAATCGCAAATCCGCGCAAAAACATTGCAAAACCGGTGTACTCTCGATAAATAAAATTAATAAAATCCCAAAAAAAGAAGAAGAAAGAAAATTAATCCCCGTCTCAATAAGCGATGTCGGATAATCGTGGAATATCGTAAGATCGTAGATACTTCGGTGCGAGTATGAGACTCATCCTTCGTCTCGGCTCGGAACCGTATGGACCAGGGGAGGTGGAGGCAAAGAGCCCGAAGTTCAGGGCCGCTCAACAATTTATTAGCGATCTCCGAGTCAGATACACGAGCGCCTGGCAATAACACTTCTACCAGCAGGTACTAGCACCATACCTCCCTCCCTCCCTCTTCCCGCCACTTTCTCACTGCCTCCGCTATTTTTTAATCGTACCTCGGAACTTAGTCTTTTTCGCGGCTTTGATAAAATCATCGTATGTCTGCGTGCCCTTTTTGCAACGCCCTTTTCCCGTGCACTTGTGCGCGTGTCGCGCGACCGCGTCTTCCACCTCTCGCCACCATGGAAAAGAGAAGGAGAAGGGCGAGGAGGTTGGGCAGCTCCCATACGTGTCGCACACATCCACACGCAGAAGTTACTCGAGGGGCGAGGAATGGGGAAAGGAGGCTTAATAACGCTATCATCTGATTTCCTCGCAGACGTTCGATCGATTATGGGCTCCCTGTCACTGGTATAACTTTGTTATTCGGTATATTATTATGGGAACCCCTCGTTTCTCAATCGAGATTGCCGTACGTACGATACCCTGACCTCGGACACCGCGAGCAACGCGGACGGTAATTCGAGAAATGTGCAGCATGGGATATCTCGCGTGTGCGCGACGGAGTGCGAGGCAGAGACCACGGACGGGGTTTGTATTTGTTGCATCGGCGATCCACGGATTCACTCGATTTTTTTGTCTTTCGTTTTGTTTTTTTTTCTCTTCGTCTTTTTCGTGCAGACGTGACACGTTCGTCGAGCTACGCGCGTACGTGAGACGGGGCATAATTGTTACGGATCTCGATGCACATTCGACATTCCACCGCTGAAACGTCCGACCCACGGAAGCCACTGGGGGATATTTACTTGTACAGCGCGGTGCTAATGAAATTTAGCGGTAATAGTTATTTCATTTTATTTTATTTTATTTTATTTTATTTTATTTTATTTTATTTTATTTTATTTTATTTTATTTTATTTTATTTTATTTTATTTTATTTTATTTTATTTTATTTTATTTTATTTTATTTTATTTTATTTTATTTTATTTTATTTTATTTTATTTTATTTTATTTTATTTTATTTTATTTTATTTTATTTTATTTTATTTTATTTTATTTTATTTTATTTTATTTTATTTTATTTTATTTTATTTTATTTTATTTTATTTTATTTTATTTTATTTTATTTTATTTTATTTTATTTTATTTTATTTTATTTTATTTTATTTTATTTTATTTTATTTTATTTTTCCGTCGAATGAGAGAATCGCAATTATTCCTATAATTCGATGATTCGAAGTTTTTCTTCGTAAACGTAATTTGCTTGATTTAAAAAAAATTAAAAAATAATGATAATAATCACGAGAAGCGGATGAGTTCGTCGAAGATTGGTGAGATCGACGATAGTATTTACGTAGAAAATAATCGTTTGAAAATTATTGTTGAGGAAAACGTGGGTGTTAGTTTTGCCACGTAGGCGCATCCTTCGCTTCTAGCTTATTATCGTCGATTACGTTTCTTCGCAATTGTATTCATTTTTTTCTTCCTTTTTTTTTCTTTCTATTGATTATTTTTATTTTTTTATAAGCCTGCCAAGGGGTCGGATGATTATTTAATCAAAGGGTTCATCGATGCCGGGTCGAGGCTTTCGTTCTCCCCGATTGATCCTCGTACGCGTGCTATGATTGTTGATTTTTTATTCTTTTTAAATTTTTATTTTTTACCTTCGCTACGTACGTGCACATATATCTATGCGCATATGGACTTGGATATGAGAGAAGGCTGTGGCGAGAGTTCACGCCGAAGGCCTCGCGCGCGTTGCGATTCTTCTACTACGAAGCGACGTTTTGAGATGGTCGAGAGATACACGGCTAGGACTCGGCGATCCGGACTCCGGTTGGCTCTTCTGCAAACCGGCTGCGAGGATCTCGTTACGTGTCCGAGACGCATCCTTGAGAAAGCGACGACTTCAGTCAGTCTCTTTGAGCGTTGCATCCTGCGGCATTTCTGTCAAAAATTTTTTTTCAATTGAAAATCCTCTATTAATCCAAGTTTCAAATTCGTAGAATATTCGCTGCTGCTTTTATCTGTATCGGCGGAAATTTGAAATTTTTCTCGATCTCCTGAAAATTCAGTAAATTTTATTTTTGTTTTCTTCATATTTTTTTTTATAAATGAACTCGACAATGCCTCGAGTCATGCATCACTGCGACGAGCAACCGCTTCTCCCTCGAGACCTTGAATTGAGAGAGTCCTGCCAACACCGGATAATGTTTTTTTATTTTCAAAATTTTTTATCTGGCTTAATTTTTATTTATTTGTTCATTAAAATTTCAGTTTTGCTTCATTTTTATTTATTTATTTATCTAAATTTCAGTTGATTAACGATTTTTTTTACGCATGAGCATCAATCACACGAGTATTCTACATGATCTACATTCAATGTTTCTCGTCGTACCGCCATTGTGGCGCGAGTTTACGAAAATTCCGTAACGCGAGCATCCGCCGGAAAAATCTTATCGCATCGCTTCGTATTTGTTTTGGTTCGCAGAATGCGCTTACGACTGGTCGAGAGCTCCGCAATGCAAAATATCAACCACACCGTCGGACAGAATGAAATGAGTGAATGGAGTCACTTTTCGCGTTCCATAAACAAAACAAATAACATCTGTTTCGACAATTCTTTTTTTTTACATCTCCATTTCGTAACTCGAACTATTTGCTTGCGTTGAAATAATCTATAAAATATAACAATATAATAATAATAATAATAATAATAATAATAATAATAATAATAATAATAATAATAATTACAATAATAATAATAATAATAATAATAATAATAATAATAATAATAATAATAATAATAATAATAATAATAATAATAATAATAATAATAATAATAATAATAATAATAATAATAATAATAATAATAATAATAATAATAATAATAATAATAATAATAATAATAATAATAATAATAATAATAATAATAATAATAATTACAATAATAATAATAATAATAATAATAATAATAATAATAATAACAATAATAATAATAATAATAACAATAATAATAATAATAATAATTACAATAATAATAACAACAATAATAATAACAATAAACTAATAATAAAAACAATGAAAAAAACAGTTGCTGTGATTTTCTCAAGCCCAAATATTACCAATTTCGTAACATTCCTAGGTAATCTCATATTTTTACGAGCCCTCGTATATTTTACCAGTGAACTACAAAAAGATTGTTGAAATGTTAGATGTCTATTTTTTTTACCATTCACTTTACCTCGCAACCATAGCCTTGAATCCTTCACAATAAGGAAAATAATTCTCCACTACCGCCAAACTCGAATCGTCCGAGTCTGCCAACCGCTTCCGAACCGCATTTTTCAAGACTCTTTCTCTAATAACTCTCTCCGTCCGCTAATTTGCATTCTCCGCGATTTCACCGACTAAATTATTCGAATTGCAATTTGCATTGTCGATTAAATTATTTTCACTTTTACCACCGTTCGCGTTCTTCGTCGTTTGGACCAAGCAAATATTACATTATTAGCATTATTTTCCGTACTTCAATTCTCGACTCTGGACAATCTATAGCTTACATATGTGTGTCAATATTAAATGACAAGGCGAAAACTAATACCAATAAATTATCACCCCAACGATAACAGCGAAAAAAAAATGAAAAAAAAAGAAAGAAACCGAATGAAGTCGACGACTGTACGGTTTGGAAAGTGAATTAAGAAACAAAACAAAAACGAGACTTTTAAATTGCCGATGCTCGCAATATTCGTGCCAACATTTGTCTTGGGGTTCGTTAAGTTTGTTAGGTCGCTTATATTAATTTCAAGCAAGACGATGATGGCGGTACGCACGTTCCATGGGGAGGTACGTTTGCACGGCGGTGATTAAGTGCCATTGGCCCGGGTCTTCTTCGTTGCCTCCACCCTCGAAACGTACAAGCTTAACCTGACTATAATCCTCCCCTCCTCCCATCCCCCCATCCCCCCCCCCGCCCCCGATGGACCATTGAAATTCTTTCAATTGTATTTTTTTTACCCCCATTTTTTCTTGGGGCGGCAATCGCTTGGCGCCAGTAGCTTAGCGGCAAAATTTATTTGCCCTCACAACCCGCCGAGAATCGGACAACGAACGGAGTTGCACGGCAACATCGCGAGATTTTAACGAGGCTCCTTTATCGGACACCCACGGAAATTTGTTTCCATCCGACGAATGGGAAAAATAAAATTTAACAAAAAATATATCGAGATAAACAGAGATTGAAAAATAAGAAACGAAATTAATTTAATAAATTAAAGATCCAACAGGAGAATGAGCGATAAATGTCCTCGATTAAGCAGATAGATTGTCCAATCAAACAGTGGGCTTTACGGATTTCTTATGGCGGGATTTTTTTTTTTTTTTTAACGCGAGATAAGATAATGCAGCTGATGACCGGGGTTACTTGCCACACTGCATATAATTGCGTTATCCGTCTCAATAAAGAAAAGAAAATGAATAATAATGGTAAAAAAAAACTAAGATGGAGCAAACAAGATTCAAAGGAGGCCGCGAAAAATTATCTAAGGCCATGGACGTGTGCTATTAATTTTGTCGGTCAGCAAAAAATTGAGGAAAAAATTCTACATTCGAATCTAGAGTTCCTTATACTGATATTAGGGTTCCACATCTTTAGAATGAGTTGAATAGTCCGTTCGTGGTGAGCAACCTCTGGTTGGTTTGCACTCTGGTGCCCCGCCAGACGCTGCAGTCGTGTACGATATATATGAAGCCGTTTAATTTCCCACGTGCTTCTCTCGTAGGGTTCGCGCAGGTGAGAGGCGAGGAACTTGTCTATATCGCATATCTCTGGTCCCAAGATTTATTACATGAACTATAACCGCGTTCGCAAATCTATATGTATATAGCAGGTATGTATGTATAATACACGATAAGCGTCTGACTCTTCGAATGCGACCTGAATACCGCCTTCGTACCGGGTGCGTTTCGCGCACGTGCAATGTCCGCGAATAATTTCGTACCTTATTGTCACGATTATGTTGATCCCCGGATAATCATATTAGACGGTTAATTATGTCTGCCGATCACAAAAATCCCGGCTTAAAGCATTTTTTTTGGTTCAGAATTCAGGTTTCTAAAAAATTTGTGAAACCAACAAAGAATCGGTCCAAAAACTTTGGCACCGAGACAATAATCAGTGCAAGCGATAATTTGTTGAGAGGCTGACAATTTTTTCAAACTCAAGAATATAATAATAATAATAATAATAATAAAATAATAATTATTATAATAATGATAATAATAATAATTTCTTTCGATTTCATATGAATGGTTATTCAGGTTATTTCTTTGTATAATAATGATAATAATAATTTTTCATTTTCTGGGAATAATCAAATGAATACAAAGTTAGAGACCTTAGGTTTCAATAAAATTATACTATGCTAACGTTTTACTGTAGAAATTTTACGACGCTAGTATAGAATAATTTTATTTGGACCTAAGATCGCTAAAATTGTATCATTGGTATTATAATTATTATTACCTATAAAAAAAGCCCCAACTACCTACCTGTAACTGAATTTGTTTCTCTTATTATTATTATTATTATTATTATTATTATTATTATTGTTATTATTGGGTTCAAAATACAGCGATTATAATTATTTCGAACGCGAAATGGCAATACCTACTGCGTGCCAAAATAACACGAAACATCAATGATCGATAATCTCAGAAGAAAATACAAAGATGACGACGACATCTCGCTTAATAAGATTCCGCAACGTGTGTGTTACGGGTAAAAGCAAATCGTTGAACTGGTCGAAGTAACGGACGTGAGATGTGCGAATAAATTCGCAATCGTGGCACTATATTCCTGCATTAAGCCGAGAATACGTGTGTGTACGTGTGTTGAAACGAAGGCCGGAGTAACGGTGCGTAGTGTGCACCTCATTTCGCGGAACCCATCGAGCTACATACGCGTCGTGGACACGCACGCGGCGATCTTTCGTTGTTTTTTTTGTCGTCGATGCGTGGCTCGAGTATGAGGAAGCACGCGTTTGCAGTACGTATATTTTCTTTCCCCGAGGACCTTCCCCCCCCCCCCCCCCCCCCCTCTGCACCGAGGACCGAAACTGGTACGAGTACACGTAGCGCACGCGTCTGCCTTGAACGAAATTGCAACTCAAAGCTTCTGCGACGATGATAATCACGCCTCCTTCGTCCATCGCATTCAATGCGTAATTACGTTTATCCACAGCCATGAGATGAAAAAAAAAAAACAATGTCGTTGACATGTGTTGTTGCGAGGACGTAAAAATTATCGGCAATTATCGGGCTTGCAACAACGCGAGAAACGGAAAATTTAACTGTAAATTGCGAACTGTAAGAACGGGACGCATGCGTGTGCTCGATCCGTCGCCGAAGAGCCTCCGGGGGGGAGTGTAATATGTCTTTTGCTCTTATCGTTCCGGTATCGTTGAACCTCGTATCTTTTTACCTTCGTTGGGCGTATGTATATGTATGTGGCGTCTGTATACGATACATACGACGGCCTCCTGGCTCCTCGCGTTCGCAAACTCAGTCAGAGGAAGCTGTAACAGTTCTCTCGTTGATCTCACTGACCGGTATTGGTAGCAGCCGGTATACACGCCACCATTTTTTCACACGGCTGATGGTTTTTTTACCCTTGAATTTGCCATTTTTCTTCATTTAGTTATATTCTGATATTCGTATTTTTTTCTTCTTGAAATTTCTTGGGATGAATAAATGATGGAGACATTAATTTTGCTTAATGTCGCTGGAAAGAAAGAAGGATTGGAATAAAAACCGGTCCCGGAAGACATAAGATCGTGGCTGGTAGCGACAATGACACCGTACATTTTTTCTGCGCCGTGAGAAACGCCCACGCGATCATTACGCTGCGCACCATTGATCAATCTTTTTCTCTCCATTTTTTTTTAGCAATTCATCTTCATTTCGATTTCCGATCTTTATTTTTTTAATTTTTTCTTACATAGTAATAATAATAATCGAATGAATTCCCGCCGGTTTTGGATTTTTTTTCGCAATTTTGTGATTTGTTAGGTAAAGCATGTAGATAAAGCATTCGAGAGTTCTTTTCTTTCTCTACAAACCTATGAGCTACAATTTTTCGAATTAATTGATTATAATCGATTTTCAGGGTTTTAAAATGAAGTTTCACAGGACAAAAAAATTCATTTTCGGTATCGGCTCTATTTCGCCTTTCATCGTGGTCGAAAGCTACGAAAGCAGCTCGCTATATTTATATGGTGTATGGACTAGCTCGGAGGACTGCTCGAGATTGGTTTGCAAAGTTCAAATTCAAAATGAATTTTCTTGCCTCCTGGAATTTACATTTCAAAAGTCTGAAAATTGATTGAAATTAATTAATTCTAAAAATTGAAGCAGGTATGTTTGGAAAGCAAGAAAAAGACTTGCGAATGCATACATACATACTTTACCTAACAAATCACAATATTGCAGTAAAAAAATAATAAAAAAAACGGCGCCAATTCATTACAGAGAAATAACCCAACCTTGTAAATGATCTAATAATGATTCTTCCCTCACGCGAGAAGAAAAAAAGCCAGACTTAATAAACTTAAACTAAAAAAAAGAAAAGAAATTCTCAAATCTCTCGAAATTCTTTTGTGTAGTCACTTATCGTCCGTACGACGTAAAACATACATATATACCAAGTTTCATATTGTATCTATTGTACAATAGACGAAGCTCGTCCCCGATGACGCTCAAACGTATTTGCCAACACGGAGATTGCACAAATCTATGTATATACGAATATATAACCATGTATATCTGTACAGCGTGTACCTCTCCATTCTGTAAACTTTATAAAAATCACGAGGATGCGCCGTACTGGCGCACGTACGTGCTTAATTGTATGTACACGCGCTGGGCACCCGTCATTTCTCGGATGTTTCCACATTTGCGGACGAGACCGACGAGAAAACTGAAATATGCCTCTGCATATCGGACGTTTCTCGAGACTCGATGATATCGCGCTCCGTGCTCATACGTTTGCATTCGGTTGAAAAAACAATTGACAACAAAATTTAATAATAATAATAATAATAATAATAATAATAATAATAATAATAATAACAATAATAATAATAATATAATAATGATAATAATAATAATAATAAAAATAATAATGATAATAATAATAATAATAAAAGTAATAATGATAATAATAATAATAATAATAAAAATAATAATAATAATAAAAATAGAAAACAAATAATCTTGTGGATCACGAGTCGAATCATGGTCACGAGATTCGTTTCCGTTAGCGGGGGAATTCTCTCGCGTACGTGACAAACTGATGTCGACGTTTTGTGTATAACTGTTTGGCTTTAGGGCTTTAGCCAGAAAGAACGAGTTGCACGAAACGAGGGTACGAGAGCAAAGACTGCTTCCCCCGTCAAGACGTGACAACCTCGTACCGATTTTTTTTTATTTATACGCTCTTCTGGAGTCTTCGCTTGACGAATATCGCTTTGCTGGAAAACATCGTGATCAGTCTGGCTTGTAACCGTATGGATGAGTATTGATTGAGAAGGGGTGATATCGAGTTTAAGTTTTTTTTTCTCTTATAATTCTTGATAAACATTTTTTATGCTGAAGAGGTGATTTTTAGAACAGGTTTTGATTGACTATTTGACGAAGATCTTTTTTTTAAAGCTTTGTTGGCTCTCGAGTGTGTGCATTCGAGTGGTTGCAAGTGAATCATTTTTTCCAATTTCTCATTGCTGCGGTTTTTTTTGTTAAATAACGGACGATAAAAAAACAGAGAAAGATTTATCGGAATTTTCAATTAATCGGACTATTAACGATTTCGTGATTTCGAGTAACGTTGCGATTTGCACAATGTTGCATAATCACGAAGTTATATTTTTCATCTCGTATAAAATATGTTACGCGCTTACAAAGAAAACATTGCAAAATTATTTTCGTGTCTTCTGACACTCGGAAAGAAATTACTTTCTTTCTCGTTTAAATTTTCGAGCTTCGAGGGCTTCATCGAAGCCGAAGACGATTCGCTTCGCCATTTTGTCATCGACGTTCGGAGCCCTCGAACCTCGACGATTCAAACGGGAAAAAAACATGAGGAACCTTGGCCTTTCGTAAATTCACGGTACTTATACCCTTGACCCTAAACACTATGGTGTAGGTATCGAGGCGTAATTGTGGGTTCCCCATCGTGATGAGGCAGAATGTGCAACGAGCCACCTCCTAGATTCTCCTCATCGTTTCCTGCCGCATCATGTATATATTTATACATATAGACGTATGTGTATATAATATATATTTTGCTTTTTTTTTCTTCAGAATTTCACCTTCTCCCAAAGTTCATACTCGTTAAATCCCAAACTCGTTACTTCCGTGTTCTCCTTGTCCGTATCTTTCGCTCATCACAGTACAGACAAATAACCAAATCCATGGCGTAAAAACAATAAACAATAAACAAAAAAAAATACAAATAAAAACAAAAATAAAGAAGCAGCCAAGAAAAAAATTCAACGCTGCAACGTATAATTATTAGCCAAACGAAAATTCGCCGCTGGCTCAAACGCAATTACTTCGTGACGTGACTACAATATTCACAAAAGTCGCGTGCTTAAGTTCCGAGCTAAAACAAAAATTAAAAAATAAATAAAAAATCCAACAAATTTAAAGTAGCCTCCTCTTTTTTTTTTTTCTTTTTACTAAGTATGCAAATGACCCTTTTGGCTGGTAATTTTCGTCGGCGAGGCGACGAATCGTTTCGAAATCGTAATTCAGAGACGTTTGCCTCGCTCGCGGCCGATTCTCGGACGAGTTTCGGAATTACCGGAGTCGGTTCGAAGCGAGATTCTCGGTACGGCGCGCACACGCGGTGTCGGCCGTCTTGCGATGCGCCGCTCTCGCGAATTTCTACTATTCCACCTCGGAATGATAGCGATATTTCATTGCTACGGAAATTTCCGAGAGGGAATGAGCGAGGCGGATGGAATATTATCGTAACGCGGGCGCTCCGGCCGCGGAAAGGTAAACTCGTTTCGAGGAATATTTCGAAGAGCGGCTTTCGGTGCGTTCGCATTCTTTGTCGGGACGACGAATGTCGGACAGCATCCGACATACCGGTGCGAAACGTCGAAGGGTGCTGGTCGACGCGAGGCTTGCGCGGAATTGCGAGCTTTTCGTCACAGTGTCGGAATCGATTGGTCAAATTGGCGTTTTGCGGATGGCAGACTCCCGTGGATTTATGGACGCGCGATATGCCGTTTTGGAAACTTTTTTACGTTGAATTTGAGTCGGAAAATCATTCTCTTGTATTTTTAGGGACTCTGTAATTGTTTTAGTAGGATCGGGGTATCGAACTTCGAATCAGCGGAATTACAGTCGATTCTACAACGAAGTTGCGGGAAAATTTGTTCGTTTTTCTCGGTAATTTGTCTATTTTTTTATCATCCTTTTGTTAAAATTCAATTGTGTGATAATTTTTTTTCTGTCACCGGGTTTGATACAAGCTCGATACTTTGTTTTAATCACGCAAACATATTTGTTCTATTAATTTAAAACTGTGGGTCACTCGTTTTGCTAATAATAATCATTTTTAAGGTCTTACTGGATGGATATTAAAACATCGACAGAATTCTTGAAAATTGAAGGAAGAATAGTTCTTCATAGAATAACAATCTATAAATTATTTCACAATTTTGCACTACATAATTTAGTGGTTATAAATTAAAAAAATAAAAAATAATAATTATATCATCAATTTCAAATGAATCGACTGAGTAATTGTCGAGAAATGTATCAAATTAATGAGGAGTATCGCCTGAAACAGTTGTACACTTACTGACAAATCATGTCAATGTCTTCATGTCGTTCCAATTCAATATTCACCTTCCACTCGACCGCAGATTTTCCCGCGACCTCCACCCCCATTCTCCCATCACCCCTCCCCCCTGCCCCAGCACCGAAGTTACCGAAGAAGAGATACGTAAAACAACCATAAACGAAGCGACAGAGACGCGGGAATATTTACTACGTGCACTCAGAAGCATCCAAGTAACATACTAACACGATTTCATATTTTCTTAATTGCACCCTGCGATCGCCTCCACTCGGTTGCCCGACGCGGGTCTCACGTGAGCACGCCACGAGAGGGATGTTGTATAGGTACCGGACTCGATGTTGTACCACGATACGGGCGTACGACGGTTATGCGCTATACGACCGCTATTGCGAGCCATAAGTACACACCGATAGCGTGTGTGTATACAGCTTCGGTACACGTTCTTGCTCTCGCGAGCAAGAACTCCGTACGTCTATGACGATCTACAATAACGCCTTAGCGTGTTGCTTCAACGCAACCATACGACCTCAGGATCTTGGCAAAAAGCCTCTTTCCTCACCCCCTAACCCCTCCGCCCTCCCCTGACTCCTTGATTCTCGTGCCCTCTTCGTCCATTGGTCTTCGGCTGGTCTAATTAAAGTCCGGTTTTTCTTCTTTTCTTGTTGCAGGTAAGCACGACGGTATTATCGGGGCCTCCTCGCCATCAAAGCCTTGTCTCTCGTCGTCTCTGCGTTGCCCGCTTCCTCGGACCCCGCTTCGCTCACGAGCTATTCCTCGATGATCCAGCGAATCGTGGGAAAATTCACTCTCCGCACCGGAAACACGGTACATCGTGAAATATCCGGTCGACGAACGCGAATTCTTCTTTACTTATTTTGTTTTTTTTTCTTTCATCAATGTTTTCTGTCTTCTCGCGACTGCAAAATTTTATTTTTGTTTTTATGGCTGTTCAAGGATGGACGTTTGGGCTGTACGTTTGAGCTATTGGGTGAAATAATTTCGTTGATATTGATTTTCATGCGTCGACGCTTCGTGAATTATTTTACGGCGATGTGAGATTTCGTTTCGTTGTTTTTTCGGTGAGATTTTTTAAGGCTGATGAAATTGGAGCAGCGGATGAGGTTCTGAGAAATAATAATGAGGAGAATTACGCTTTCTATGTCCAAGACATAGAAATGCTTTCAACGTAGATTCAGACAACGATGTTGATGGGCTTTCACTTTTCCACTTGTTGGCATCCGCGTCCACCGCAGGTGCATAATACAAATAGTATGTGTATGTGGTTTGGAGGCGAAATCGAATAATGCATTTCTTTTGAAAGAAAGATTCGATTAGATTCGTGGAGTTGAGATTCTAGACATCGTTTTTGAACACGGAATTGCCGAAGATTGCCCATACAGGGAGAAACAAATGATATTAACTTAGAAACAATCAAACGATAATTTCATCAAAATTCTTCAAAATTCCGCCCCCCCCCTCCCTTCAACGAGGTAGACAAAAAATGCAATTCTCGAGCTGTTTTACCTGCATTCTGCGATGGGAATGCACACACTTATGCGGATGCTCGGTAAATCGAATGAGTTTCGCACGACCCGGCCTAAGCGTTACGCTCGGCAGACGCGAGACTTACCATCGCTCTCGTACGTACGTTTTCACGATATATAGTCAAACTCTTCTTAACGCTGCATCGTCACACTGGGTAGAATCCACCCGTCGATCAACCGACGACCGGCGGTTTTTGTTCCCGTTTTTATTTCTTCATGCATTTTTTTCAACGTGTTGCCATTATGTTTCATACAAATAAACTTTTCGTACATCATTCGGAATGTTCAAATCATGTTCTGTAATTTTTTCAACCACTTCGGACGGATAGTTTGCTTACAAATGTTTTTTGAAAATTGTCTGGATGGAATTCACCCAGTGTGATGGCTGTTATATTATTTGGTAGTGTGACGGTGGAGGGCTAATTAAATTTCAACTCATCGTTCAAAAATTAGAAAAGAAAGACGAACGAAAAAAAACAAACTCACTTTGCGTCAGATTCCAAAAATTTTGGAATTTTTCCATAGAACATTTTTTCATCTTCACGGGAAATTGCCAGAGAAAATGTTCATCGATTTCTCCAAAATAGCAAAATCATACAATCCCACGAATCCTCTAAAAAAAAAAGGACGAAGAAGGAAAATACAAAAACGAAAACAAAAAAATACAATTATATCGGCGTTAGATCCGATTAAAGAGATACGAGAGCTTCGACTGTAATCGTACATCGATGAAGTCCATGCAATCCACACACATTCGTACGTGACTCTATCGTTGAAATTCTCGTAGGTATATTACAGATCCATGCACGTAGAACTTTATACAACGTACACCTTTTAACCGACAATCATGAAGCACATCATTCGTCCAGATGCGATTACATACATCTGTAAAACTATACACGTTTGTGTGTAAGTGTGTATGTGTGTGTAAGTGTGTATGTGTCCGCGTGTGTTTGTCGTCGTGTATTTGTGTCGCACAAAAAACGCAAGTGGACGCGGTCGCGCACGATCATCGCAAACCCGTACAACGAGACACGCGATGACTTTTCTCGCATAAGCTTAATTGTGACTCTTCGCGTAGTCGCATTGACATCGGTTGCAGCAGTGGTGGCATGCAGTACCGGTACTTGCCGCGGTAGCGCACAGCTGCACGGTCGAGCTATTTGCTCTTGAAAATTATTTAACGATTTAGACACGTGGAATACGTGGATATGGGGAATTTCGTCCCGAATCATCATATAGGAAGCCTTCTATTATTTTTTATGGAAAAAATAATAATCAAAAAATCGAATGTCCATCGAGATTAATCGAAGTATCGTTTTTCTTTTTGCAAGATAGATTTCAACTCTCTTTTTGTTAGATAGGAAATTATTATCATAAATTAAAATCTCCAAAAAACTCGAATTTTTTCCGATTTGAGAAAATATATATTTGTGCTAGGAATATAACGTCAACTGGAATTTTATGAGGACAGTTCCGCAATCCCAATAAAGTATCTCGGAAAAAAATATCGTACAACGAAAAATGAGTTGGCATGAGGGGAAGGGGGTCTTCCAAAATCTAGAAAAAAATTAGCGAGGTCGTAGGATGCAAAAGAAACTAAAAATAAAATCACCGACCACATCGGGAGATAGAAGAATTTTAATCTGGCGATTGCGAACGAACTTCCCCATATATACATCGTTCAAACTACGGCACGGAGTTTTACCGCAGAAACGCGTCACAGATCAAAAACAAAGAAAAAAGAAACACATAAGAGAATAAAATCACTCGCACATGAAATTAATGTCCGTCTCCCGTTTCTATTTATCTATACGATGATTCATCGAACGTGCGTTTGCACGCGTGCATTAATTTCCATCGTCAATCGACGGTGAACGAACCGTTACGCCATATCGTGCTTTCCGCCATTTTCAGACATGGCGGAATCGTTTTTTAGGGGAAAAACGGTGGACTTGTTCAATTTTTCCGACAAAATGGACTTACTTAGGTTAATCTCGTATATTTCTTCCTGTATGAGCAATTTTCTGCAACTGTGTTTCAAGACAATATTCTGAATTACGATCAAAATTACCCGCAATCTAAATTACGAGAATCCGATTTAACCCCATTTTTTGAAAAAATAAACTTATTCGGTTTTCCCTCTAAACCACAAATAAATGACTAACGTCGGACGTCAAAGAAAATTGTCGGTTGCGCGGAAAGGCACAAGACAGCGAGAATCGATGAATATCTAGCTGGAACGTCCGTCGACTATTATCATAATAACGACGTAAGAGCATTTGCGATTCTCCGAGTCTTCCAACACCGACGAGATTCGCGTCATTTTGCGCCACTGAATCAACGAGTAATTCGCATAATGCGAATAGTGTTCGTCGCTTTTACAGCCTCCGAGCGAGTCATCGCAGATTTCATGCACAAATGGTAAAGAAAAAAAAAACATTAAGAAACGTTTAATGAATGTAAATGGGAATAAAGTGAGCTCGGGAGATGGAAGTTGTACATGTAAATGCAATATAGCTTTTTTTGCCGGTTCTCGGTACCGCGAGAAGGGGAGGGAGGAGGGGTTGGGAGGGGTAGAAGTGCTCGCCACCGGTCTACCAGGTTCTACACTTTATCTCATGCTTTTCTGCCGCACCAACGGGCATTATTAACCTCACATACGCACATACCACCGGTGCGCACTTGAAATAATTTTAGCATAATGTTCCAGCGTAGCTATTAACGGACAAACCACTCGTACTAATAATCATACTCCGAAAGTAATGAAATGATATTCCATGCTGGTTCATTTAATTGTGTTGTAAATTGACGGGTACAGGTGTAATATCGTAAACGCTGTTTGTATCACCGGGACGAGAAACAAAAACCGAATCGTCGGTTGCCACAATTAACCGCATGATTTCGTCAAACAAATGTACTCCTCCTTGTTTTGACCATATACATATATTTCCATTTTTTTTCATATATTCACACAAATATACACGTTGTATGCTCAAACCATTTGATCATCACAAACCGGCAATTAGTCAACCGACACGAAGTTATTCGAGAATAATTGCTTACAGTACTTACAGCATAATAATTCATTATCGCGTTGCAGCAATTTGCCTGTCTTTTTACATTACAATGTCGTTACAATTTTCCTATGAAACTACTGAAAGGTTTGTTTAAAGAAATCATAAACTCCTATATAAGCAATAAAAGACAAATTCCGTCGTAGTGAAGTTTGTTTTTTTGTTATTTTTTCTTATGCAAATTGATTTCTCTGTATGCAAACAAATTTGCATTCCGACCATTTGATCATCACTAATAATCAATTGGTCAACTGACACGGAATGATTCGAGAATAATTGCTTACGGTACAAACAATATAACGATCCATCATCACTTCGCAGCCATTCGCCTCTCTTTTTCAATAAATTGTCTCAACAATCTTATCATCGGACTATATTATCATCATTACTACATCCTACGTGACGTTTATGACAAAACAAAAAAAATCTGATAATCTCCGATACAAGCAATAAAATAGAAAATCCGTCGCCGTAGATTTTGTTCTATTTTGTTTTTCGATCTTTTTCCGTTTTTTCAAATTCCGCGAACTCGATGCTAAGTCATGAAGCGAAGCTCTTGTTCGTTCTTATGGTCGCATTATCCGTTCGCGGGGCCATAAAAGTCCTGGAAGGGCTCTAGCTACCAGTCATGTATAAGGCATGAGGATTTCCTCTCGCGCGGGTCGATGGAGGGCTCGGAGCTAGCGCATGCTCAAACGCACGGACGTTTATCCGCGAGAGGAGCAAGCCGAGACCGACCGCTGTATCCCCGATGCATTGAATAAATGTTAATGCGAACCCCATAATAATTGCTTTACGGGTATCCCACCACTGTAATCACTTTAATAGCCGGCTGTGTCACGGGTGCAAGAGTGCCCCCTCGCGAACGTGGTTACGCGCGGTTCGAGGATACATCGGACATCCGCGACGTCGGAGTTCCGAGACCTCGCACAAGAACTTCGGCCCAGCATCCGTCGGAACAACCCCTTCTTCGGTTGCGTCGAGCTCGAGACTTCTTCGCGATGCTTCGGTCCGCGTGTGCGATCGAACTACTTGCACGGCTTGTCTCGCGTTTAGGGTCAAGATTCTGTACTGTATTTTTTATTTGAAGGGGTTCCGTAGCGCAAACCGGAACGGTTATGAGAGGACTCTCGTGTCTGTCGATCTGTCTGTCTGTTTGTCTATCGTGGATGATTTTACGACAAGCCATGTGGCATAGGATGTTGGAACTTGGCGTAGAACATCTTATTAAAGACGTATTTTTTACGAGGCGACACTTGAGAGTACCGATATTAGAATTAAGGCTTTATTGGATGGACCGTCGGGCAAAAAGATAGCCCAACGTGGGTCAATCGTGGATTTATGGGTAATGAACTATTCTTCCTCAAATTTTCAAGAATTGTGGAGATTTTTTTGTATTTACCCAGTAAGACCTTAAGGGAGGATCGAATTAGGTATTTTTGTATCATGTGGGGTATCATTTAAAAAAGCTTCTCATATAGAATACGAAAATGGTTCTTTCATAATTTTGAATAGCATGTTTAAATAAATATCCTAAAATAACAGGTGGAAATAGAGTATTCCCCCTTATTTCCGATACTACTGAATCAGAACGTCTAACTTGAACTTTACAGGAAAATTATAGCTAAAGTCCTTAGTCTTATAGATTTCTATAAATTAATTATCAAAAATATCTGTGCAGAATTCGAACTCGTACTTCACCGGCTTTCTTTTTTTTAAGACTCACCTGTTGATGATTCCGGCTGAAAAAGCAAACTAGCCGAGGAAACGAAGAAGAACGAACGTAAACATGACATTGAACGAGAATTAAAGAAAAAAAAGTTGGATAACGAAGCAGGAAGCTCCGATCAATGTTACAAAAAAGAGCAGCGGATGTGAGATAAAACTGTTGTTTCTGCACGATGTCTGCGTAATAAGCAGAAGCTGCTCGTTTTAAACGCACGATTTGATTATTACGTGTCGCTCATGACATCCCGACAGAGGTTTCATGATTCGTATACCGATATGTGGTCCGGAAACCAGAGTCGATTGACGAACTAACCAATCATTATCGTTTTTCCTTTGAGAAATTCGTAACAATAACGAGTCGTGTATGTGTGCAGGCGTAATCGAATTACTATCATCAAGAGCCACAAGTGCCCTTTTTAATAGGATCCCTTTTAAAAGCCTATCTGAGAAGCGCTTTAATTAGCCTCCTCCACCTCCTATCTTCCTCAAAAGGGCTCTGCGCCTTCGGACGCTTCCCACGATGAAACTAATCCCCAAAATAAGACAAAATTCCCTTTTCTTATTTCAAAAGATAACAGAACCCTTAATTGTATCTTTCCTGGAACGAAAAAAAAAATTGTTTCCGCAGGAGCCGGCGAATTAAAAAAAAAAGATGAAACAAAAAAGATGTCAAGTGGTCTTCTTCATTATCTTTAGGTTCGATAAAAACAAACCTTGGCCGGGTGTGGGAAGCTGTATTCAGTTACACAAGTACATTATAATAAATGAGTAGATCGCTGCGTCACGCTTTAATACGCTTCAATATGGTTACACCAGACTATGCCCTTCGATAGCTTTTACCCGGTGATTTATGATAGCGTATATAATAATATGGAATATAAATTTCATCCCGATGCACATTATGATGCTTGAAATACATACCACTGGCCGGTTGCGCTCTCTCTCCGTGTGTGCTCGTCGAATCGTTAGGCTTGTAATTAGAGCCCGAAGATCGGTAATCACAGCGTGCATCCTCTGATGCTTTTTTTTTATCTCTCTCGGTCCAGAGCTCGTAATAATCATCTAATGGCACGATAATTCGTGGTATAGCGTATTAAAGTGTCGTGGGAGGAAGACGCGACATGTATATTTTTTATTTTTACATTTCATCGCAATCGTTATCAGTAATATCGTCGACATTTTTTTTCTCACATGACGATAAAACATTGATAAATGTGAAGACTGTTTTTTTTTTAATTTCTGGTTGAAGAGCATCGTTAGATTGAAATTCTTCGACACGAAGCACATTGTTCTACATTTTTTGGAGAGTTTAGAGAATTATTCATATAATGAAACAATAAGCAATATTGTAGTAGCTATCTTAAAGAACAAAAATTAATAACTTGGTATTAAAATTATCGTCTACTCTGGTGCAAAATCCCAAATCTCCTAAAAAAATGATGATCGATCATGGAACAAAAAGAAAGAGATGACAACGCAAAAACCTCGTTGAAAGGCTCTCCAATCCAAAGAGGAACAAGGACAATAAAAAAATAAATAAAACCAAAACCACATAAAAGTACGAAGAATAGTAAAAAAAAAAAAGCAAAGGATAAAAAGCTCTCGATGCGAAGAGTGCTGGCTCCAATTAAAATAAACGTACGTCGAGTTTTCTACGCCGTCTTCTTCTTCTTCATCGCCGTCGTCGTTCGACGTCGTCGTCGCCATCGCCGTCGTCTTCTTCCTCGTCGTCGGCACATCCAGAATAATTTATTTTTACGATTTTTAATTTTATTTTTATTTTTATTTCACGTCTTCGCTCGTCCCGGCTCGTACCCGATGTCCCGAGGAATTCCCGTCATTCTCGCATCGTTTCGATGCACTTGTGCCGCGCATCAGCCGCAGAAAAGCAGAAGTAAAGAGGTAAAGCTAGTTAAACGAGCCCGAATAGCCTTACGTTTGCTGCGTCTTCGCAATCCTTTGCCACGAATGTGCCCAGGATTCCTTTCGGACGGGTTGTTTCTCGGAGCGAACGCTTCTGTAAACTCCGCGCAACCACGGTTTTCCTCCGTGTTTTGCTTCGAGACGGCCATAGACGCTCTCGGATGTTACCTACCGACGTACTATATGTCGCACAGCCTCCGGACTCGCGAGTGACTCGAGAGGGATCAACGACTCCCCCCGGGCGAACGCGAGTTCGTAGCACCGAGAAAAGAGAGACATCCCCGGCGGCTTCTCGGGCCGGGAAAGAAGTTGACCGGGACCGAGTACGGCCGTGGTACGTGGCGAACAGCCGGATGGCTCTAGGCCCAACGGGCGAACGAAGAAACGAGAGTACCGAGAATCATCCGGTGGAAAATACACTTCGGAATACTTCGTATTATTTATTTTTATTTTTTTTAATAATTATTTAATTTTTTGTTTTTATTTATTTGGTTTCTTTATTTTTGGTTAATTGATATTCTTTGTTTATTTCTTTGATTTTTTTATTTTTATTCACTTAATTCGATATTTTATTTATTTTATTTCGCTATATTTTATTTAAATTTCGTCATTTGATACCTAACATTATTTATTTTAATCTTTGAAAAATTCTATTGAATTTTTTGAACGTCAATTCAAGTTTTTTTTTTGTTTAACTTTGATTTATTTTATTTTCTCTTTTTATTTAATCAATTTTCCATTTTTATTTATTCCATTTTTTATTCTTATTTATTCTATTTTATTAAAATTTTATTTAATTTACTTTTTGATCTCAGACCGTTTGAGTGATGAATGAGAATCAGGGGGCGATTATTTGATGAATGGAACGTTGGAGCACTCACGCGGCTTATCTCGGTCCTTCTTTCGTTTGATTTGCACGGTTCTCACGTATTCAACGTCCGATCGCCAGACGCGAAAGCAAAAATAATACAATAAAACGAAACAAAACAAAAATTCATTCTCACTTCTTTCGCTCTCGCATCGATGGCGCTGTCGCGTGACAAACTTGGCGGAATCAAAGGTTCGATAAAAATTGTCCCTCCTTCATCCTCTTTTCACGCGCATAAGCACGAAACAGCTTTGCGAGAATAAATTTGTGCCGTCTCGTTGTCTGCTTGTTCCTCGCTCTTTCGAAATCGTTTTATTCGGTAGCTCTTGTCACGATACAACGTTGTTTAACTTCACGCGTCTCGATTATCAATCAGACATATGTAAAGCGCGGTACGCCATGGGTGAACGATTTTTGAGCTTGCTGGAGAGAATACAGTCGACTCTTCGTACAGTCGCACCCTCGGAGCTCTCGCGTGAGCTTTTTGGTTCAGCTTGCTTTATCCTATTTCAATTCAAAAGTCTAAAAATGTATGTTAAGCTCACTAACAAATAGCCAACAAATTATTGACCCTCACAATCAGTGTGCAGCGTGTTTTTTGACACCTTAACTCAGTAGCGGGGGTCATGTACGTTCCAGCGCCTCAAAAAGTACTCCAAAGTGCTCTAAAACGTTCCAAAAAATTCATGAAATCCCATCAACTATCCTAGTATAAAGATCGATCCTTAAGTTGCTCAAGGAATTACTTGTCTCAACAATATAAAAATATAAACAAATAAAGATGCGAAGACCACTGACGGACAAATTAAAATAAACAATGAAAACCATTCAAACTAAATTTATTATTTCACGTTTTATTATCCTCGTGAGAATAAAAAATAATTCATCACATTTTATCCTACAATAATAATTATCATGAAAATAACAAAACAATCCCTTAAGTTTTCTTCTGATCAAGGAAAATAAATTATCGCACAATGTCCACCTGTTTTTCATTCACCCTCTTCGACTCTACAGTCATCAAAAGAAGAAAGTAACAAAAAAAAACTTTCCCCGCACAGAAATCCCGCTCTCCAAAATGAACGACTTTCACAAAACCTTCCAGCCCTGCGTCTTCTTATTTCCCTCAACCCCACGTCCAGTTGCGTCGCTCGTAAAATTTCCGACTTCTCTCAACCGTTCGCTAAACCGAAGATGAACGCTCGAGGACATACCCATAATCAAAGAAGAAACCGGCCGGTATCCTCGCATTCCTCGGCTCGTTAGACGCCTGACGCCGTCGCTTTTTTCCCCGCCACGCTGACGAGAAGTCCTTATTACCGGAGCAAAGTCAGTAGCAGCATTGCTTCATCCCCCCAACCCCCCAACCCCACCCCAAGAGCCCGCAAAGCTCGTCGATTTTTCCCCGCTCGAATCGCGGCTTCGCCACACATTTATAGACGAAAAGAAAATACGGCGACGATCGGCGAAACGTGACTCATCCATTCGTCAACGTCTTAGGGTGGCGCGCGTTGCTCGTTTTCCCAAGACGCGCGCGCCCGCGTTTCTCCATCTCCGGATCGAGAGGTGCTTCGTACGACGATGGACGAAGCGTGGCGAGGATGAGAAATCAACGAAGAAGCGTTTCTCCATCGTCAGCGTCGCGAAGCATCGTCGAAGCGCAGGCGAAGCGGATGAAAGAAGCGAAAGAAAGGAAAGAAAGGAACGAAAGGAAATAAGACAGGAAAAAATCTTAAAACCACGACGGATATTGTTGATTGTGACGGGGTGGGTGTATGGGTGCAGCCCGGGACCAGAAAGGTGTCCCACTGATGTCCAAGGACTGCGGACATCACCGTCTGACCAGAAAAAAAAAAGGATTCGCGAGGATATGGACGCGCGGAATCCCTTTTATTCCACGCGTACACGAGTCCCGCAGACTTTGCGGAGTTGCCCGGCCACCGGTGGTCGCTGTTACGGCAGGAAGTCATTACCGCATGCAGATGCTCGGTAGACGCACGAACAAGAGAGAGAGAGAGAGAGAGAGAGAGAGAGAGAGAGAGAGAGAGAGAGAGAAAGCACACGCGCGCGGTGCTATGGGTATTAGCCGAGAGAGTCTTAAGGCCGCAATCGGTGCGAAGGGTTCACGAACCTTCTCCTCTGTTGTTACACCGAGAAGCCAATCCGACGCGAATAAATCAAAACCTCACGCGTGACCAAAATAAATAATCCCATCCAAAAATTCACATACACAGAAAACAAAGATTTAAAAAAAATTAACGTCACGATAATTTTAAAAAGCGAATAAAATAAATCTACGCCCATCGTGTCTGAGGATAAAAAGAAAAAATCGATTGAGGCTTTCCCGAAGCGATAAAAAGTACGTCGAGCGGTCCAGGAAGTGTAACCGGGCCGTGCCCAAATGCATTGTGATACCGAATAAATGCGAAATAACGAAACGAAATGGAAAAAAAAGAGAGATATGCTCGAGAATCAGTGCGAATTGGTTGACGCGTGGGCCGAGCACTGAGCGGGATTTATCGTACGTAACGCGTGTCCGTGTGTTATCGGATTTTATTTCAACCGCCGAGTGGCTCTCGACGGGATTGGTCGAGTGGTTCTCGGATACGCGCGAAAGACGTCGCGCTTATGTATCGTATATATCCTCGAAAACACCTCGGCGCGTCTCGCGCGACGACCATTACTGTATATTATAATATATCAGAGGGTACTTTGTAAGCCGAAAAAAATATGCCGTTGTTTTATGGCGCGAGTTGGATTAAATTCGACAAGTTGGATCGGAACGGAGGTTGCGGAGGCTTTAGCCGCTGTGAATCTTATGGGAGTATACGAGTGTAATGCCGTAGGGTCGATAAATCGCCCCTTTGCCGAGGGATCCTTTGGCGAGAAACGCTTGTGATATTGTCGGGGGAGTTTGCGCGCACGCACGTAATTCGATATTTTCTCTCTACCTTCGTGCGGTACGCGTAGAAACGGCCTGCTGTGTGCCAAAGGCTTCTCGCTCGGTGGGTTCGAACCTTTGCGTCGCTGTTGCGGGCATCGCAGAAGTTCTCGTGGCGCGAACGTCGTCGTCGTTGGATCTATGACTCTCGAACCCTTCGAAGATTCCGTAAACGCGCGAGAAATGGTCGATCGGTGGTTCGATGGTTCGCATTATGCTCGTCCGAGAAAAAGAGAGAAGACGAGTGATAGGAAGAGAGAGAGAGAGAGATAGAGGGAATGATAGAGAAGGGTGAATAGACATTTATTATTAGTGTTTTATTACCTAATCTTATGGAAAACAAGCTGCAAAAGAACAATTAATAAAAAATCATGAAATGAAATAGAAGTATGTAGGTATGAAATAGTATTGAAAGTAGAGACCGAATCAATATTAGGGTGGGGAAAAATGTATAATAGCGAAAATATAAATCAATAACAGTAACAATTGAGAAAGAAGGAAAGAAAGCGAGAGAGATAAATCGATTGATGAATCGATGTATAGATAGTTAGATCGATAGATAGATATTGTTTATCAGCTTTCTAGTATCTATTAGGGCCTCTAGAATAAGAATCTCGTCGAAACAATTGAAATATTAGAAATTACGAAATAAATATAATTATAATACAGTTACAAAGTAGAAGACCGGCTCGAAATAAAATCGGAGCAAAACATATAAGAATAAAAATATAACCCAGCGTCGAACAACCCAGAAAAATAATCCAGCCCAGTGAGAATAAACAGCAACAAAGGATAAAGGAGGGAAGTAAGAGAGGAAGAGAAAACCCCCTGGATCTTTCGTTCTTCCGTTCGATATTTTGTTCTCTTCTCCTTCCACCTACCATCGTTTGATCGTAGCTCCTCGCGGAAAAACATTTTCATTCAAATCGACGGTAGCATCCATTCGTCCTCGCGTAGGTACGTTCGTTTTCGCTTACTCGCCGATTTCGATCTACGATCTATAACTCACTGCTGGAATGCGTACGCGGATCCTGGACAAGAGACGTACGACGGAACTTTGCGACGTACGCACCCACAACGCGACGTTTATACTTACGTGGACTAGCTACTTATGCTGCCATTGTTGCTGCCGATGGTTCTACCGTATTCGCCTATAGTCGACTCCGTCTATAGAGGCGCTCCGCAGAATCGCTGTGGACCTGTACATTTCATGAAAATGTATTCAAAATAATCTTTCTAACAAATGATTATAATTAATTGTTATGCAGCAATTGAAATTTTTCAAATAATAATGATAAATAATAAATATTTTAAAGTCCCACGTAATATCTTACCGGGGTTCATGAGCTCGTAATTCGTTTTTGCTTCTTCAAGCTAAATGTTGTCCCTAAATGGATGCCTAAGGGCTTCTTGATGGAATCAGGTTTATTTCTGAAACAATATTTCTCTGATCAACGAGAGGTTATTTTTTATTAAAATACTGCATCAATAGAACTGTATAAAATAAAAAATGATTCTCAGTATCTAAAAAAATATATAAGAGAAATAAGAGAGAAATCATCATTGAAAGGCGAGAATTATTTATCCTAGTGATTTTCATTCAAAAGCAATCTGAAAAGTAATCCCTTCGTAGTTTTAAAATAATTCTGTAACTCCCAAATAAAGACCCATGGACTTGGACTTCTATTCGGCCAACAAAATCCCAATTTAGGCCCAGATGCGTTTCAAGCGCCACAGTTCGAAGAGTCGACTGTACAAAAATTTATATAGCCATCCCATGGGTCTTCACGTTGCGGTCCACAGCGGTATTCGAAGACAACGCGGGGGATGCGGTAAATTCTGGCTCTGCCGGAAAATACGAATTCGGAATAACAATTTATTTCTTAACAAAAAAAAATATATACGTATATGCATATGGTACAGTGGATCGAGAAATGCGGTACGTTGTTCATCGGTGTCTAGTTCCTCGCCAAGTTTTGGGACGCGCGACGTACTTTACCGTTCTCGGTTGGGTACCTCTCTCGCGAAGCCTTCCGCAGTATCGGGATTACTCAGAGGACACGAATGCATAGCCGAACGTGGCTATGGGTAAAGGGCAAGGGACCGCATGCGATCGTTGTAACCGATGCATCATCTTGTCGCGTTGGGAGGTTCGCCAATGGCCCCCCTCGCCGCCCCTCGTGCTTCCCAGAAATACAATGGGAATCTTATTTCTCCTTTCTTTGCTTTTACCACTGCGGAGGTTAAAGCTTGTACCGGGTATACCTTAACATCGGGCTGTATCACCCGGTGCACACTTCCACGCGGATGTTATGTGTGTACACCATTCCCACGGAATTTTGTGGGGCGAAGAAAGTTTGCGACGATGTAACAGTTTTTTTCTTCGTTCTATTTTTATCGATAGCAATATCGGTATTCAGTTTGTGGATGAAACGGATTTTTATGGAAATAAAATTGTTATTTTATAATTTTATTTGATTATATTTAATTTTGTATTTGTATTGGATTTCTATTAAATTATTATACATTTTTTGGAAAATTAAGACGTTGCGATTTTATTGTTTTCCGATGTATATTTCATGGAACCTTTGGCTTCTCATTAAAAACGAAAAATCTTAGGATATTCATACTATCAGTAATAAATGAATATTTAATAAAATTAATATTAAAATTCTAAAAATAAAATCATAATTTTATGATTTTAATATTAATTTCATAACATTTTTATTAAATGGTTTTTCAATTTTTATTAATATAAGAAAAAAATAAATCCGTTGCAATCTTTTTGTTTTTCGATATAATTTTCATGAAACCTTTAACTTTTTATTGAAAAAGAAAATTTCCACGATTATTTGTCGATCAATTTCACCGAAAAAAGTGCATCCAAGAAGATTTATCATACAAGTAAAATCATACAATTTTCAAAATACATAATTTTCCCTATTTTTCTTTCCAACGTCACGACCGATCAAAAATGAAAAACCAAAAAACGCTTCCAAAGAATCCTACTTCAAACACGTAACATTTCCCATCGAATTTCCTCGCTCCTTTATTCCCTCTCGCCAATCCGAAACAGCGAGAGTATTCAAAGACAGCGAAGCCTCGGCATGCACGGATAGTCTCGAATAGTGAATCGATTGTTCTTCCTGGTGGAAGATCGAGATGAGCGCTGCGGAGGAAGACGAAGAAGAGGATTGTAACCAGAGAACTGTGTGCGTCTCATGTGTACACAGATATATATTTTTTCCGGCTATACACACACACACACACACACACATATATATATAGAAACATCTCGTTCCGTTTCTCACAGAACCGCGCGGTCGCTCGATTGCGCCTTTATGTAACCGGCTCTCCGGCATCGTATCGAGCTCTACGAGTCGTAACGCAAGATCCGAAGCTAGCCCGGAGCTAGGATAGCAACGCGTACCGGGACCACGTGGCCTCGTTAGGCGAGGCCCATCGCACATGCCGGAAGAATTGCTGCCTGCAGCTTCAGCAACAGCAGCAGCAGCAGCAGCAGCATCCTGTGTAAATTATCCCCCCGCGAGCTGTCTCCCGATACCCGGCTTCAACCGCGTATACCATGCGGACCGCGACCCACAGTCTCCTATCTTGTAATGCTCAAGTCGATCCGATAGTACCGACTGTCTTTGAACTGCACATTTCGCTCGAAGCAAGAAAAAAAAAGAAAAAAATTGAATTGAGATATACTTATCGTAGTTTTGAAAGGGAATGATAGTATTTCGTTCTTTTCATTCATTGATTATTCGTGGATTCGGAGTTATGGTATGTATGTATAAATTTGACTGGAAAAATGAGCTTCCGGCAGAGCAACGAAAAGGAAAAATATGGATTTACATTTATTCAACGCAGCTTTGAAACAGAATAATAATGTATCGTTTCTTTTCATTGATTAATGATTTGTAATTTCGAAATTATAGTAAATTTGACTTGAAAAATGAGCTTTCGGAGAAGCAACAAAAAGGGGGAAACAAAATGAATTTAAATACAGTCATCGCAGCTTTAAAAGAAAATAATAATATTCAATTTGTTCCATAATTGATATGTTTAGAATGCGAAATTATGCCAGGTTTGGCTTGGAAAAAAAAATCGTCTTCACCATAAAAAATGAAACGAGGCTGCAATGAAGTTTTCCAGCTTGTTTCTCTCTGCCATTAATTACCGTATACAACATAATAAATCGTCACCATAGAATATCGTATACAATAATTCGTTATATCAGTAAATAAATAGAAAAACAAAATGTTTTCGTTCACTTCGACGCCTACGTAATCCAAGTCGAAATGTGCGTTCTTGCGGGCTCACGTTGTGCGATTGATCGGTTCTATATCGATACGACAGCTCGCAGCAGATAAGACGTTTTTTCCTGAATAAAGGATATGAAAAATAAAACAACAACGAAAGGAAACAAAGAAAGGAAAAAATATATAATAAGGGAGCGCGATTAAAATTCTCTCGAGTGAACCTACTCGTCGTGGTTGATCGCCACGTCGGAGCGATGACCGCGAATACGCGTTATTCGAGACTCCCGCGTATATTTTTCTTTCTCACTGCTCCTGGCTCGCCTGCTCCGAGACCATGATCTTGAGTCACGACCTTGAAAGTTCGCATTCGAGGTGAATATCCCCCTTTCTCTCTCGGAACTCGATGGAGAGGTATGGGGATCACGGGCAAGCTCGATCGGAAGAAAGCGGTCTGCCATTCTTGCACGTATCTATTACTCAAACCCGAGACGCCAATTTTTCACCCTAAATGTAGAAAAAAAAAATGGATTCTAATAAGTAAATTGGTTAAATTGCCTCTCTTTTATCGCATTCCTGACATTTTTATTGAGTGCTGAGTTCGCAAGTATACCCAAATCGTTTTGGTAAAGTTCAAAGAAGATAGTAATAATAATAATAATAATTTTGATGTAATAATTTTGAAAAATCATCAAATGATTAAATTATTATTGATTTAATCATTTCATCATGTAATAATTAATTAATTAATTATAATAGTAATGATAATAATAATTATTATTATCATAGAATCGACAAGCAAATTTAATCGTGATATATATTTACTTGATTCGACGTTACAGCAAGAAAATTATATGAATTACCGATTGACTGATGACGCGTTTAATATTTTCACTATAATGGAAAATCAATATTCGTTATTATTTGACCGTCGTATATTACAAAATCAATGTTATTATATTTTATTTTATTATATTTTATTTTATTTTATTTTATTTTATTTTATTTTATTTTATTTTATTTTATTTTATTTTATTTTATTTTATTTTATTTTATTTTATTTTATTTTATTTTATTTTATTTTATTTTATTTTATTTTATTTTATTTTATTTTATTTTATTTTATTTTATTTTATTTTATTTTATTTTATTTTATTTTATTTTATTTTATTTTATTTTATTTTATTTTATTTTATTTTATTTTATTTTATTTTATTTTATTTTATTTTATTTTATTTTATTTTATTTTATTTTATTTTATTTTATTTTATTTTATTTTATTTTATTTTATTTTATTTTATTTTATTTTATTTTATTTTATTTTATTTTATTTTATTTTATTTTATTTTATTTTATTTTATTTTATTTTATTTTATTTTATTTTATTTTATTTTATTTTATTTTATTTTATTTTATTTTATTTTATTTTATTTTATTTTATTTTATTTTATTTTATTTTATTTTATTTTATTTTATTTTATTTTATTTTATTTTATTTTATTTTATTTTATTTTATTTTATTTTATTTTATTTTATTTTATTTTATTTTATTTTATTTTATTTTATTTTATTTTATTTTATTCTATTTTATTTTATTTTATTTTATTTTATCTCATTCTATCTACCGTTCTACATTTTACTTTTTGCCGCTCAACTTTTTATACGTGACTATCGATTATTCGAGTTTGCCATTTGGTATTGCTTATCAAATCGAGACCGAGCTCGGCTCGCGAGATAATGGAGTTCAAACTGGTGTTCCGCTCCCGCGCTCTTGTTGTTATACCGTTAGATAGACCATAGCGGACGAGCATACCCGTGATTACCGGTCCCGCGTCTTTGCTCTCGTACACCGCCTCTGCGTACCTTCGAGCCATTAGCTCTCATCTCGCGGTGCCATCGCACTTCCTTTCCACGAAATCTCACGATTATTACTACACCGTCGATGCTATAATACGTCCGAGTGTCGTAAGTAACGTGAAACGTGTCGGCGAAAGAATCGCACACGTACAATCACGATCAAAAACGAAACATAATTTTTCTAAAAATAAATACATCTTTCTATTACGTTAAAAAAATAAATTCAAAATCTGCCATCGAAAAATTCCTATTGATTGTTTTTATTTCTACAAAAATTCGGACAAATACCAAATTGTTAAATTAAATAATTAAGTAAATAAATAAATAAATAAATAAATAAATAAATAAATAAATAAATAAATAAATAAATAAATAAATAAATAAATAAATAAATAAATAAATAAATAAATAAATAAATATAAGTAAAAATAAATAACAAAATTTCTTCACCGTCGGAGCAACAAAGAAACACCGATATAAATTTTTCATCGCCCCTTAAACCTACGTTCCGCAAGCTGCGAAGGCGTGTTAATTGATAACAACCGTCGCCACGGCATTGCAGAAATGTTCGACGAACCAAACGACATTACAACGAATTAGTAAAAGAAAGAAAAAAACATAAAAATATCCATTCCAACGATTTTTCATTCGAGTCAAAGGCGGTCGGTCTCCTGTGATATTACATATATTTATCGCGGTAACTCGTTACGCCGATCGTTACCGCTGCTATTATTATCGTGCCAGATGTTGCGTGGAAAGTTTAAGATCTAAACCGTGCACGGGCGAATTTATATCAGTCCGGCAACCCAGTGGGTTTGTATTAAATTCAACGAGAATTGCCGGTTCCGCGGCTCGAACGAGATCTCGATCACATCAGCGTCCTACATGTCGTCGCTGGAACGACCGACCGTCCGCCCGCGCATTTCGTCTTTTTCTACTTCCACTTCCCGCGCTCGAATATTTACTTCGCTTTGTTTCAAACGCATATCTCCAACGATGAAAAAAAAAAAATAATTGAAAAAATAGAGCAGGCTCGCGCCCAACCCATTCGAGAAAATAAGATGAAAAACATAACGCAATGGAAAAATAGAAGAGAAAAAAAATTTATTGCTTACACGGATGAGTGGTTATTGCGACTCTGGTGTGCAGAAAGGGTGAGTGGGGAGGGGGGGGGGGGGGCGGTGAGGAAAGTAAGAAAGCCGAAGCGCGTGGCTCGGTTACTTTGTGTCGTCGTAAATTCGTTGACCAAAGTCCCGACCAGCCGCAACGACGACGATCCCGCGACGAGGAGGACGACCGAGCGCCTGAATCTACGAGGAAATTGTATGAATATTCGTATGTCTTTGTGTATACATATATATGAGGTATTCCACGGCAAATCGAATGGTCGAAACCCTGAGCTTTGCCTTTTTTTTATTGAATCGAAAATATTATACATTTTTTTTAAATTCATTCTTTTTTGTTTCGTTTATGATTCTTCTTTCTTGATTGATCAAGGAAAATAATTATAATAATAGTGAAGATAGTAATGATATTACTAATTCTGTTACGGGTTTGAATCATTGATATTTTCTATTTAGGAAAAAGAGAATAATGCAATAACGATCCCACTTTATAATTTTGACAAATTTTATTTTTGCACCGACTGGAGATACAAAAAAGAAATCAAAATTTTCAGCCATGTCGAAGTATGCTTTTCCTGATTTAAGGTAGTTTTAATTATTTCAAAATACTCTAGGGGGATCGGGAGATTCTGAAAAAAATCAGGATTGTTTTTGAGGAAAAAAAATACCCAACAAAAAAAAATAGCAGGTTAATTAAAGATTAAAAATTTAATCGGCAGGGGTCAGAATTGTTAACGTCCCATTTGCCGTGGGATACCTCATACACAATATATTGTACGCAGTCTGTCGCAGTCGGTGCGACTGCTCTTACACTTGAAATAGGAAAAAATATGATATATTCTACGAAACGAGGAGGGGCAACAAGAGGGAGGGGGGGAGCAAAGCACGTACCGAACGGTTTATAATATGTACTTCGTATCCGAAGCTTGCAAATTCACAATCCCGACTTCTATTTCCTTACAAATTTATGACACATACCGCGCTTACCGGCAATCCTTGTTGCACAGCGATGGGAGATTTGAAAAAAAAAAGAAAAGAAAAACAAACGATACACGTAGGCAGCTCGTACATCAGCGGGGTGCTGTCAATACTCCGTGCCGCGATGCTAAATGCTCGGTGCTCGTAAGCG
>OZ020165.1:16790223-16830455 GCA_963971145.1 Sussaba pulchella
ATTGACCGACGCCTATCGGTACCCCGTGAAAAATGTCTCGTTCCGAAACCGACCAAGGAAGTCCTCAACAATCGCGGGCGAAGAGGACAAGGAAGAGGACGAAGAGGATGAAGTATCGGGAGGTCAGAGAGGAGGAGGAGGGAGAAACGTAGGGAGATGTTTCCTTTTTGTGGAGGAAGGCGAGGTACGCACACTGACTTTTCCCGAGCGTTGATCCGCAACGGGCGTGCGTGCGCGAAAGGGCCCAACCCCGCGAGGTCGGTACCCCATTGTTCCACGCGTGGAATCTGCATACGATTTAATGGACCCCGGGAGGGGAAGGAGGCCCCATTGTACCCGAGAGGGATCTCGACGATCGGGAAACCTTATGTAACGCACAGACGCGCGCGCGCGCGCTGCACGGTGGGAGGATGAGGGAGGGGGAGGGGTTGGGAGGAGAGAGGTTGAGGTTCGACCATATCGCTCTGGGGCCACGGGGCCGGGCTGCGGCTGTCGTATCCACGATGGAATCTTCGACACGTAACCCTCGGCGCATACGCTATTCGATGCAGCGATATATACCCGGCGATGCACCGATGCACCGTTCAACGAGCAATCCCCATCCCGTCGGATTTATTCCATTGCCCGCGACGAAACGGTCGGTTAGACAAACATTCCGAATCGACTCGGTTGTCTTTGAAAGGAATAACTTGCGATTTATGTATTTATCATTGTCATCAATGGATCAGTATTGATTGATTGATTGATTGCTCGATTTGTCATTGAATTGGGGATTTTCGGATTTATCAGTCGATTCGTGGAGGGCTCTTTGAGGAGAGGAATATCGGAAATGGGACTGCGGTCAACTAAATGGCAAACATTCCACGGATGGAAAACTTCGACGGTTTTGTAGATTTCATGGAAGATTTTTATTGAGTTTATAATTGAATGGAAATGAAATTGTCGATGATATTATTGAGAAAGGGAAATTGAACGATTTATCATAAAAACGTAGTCGTTGTCCCATATTTGTTAATTATATACATGTATGTTATATGTATGTATGATAAGACGATTGTCGAATGATCCAGTTAATTTAAGGGGTTATATCTCGTTGTTGGCGAGAAAATTACGGGATTTTCATTATCTTTTCTAGCCATGTTAACCTAATTTTATTAGAATACACTGTACAGTATCAATCACAATATATTTCCAGGAATCTACATGAATTTTTTTATGAAACCATTTTCAATTTTGAGGGCCGATGCCGTCGTCCCAAATACCTTTTTTAAAGATCACTTGCGGTGAGGACGATATCTATGGAAAAATTCATCTAAAATTAAGAAAAAAACTAAATACGTTTCGTTAGTATAATATCAAACGCGTTTCGTGAACGAACGGTTTCGCGAAATTTCGATTTCTACACTAATCTCGTCAATTTGTACGAAAAGTTCGATTTCTCGGATCTCAAAAATTATATTTTAAAGTTATAAAGATATAAATTTCGGTTGAAATAAAAATTTCTTCGTTTACAAACTAGGCACTGCAATGAGAAAAACAATCTCGCGAAAGAATCAAATCGATCGGTCAAGAACGTACAAATTGCCATGTAAGACAAATTAAAATTATAAGATACCGTCTCACCGCTCGTTCCGTCCCTTATTGGCACATGTGATACAAGGTCTTCGGACACAAGGACTAAATGATAATAGACGCTTGTTCGGATCGCTTATCGACGTGCCTCGTCCCGCGGGTACCCTCACGGTACAGTATTTCAATGAATCATCCGACCAAGGTCCTCGGAAGAGGACACGAAGACCTCAAGATGGATTTTTTCATAGATCTCAAATCTCGCGTTCGCGCGTGCGCGGTGCAACGAGTCGAGAAAAATACGACGCGCGCGGTATGCATTCGCGAGACTCGATCGTGCATCGTGATTTCGCGTTACATAATTATCGTTCGCCGATTATGCGCCGTACTCGCGACCGCCACGTCGTCCTCTGTCGATAATCCTGGTGCTGGGGATATTACTCGGTGAACAACGGTGTGCAATTGGCCAAACGTTTTGTGTGCACAGTTGTTACGTCGACGGCGAGCGCTGTCTCACCGGAAACGGATGCACGCTTCACGAAAGACGAACACAGGCGAGTAAAGCGAACGAACCGTCGTGAGGTATGAATATATATATGTATATGTATTTGTGGTTTGGAAGCAAAACCGAATAAATTCGTAAAAAGAGTCTTTGAGAAATAAGGAATTTACGTTGCGACCGCTTCGGCACAGCGGAAAAATCGATTTTGGAAATGATAATTATGAGGTTAGATTTGGTTTTGGTACGATTTGAAGTTGCATTCGGTAAAATTTGAATCGTCTGTTTGAGTAGTGTGATGGATTGAAAATACAATTGGAGAGCGATATGAGGTATTCAACTGGGATTCGACCATAGTCGGACCTTGCATTTTTTAATTTCGCTTTTTTAATTTTCGATGTTATTGGATGTAAAGTAAAGAGCCTTTCGTGATTTTTGCGGAATTGTTTGGTAATTAGTTTTCAAGATATGATTTTTTTTCAAAATTTACTGATTTTTTTTCCAATCGCTCATAACTTCATGGAAAATTGACTGCGCGAGATGCCTTTTATTCTCAAAATTTGTGTTTTCTGTTATACTTTTAAAAAAAAATACGAGAAATTTTTTTATCGACATTTTATGTGATATCATTCAATTCATTTGAAAAATTTGTCAATTTATGGTAATTTTCAATTTTTTTCAAAAAATGTTTAGAACAACTTTAACCAATTTAATAATTTTTGGTTCAGGTCCCATCGTGGTATTATTCTTATTTCTATACTTTTCGTAATTTTCAACTTTATTATTACTATTTCATCAATTTGGATTTTCGTTCGTAGTTCATGAAGAAATGATGTTTTAGTGGATTCCAAATCATTTTCAGCCCATCTCTATTATCATACATTTCGTAATAATCGACAAAAATCAATATTTAAATCCATACAATGACTTCGATTGAATTTTTTCCTGAGATAATTCTTTAATTATAATTCTACGCCCGTTTCGAAACAATTCATGTACACAAAGTGGCGTGTCAGCAATTTCATTCCACCACCTATCCATTCCATCTACAATGAACACAACAAAATCCCAGAAAAAAAATACCCATCGATTAAACTTTTTCAATAACGATCGAAATTGTGTAAAAATAACGAAAAAAAAAAAAAATATTAAAAACTTTTCCCGCCCCAAAAGCGTTTGACCACAGCAAGCTCGTATCGTTTTCATCTTTTATTTTCGTACACGTTCGAGCTCGTGAATTCGTGATGGAGAATAAATTTTCTTCGTTCGCTTTTAGCATAATACATTATACGGCGCTGCTACCACCGGCGATAACCCATAGATCCCCGTGTACACGAATAAGGATGATTGTCCGTATCCAAGGCTCGACCGGTCGACTGTGAAAACACGATTTTTTCCATTTTTATCTTCTCCGCTTTTATTTATTACAATATCTCAGACGGACTTTACCGTCATTGTACGCCAGCGCGAGTGAACCCACGGCGACATTGGACAAAGACGAAGCAACGACAAAAAGAGAATATTTCGCTCGGTCCTCGGTACAAGCTTCGCGTGCAAGCCGCACATACGCCTGTATTTCTCGGACGGTCATACGCCGAGAAGTATTGCCCGATACGTGGCGAACCTCAGCGAGGTCCGCGCGAAGAAGAGAACCCGGTGGAGTCTTCGGCGGCCGGGGGAGGGACAAGGAGGGGCGGGAGGGGACGGTGAGGAATGAATAACCGCGAGACCGGCACTCTGTCGAGCGCTCGCGGCCGGCTTTGCTCGCAATTTGCATTTTTCCCGATATCAAAGAAGCGGGGCGAAGGTAGAAGCGGATGGCGCGAGGGATGGCGGTGTCGGTTGCGGGGAGGGGGAGGGGAGATTGATTAAGAGCGGACGTGGGACCTTGATTGCGTCAAATTGGCGGAACGGCGAAGCCCCGCGCGTTCTCCATGGCAAAAGTGTTTTGTATTTCTCTCTGTCTCTCTCTTGTTTTCGTTCTCTCTCTCTCTCTCTCTCTCTCTCTCTCTCTCTCTCTCTCTCTCTCTCTCTCTCTCTCTCTCTCTTTCACTCTTTCTCTCTTCGATCGTCAGTCGATCCCACGTTATAGCTCGATATTCCCTCGAACGTTTTCAGTCTCTGCGATCGAGTCATCTCTTCCTTCCTCCTTCATTCGCGTTGGGCGTTACATAAGGCGAGACGCTGTACGTTCGCCACGACAACGGAGACCCGGAGGGCTTCCATAATCTACAGCTTCTCACACGATAGTCCTATCGTGAGCTGTATCGATAAAATTATCATTTTATTGGGGTAACAAAAAAATTCTCTTCTTTTTCGGACATCAAAAACGATGGATTTTCATTTTTGATTTATCGGAGATTCAGTGGTTTTGGTTGTTTGTTTGTTTTTGTGATTCTTTTTATGGCGACGGTTGAGTGGTAGGATTTTTCCATAAGGTTCAAGGAAATGTCATTGGCCAAGAAAAAAATGTATACATGCATGAATCTTTGATTGATTATTGAAATAAATTTGCTCGGAGGCTGTGACAAAATAAATTCTCTGATTTTCAGTATTTCAAACTTTATAGGAAATCATAAATATTGGTACAGTTGAAACGACGATTCTACTTCTTTGCCAGTCCTCAAGTCGATATTTCCGATCAATAATTCTTCTTTCGCTTCAAGGGCGACGAAGCTCATTAGAATTTTCATGAAAATGGAGAATCGAATGCGATTCGACAAAACAGAAACCGCGTACGTACATTGAATAATTGACGGAGAAAGGTATCCCCCTCAGAGTTGGATCCGCTGTTGGTTTTTCTGTCCCGTTGTATTGTCGTGCCAGCGCGAGAACAGTGGTAACGTTCTACCGGGAACATTAAGGCAACGTCGTCCTTCGAAGAAAATCCTCTCGAAACAAAGGAATCTACATCGTGAATCTCGACTTCCTTATCTTTCGCTTCTGCTCCCGCTGCATTTCTTTTTATCCCATTCCAATCCCTATATAGATATAGGAATACTAAATATACCACCGATAAATACATACATATATATATCTAAACCATGTTCTCATTATCTTACAGTTTGTCCGTTTTCGTAGCCACTTAAAAGTATCGATTTACGTTCGAACAATTTTGCATTCGCATCGACCGGCGTCGTATCGCGATGTTTGCGGATAATTTATCGAAACAAACGAATAACCGTTAAGTCGTTCTATCTGGGTCTACGAGACCCCGGTGTGGAAAAATCCTTCGGTATCGTCGTCTCCGGGTCAAACGTTGGAGGAGGGACGAAGCAAAGCCGGAGTCAAAAGGTTTTTCGAGGTGGAATACCGCGCGAGAGGGGACGTAAGGGATCACACGGGTTGTCGGCTCGGTGCAGAGTGCACGGAGATCTCCCTCTCGTGCATGTATAGCAATGCGGTATATTATGCACAATGCCGAGATTCAGCGGACCGGGAGAGTCTCGTTGGCATCGTTGGCCACAGTCTCTTCGGGGTTATCGTCGCTACGTGACCGCATAAAGAGCGTTGCGAGTGGAAAAAGGGACGAAAAAGGATGTCGTAGTAAACTCTCGTGATGCTACGAAACGTGCAACCGCCGGGTCTTCGTTCACGAGGACCCGAGTTAGCGAGGTCAGTGTCGTTCTCATTTTTTTCCATACGTTCTCGCTTCGTCCCGGCATTTAAAAAAAAAAAAGGAAAAAGAAGCGATGTCTATACCGAACGAAGCCTCAGGGTCGATGAGGAGGCTGTTCCGTACAATCTCAAGTACAAATCTGTGAAAAATAACGAGTGACATTTTTTACGAAAAAAATATCGAATTTACAAACTTAAACTGGAAAGCTTGAAATAAAATGTTTCCTATTACTTTGAAGAAAAGTGCGTTAAAGGACAATATAGGAAATTATTCATACTCAAATATGTGCAATATCTAATCAGTTATTTTGGCCCAGCCAAGATACCGGGAGGGCGAAAAATAACTGATTAGATATTGCGAATATTCAAGAATCAATAATTTTGTACATTGTTCTTTAATGCAATTTTCTTTAAAGTAATGAAAAAAAATTATTGTTAAATTTTTAGTTCAAGTTTTTATACATACGCAAGTTTTGAAGTCGGTTCTTTTTTGTAAGAAATGATTTTTTTATCACTGAAAGTACTCCTATGCGCCAAGTGGGGCTAACAGGAAGTGGGTGAAGGTCGATAAGAGAGATTTATCCCCTAATTTTCCACCCTCAGAGATGGAATATTTTCCTCAAATTCAAATGGGACCGCTCTCAATACAAAGCCTATTTAATATAAAAAGTATAATTAAAATCGGTTTACAATCGACGAAGACATCCCGTAACATACACACCAAAAAAATATACCTCGAATTGAGAACCTTCTCCTTTTTTGAAGTCGGTTAAAAAGGAAAAGGCAGAGAACAAAAATACACCTTGAATTAAAAACCCCCTCGTTTTTAAAAATCGGTTATTAAGAAAAATATCACTTTGAGACAACATTTTTATTTTCTTTAGTTTTCTCTTTTTTCCGTCAATTATTTCGAAAATCGTTGACGTCCGTTGTCGTTATCGAAGAATTTGTGGCATAATTGTATTCGAATGCGACAAAAGGCTTGGGTGCATAGTTTAAGGGGACTATGCATGCGCTCGGTTCCGCTGCGTCCACTCGATTCGAGGTTCGATGGATCGTGCAGCGTCTCAGTAGGTAATCCCCGCATGGGGTCCGGCATGGCAGTCCATCTTGTTCTCGGAGATCTCCGGGCCCGGCGCGCGATGACCGAAACTCCATGACGTGCATTTACGCATCTAATGTAAATATCTTGGTAATAGAGCCTTGCGGTGTTACGAAAAGTTCGGCTCGACTTTTATACCGTTGTAAATTTCAACTCCTCATTACAGAGACGGATCGTTAAATTAATATATCTGTAATACGTTTTTCTATCGTCATCGATGTTTATTCATCCATCAACATTTCAACTTTCCGATATGATTGGTTTCCAAGTTGAAATAAAAAAAAATGAAACCAATAAAATTTAAAAAAACCAGCATTTGAATAAAACAAATCTGTACATTCAAATACTCGAAGATTTGACGACTGCAACTACATTGATCTTAGTTTCTCAACACTTCGATCAAATTTGTATCCAATTAAACCAACCACGCTGGAGAAAAACAATTCCAATAAATCAAATCTTGTTACAATTAAATTTCTGATGACTCGACACTATACTATTATTCTTTTTTTTCCTACAACTCTGATCTAACTCGTATCCAATTAGACCGACCACGCGAAACAAAAAAGAAATGATGCAAAGACCATTTTGATACACGTTATTATAGGACCGACAAAATGTGTTTATTCCCGAGCGGCTAAGTTCCACGTGACAAAATAGCGAGAAAGACACGACGTAACGTCAGCACGTTTATGATTTACAAAGGACTCGGCAAAACCTCGGCTGTGGTTGAACTGCACCTACAACACAACAAACCTACCGTTGATACGCTTCTACGTGCGTGTACATAAACTCGCACATACACGCGATAGTTGAGAGGGCGAGAGAAACTGGACGTCCGACAGAGGTTTGCCGAGCGTTGCAGTTCGAGAAGCTGCAATAGCGGCATCAGCGTCCGCCAGCAACAGCGGGAGCAGCGGCAACGGCAGGAACGGCAGCCAGTACACGTGGAATACATGCAAGATCGAGAGAAGAAACGAGACAGATGGACGGTGATGAAGAACCGAAGGAGTGTAGGACCAGAAGGACGATGGAGAACAACTCGCGCTTAAACGCGTATATATCTACACGTGGTCCAGCTACTCTCGCCTAGTCGTTCGCGTCGTCGTGGTGCACCGTTTGCAACTGCGGCACCAGCTTCTTACGCGAGCTGTGGGCGCAGCGTACCAAGAGAGAAAGAGAGAGAGGGAGAGAGGAGAGAGAGCAATGATAGTCCACAGCCGGACGCTGCGTACGTAGATCATACTTACCGGACGCGGAACGCCACCAGAGAATGTATATTTTACGATTGCGTGGGTGTAAGTACCCGGAGGGCAAATACGAGACCGTGTATGCTTCGTACCGCCTCAGAGTCGTATGTATATGGCGGCACTCGGGGCAAAACGGTACACCTGAGGGTAGGAAGGAAATATTAATTTGAAATTGTCAGATCTAGATGGCTAACGAAATGGGAGGATAGGCCGGTTGTGATTGGGAAGTAAATTTTTTTTTAACGGTAATACGGGATGTTCGAGTGAAATGCAAAGGGCTGGGGTGAAAAAGACCGTTTGATAGAAAATTGAAATCAGCAAAGAAATCGTCAAATTCGAGCGTCGAATGTGATTCAAATGAATTTTTAACTTCGATTGTGATTATGATTCGAATATTCTTTAATACCATACAGAGAGTAATAAAAATATTGGAATCAGCAAAAATATCATCAAAATCATCAATCATCGAATATCATTCGAATGAATTTCTAATTTCAATTATGATTATAGCTCAGTATTTATCAATACAATATTTAGAATGATACATTTATTTATTTATTTACTCATCATTGAATTTTTGTTGTAAATTCAAAGATGTAATCTAAGTTCACAAATTATGATTACACAATCGATCGTTTCGAAAATCTTCCAGTATTCTGCGTTTTCTTTTCAAATCTCTCGTTTATTCCCGTCATTCGCTTAAACGCGTTACAATTTTTCTCGGGTTCGATCACCGCTTTCGTATATTATTAATTTTTTTGAAAATGTTTTTCTTCGGTTTCCGAATTGCACTCGATTAAAACGTTTCATTCTATTGGGTCATTTTGCCCCGTGATCCAATATATCACAGAACCCCGATGTACATAATCCGCAAATCCAAGGGAGCTGTGGAAATACTTGTGTGCTATCCCCGACGCGAATATACGTTGTTGGAAACGTCGTTGGTAATAAGCTCGGGATGGTGACCATTATACCCCTCTTATGCTCTTCTACCGGTGAATTTACGTTTGCGGCGGCTTTGCATACGGTGGCTCGTCGATGACGAACGCTGACAAATACAGTAACGACGGGACATCGCCGACCAGATGTTCTACGATCAAACGATAATCCCGATAAATTGATCAATTATTCAATTCGAGCGAGTGAGAAGCGGTATTACATTCAATTGATCAAGAGGCATGAGGAATTATATGATAGAATTAATTGTTTTCTCTCTTTTTTGATTATTTTTTATTGCATAGGTTATTTCTCTGAGAGAGAAATGTATTGGTAGGAATTCGTAACTAGTACTATAGTACTTCTATGTCTAGCAATTTGATGCGGAGGTCCCGGAAAAATACTTCGGACCAGTACCTTACGAGATTTCCGTGCTCCTGACCTTCGCTATCTCTGCTATTTGCGATGGGAAAAAAGAACCTGATAAGAATCACGATTGTTGTCAGGATCATCACGATTAATTAATTATTCACGTGGTTTTATTCTGCGTATAGTTCAATGACGATATAGAAATAATTCTCATTTGACCTAGGATACCCGCAAACCCAACTACCTCGACATAATCTTTTCGATTGATAAGTATTTTTTTTTCTAATTGTACATCTTCCGGATTTGTTATCGCGGTATTGTATCGTGACTGAGTCATGATTGGATGAGATTTTTTATTTTTTATGTTGTTGTGATGA
The DNA here is from genome assembly GCA_963971145.1 of Sussaba pulchella. Taxonomy (NCBI): domain Eukaryota; kingdom Metazoa; phylum Arthropoda; class Insecta; order Hymenoptera; family Ichneumonidae; genus Sussaba; species Sussaba pulchella. The sequence continues at coordinate 16,799,944 of OZ020165.1, forward strand.
AAGTAAGAAGACGAAGTAACTAAAAAAAGAAATAAATGTGCGTATGCCTATTTATTTGTTTATTATCCATCCTTCTACTATTTTTATAATAGATTATTATTATTTAGTTGGTTCACTTTATTTTCTCAGAACATCAAAATATAACACAGTGACATATGGGGACGGACATTCCAAATCACCACATTAAAACCCTTCTTTCCTCCGATGTGGTCGATGATTTTTTTATAAAAATTGATGTTTCGATTATTATCGAGGGAAACCGATTGTTTCATTATTTTCTATTATTTTCTATGGAAAAAAAATAATCAAAAAATATATGTCCTATCGAAAATAATCAAAACATTGATTTTTTAACAAGATATACTAATTTTTATTTGTATACAGAAAACCATTACCCCATATTAAAATGTTGGGAAAACTCTATTCCTTCCAAAATAAAAATAAAATATAAATAAATCAATATGAAGAACCTGATGCCGACTCCAATTTTGTAACAAAAATTTCTTCAATATGATAAAGTATCTGAGAAAAAATGTTCATCCAATTTACAATGGTGGAAATAGCAGTAACCTGCTGATAAAAAATGGCAGCTGCAGTAATACGAAGGGAGGTCAAAAAAATCTGAAAAAAATTCGTAACATCGTAGGATCCAAAAACTACTAGAAAAAATCATCGTCCACATCAGGAGAAAGAAGAGTTTCAATTCTGCGATTTAAGACGTCCCTCCATACATACGAAACTCTCATGCTAAATAAATAACTACATTTTTCGAAAACATGTATTCTAATTCGAATCAAATTTCACGTGGTAAGCTAATACTTCGCACCGATGCCTCCGGTACAACTTTGCCTCGCGGTCTTCCTCTCCATTACTCACCAGTCCAACATGTCGGTAAACCGAGCCGAGTAATCCTCGTATCAGACGGCGGCTTGTTTCACAAACGATCAGTTACAATGGGCATCGATCGAGTCTCCGGCCGCAGTCTCCGTAGCGGTATCACGGGATTGACCTCGTGACTCGGAGTCGGCATAGTCGTCGCCGGGGTCCAGTGAACACGATCGATCGGCTACTTCCAACCGATCCGTACGTACCGGTCGTGACAATGACTCTTTCGTTCGATACCGAGCTTCAAGCTAATTCCCGTATTCGTTCGGCCATCTATCGTCCATCTCGTGCGGACGTGAGTTGCTATGACCTCGGTCACGATCCCGCACCGGACACGACGCGAGATCAGCTCGAGATTCGCGAATAAATCGTTTTACAACGGCTCACAAGTTTAATTAGCAACCGTGAAATCGTTAGCGAAGTCAAACGTGTCGTACGATTTTTTCGAACGTCCGAATTGAGATATTCACGTGTCGTTGATTGTCCGACGTTGATGCCATGACCTATGGACCAACGACATCTGCCTTGCGACCCAAGACTCGTTAAATCCTCCGCGATCGCGGCTACCTCACCGACCGGCGTTAGCCGTTGCGGTGGAATATATCTCCAGACCTTACCGTTAAATCTCTTTCTCTCGCTTCATCTTCCCGTCTCTGTCTCTCGTAAACATAGAGCTCGACTCCGCGGAGGGTCACACGCGGCGCGCGTGGAGTCAAATGCCTGTCGGGCGTCGAAGCGAATCGTCGGTTTCTTTGCAGCATCCCACTACCGCACAGACAACGCTTCGGCATCTGGAAAAAAAATTATTTCGAATCTCATTCGATCTTCACGTTCTCGTCGAACGAACGTCGGTCAATGTGAATTTGACGATCGAGACACTCGAATCGATTTCCTACTACAATAATTGAACGGAGAAACTAGTTCAGTAGCGATCACCGTTCCCGTTATACGAACCGTCAATCGTGATTAGGAAATCTCGATCGTGATATCGAAACGCCTGACTTTTTGCTTTGTCGTAGTTTTTCTTAAACATTTTTTTTTTTTTGACGTTCGTTCTTCGGTGTTGCCCAATGCCGAGAATTGTCTTCGATTAATTTAAGGATAATGAGTTTTATCGATTATTCATTGTTTTCTCGTTTGATTTTTTTCCAGATGAAATCGGTGGTGACAATCGTCAAGGAAGAATGGCCCTGCACGCGGAGCCACCGTCTTCGAAGTTGAAAAGGGAACAAGCATTGCGAAACATTCTCGCAGCTAGAAGACGTCAGCTTTTGGGTCCACGAGCGTCGGAAGTGACGAAGAGTTTCAGTCCCTGGTCACGATCCCCCGGATCGTCGTTCGCCGCATCGAAGGATGTCTCGGACATGCTGGAGGCTCAAGAATCTCGACACGGTGTCTATGTTACCGCTCCGATCGGTGATCAATCAACGATAATCGTCGAGAACGACGACGAGGATTCTACGAAACTCAACAACGACGATTTCGTCGAGGCTTTGTCTTCGACCTCGTCGATTTTCGAAACGATCGCCAAATCCGAAGAGCAAAACGATCGTCCTTCGAAAAATTCTCTCCTCATCAGAATCAACGATACCAATGAAAAAATCCCAAAAAACATTTCGCAATCGTCATTGTCGCGTGTTCAAAAAAATGTGGAACCCGAAAATCGTCGAAAAAATATCGTAGCAATGCCGGAATCTCTGTACAATCATTTTCGACCGGTCGAGAGCAACATTCCCGTCGAAGACATGACGCAGTTTCTCTATTTCGGTCAAAAGATACCTCATGACATTCAACAAAACAACGCGACAGCCACGAACAATTCCATCTTCGATTCAACGTCGACTTTGGCAAGCGTGCCGATCTCCAGGCGACGTTATTCCCTGAAAAGATTCAGCACAACCACGTCGATTCCATTACCTCGTCTCGAGGAGATCATAAACGAGGAGATGAATATCGCTCTCGAACGCAGTACGATCGAAAAGAATAAAATTCCAAAAACCAAAATTTTTTTTCGCAGTCCAGGTTCGGGAACGTATTTTCGTAAATCGTCGATGAAACCCGGCGATCACGTTATCGTGTCGAACGTTATACCGGCTCGTGAATCAGCGATAAACGCGTCTGCCGGTTCGGATGCTGTTGGCTCGAACCAGTCCGCTCACGCTGACCAGGTAAACCATGTGGCGATAGTAGGTGAGAGAAGAGGTAGCACCGTTCGGATCGTTCCCGTGACCGATCATTCTCTTGCCCACCGAGCGAGAAACTCACCGATCGGGAATGCGGCCCCGTTTCACGGTGAAATCGAAATTACTGGAACGACGGATATCAACGTCGCGACCGCACGGACGTCACCGATCGACGATACCGATCGACGATCAAATTCGACAAAAGACAAAACAACGAATAACCAATCAACGACCATAAAAACTTTCGACGACTCCCTCGCCGATTCTTCGACCGATGCAGAAACGTCTACGACGTTAAAATCTTCCACAACGTATGACGAATCAAACGACGATAGATCCAACAAAATAACAACGTTGCAATTCGTCGATTCAAACCTTTCACAATCGACGACTTCATCGACAAAGACGACGATCACCCCGGAGATCGCCACGAGAACGATCAACGATATCGCCTATACGACGGGATCGATCGTTTCCTCAACAAATCCAACATCCGACGCGACAACCGCGAGTTCGCCTCATTCGTCATTGAGAATCGTGGTAACCGAGCCCATGGGTTACGAGTCGGATATCGAAACCGGAGCGACTGCCAGCTGGGACGACGCAGAAGGGCCCGCGGAAGATGGCAAAAAGGGCGTGGACAATGCGGCGAAGGCCATCGCGAGATCCAACGTAAACCTTCGTACCGGCAAACCGAATCCCGTTACTCGGTCAGATTCGACAAAGGACCCGAACAACCGCCAACCCGGCGATTTCGTGCCGTTGAACGATGGCCATCGAATTTCCGGACTTTCTTCCAATCGTCCGACGAATCGCTCCCCCCACAGCGCCCCAAACAATACCACGGGGAGCACCGATGCTTCTGACTCACCCGCGAGCTTATCGGAATCCTCTACCACCACCGAAGCCTCGGAATCGACTCTCCCGGCTTCGGTTTCGAGCAAAACCGAGCAGCCGTTGCCATCAGCCGTATCGACTGCACCGAGAATCGAACACAAGCACGCATACGCGTACGAGATAACGAATGTGACTCGACTGTTGCGCAACTACACCGGACCTGGGTTAAACGTAGTAGCCGATCGCAAGGAGAAAGGGAACGACGCGAAGAAAGAGAACGACCACGCGTTCGAAATGGAAGAGAGTGGAACGAGAGCGTTGAAAAAAAAACCAGCGAAGGTGGAAGACGTTAGAGACGGGACGACGGTGAAAGAGAAGAGAGGGAACGATGAGGAACGAGAGCCGGCATTGACGAGGACCAACGCCGGCAGCAGCGTTCACGAGATAAGAAACGATGGTGGATCGGACCAGCCGACACCGCGGCAGTCAACGCTTCCTCTTCTTCTTCTTCCTACTCTGCAGAGACCGAGTAGCAGCAGCGGCAGTGGTGGCATAGTAGAACCGACGGCGCGTAAGCTTGGCGTACTCAGTGCCGGTACGGACGTCGACGGAGCCACTGCGAGCAATACGAGCAGCTCGAACACGATCACGAGCACCGGCAGTACGCCGATAATAAGAAGTGCTGGTGGTGGTGGTAATAGTGGTGCGAGAGGCAGCAGGGGCGGCGATAGTAGTGGTAGTAGTAGTAGTAGTAATAGTCAGTCTCTTTCTGGCTCTTCTTCTTCTTCCTCTTCATCGTCTTCCTCGGCTTCCTCTCCTTCTTCCTCGGCTTCTTCCTCACCCGCTGTTCTGGTGGGAGAACGCGGGAGAAAAGGTGCACTCGGTGCGAGGCAACAGTACCACCAGCAGAATCAGAATCGAGGTATCGTCGCTGGTGGACGTGCCAGTGGTCTCAGTGCTGGTGTCGGTACAGGGGCGCGGAACACTTGGACGTCGGTTTCCACACCGTTCGCCACGACCGAGGTCAGTGGGGCTTCGACCGCCGGGGTTGTCGATTACGTTGGAACAACGTCGTTAATCGATCCAGACCGTAAGATCATCGATGAGGTCACGGAAAATATTTTTGTCACACCGACCGTCAGATGGAATCATACGGGAATTAAAAAACTCGGTGGTGGTGCATATCGTACCGATGGTTATGGATACGATCGTAGGTACTTGAGAAAATCTGTCAGTGGGGTGATTAATCAAAGAACCAACGAGGAGGGTTTGTTGAAAGAGTTGAAGAGAAGAAGAGAATCGGCTGTCCAATTCGGTGGGTCCGGCGATACGTCGTTTGCTTTTTCTTCGTCGTTCAACAACAGAAGGATCAAAGCTTCTCGCGGTGGCACGAACGAGGAGTCCAGATCGTCAATATCGAGACCAATGGAAACTAATACCGCGGGGTCGGATAGTGCCGACGGTCAATCGACCACGAGCCAGTCGACAAGGGCACCGGAAGATGCGCTCGGCGAAGATTCCGACGGGATCATCGAGGTCGGTGACAAGATGACGAAGGTCACGGTCGTTCCATCGACGAATGACAATCTGACGATGACTCCGATGGCGGTTACGATGGAAAATCTTCCGGAAAGTGTGAATACCGTGGCTAATTCGAGCATTTCGTCGCCGAAGAAGGCCAATGAAGAAACGAAGAACGAAACTGCGACCGAGGAGTCATTCGGTGCTGAAGTCGTTGGGCACGATCGGGTCAAAAGTGATGAACGTGCGAATCTCACCGAACAAACGACCATGGGTGGGCTTGGTGCTATCAGTGAGAGTGTCATCGACCGTGAAACAACGAAGGAAGAATCGAACGATTCCTCGACGACCTCGATGATTACCACCGACACTTCGAGTCCGTTCGATGGTACGGAACCGGTGGATTTCACGACAACCGAGGCGCCTCCAGTTTTTCCCGTAACTCCGAAAATGTTGTTGGATCCGAACGAGGCTAGAAAACCCATCGAGAACGACGATGTCTCGCCGGATTTCGACGACCTAGGAAAACCAGTCGATGGTTCGGAAGCGAATAGACCGTTCGGTCTTGCCAAAGATCTCGATCCTTCGGAAATTCAAAAGATGTACAGATCCCAGACAACCGTAAAGCCCGAGGCAGCGATGACGACGATTGTCCCGGGATTCGCGGACGGATCGATGGACACCGAAACCCAGAACCCGGTGATACCGTTCGGTGAAAAAGATCAAGCTGAAACCGCGAGTCCCGTAAACTCTTCGGTTACGAGAAAACCGGTCGGTGGCGAGAGGTCGCCCGAGGTCAGAGGCCGCAATCTGTCGGACGAAATCAAGGACAAGGACGATGTTTTGCCAATAATGCAGCTGTACAACACCTCGGATATGTTCAACGGTACCGCGAGAGATTCTCAAGAGGCTGGGAAGGCTGTCGGTGCTGTTTTGCTTCCTGGTGTAATCGAGGTCAACGCTACGACGCGGCATAACGACACCGAGCCCGGTGGGGCAGCGGGGACCGTGCCAGAAGCGAGTGAAAGTCCGGCGAAGGAGAGAAAGGGGGAACAATCGCGGCCCGTACAGAAACATCAACAGGACAATTCAGACGCTGAAACAAACGGAATTTCAAAGAAAAACAGAACCAACGCGAGTCGCGAGGAGACAAACGATTCCACGGGTTCAACGAGATGGTCGAATCACACGAATTCCAACAATTCTCATACAACGGGTGGTGGTCAAGCCAACAGAACGAGACTCGGGCCGACGCACCATCGTCCATCGCCAACGGAATTCATGGGATACCGTCCGGAATTGAACGGGAGCTTCTTCGGGCCCGGAATGATTTCCGTGGGTTCGAGGGAAACGGTTAACATCAGCGAGGTCATCACGAAGCGCCACGATGGTGACGCTATCGCGACCCAGGAAACCGTGGCTATTGTCAGCTACATTCTCGCTACCCTCATTGTATTTCCAATCGCCGTTGGCGTTGGTCTCATACTCAGAAGACTGATTATTAGAAATCGCAAGGTTAGTCGATTTATGGATATTATTCGACGAATTATTTTATCGTTTTTTTCGTTAAAAATCATTCAAATAATAAGATTCAGTATTATTTCAATTATTAAAATTTGAAATATAAAAAATAATAAATAATAATAAATTAATAAATAATAATTAATTAATAATTAATAATAAGAAATAATAAATTATTTCAATTATTAATATTTTAATTATTTTAATTATTAAAATTTGACTTATTTTAATTATTTTCATAATTCTGTCGTTGGAATTTCTTAAAGCGGATGTTTTGAGTTCATTACCTTTTTTTTTATCAGTCGTCTTGATGTTTTCCATTTGTGGTTCGGTGAACATTCGGGATCGTAAAAATGTTTGCATTGAATAAATCGTAACGAGGCAGTCGTGGTTTACCAGAAACGGCGAATTATCGTCGTCGCTCGATCGTAAATACTTACTTTCACGGATAAATTCGTAATAACCGCGTCGCGCCACCGATTACACAAATTCGACGGGGCAAGGAAGAAACGATTATTAACGGGTGATCGAAGGAAGAATCGATCGGGCGATTACAATTGCTCCTCCGGCTTCAGTCGAACAATCTGAAAAAAATTGCGACACGGCAGACGACTCTCAGATTTTACCCTTGCACCTACTCGTTTTCTCTTCTTTTATTTTTATCGTCTTTTGTTTCTAAATTTTTTATTCAATTTATTTATTCTTTCTCATGTTGTTCTTTTTTGGTCTGCAACCGACGAAATCGTTACAATCGTTAGTATTTTATTTCATTTTGTTTTTATTTTTTCGTCCACGAGCGCGACGAGACAATGCGCCGTAACTCGAAGTCGGCGACTCAACGGCAAATTTGTACATTTAATAATTGTGGAATTTTATATGGCACAACGTTGAATTTTACGCAACGAGGTCAACGTGTCAAGTTGATTAAGTGTGATTAGCACGGAAAAGGACGATTCTCGGGTCGTGATTAAATTCTTTCGCAAGGAGTAAAAGCCCCCTGAGATGCATCGCGATGCCGCTGCGCTTATTCCCAATAATGTTGGTAGTTCCGTGCGCAATCTGCCTGTATTCAATGTCCTTGGTCGGTAATTCGGGATATATTTATCGTTTATTCCCCGCATGAAGATTATTTGTCCAAAGATAACATCGCGAAGGATTTTACTTGAAATTAGCATTCGACAAGGTTCTTCCTTGTTTGTCATTTTGTACGAATATAATATATATAATATAATTATTATAACAGAGATAATTTGTTATAAGAACGTAAAACAAAATGCATCGGCAAGGCTCTTCCTCATTTACCATTTTGGACAAATATAATAATTATTATGAGGGAGACAATTTGTTATTAGTAGATTTGAAAAAAAGTTATTCTCATGGTTCTCAAAAAATATATTCTTCCGCTTAAAGTACTAATAATATAAACAAAATAATTAACGTCGTCAAAATCACTTGGAGAATTTTTTGTAGTTCAAAAAAACAAACATATTAGAATGTTCGACCTTCTTCAGTGATGGATTAGCTTTCTCAGAAGAAATAATTGAGGTACACAGCTTTCACCTTCCGATTCGTATTTGAAATCCGACGAAATTCACGTACTAATTCCACTTCCGATTATTTTTAATCCCCATCTCTTCGCGAACGTAGCTATTAGCCATCATTACAATAAAAACGCCGATTTTTTTTATTCGTGCTCATTGCGATCCCGTGGATGAGGCCAAGGACATATGTCATCCCGATGCGATTTGCGATGACTAAACGAAATGAGTTTTGCGATTCTTAATTCACACTCTCTACGTATATGTATTCATAGCGAGACAATGCTTTCCATATTCGATTCGCGAAGGAGAAATTCCGACACGGCATTTGGTATTATTCGTCATGTATGCGTCGACCATTAGCGATCGTCCTCACAGCTCAATCGCGAGATTAGATTGTCATTACTGCTACATTCTGTATCCCAATCTCGATAATCATCTCAGTTAATAAAGTTAATCACTCTTGATGCCTAAGTCGATAAAATTCAACACTCTCAGATATTCTTTGTTCATTGGAATATAATCAATGAAAAGGCCATACATAGATATAAATTTATATTTATGAAATAAAAGTTAATTTATAGAAAAGTTGTTTATAATTTTTTTTATCAATTAATTTTTATCTAATTAATATGATTTAATCTTTCTAAAATATACGATCATTTTATTTCGATAAATACCTAATAATTTTTATCTCCAACACACACAGATATTTTTTGTTTATCGAAATATAATCAATAAAAAGTCGATATAAATAAATATATTTATTGAATAAAAATTAATCCATAGAAAAATTATTCATAAATATTTCCTTATAAATTAATTTTAATTGAACGAATATGATTTAATCTTTCTAAAAAATACGATAATTTTTATTAATAAACCCCAATCGATATTCATTTATAAAAATCGCTTGCTCGAAATATTCCCACGAGAAAACAAAATACTGAAAACCAAATTTTTCTTCAATAAATATTCGGCTTATCGATCGATTTCAAACTCGTTCCCGTTGTCGAGATCTGTCTTGTTTCCTCGTTTTCATAATTATCCTTTTCTCGCGCTTTTTTATTCCCTTTTTTTATCTTCGTCCTACGCAAGGAACCAAGACTCTCTTTTCTTTCTTTCTTTCTTCTATCTTTCTTCTTTTATTCGTTCCCGGTGCCTTTGTCCGATTCGAATATTCCGAGCATTCGTGTTACGGTTTCTTTTCTGTCCGGTTGAATTTAATTTATGCCTCGTGGACTTTAACGATCGAATTTCGTTTTGTCCTGATGAAGGGCTTGCCTCGAACATTCCGAGTGGTTTATACGGTTACTCGCAAATAATAAGTTACCGCCCTTCACACGTGTTTTTCGCGGTTATTTCGCGTTCTCCATTCTTCCCCCTTTTTTTTCTCTCGCGGTCGGTCGGACTTGGGCTTTGCTCCCTTGCAACACCCGAGGCGTCCACGGAACCATCCGCATTTAACCGCTCGTTTCGATCTGCCCCGAGATGCCACGTACGTTTGACGATTGAAATTTGTAATGTTCCACGACTTTACGACAGTCGTCTCGTGGTGTTGTTGCACCTCTTAACTCTTAGCTTAAAACTGGCTCGACAGCTACACGACTAATAAATTTTTGATTACCGAAATCATTTTTTTTTTTTTTTTTGTATAATTTTCTTGGAGTCTGATGTCAAATTTTCGTTGTGGTCACGAGGAAGAGTAGTTACTGATTTTGTAGTTTCACCCTCGCTGTACGAAGGAATCTGGGAATTTTATTTTACAGCGTAGTTTGAAATAGACATTCACGGTATCATTGAGCATGAAAAAAATTGTTCCAATTTAATTGTTGTTCCAAATATTTATTGTTCCTACGAAATAATTCGAAAATAGTACAAAAATATGGGCTCGGAAAATATCTCGTTTATTAGAATAGTTGAGAAATTTTGTTACAATTTTTTGTAATCATCTCAAATCAATTTTGACCGAGTTTTCGGAAAGGATCGTGATTTTTTCGTCATTTTTGGATAAATTCATTTTTGACTCTAATAAAATCATTCCGATTAAATCATCAGTTTTTTCTCGGGGATTTTTTTGCTTAAATAGATCACAAATATTTGTCTTTATCACTGTAAAGCGCAATGGCACGTTTGTTTTTTTCTCTACAATGTCCTTTGAGAAATTTATCAAATCCCACAAAAATGATTTGTCTAAAAAAAAATCGTTTGTTTTTCCTAATACGATGATTATTATAATAACATTATGATTAGGAGACCGATCAATCAATTGTCATCTCACGTCGTTATCAGTCCTCGTAGCTCGTCATTCCTGTACCGAAATTGATCTTACGACATTTTTTCTTCGAGGCACACAAAGTTATTCGCCCAAAATTTATTTGAAATACTTTTTCAAACAAACAACGATGATTAATCATCCTGCAACAATTCAAATTTTCACATTTTTGCAATAATGATAAATAATTCGAGCAAATAATTGTTTTACAATTGATCCTAATACTTATCAGCAATTATAATCTATGATAGTTCAGTAACGAAAGTGTTTCAAATACATTTTCATCGAAGGAATGCTCCGGCAACGAGCTTCGCCCCGCTTCGAACATTATTTTTTCCCACCGGCAATGCAACCTCGGACGAAACGTAGTTCGCACACCCAAGCGCCGTAATTTCAAGCATCAAGCGCCGGAATATTGTTCCGAACCGAGAAATTACCGTCTCGTTGAAACGGAATTTATAGGACGAACGTTGAGAATCGACGATTTTCCATTCGCGCGGTTTTTACTTCGCGTTGCAATCGTTGTTACGGTAATAACGTTCGATAATCGATTGCCACTTAACGGGATTGGCAAATGTCATTTGCAAATCGGCCAGCAAACAGCGTCGTTCTCGACTAAACATCCTGAAATCGCTGATAATAGGACGGAACTAATTCGAAAATTTTTATCGCCGAGCCACGTGCATTTATTTATTTATTTTTTTAAATTAATGAAACGTCGTTTTTGCAGATTGCGATTTTTAAATTTTCCATTATTCATTATTTATTCAAACATTGCAACAGCATGTGTCACCGTGTCGGTGTCATGGATATTGAAAAAATATTTTTCAGCATTCATCGTCTTTGTTCGTGAAAATCTGTTCATTTGCGAGCAACTCGCACCGACGTCTGTTCAAATAATTACGATATTTATACGTATTTTTGTGATTAACGATCGAATAATCATTTTATCTTCGTTTCTTTCTTCGCTTCTGCGGTATTTCTAATCGTCATCGATTGCGCAGGTGCTCGAGGAGTCCGACACGTCATCGGAAATAAGCTGCAGAAAAGATGCGTTGAATCTCGAGAAAGGAGACTTCAAAACTTCGATCGAAAAAGCCATAACTAAACTACCGAGAATTCAACATTTGGTAAGCATAATAACGCAATTATTATTTTTAGAAAAACAGCAAAAATACATTGAATAACGAAAAAAAAAAATCTAAAATTCTAGTCGTGATTTGATCAATTTTTGGCACTGATAGAATACTTTTAAAATACCGTCGCACTAAAAAAAAAAAGAGTTGAAAAAAAAACCAAATTACAACCTCCTAGAATTTTTCATTTTTCAATGCAATTGTAAATATTAGAAATAAAAGGTTGAAAAAACAAAATACGTCTTCATCAGTACGTGATAGAATTATTATTAAGATAACATTTTCCTTTCATTGAATGTTTATCGCACGACTATTATTTTATTTATTTGACTTTTCTCAATAATAATAATGATTTTTTTCGATGCTGATTTGATAACTTGTTTTTCGATTAATTCAGTGTCACGAGGCCGAAAAACCTCCGCCCCCGCCGTCCCAAGAATCTCGTTGGGAATTTCCGAGGGACAAATTGCGATTGCAAACCGTATTGGGTCAAGGAAATTTCGGTCAAGTCTGGAAAGCCGAGGCCGACGATTTGACGGGTCATCAGGGTACGACGAGGCTCGTGGCGGTTAAAACTGTGAAGGAAGGCGCTTCGGCGCGCGAAAAAGAGGATCTTATACGGGAACTCGAAATAATGCAGCAATTGGGAAATCATTCGAACGTCGTGACGCTCCTAGGCTGTTGCACCGAAGAAGGTAAGTTTGTTCATCTATTCCGCCATTATCGTCTCCGTATCCGCCTTTTCCACCCGAATTTTCCCCTTAAAAAAATAGAAAATTAACAATTAAAAGTTACACACTAGAATTGAGTGAAAAAAAAAATTTGAAATTGAAAAAATATACGTAAACAAATTAACGACAACAACAACATTCGTTCGTCGCCTGACGCAAAAATCTCGTCCTGGAAATCGGCTTTGATCTGCCTTGCGGATATGTCGATTCAAGGACGTTTCGAGCGCACACGCGCTCACAGCACGTTCAGCGCAAAACGCGATGGAATAATTGAGCAATCAGGATTACCGCGGATCATTCGTCAACCCGTATAGTCATTCGCGCGAAGATGCTACGAAAGATCGGTTATCGAGTCACAAATCGTTGCGGGATAAAACACGTCGATGCGGCGATTGAATAAAAATTGTTTTTTGCCTTTTCCTCAATTTATTTTTCATTTTTTTTTATCCACGAGAAATCAGAAGAATCTCAATCGGTCGACGAACAGATTAATCTTTTCGGACGATTATTTTCCGTCGAACGTCCACCGCCTAATTTGTTTGTCGGTTCCAATCCTGTAATTAAAAAAAAAATGATTGGAAAAAACAGGAAAAAAAAACGCAGACAATCTGCGCGTTATATTTTATTGTCCACGTTTCGGTCCTTCTATCGGTTCTGTTATCACTTGCACTTTACGATAGAGCGTCATCACTTCGGTGACCTACGAACGTGAGAAGCCTGAAGCTAGTACGATATTTATGCTTCTGACGTCAAAGAGAAATTGATGACCGGGAAAATCGTGGGTGGTTATCGCGCTACCGCGTTTACCGCTCGCTCACGATTCAACCACGGGTTCCTTTGTTTTTTTAGGGTTTCGTAGCCAACTAGAAAGCTTTATGGTTTCGGCCTGGCCATCTGTCTGTCCGTCTGTATGTCAAAGTCTTCTCGTTCTCTCATTTATATACCTGTTAAGATAAAATTCGGTATACGGACGTAGATTGATGATTCAAACACAGAAATTATGATATTAAAAAAAAAAAAAGTACAATCCCTTCCCCTCCCATAGACTGAAAAGTGTGGTCAGTAGTTTTTTTTTTTCACTCACCCCATTGAGGATGGTGGCACTGAATGGGTCACCCAAACTGCAAACAAAAATGTTTGAGGGTGTTTTGATTTCAACCCTCGGTTACGAGAGATTTGATTTTAGAATCGTTATGAGAACGAATCCGTCTCTCTAATTACTAAACTATCGATGCAAAAAATTCGAAAATATTCCAGAATCTAGTACCTTCAATGAAAATAATAACGAACACTGTGGCGCAAATAATTCATGGAAAATTAAGGAATAACTTTTTTTCTGAACCAAACAAAATTGTAGAATCGAAATTAGTTCTTATTGCGTATCAAATATAGTTCGCAAAATCCTATCATGTGCGTTCCCAACGCGATCTTGGCCCCTTTTTTATCATCAAATTGCAAAAGACAATTCATGCGGAAGCCAAAAAAAAAAATACACCAAGCAAAATAGCAACGACGAAAATGAATAAATAAGCAAATAAATAAACAAATAGAAAAACGATGGATTGAGTGAGGCTGAGGAAGCAGGGATGGCGCTCGAAGTGAGCGAAGCGACGAAGGTAAGGAATGACAGAGAGGAAGAAGAGATATACACGAAACGGGCCATTACGTCTCTCCGGTTGGCGCATATCCGCTGAATAAATTTCCACGCGCGCGAGCTATGCACCAACTCAAGATATACGTACGAACGTTGCCTCGCGCCCGTGAGATTCGCTTCTTCTGTCGTACGTCGTACTCGCCACACAATACGGCCATTAAGTTCCCACGTGCAAAACGTCTTCACGTGATGTGCCTTCGGGGACTGGCGAGACTGACGGCGGAACCGTGGATACGTATAGGAAATTTTTTTCTTTCATTTTTATGTTTTTTTCTTTTTTTTTTTTAAAATCTCGAAGCGAGAACGAAGCTGGAATTGCATCTCGCGAAATGTTTTTTTCTCGTCACGGTATGAGGAATTAAGGTTTTTTTTTTAAATTATTTTTTTCGGCTTACACGACGACGCTTTAATGATTAATTTGAGGGATTATTGATTATGGGGGTTATTTAAAATTCTTACGGTAATTAATTTTTTTTCGTTAATCGTCTATCGATCCTGTGGGGATTGCCAGAAGTTTTTGTTGATAATGGAATTACATTTTTTAATAAAAATATATATAACTCGAATCTTCTAAATAAATATTAAAAAAATGAATAAATAAATATATAACTCCACCAAATAACAGATAATCAAATAAATAAATAAATGACGAATAGATAAATTAAATTTCGGACAAAAATTAAATTTTCAATTTAGGCAAAATTTGAAATAGAAGAAAAAGAGATTATCCAAAAACGAGGGTGAATTACTTTTTTGGGGCTCATACAGTCTCGGAGCTGCGAGGGTCTTCATACAGCAGCGAGCAATAACCGCAAGTACCGGACCTTTGGCTCTTGAGAATTTTTGTAATCACGAGAGGGCGGGGATGTGGGCTGGAAAGGGGGGGAGGGATCTCAAAGGTACCGAAAAATACAGTTTAAGGAGAGCAACCGCACGAGGAAATGAGATGGGCCTGAAATATTCCCAAGCCAACGCACTTGCGTTTACACGAGACCCTCAAGTACCTTTTTTCGATTATTTTTTACCGTTGCACGGTTCGTCGTTTCATCATGTTGCCAGAGGAATAATTACTTGAATTACCTAACCCAGCAATACATGTTTATATTTTTTTGCTTCCTCATAGAAGAAGCTTTGTGACGGTCCAAACATTTTTATGGGGATTTTGATATCAACATGTTAATGATGTCCTAAATCATCCAGAAATTAGATTTGCAGAAAATGTTTGGATGTATTCTCCTGTGTGTGTGTAACATATATAATTCTTTGGTATCACTCTTTAAAAGTAATCAACATAAATAGAAAAAAAATTGGTCGCAATCGGGAATTTGTTCGCTAAGTCTAATCCATGGCTACAAGCAATCGAATTTCATAGGGCGAAATGCAAGCATTTCGAATTTTGTGGGGGAAATTTTTTATTACTTCAAAACTACACATAATAAAAAAATTTCCTTCGACAATTTTGTAGGAAATTTGATGCTCTACAAAAAATGTTTTCTGTAAAATTTCCGTGAATCTAATATTTGTTTCTATAATTTTTTTCGTCTTGTGTGCATCAAGAGTATTGGCATTGTGTCGAGAGAGGCGAGAGAAAAATTGAATTCTCCACACTACCGAGCAGCGTAGCGACGATAAATCGAATTTATATCGAAGTTTTCACGCCACGTTGTGTCAAGCACGCGTCGACGCGGCTCCTCTCGCCGAGAGTGTCTGCGAAAGACACTGCGGAACCTCCGCACTCGGTGGGCGTTGAATACTATCATTCGGCATCGCAACGTTCGCGAATATATAAATATATAATATACTCCTACGAACGTCTGAGACCCCGGTACGGACGTTTTTGTCCAGCGAAAGTGAGCTGAGATGGTTTAAGAGGTTATACCTAGTTCTTTTCCGGGAAATAAAGAGATTTTCATGATTCTTTTTAGTCATGTAAAGATAGTTTTATTAGAATACACTATAAAGTATCAATTATAATATATTTTGAGGTACTTATATGAATTTTTATATGAAAAAAAAATTAATTTTGGGTAATCTATTGCCGTTATCCTGAAATATTTATTTTTAAAAGTTCACATGACCGAAAAAAATCATGAAAATCTCTTAATTTCCTCACAAACAACAAGATGTAACCCCTTAATACACAAGCACGGAGCGATCTCGATGCTGTCGCAGAAAAGAGGGTTTTAGCACGAATATTTATTCAGCAACGAGAGACTGCGTCAATTTTTATTTCCGCGATATTACCGTGATTGATAAACAAAATTTTATCGCCAATATTTATCTAATTTTTTTCCTTCCTCATAACGCTGCGAATCAATGAGAAGTCATTCGTGATCGATGAGAAACAATCAATCTCAATTTGTCAATTAATTAAACGTATTATCAATTCGCTCTGTACGATCCACAGCAGCTGATTCGTAAATAAAAAAAAAAAATTTTGATAATTTTCTCAGTGACGGTATTATGGTTATTTTTGTTTTTTTTTATCGGCGTCGTTTGTGCACCTTGTGCAAATCTTTACGAGCGTTTCGAGACATCTCGATAAGACGAAACGTTCCCTCCTCCTCCCACCGCGTTGCGAGCCACGGCAGGGAAACCACGCGAGTGACTCACTCGACCACGCTGCTTCGTTTTGAGCCCTGTGGCGCACTTAAATCGTCCATTGTTTTGCATTCGCCACGATTATTGTTCCCAGCATGCGTGCCGTATCGTAAAGCATTACATTTAAACGATGCACCGAATGCACGGTCTCGTCGCTGTGAGTCACGGTCAACAATTTTTATTTTTGCTCATTCATTTTTTAACTTTACGTTTTATTTTCATATTATTATTGTATTTTTCTACTTGATTTTATTTTAGTGTTATTTTGAGGCCTATCGGAGACACTGTTCAAATTATTTAGATTATTTAGGTTATTTCCGTCCACTAATTTTTATTTTTGCTTATTGATTTTGTAATTTTATGTTTTATCTTTATATTTTTCTACTTGATTTTATTTTAGTGTTATTTTGTGGCCTATCGGAGACAGGGTTTAAATTATTTATTGCATTCATCCGAAGTCTTCATAACATGATTTATTTCGACTATTTTTTCGCTAAAAGAAGAATCTTAAAATCAATGGTAATTTGAATTTTTGGCGAATAATTTAACGTTACAAGATTATCTTGATTAAAAATATCCAGCATTGATCACACGTTCTTCGACACTAAATATTTGAAGGTTTGTTGACTCAAATTTTTTCTCGATGACGCGAGTTCGAGTCAATATCTGCTGTTTACTGAGTTACATCGACTCATATTTCGTGGTTTTATGCGTTTCTCGGAACACACGAACGTACGTATGTTTCACACTTACAAAACGACGAATTACGTAATTTAAATACAATCTTTATCATCGGGCTGAGAGGAACACGAGATGTACAACGATTTGAAAATAGAATGAAATAATGAAAAAATATATGTTGAATGATCGATAATTGAATGAATTAATTATTGCAAATTTTATAACATTTTTTTATCAACGACTATCACGCGATGTAATTTCGAAGACCATTGGTACATCAAAAACAGTCAACTATCGTAATTTCTGTAATGATTATTGCGGTAAAAACAGGCGCAAAGCCCCCGACCATAAAATCTTTAATGTCCAAGCAAAAATATTTTCCAACTAATTTTATTTCACAAAAAATGTTTCATCTTCTTCTCCTTCGTCGGCCTCTTTTCAATTACAATTCTCGCATGGACTCGCGAATGCGCTTTCACGATCGTAATTTTCAAAGACCGATGAACGTGATGCAATGTTCGTTTATTTTTTTCAGAACCTCATTACTTGATCCTCGAGTACGTGATGTACGGCAAACTGCTGGCTTATCTGAGGGATCATCGTACCAGACAGGACTTTTACAATTTCAGCGAAGATTCCGCAGCTCTCACGTCTCGCGATCTCACAGTTTTTGGTTATTGCGTTGCGCGTGGAATGGAGTATCTCGCTTCGAAGAAGGTAATTAATTTTTCAATTCTCGTGGATGGTGGAGATATTGTTGACGAAGCGGTGGCTGAAAAAATTTGATGTTTCTCATTAACCAACATTTTTGGAAAAGTTATGTGAAAACGTATCATTTTAACTGATTGATTGATTAATTTAATTAATCTGAGCTATCCATAGATATAGATATTATTTTTTTTTAATGTTAATTCCTCAGATATAATGTTTATATATTAGACTGGCTTTTGAATAAAAATGTTATCGTCCAAGTTGATAAATCTGAAGTTGACTCCAGATAAAGAAGATTCTTCAAGCTTCAATTTTTCTATGAAAGAATTCATATTTTAGTTGTATCATAAAATATGGTTTTCATTATCTAAATATTTTTATTTCAAAAGAGTTATGACGATTTAATTTTGTGTATTAATTCTAAAAACATTAAATAATTCCATAATGAAGAAATATATCCATATTTCATTACTTCAAATTTACTCAAATTTCTCTGACAAAATTCTCCACTCGAGACGACAATTTTCACAAAGGTCTGAACATTGCCGACAAATTGAAAATCGTCAATAATACCGCAATAAGACCTGTAAGTTTGGTAGAAGTTTATTTCAATATTTCATCAAGAGACAAAAAAAAATCAACGACATCCCTTCATGTACGTATGAAGATGGAAAGCGGAAACTTAGAGGATCCTTTTTTTTAATTCAACCTCAGATTTTGCTCAACTTGGAGGATGGACCCTCTTCCATTCTTCGATAAATTCAACGACCCGTTTTATATATATGTATATGTACTACATCGCTATGTCGACATTTCCTTCGCGCTAAATTTTCACGTACTACGCTCAAACGAATTCCCAGTCTCGTCGATCTGTGGTTTTTAATTTTTACGATGCAACCGTAACGATTATTTCGCAAACTACAACGTTTGCGAGCTAGATGTTTAACCAGCGGTATAGCAAAATACGTGTCTGTAAAATGCTGCTGGTGATGCTGCAAAACAAATGATAAAAATATTTTAAAAATAGAAAGTTGTTGACCGAGTCGCGTACTCGACAGTTCCGGTCGAGGTTCAAAAGACGCCGAGTCCCAGAAAGATGCTCGGCGGCTCTTCGGTAGGGACTTACGATCCGTTTTGTCGTCATCAAGGCCATACGCGGATGATAAGAATAATAAAAAATTTACATCGCAATCGTAGCTAAAATCTTCAATTAGCATCGCCACGCTAACGATAATACCGTTTTTTTATCATTCTCATTTTATTCATCGAATATTTTTCGAGTATCTTTGCCTCGGCGCGTAGTCGATAATGCTTGTTCCGGAGACGGCGAGAAACCAGAAAGCTTGGCGACGAGTTCACGGCTACTGCTTTTGTCGTAAAATAATATTGCCGAAGCTACGTCATGCAGCTGTACGGAAGGTCTTGAAGAGAAAAAGAACGAAAAGAAAGAAGAGAAAAGAAGGACGGCTGCAACGATAAAATGATAACCTGTTCGTTCCGAGGAGTTTCGAGAGAAAAGTTTCTGACTGCTTCGTTCGGCAATAAATGCTACTGTTAGCTGAAAGACGATAAAATGTTAATTTATATTTTTTTATCATCTGGCAACGGGACGAAATCATTTTTATTAATCTGAAAATATTTTTTTCCGTGAGATCCGAGGATGTCAAAATTTGTATAAATATTAGCAGCAGATATTTTCTGTTGGTACCGTGTAATTTAGAATGCAATAATTTTAGCATTGACTCGAAAAAAAAATATATATACGTATAATCCATACGTATAAATCATAAATAATAAGAAATAAACAAATGAAATAGAAAATAATGTAATATAATATAATAATTAAAATTATATAATATGCAATGATAATAATAATAATAATAATAATAATAATAATAATAATAATAATAATAATAATAATAATAATAATAATAATAATTATTATTATTATTATTATTATTATTATTATTATTATTATTATTATTATTATTATTATTATCAAAAAAATATAATAATAATAATAAGTAAATTATATAATATGCAATGATGATAATAATAATAATAATAATAATTATTATTATTATTATTATTATAAAAAATAATATAATAATAATAATAAATCAATTATATAATATGCAATGATAATAATAATAATAATAACAATTATTATTATTATTATTATATCTTCTATTTTATTTGTTTATTTAATAATAATAATATAATAATATAATAATTATTATTATATAATAATTATATGATAATTCTAATAATAATAATAATGATAATTATTATTATTATTATTATTGAAAAATAATAATACCATATCAATCCAAATAATGAATTAAATCAATTAAATCATTATGATTATTCATTATATAACAAATATATAGATATATCAATCTATAGCTTCAATATCAACTCAAGTCAGCGCCATTTGCTCTGATATGCATCTCCCACGTTAATTGGACGATGCATCTCGCCCGGAATATCGCCGATTACCGTTCGTTTTGGTCGTAAATAATCTTTCCGAAATTCCCCCATACCGCCTCGCTGCTGCGGAATAACCCACACGTCTCGTACCGACTATCAGTGGAAGAGCTCGATAAACATTTTGTTTTATTCAACTTTGAGCATGAACTCATCTCCTCGTTCGCTTCAGGCGAACCGTGAATTATTGCACGATCCCGAACCGCACCACGCGTTAGCTAACTCCTCGCGCCTCGAGTTACTGGCAAATACATTATTTCCGGCACGTACGTCACACCACGCATTGGTACATCTTCGACGCCAGGCAATTCTTCCTTTTTTTTTGTGTTTTGTTTTTTCCGTTCTTTCATTTTCTCGTTGCAACAATCGATTAACGAGAATTCATAATGAATAGCAAACACGCTCGATGATGAGTTACCCACTTAGACGCCACCTACACTCAAGAGCTATCGTAGACTCGTCGACGTAGAAGCGTTTTATTTTTTGTTCTTTTTTAATTATGTTGGCAGAAGTCGTCATCGTTTTGTTTTTCTCGATTTCCTTATTTTTAAACCTTAATTGTGCATATTGAAGCCACGTGTCATAACCGGCTAGGCGAGGGTTGGTTAATTAAAACCGTCATTCTATTTTCATGCGACTCTATTATGCGTTTAGACT
Source organism: Sussaba pulchella (assembly GCA_963971145.1). Classification (NCBI taxonomy): domain Eukaryota; kingdom Metazoa; phylum Arthropoda; class Insecta; order Hymenoptera; family Ichneumonidae; genus Sussaba; species Sussaba pulchella. The sequence continues at coordinate 16,821,362 of OZ020165.1, forward strand.
CTCGTTTTCTTAGTTACTCGTTGATGTTGTCTTTGTTTTATTTATTTTCATGCGTTTTTTTTTTTTTCGTTTTATTTTTTTCACAGATCATCCACAGGGATCTCGCAGCGAGAAACGTTCTCGTGGATCACAACAAACTCTGCAAGATTGCGGATTTCGGTATGTCGAGATTCGCAAACGACGAGGGCGAGATAATCGAAGCGAGACACGGAAGAAATGCATTGCCGATAAGATGGATGGCTCCGGAGTCGTTGATTTATTCGCTTTTCACGACGAAGACCGATGTATGGAGCTTCGGCATTCTTATGTGGGAAATCGTTACTCTCGGTAAGATCTCGATACATTTCGATCTATTGTGTAAACCATCGAATATGCAAATATTTTTAAAATCTATCTGTATCTTGTTATTTGGTTATTCGTATTTATCTATTTGTTTATTTATTTATTTATTTATTTCGGCACTCTTATGTGGGAAATTGTTACTCTCGGTAAAATCGATATATTTCAATGTATTTTGTAAACCATCTTAACTGCGAAAAACAAAAAAAAAAGATCTACATCTTGTTATTGGCTAGTTTTTATTCATTACTTTATGGATTTATTTTTTTATCTATTCATTAATTAATTGGTTAATTGATTAATTCATTTGTTTCGTTGATTCGAAATTCTTATAGGGAAAATTGTTATTCTTGGAAAGATCGATATATTCCAATCTGTTTTGTAAACCATCAAATTTGCAAAAATAAAAAAATAATATATCTAAATCTTGTTATTGGGTAACTTTTTATTTATTTATTTATTTATTTATTTCGGTTTTTTCATGGGGGAAATTTTCACTCTCGCTAATATCAACATCGATTTCAATCTATTTTATAACCCATCTAATTTGCAAAAATTAAAAAAAAAATATATCTACATCTCGTTATTGGGTAATTTTTATTTATTTATTTATTTCCGTATTCTCGTGTGGGAAATTATTATTCTCGGTAATATTAATATCGATTTCAATCTATTTTATAACCCATCGAATTTGCAATAATTAAAAAATAGATCTACATATCGTTATCGGCAAATCTTTATTCATTTATTCATTTATTTATTTATTTATTCTTTTTTAAATTTAAGGTTCGACGCCCTATCCGGATATGGCAGCCCGGGAAGTAATGCGAAACGTTCAAAATGGCTACAGACTCGAGAGACCTTCGCACTGTCGAAGCGAACTCTTCAGGGTTATCGCGAGGTGCTGGCACGCGGATCCCGATCGTAGACCCGAGTTCCAAATACTCAGGAGAGACATGGCTCAACTGCTCGAGGACAGCATGAACGGTCACTACGTCGATCTCGAGAGTTTCGCGTCCGAGTGCACCGACTGAGCCCCACCGCCAAGCTAATGACGTTGCAAAAGCTCATGAAAACTTCTTAAGAAAAGAAAAAAACAAAGAAAATTGACAAATATCTCACACGAGAATTTTCACGAGAGCTTGACAGTTTTATATATTTCTTTCTTTTTTCTTTTTTCAATTAATCTTGAACAGTATTACGATGGAAGTCATTCGGTGGAAGGTCATTTTTTTCGTGGATTTTCGAACATTCCATCGTTAAGCTGATGACGTACAAAAAAAAAAACGAATCTCACAAAGCGAGGCGCAGCGAATAAAATGACAAATAAGGAGAAAAATTAAATTTTAATTAAAAAAATCAAATTTGAGATAAAAAAAGAAAAGAAAAAAAAATTGGCGAGATATAATTCGTAACGATATGCATTCGATTCGATAGCCAGTATTGAAAGTTGGTGGTTGATGTCCTCAATGTATTTTTTACTTCCCGTTCATCGAGCATCAACAGTGCTTACCCTCCGAAACTAATGTTACATTCTCACGTCGGTTTCGTGCGAAAAAAAAACGAAAAAAAAATAAAATAAAATAAATTAAGATAAGAAAAAAAAACAAATTGTAAATATAAAACGCACTCTCGACGCGATTGCGCGATCGTTCGGGCGCAAATCAAAACGCACGAGGCCGAATGTAATTTTTTTGCATTATTTCCTTTATCATAATTAAGATGTAAGATGCTTTTTCTTTTGGAAACAACGACGGAAAAAAAAACTAAACGAAACGAGAAGGAAAAAAAAAACAAACTGAAAAATTACGAGAAAAAAAAAAGGATGGCCTTAAGTTTATTCATAATCATTCTAGTCTTTCGACGCGTCTTGAAGTGGCGATCGATGATATATAATCGCACGGAAGACCACCTCGGGTCTCAACATTTTTAACGAGAGTGTGATATTTAATTATTCTTCGTATCATTATTATTGTTATTATAAATAGTTATTATTATTATTATTATTATTATTATCATCATTATTATAGATTCCGATAATCATCAACGTTTGATCAATCGCCGATCATCGCTTTACGTTTGTCGGCCGATGTTACTTTATTAAGTACTTTTATCACACTCGTGTATTTTTTACTTCCTTCGACGTGTAAGATTGTATAACGGAATGTTTTTTTTTACTTTTTTTTTTTTTGATGGACCGCGAGCCGTCATCCTAAGTCCTACGAAATTCAGATGGATTGTCAGAAGGAACATGCGAAAACACTGACACTCAACGCACACGTTAAACCGTACTTAGACTCAAATATTGTATCGAGGACACGTTTTTTTTGTCAATAAATGTTATTGTATTGAAAAAAAATTTTGGAAGAAAAAAAAATGGAGGAGTGAAGTTTTATTGGATGGATCGTCGAGCAAGAAGTAAGTCCATAATGGGTGAATTATGGATTTACAAGTCTGGATTATGTTGTACATGTTTAGCCTTACAAATAGTTCAACCATGGTTTATTTGACTCCAATTATTATTAAAAGTGGTAAATTAACATTTCCAAGTGTTAATTTATCATCGCAATGATAAATTAACACTTGGAAATGTTAATTCACCATTTTTATTAATAATTCGAAGTCAAATACGACGACATTGGCGTGTAGTTGACTGACGTTTTGTCAGTGACTGTACAACTGTTTCAACTGTTTCAGGCAATACTCCTCATTGCTTTAATTAATTTCTCGACAATAACTCGGTCAATTAATTTGAAACTAAGCATAACCAATCTATTGATCCTAAATCTTAATGATATAATTTTTTCATAATTTACGGCGATTTAGTTCCATTCGTTTTGCAACCATTAACGTCTGCAGAAGCTGTTTTTCCATAAGCGATCGTATTAAATTCATAAATTTATAACTACTAAATCATGTAGTAAAAAATTCTTAAATAATTCGTGTAATATTATTTCATCGAGAACTATTACTCCTCAAATTTACAAGAAATTTTTATCGATCTTTTATCCATCCGGCATGACCTCAATCGTCGATCGATCTATGTTTCTCGCTGTGCATTCACGTGCCGGAGATTGTCCAGGGAATGTTTCTTCTTGCCCGGAGCAATCGTTCGAAACGTTGGGAATCGTTGGGAATCGTTGTATTTGCCAGATTGCGATCTACGAACTTCGGTCATCGTGTCCGGTGACTTAATTGCACCGATCGAGCCTCGAGCCAAACGGATTTCCATGCACGAGAATCGTGCGGTGAGAACAATTCAATCGATTCAACGAACGAATTACGAAAAAAAAAAAAAAAAGAAAAAACTAAGCAAAACGTCGGTTGGATAATGGGCGCAGCTTCGAATACAGTTGTTGCGGAAGATGTGGTTTCCATTAGCTTCTGTAATTATGCTGGTTAATGAAGTTTCTTGGTTGCAATGGAAATTTGCAATTGCGGTTATAATCGTTGTCGGAGATGTATCATACATTCTCAACGGTCCTGGAAACGCAACTGTGGGAGATTTTTTTTGGGGAGAATTAAAATTCGCGGTGACGTGTGAGTTAGCCGGAAGTGGAGGGTTATGGAGGTCGCTGGGTAATAGAAGTCATCGTTGTTGAGAAATAATTATTCTTCATGTTCTGAATAATATCAGGGAGAGCTCATTATTGTGTATTTATTATTTTGTTTTTAGAGTTCCATAGGGAATTGGGAAGCGTTGTGGTTTCGGTCTGTCCGTGTGTCCACCTGTCCGTTTGTCCGTTTATCTTTCTGTATGTTACAGCCCTTTCATTCTCTCATTTATATGCGTATCAATGTGAAATTTGATATATGGAAATGATGGGATTTTTGGGAACAAAAATGTCCTCTGCCAGATTTTTTATTTTATCCTTAACCAGTATTTCTCAGAATAGAAATAACCAGCTAGATTCTTTATCTCATCGAATTGTAATAATAATAATAATAATAATTTTCGTGTAATAATTATTTCATTATGGTCGCGATGTTATTAAAAAAAATTAAATATTCGATTTGATTCAACATTTTCCGATTGAAGACGAGAAATTTCCTAACCACTTTATTCCTAGAAAACCCCTTTTCGTTTAGTTATATGACACGTATCGAAACGGCCGAATAAATTATCCCCCATCAATCATAAATCCATGCCTCGATACTGCGAAAAATCCGTAACGCCCACTTTTTCGTATCATTCTCATCGATATCCGTGAAAAAATAAATCGAAGACTCGTCCGTTTATTTTTCTCCTCGCCGTTGATCACGTGTAAGTGTGTCAAGCGATTCTCGATGATTAGCATCCAAGAATGAATAATAAATAAGACGAGAAATAAAAAGAAAGAAAAAAGAAAAACCTCGGATGTTGAGTTAGACGAGTGGAGTGTAGCCGCGTATGTACATTTCGAACTCAGCTTTCACTGAAGCGCGGGAGTGCGTGCGTGCTTATAACCGATTCAACGTTTCGTACGATATAGTAGATATTGTCGAGAATAAGGAATGAGATTTTTCACTCGCTAGACGAGCAGCGAGCACACGTGAGGATAATATAATGCCGAACAAGAAAAGAATGAAAAAAAAAAAACGTTCTCCATGACGAAGATAAAAATAAAATGAGATCGACGGGTGAGTAGCGTTTTTTTTTTGATCCGGCAGCCTCATTCGTGTGGTCCAAAGTACGCCCGACGTCGTCTCTCAACTCCTTGCTAAGTGTTTCTTCGCATAACGGTAACAACCTGAACGTCTCGCCGAACCAACGTATTTCGGATACTTTCGCGAGTTCGGGTGAATTTTTTTATCTTCGATCGAGTAACATTTGAACGAAATACGTTTGCGTCTGAGCAAATTTGGTATACGTTTTCTTCTTTAATTTTACCATTGAGTGTATGATTTTCTCAACGAAATTGTGAGTAAATAATTGTAGGTAATAATTATACCCTGATAGGGTTGAAAGGGCGGAGTCTCTTCGAGGTCGAATTCAAATTTCACAAAAACCAACCAAAAAAAACGATATAAAACGAATTGAATCACATTTTCAAAACTTAATAAAATACTGAAATTAGCGCACGCACATAATTCAATGCTCAAAAATTTCAAATGATCGAATTATTGTCGTTTTAAGCCTACCGATATAAAAATAATTGCTTATCACGCTAGAATGATAATAATAATAATAATAATAACAATAATAATAATTATTATTATTATAATAATAAATATATAAAAATAATAATAATAATAATAGATAATAATAATCATCATATCAATAATAACAATAATAAATATATAAAAATAATAATAATAATAATAAATAATAATAATCATCATATCAATAATAATAATAGCTGAATCGCGTAAAATCTGAAATTATTCGTCCCAATTTTTTGTCGCAAATTATACAATTAAGATAATATGAAATCTACACGACATCCACGTCGATCAATAAAACTTTGCAGTGCACCCTGAGTACATGCAATCCACATATAAATCGATATTCAAAAAACGATAAACGATTAATTTCTCGTAAGAACCAACCGCATCCACACCGCGATAAATCCCAGGTCATTCGCCTCACTTCCGGCCTACTGCGCCTCCGTGCCGGCGCATATCCCACAGTTCGAACCTTTTGAATATTACTAGGTCAGTACCCGCGCATCATCCACAACATCGTCGAGAAAGACTTTCGCCGAGAGGCCACGCGTGCCGCTGCCGCCGGAGATTCCAGACAACGGGTTCAGAATTATTTCTAATTTCCTCGCGTTCTCACATTCACATTCACTGGATTCTCCTATAATCAAGCAATTTACTTTCATTCACACGAGTCTATATTTATCAACGTTGAACATGACAAATCGTTGGAAAGTTTGCCGCGAAACGTCGCGATAAATAATTTTTTTTCAAATCGATTATACGACGCGGAAAGTATCCGATAAAATCGTTTAAAAAACGCCGGACGAGCTTTCAACGCCGTAGCTACGCGATTTCAATGCTCGGGAAGTCTGCGGTTATTTTTTTATTGGACTCCGGTAATTTCTCGCTGCACTCGTTTAATTTTCTGCTACATGGCGTACAACCGTTCGAAGTTAAACTTGGCGCTTTCATTGCATTATCCTTGCGAGTATTACAGTGGATATCCCGTGTCGAAGATGTACTTTTAAACGATGTTCATGCATGAATGGAGAGGGACGTCCCAAATCAGAGGATTTAAACCCGTTCATCTCCCGAAGTGGTCGATGATTTTTTTTTAGTATCTTTTGGATTCTGCGAACAGAGTAATTGTTTATTTTAGATTTTTTAGAGCTGAATTTTTTGATTATTTTTATTTAATTCTGTTGGAAAGTTGTTTTTCGGCAACAAATGTGTGCAACTCAGCGACAGAACATGTAGTTATCGCCTGTGGGGAAGTCAGATTGTAATAAAGTAAAGTAATGTTATTGAAATTGAAAATTTTGATCGTTTAAAAGCACTTCTTAACGGTGACCTCGTACGGATCTCCAATTTGACCTCAATTTTTTTTTATATACCTTCGATCGTACTAGAAATTGAGAGTTTTGAAACTCAAAAATGACCATCAGGGACTCCATAATATATGAATGTACAGAGCTAGATACAGCTAGAACACGTGATGGTAGCAACCCGGCTATATTTGCATACGACAAGCTAATAGTTCAATTTTGATCCGATGATAACAACTTGTCGCTCCGTCGAAGCTTCTTGGCTGGTAGTTCTCGCAATTGCAGCGCCAATAATAACGAATACGTCATACTTCCTGTTCATATCCTTTCATTATTGAGATAACTCAGACTAGTCGGTCGTTTCTTATTCTGTAGTGTGTCCGGTAGCTTGTTTCGACCTACTCGTTATCGAATAAAAATGACAATGTCTAGAATATCAATCCAATATCGTTATGTTATAATTCCCCAATGTCATTACGGGAAAGTCAATAAGTAGCTATTGGGTTTCTAATATGATTGTTTCGAAAGTATCGTGCGTTTATGCATCAATGAATTATAAGCATTATCATCCCAGAGCTTCATTGTTTCCGCGCTATCAATGTCGCGAATAAAACATTGAAGAAAAAAAATGCCTCATAGCAATTATGACGGTAAGTATTGTCATTATCAGCTCAGAGCAGATGTTTTCCTGGATAATTGCTCGTGCTCTATTCTCCGTGTAACCTAGGTCAGGATTTCTCTCATCGGGTTTGATAGTTTTCGAGCTGAGAATCTGACTGTGCCACTGCTGCTTCGTAGAGAACAATCGATTCGAAATTTCTCGATTACACATCACGCTAAGAATATGTAGAAAAATATTAATATGTGGAAAGTGTAGATACATCCATACATAGATAATCATTTTTCCCATGCCTCGTTTTTTTCCAATTTTATTGTCAGCGAAGAAAACTCGAGACAGCTCCGGCTGCTGGAGAGATTTGTGCTTTGTCCCAATATCGAGTCTTTCAGTGAAAGCAGTCAGTGTTTGTCAGCATGACGTTGAGATTTAAAAATGAATCCACTTGACGGAAGATTGCATAAAATAGTTTTTATATTTTAGGCGATTTTATATCAGATTTTATAATATTTATAAGAAATTGAAGGTCAATAGGACTGTTTTAAGGGGTTCCACAATCATTATATAGGGAAGAATCGATTATAATAATTCAAACATTTTTTTACGTGTCAATCAAATGCGAAATATATGTAATGTTTTCTCGCAGTATGCCCTTTAAATCTGAGAGCTGCTAGAACAAATTTCTCTTCCCCATAACACACCCTAACATATAAATATACATTTACCAGATAGGCGAACGAAATTTTCATAACGTAACATTTCGATAATTCCCAAACCTTCATGATCATATATCATTGAATCGCGACAATCCCACTTCTCTCGCGAAAAGAGAAAGAGACGCAAGAAGCTACGACGCGCGGCGTTTGGCCGACTTCCTCGCTATCGCGCCGCAATCGCGTTTTCCTCGTCGCTGCAGAGATGTACGGCGGCTGTGACGACTGACGCGCTGGGTTTCTCGGTCACGGCTACACGCCATCCCAGACGGAGAGATGGCGCGCGGCTTGCGGGGAAGCTGCGGAATTAAGCTCGTGCATGCCATGCCTGTTTCACCGAACAACTCACATGGACGTTGGTTATACCTTTCTCCGTACGAACAATTGCCACTTTGAAATGTCAATAGAAAACTATTTTTCCACTCCATCGTTTCGTTGTTTTTCGACGATCTATCCGGGGGTCCAGAAGTCCTTGAATTGTCTGATCTAAGACTTATTTTACTACTTTCTCGTCGGGAGAGACTTCGGAGACTCGTTCTCAAATACGTTGATGTGTCATTGATATCGTATTTCTAATTATTCAATAATAATAATAATAATAATAATAATCATAATAATAATAATGATACAATAATCATAATAATAATAATATAATAATAACAATAATAATACAATAATAATAATATTATAATAACAATACATAATATTCACAATACATAATAATTTTATACATAATATTTCTAATTATTCAATAATAATAATAATAATAATAATAATAATAATAATAATAATAATAATAATAATAATAATAATAATAATAATAATAATAATAATAATAATAATAATAATAATAATAATAATAATAATAATAATAATAATAATAATAATAATAATAATAATAATAATAATAATAATAATAATAATAATAATAATAATAATAATAATAATAATAATAATAATAATAATAATAATAATAA
>OZ020165.1:16830655-16901410 GCA_963971145.1 Sussaba pulchella
GGTCTGCGAGTGTGACTGATGCGTCATTATTGCAGCTATAGGCAGTAGTAGAGGCATGCAATATAGGCATCTTATTAAATACCGCGTTACGGGCAATCGATACGAAGCGAAAATCGTCTGGCTGTGTAGCCTCTTACGAAACTACGCCGATGCATAAACCGTTAACTCTCGATCTTTCTCGCTCGGTAGAAATAGAAACAAGGCTGTGGTGCACCGTGCGATAAAGAGAGAAAGAGATATATATAGAAATATAAATATATGTATCTCGTTACGTATAGACCCACAGACGCGGATGCAGATCGAGTTCCAATCTCACCCGACTCGTTCAAAAACCCAAGCTGTGCCTAATGTTTCAATCCAATTTCACTCGTTTGGACACAGTTAGAGTTTTTTTGTGTTTTCGTTATTATTTACCTCGAAGAAACTGTGAAAGTAATTTTTTTTTTAAGATCGTGATTGTGAGATGAAAAAAAATTACACGCACGAAAGTAGAATTTCACGAGAGGCGTTTATCAGTCGCAGGATAAATATCGAACGGGGCCTCGAATTAAGGTCTGACTGGACGGATCGTCGGGCAAAAAGTTAGTCCAAAATGGGCGAATCATGGATTTACAAGTCTAGATAATGTCATTTTTTATAATAATTTAAGTCAACATCGACGATATTGCGGTTTTGTCAGTGAATGTACGACTGTTTTAACTATTTCAGGCGATACTCCTCATTACTTTAATTTATTTCTCGACAATTACGCAGTCGATTCATTTAAAACTAAGCATAATCAATCTGTTGATCCTAAATGTTAATGATATAATTTTTTTAGAACTTACGACGATTTAGTTCCATTTATTTCATAAATTTCTAACTACTCGATTATGTAGTTAAAAGTTCCGAAATAATTCATGTATTATTATTCCATCAAGAACTATCATTCCTCAAATTTTCAACCACCCGCGATTTTTATATATCCATCGCGCAAGACGTTAAAGTCGTAAGCCTAAATTTGTTTTTCACATCTCTTCAATCTTCCATGATAAATACATTTACCCGTTATTCCGCCCATCCCCATCACCCAAGACAAGAGCCGGTTGATAAATCTCGTAATTGAAACAGAGATTTGTCTTTTACATGCTGAAAAAAAATGTTAGCTCAAGAAACGATGAACGAACGATGATAGGACTGAGACAGGTCCTTGATAAGTCTCAGCAAGTAGGGAAAGATGTGAGAGGCAACCATTAACCGAGTTACAACTGGCGCGTAGGTACGTTATAGTTCCAAGGTTAAGGTGTCTCGGGTGTATGACGAACAACCAGGCCGTACGTAGACTGCATACGTTGTCAATGCCTCTGGTCATGTGTTCTCGGTGACGTAGCTGGATGTAGTTGAACTCGATAGGGATATCTCCGTTTTCATTGGACAATCCCAGCGCCACACCGACTCTATATAAATTCGATCATTCGAGCAAGCCTCGGGTTTGAAACTTTGCGCTTCATAGTCGTGGAACGGAACTCCCTCGAGAGAGACATGATCGCCGCAAAGGTAAGACTTCGAGGTGTTGAAGAACCACGAAAAAGCTCGATTAATTGCTCTACAGCAAATTAATTACAAAAAATTAATTGCAATATGCATACATATATATATATTTATAAATATCCATACATATTTTCTCTCTATCGAACAATTCGCAACAGTGTTTTGCAATTGATTTATCGAGTTGTGACAATGTTGAAGAGTTAATTGTAAAAATTGTTTCGGTGTTGTGATTGATTCAACGATTATCAGATCGCAACCCTTATCGGAGTGGCGGCGCTTCTGACATTCGGTAGTGCCGCGGCGGACAGCGCGGGTATTGTGGAAATGGTCAATGGACTGGCATATGGTAAGAATTTTCATTATTTAATTTTTCCTTTCACACGAGTGATATTTTCATGTGACGGAAAATTTATTATATTTTTTTTTCTTTCGTCGCAGTTGATGCAAATTAACGGAGAAATCAAACGCGTAGTAACGTCGGTCGGACATTTAGCGATGGTTGGCTACTGACCGATCCGGTGAAAAAAATCATCGATCGTTGATAACGATATTACTTTAGTACATATAGATATATATGTTTATATCAGTATTTTTTCATTGAGTTTGACGTCTTCTTCGAGAGATCGCGACACCGACTCGTTCCCCGTCGTCGATGTAAATTATAATCGTATAACAGAAAATCCCCTTTCACTTTTCCGTGACCATCGACACTAGCTTCAACCCAGTGGCTCTCACTGCACGAATACGCGCGCAGCGATGTCCATCCACAGACACGCAATTTGTCGCAATCACGGACAAATGATGTTTATTAATTGTGATAAAAGAAAAATTTACATGAACTCTTATGGGGATGGCAAAGTTTATTTATTTATTTATGTATATGCCACGAATTGAAAAATGTATTTTGGAAGAGGGCGTCTCTTATAATGATGAAAAAATTTCTTTCGTCAATTGAATAGAAGATGACAAAAGCAACAATGACAATTTTGCATTTGACATATTACGGGTGATAAAAGTATTACGGCCACTTGCAAAAGAACGTGATTGGCAAGTAGCTGTATTAATTAAATCACCCGTTATTAATCCAATGCAAAATTGATTTTTATTCGTGGCCAATGGATAGATAAATCAATAAATAAATAAATAAGGAAATAAATAAATAAATAAATAAATAAATAAATAAATAAATAAATAAATAAATAAATAAATAAATAAATAAATAAATAAATAAATAAATAAATAAATAAATAAATAAATAAATAAATAAATAAATAAATAAATAAATAAATAAATAAATAAATAAATAAATAAATAAATAAATAAATAAATAAATAAATAAATAAATAAATAAATAAATAAATAAATAAATAAATAAATAAATAAATAAATAAATAAATAAATAAATAAATAAATAAATAAATAAATAAATAAATAAATAAATAAATAAATAAATAAATAAATAAATAAATAAATAAATAAATAAATAAATAAATAAATAAATAAATAAATTTGAATAAAAACATTTTTGAAATTGTAATCGAGAAATAAATTCTTGAGACATGATTCAACGAAATATTCAATCCGGCTAATTTTCAGGAGGAATTCCTTATGGCAGCGTGACGGGAATGCTCGCAAAGCACGCACCTGTTGATGTTATTGGCTCGCGACATTCCTACACGAGTTCCGCGGTCCAGTCTCAACCGTCGCCGTCTTATTCGGCTTCCCGGATCGTCGTTACACCTAATTTGAGAGCGGTAGGTCTGTTGGAACGTCAGCAAGGTCCGGTTCAGATTTACAATCTTCCCGGAGTCGTGGCGCCAGGAGTCGTTGGGCGATACAGCCAGATTGGTTACTAATGTTTAAAAATATAAGTGTCATACCTTAAAAAAAATACATAAAAAAGAAAAAAAAACCATACGCACATATACATAACAAGGAAAACTCCTACGAGAGAATACATAATGACTGCTAATAATTGCGTAATCTCACGAGAAAAATACTTCGACATTTTTGCAATTCAAGACCGAGCATCGGATTTGTGACGAGCATGATATTATTTTTTTAAATGGAATTACAATAAATATACCTGCATATATTATTCATCAAATGGATCATTGTTTGATATTTTATACTGCCAGCCAACATTCCTTTTGTGTATAATATACATTGAAATATATTTATTCAAAAGCAACGTTAATATATATCGTTAAAAGTCAGTTCGTCGATTTATTTGGTTGTGTAATAAATATCCGCGTTTTTGTCCGCGTTTTGTTTCATTTTGTTCCTGCAATTTAGCGTTTTCATAGGTAACATATTCATATGCACTTTCAAGTCTTTTTCTTTTTCTACGAATCGAAATGGAAAGAAAAGCCCGAAAGTTTTTGAAATGGAAGTCCCGAGGGGGCAAAAACGTTCATTTCCGATATCCGCTCTATTTCGACTTTCGTCGTGGTCAAAATGCTACGGAAGCAGCCTACGAAACTTGTAATGTGTATGGAGTTGATGTCATAGCTCCAAGGACCGCTCAAAATTGGTTTGCCAAGTTTAAATTCCAAATGAACTTTTTTGCCTACTGGAACTTCCATTTCGTAAGTCTGAAAATTAATCAAAATTAATTCATTTGCAATATTGAAGCAGATAGGTTTGTCGACCAAGGAAGGGACTTGCGAATGCATATATATATATACTTTACTTGAAAAATCACAAAATGGCGGGAAAGGAATAAAATACAAAAAACGCGGGGAATTATTGAACAACCTAATGAAATAAAAACCCAATAAAATAAAGTAAAATTCAGCGTCAAATAATTCTACAGAAATGTAATGCTGTTCCTCCATTAACTCCATGCATTCGTACATTCGTGTCTTCGTATACATTGCTAGGTAGTACACAATCGAAATGGTTATTCCTCGGACCACGATAATCCTTCGTGTTACAGCAATCATCCCGTACGCTTCGGTAATTAATGATATTAAATGTTCAGCCAAATCCTACACTCGCAGTGTGTGTGATCGTGCGGTTGAATTAGCAGGAAATTACGATAGGATGTAATATGCGGGCGTCGCCCCCGCGTCAACGCTCCCAGCAGACGAGACGAAGCCGATTAGCGAAAACATCGACGATAGTAACGGCTATTAACATAATCATGAGATTGATGTCTGTCGCCCTGAATAATTTGGTATTACTTTTTGGGATTAAGATAAAACGTTGGCGTAATGTTTTATAACTGTTTTTGTAATTTCGTTAATTATGAAACCGTCCACGTGACGTATTTCCGGATCAATAAAAATTTCTCGGTAGGCCTGACATGATGCGGTATTTTAGGCTGAGGATTCCATATTGCAAATTGCAAAAGCTTTTATTCATGGACTATGTAAAAATTATTATTATTATTATTTTTATTATTGTATGACTTATTCTTTGTTCATATTTTATTATTCTATTATTACATTACACAGAGATGGCTGAGATGGGTTTGAAAGTTCAAATAAATCCGTTTTTGTCCATTTTTTTACCCTTTCAAAATTATTAAATGAAAATTTTAGATTAGATAAATAAAATGATTCTCTTATGATATTTTAAAAAAACTAGAGAAAATATAATTTTTTTGAATCTTTGAAACCTATACAAGCTCTTAAATCATTATCTAGGGAACGTGAAGGCTTTTTCTAAGCACGAATAAATTCATTTCATTTTTTCAAAGATGAAACTATAATGTCGAAATCTTATCAAAGATGAAAAATTGTGTATCGATACAAAATCGTCACGATTGGCACGGTGTCACAAATTTTGGTACAAATATCGACGGCTTGCTGCATCGAAATCGCACTTGAAAAGAAATGCAGCCGTTCAGTACGTTCATATATTTGTTGGCTCGGCGCGCGGTGGGGCATGAAAAATTTCCCGCGTGGCGTGGCAGTAGACGAAACATGGCAGAGTGGTAAGTGCACATTTAAGGATCAGGGAAAGTATATATGACGAGGTACTCGTCACGAACCCTTTAGTCGACACTCTTACCACGCACGATGCAGCGCCCGATGCACGTGAGTATTCTATGGTGACTGTACATAAAATTCTCTATTTATTTATTCAATTTTTATTTCGATGGCATGCCAGAGCCGAATCTTGAAAAATTTTAAAACAAACGCGGACTGTGCCAATTATCGACTAAAATTATTTGCAATATAAATTTGTTTGGCGTAATAAAATAATAAAAACTTGAATGAGCAAATTGCACATTTTATGCGACATTGGTACGGGTTTTGACTGTAATATTCATGAATAACATTTTCTTTAAGTTAATCCTTACATCACACACAGGATCATTTTTACCCTGTCGTTATCTTGTTTCACGAACTTTTTTTCAAAAAGTTTTTTGATTTATGCATTTTTATGCATGTAATCAATTTAAATCGCTCTTTTTCTTGTTATCAAAAGATTCCACAATGTTTTTTGAAGTTCATTTGAGAATTTTTTCAACCCTATCGCTCGGTTCAATAAAAAATGGCAGCAGTCAAAGTTCGTGCAGGGTTAAATCGACCCCTGGTGTGGTGTAAGCATTTAAAAAAAAATCTTAACCGTTGAAATAAAAAAAATTTCATATAGAAAAAAGTGAACAACGTGACCTGTCTCTCATGAGTCGAGTTCGACGATCTCCCCATTCGCAGAATATTTTTACTCGCCTGTAATTATATGCAGCGCCGTCGCAGTGCTGTTGTGAAATAATGAACGTACAACGACGGATTACGAGAAACCGTCAGTCACGCCAGCTCAGTGGCAACGTTTGCGGTTGACGCACTTTGCGTAATTCAAAGTACACTCGCATGCCAACGATCTAGGAAAATAAATAAATTCTGACCGAGTATGAATGAATGATTAAGTCGATCATCTTCATGCATTATTTTTCGAATTATTTGCAGATTCTGTTGGCTTGCCTGACGGTCAGTCTGGCGATCATCGATTCAAGTGCCTCCGACAATAAACCATCTATCGCATGTGAGTAATTTTAATAATTCAATTTCACTTCAAAAATTTGAGTTGATAATATTTCCCTTATTTTATTTCATCGTCTCAATTATTTGAATGTTTTAGAAATATTATTATCATATATATTAACTTAATTATTTCATCAAACATTTGCAAAATGACGTAATTTTAATTATTATAATTCTCACTAGGCGATCAAATTATTAAAA
This sequence comes from Sussaba pulchella, assembly GCA_963971145.1. Taxonomy (NCBI): domain Eukaryota; kingdom Metazoa; phylum Arthropoda; class Insecta; order Hymenoptera; family Ichneumonidae; genus Sussaba; species Sussaba pulchella. Next base: position 16,837,381 of record OZ020165.1, read on the forward strand.
ATAGAGAAATAAAAAATTTTAAAAAAACCATTATCAAATGAATAATAAATTATCCTTTTTTGATATAATTTCAATTGAAATTTGAAAAATTATGATAAATCAACTATTATTATTGAAAATAAAAAAATAAAATAACAATATAAAAATAAATGCAAATGTTCTATTCATTTTTAACTACGTTTTCAACGGATCAAATTATTCTAAGACACTTCGTATGAAATCAAACTCTATTCGCCCATGTTTCAGCAGCCGAATTTCTCTCGGTACTGGCGAAAAACGTGGCAACGGTACTGTCTCCAACCCTGGTCGAGGAGCTTCAAGTCGGTCGTCCGAATCGAACGACATTCAACGCCACTCAAGTTCAATCGACGTTGGGAATTCCCAATATTTCCGAAACAACGCAAATACCCTTAAAATTAGCGAATCTCGAAGCCGATACCGTGAGAAGTGCCCAAACGCAGTCGGAAGTCGGTACGGGAAGTCAAGGATTTCAATTCAACTACGACGACAATTATCGTTACAATTATCCTGGAATAAATTCTCAATCGATCCAACGTCCGGATTTTCCATCGTCATTGCCTTTCGGCCATCCGGGTTATTACAATCCGGACATTTATCGTTCATACCCGTCGCAAACGCCGCCTGATCGTAATCCAAGACCGACGGAAAATGTGCTTCAGCCCGTTGAACCGTCCGCCGGAGTTGCCCCAGTGGAAAACGTCGCGAATGGTCAGCCCGGACGTACGCTCGATTCGTTGGATCCTACATCGTCGTCTTTCGAACGTTTTCGCAATTCCGACCGTTTTCCCTTCAACAATCAATTTTCCGGGGGCTTGAACAATTTTCCAAATTTCCCATTCTCACCGGAACGACAACAGGACGGACGTTACAATCCTTACAACAATTTTCCCGTAAATTCTAATTTACCGAATTCCCCTAATTTTCAAAATTCCATTGGCAACAATTATCCGCGAAACAATTATCAAGCGTTTTTAAATCCTTTCCAACAACGACAACAATCGCACGCCGCGAATACGTTCGATTTTTTGCCGTCCCAGAGATATCAAAATTCGTACGAAAATTATCCCAGGAGTCTGCAACGAGGACCAAACCTGGCGGGATTTTATCATCCGCACTATCCAATCGGATTGAACGATCGTGACATTTTGACGAGCTTGTCGGCGACGAGGAACGATGACAAAAAAATCGAACGATCGGGATTTACCGATCAGACCGCGAAAACGACGAAATCGGTGGTCAACGGTGAGAAGAATTCTTCGTCGAACGTCGTAGCGACGACCGAGAATCCCGAAGTTCTTAGCATCGAAGGTCAAATTCGATTTGGCAATCTTTTTTCGCCCGCTTTTGATGATTATTCCGATTTGAGATTCCGTCCCGATGCGTTCAGACAATATTTACTGGCTTCGGGAAAGAACGAAGATAATAATATTCAAAAATTCAATGACAACGATAAAAATAATAAAACAAACGTCGATGTTAATAAGAATAAAAAAAGTACGAATGACAACGTCAATGATGTGTAGTTTTAGATTATTCGATTGTTTCGCAATAATTTGTGGAAAATATATATATATATATGTTATGTAACGATGGTATAATTTATGAATAAAAATAAATCTTATTTATGGAATTCTCGTGAATGGTTTGACCGTCGTTGAATCGAGGTCTGAGAGACTGAACGACCTATTATTTCGTGTATTATTCCCATAATTAAGATTATTAGAACGATTGCGGAACAATGCGAGAGACACGCGATATTGCTTGCAATAATATATAATATAAACACAAACACAATATATAGTATAAACAGAATAATATCTAATTATTAATTGAAATTAAATTCCTTAAACCAATTAATAAATCAATATTAATATAAATTATAAATCATAAATCATATTGATATTAATTTCAAGTAAATTAATTAAATAAATTGCTGAATTAAAAAATGTATTGCCTGCATTATTGCTTGATAATGCATAACCTCGACTGCACAAAAACATCCGGATAATATATGTACAGTATTACTTTACGATAAATTTTTTGTCCACGAATAAACAAGGTATTCTTCGCGAGCTACTAGTCGTATGTTATATTGGAAAAAAAAACAAAAATACGATTCAAATCGTGATCTCGTGATGCTAAACGAATCCCAGACCAATGAGTATTGTGCAATTAAATAACCATCAATCATTAATCAATCAATCATCAATCATTCGATAATTCATTCGTTTTATCAATCGATCATTCGATCGTGGAATTTTTCGTTGAGGAGTAACCACATTAAAATTCAAATTTCACGGTCGTAACTTTTTTATCAAGCATTAAAATATATGAAAACGTAGATTTTGAAATTATGTGAAACTGAGGAATGTTTAAAGGTGTAGAAAAATATTCTGTAAAGTTGAAGCATCCATGAACGAGCTTAGCGATGACTCTACACCGAGATCTAAATCATGGTTGCATAATAATAACGAAATGAAATACGCAAATTTATATGAAACATTAAATATTCAATATTAAATATCTTAGGTATAAACCTTAAACGAATCGAGCTAAAAAAATATGTGCATTTTTTACAAAAATTGTCTCAGTGCCAAAATTCATTAAAAAAATTCTTAAAATGGTAGTTCAACATGCTTAGGGTGAAATTTCCTCAACGCAACCTGAGCCATCCACGATAAAATTATTAATAAAACTATCTCGTCACTCCTTAATGACCAAATCACATCCGAATAAATATCAATTATTAGCATCGAAAGCCAATAATTTCAAACTGCATCGACAAAATACAACGCACCAAGAAATGGTGTCACCTCATAACACTTACCTAACGCAACATCGTACGAAAAAAAAAAAAAGAAAAAAACGTCAACAACAAATTGCGTTGCATTTTATTCCATTCGCAGCACGCAAGAGTTAAAACTAAAAATAATCAATTAGCGGCTCTTATCGTGCAACTGACTAAGCATTACAATAATTTTAATCGCAATCTCAAATTAGCCAGGGGCTGTTAATAGGAACTTACGAACCAGAGGAGTAACCAAATCCTCATAATTTTTTGCTCGGCGTATCGATTTAATTCCCAGTTTTCATCATCGCCATTATTGTCGTCGTCGGTATGGAAATGTGCTGGGAAGAAATTCGGATGTCAAGGCAACGAACTGGGCGTCTGTTCCGCGCCTCTGTGCGTATCATACTTTTTTTTTCTTTCAAGAGTTCCATCATCGTGTGGACGCGCACGAGCCATCGCATTATTGCGTACGCGAAGTTAGCAGTTAGCCCGCGACGCTAATTCTCAGCGTTTGACCAACGAACAATGCACACTGTCATTATCGCGTGTGTGCAAGGATTTTGTCGCGCTCGACCAGCACTCAAGGAGACGACGAGAAATAAGATGCAATAAAAGATGAGTAAAAAAAAAAAGAATAGATCGAGTAACGTGCGGATGGGGGGGGGGGGGTATCGAGCGGAAGTACTTCCTTATAAAACAAGTACGACAAGCGACGTACTGGACACTCTGACGAACGCTGTCGTATGGAATTTTGCTAAGTAACGACGCAGGTCGCGAAGATTTTTTTCGAGAGTTGTTGAAGCATCGGCAGTATGGCTTGCTCTAAAATCGTGAGTTGATTCGATAAATATCTTCTTACTATCGATATAAATATATTTGAAAATGATATATATTAGGCTGAGTGTTGAGAAAAAATGTCATCCTTCAAGTTGAAATGCCTGAAGTTGACCGTAAAAAAAGATCTTTCTAGTTTGAGCTCTGTATCTTAATATTAAGAGATGCCGGTGAATTTTTTTTTGTCTCGTGATAAATATTGACGTAGCCTTCTACCAAACTCACAGCTCTTGATAATTATTGTCAAGTGTTATTGACAGTTTTTAATTGTTCAACACTGTTCAGAACCTTTTGGAAATTGTCGTCTAGAGCTCAAGTTGTAGAATCTTTTTGCAGAAAATTAATATTAATCTCGAACCTTTCGAGAAATTTGAGTGGCTGTGGGATAATAAAATAATCGATTCCTTCATTATGTAGTTGTTCAATGTCCTTAGAATAAACAAAGAAAATTAAAATATCATAAAATACTTAAGAATCAATCCTGAAAATATTAAAAATCGTACTCTATAAAAAAAATCAAATTGAAAAAAAATCACCTGCACCTCTTAATATTGAGATCGAGATATGAAACTTGAAGACTCTGCTTTCTTTAAGGTCAACTTCAGATTGTTCAACTTGGTGGATACACTTTGTTTAACAGCCAGTCTAACCTATACGTATTGCAATTTTTTGCAAGCTTTATACGGTGAATGAAAATGTGTGGATAAATCTTGAAACATAGAAAATGTAATGATAACGGCAATGAGTATACTAATAAATTCCATGGCATGTTGTGAACTGAAATAATCAGCCAATTCAAGCCCGAAACGTTTTCAAATCATAAAATAACCATAAAATCCCAATAACGACTAAATATCTCATCTCCGATCTATTCTTATACATTGCATAACCCAAAACATTCAGTATTTTACTGAAAGAAACAACTTAATTCCTATTTCTGTACAATAATATATAAATCGTCTCGAAGGATAAACACTGTTGCGTTGTACTATCGGCTGAAAATCTGTCTTTATTCGATTGTGACAAAAGTATTTGATAACATTTGTTTTTCGAAAGTTTCTCGTCCTTCTCTTCGCGCTCATGGCCGGCCCAGCTCTGGCTCGCCCAGGATATTTGGGAGGATACGGTCTTGGATACGGTCTAGGCGGATACGGTCTGGGCTATCACGGAGGATATTACCGATCTCCGTACTACAGCTACGGACATGGGGGCTACGGTTATGGTGGCTACGGTGGTTATGGACATTACGGTGAGTTATTCTCTACCAAAATCATTTTTGCCACTTCGATAACTACGTTCACACCTTAAAAAAATAAATCTCGTGTCTGTTGATCACTCAAGGCTATCCTTACATCGGCCACGGCTTCGGTTACGGCTACGGACATTATTTGTAAACTAAATAATGTTTGAATATCGAGGATTCATCGGCCAATTCTAAACCTTAAAACGGAACGAGACGGACAACACCACATCATTCAAGTACATTCCATTTCTCCTTCACTTATCCATAAGCCCATAGATACGTACTTTATGTAATAATATTAATTATGATAATGATAACGATGATAACAATACCGATAATAATAAGAAAATTGTCAATCACCATTAAACTGAATAAACGTGGGTCTTTATTATAAAAAATATGTTTCGATTGTTATTAGTTTCAATCTTTGCCCGCTTCGTCAACTCGAATAATTTTTGGCTCTCCCATGAAGTGAAGTTCCATTTGATAGATCTCCTGAAATGCAATTTGAAATGTTCCGAGCCCTTTTTGTTTCTCTAATTCAATCTCTAATTTCTCACCTATTAATTCAAAGAATTTTGACAAATTCTTGGATGTACCCTTTAACCTAAATAACCTAAAAATTATGAATTTTAACTTATATTTTACTACGTACAATATTACAAGAACACAAGAATTATATTTTACTACGTACACTGTAGCAAAGATAGTTTGTGAAAAATTTAGAAGTAAGTTTTTTTCGATTGAGTAAGAATGACTGCGGAACCCTATAATATGCGTGCTCAACACGCTCTTGACCAGTTCCTGTTTTTTAGTCTCTTCGTCCTCCACAATTTCCGCTTGAACTCGACATCCGCATGAGCCCGCATCCTCCTACTCGCGACCTTCTGGGTTTTTCGGAACTTCTCTCTTAGTCCTATAATCACGCTCGACATCCTGCGTCCTAAAATGTCAAAGTTTCTCGTCTTGGTGCGAACTCGAAGGGATTCAAGGATATTTCCATGAACCGTCTCCGCAGCAACTTTAAGATGTCGTTCGCACAATTTTTTGGCTTTTGGCGTCCTTCCCGCAGGTCGTTTGATGAAATGAGGTGTCTATAAAATTATATTCCATGCTAAGTGCAAGAAAAATTGTGTGTGATAAATAAAATGCTGATTAATCCAATTTTTTCTGTGGTCTTTGGGCCAGCGACGAAGAAAAGAAATGTAGAATTTTTCGTTGTTAGCAATCGTTCTTCCAACGGTAATTATAGTGAGACGATGCATCGTAGAAAATCAAAACCGTTTCATGTTTTTTTTTGTTTATCTCACTTTCTAACGCTTTACGAACGTTTTTGTCGCTGACCTCAGATGTGTTTCCGATTTAATTGACTAATCAACGAATTTGAGAATCCATGGGCAAGACGATACGGCAAACGGAGCGCCTTGGCCGACGCTTGAATTCGGTTTTTTTTTTTGTACGTTGACACATTTCGTTTCGCAACGGAACTATGTTACAACGTCTACTCATCCTCATTCCTCAGACTAGTTCACCTTCGTTCACCGTGCATCGAAAATAGTCTCTCGTTCACTCGAATATAGAATTATTATTTGATCGAGAGATCACTAATCTGAATTAAATAATATTTATTATGACAACTACTTCAAGTTGAGCCTAATTTCCAGTGTGGCTAATCGCGAACATTTGTATGTGCAGGAAAGTCTACCGTCGGACGGTAATTTTTTTCATATTTCAAGGCAGCGTATATCGGTGGTTTGGAGACAAACCTGAATGAGTCAAAATTTTCGAAAAAAATGCGATTAAATCAGATCCTTTTAATTTGGATCGTAAATATCGATTTTAAATACAAAGTTGCCGAGAATTGTCCAGACAGGAAGAAATGAACGAGATTAACTCAGCCGAATATGTCCATTTTGTCGGAACACCTCAATAAGTCGACGGTTTTCCGTTAAAAAAAAAAACAACAAGATTCGATAAATTCACAGAGAAATAATACATTTTCTTATTATCTTGTCAATTATTCTGAGTTCTTCTTTTCCACGAATAATTAAGCTCGAGACAATAATAAAACTGAAATTATTATACACATATTTAATTATGCTATTTTTTTGGTATCTAATAATTTTCATGAGGAATCGATTAGTTAACAATGACAAAATCATAATTTTCTATACTAATTGCAAGCTGCCAAATCACTCCGAAACCAATCACACCAAACAACCAGCAACAACGATCAAAATAAAATTGCGTCGCTACAACATTTTTTTTCTAAATTCGAAATTTTCAAAAAATTGTCATCGATCTTTTTATCGATGAATTTGTAAGCGTTGCACATTTATACTGAACTTTTGGCCTTTCGATATAAATTTTTATCATTGATTTGCCACGTAATATTATGATAATTATCAGCGATGAGGTCCATCTCGAAAGTCTTCTAAATCGAATACATACACGCATATATATATGCGACCTTTATCTCCCACCCACACCTACGCGGTGGCGTATCAGTGAGGACCCCATTGGGATCGAGTGAATGGTGAGTCGATAAAGCGCCGGGACGCCTCTCGACCTTCGTCTCGCAGTCTACTAAACTATTGCCGTTAATTCAACAAAAAGAAAAAAAAATAAATAAATATTGCAGATGTTAAATATGACGTTACATGCGAGAGGCTCTTCAATGCTCGAACAAGACGAGAGCAAGCATCGAGAAACGTACAAGCAACTCGCGTCACTCAAGTACAATAGTTACAACGCCATAATGGCTTTGTCCTGCTGATGTCCAGCGAAACCTATAACGCGATCCAATCTAACCAACGAACAGATACGAATCGCAAAGAACGATACGAGTTACACTCTGGGTCGAGAGAGGGCTCGGTTACCGTTGCGTTATGACCAAAATATATTTCCAATAGACTCGCAACGAATTGCGCAACCCTCATGCATATTGATTTTATAATTTGGCAATCGTCCGAGACTACGTTAGAAAGGGAGTGAATAAAATTAACGAGATTTGCAGCGGAAAGTTTAGACAATTTTTTTAAATATTTTTGTTGTTCCATTTGCGCGTGCTTTTTTTTTTGTTTATTTTAAGAAGTCGAGAATACACTTTTTAGGCTAAAAGTTTGCACACTTGTGATATGTTTTTCAGGCTCCAACTTTCGTTTATTAAATTCGAGAGTCGATGGCGGAGTAAGATATTGTGGGTAAATTTTTTAATTGATGATAAATTGATGATGAATTACGTCAAGACTTGTTTGAGCGCTGATTTTCGCGAAAATATTCAAAGGTTCGTCAAGCGATCGCAGCCGAGAATTTTACGAGGGAAGGTCGAATAGTTATTGGCGCGAAACATCTTGAGGCCACGAGCGCCACGAGCCAATGACGAAAAAAGAAAGAGAAAAAAAAAGTTTCGTCTTCTATCGACAACCTTGACTCTTCTCACGAATTACAGATGTACCAGAAACGTCGCTGAATGATACTCGAAGAGTTAAAAAAAATAAAGTAAATATTCCAAACAACAACTTCACCGTACAAGTATAAAAAAAAATAAAAAATAATAATAATAATAATAATAATAATAATAATAATAATAATAATAATAATAATAATAATAATAATAATAATAATAATAATAATAATAATAATAATAATAATAATAATAATAATAATAATAATAATAATAATAATAATAATAATAATAATAATAATAATAATAATAATAATAATAATAATAATAATAATAATAATAATAATAATAATAATAATAATAATAATAATAATAATAATAATATAATAATAATAATAATAATAATAATAATAATAATAATAATAATAATAATAATAATAATAATAATAATAAAAATAATAATAATAATAATAATAATAATAATAATAATAATAATAATAATAATAATAATAATAATAATAATAATAATAATAATAATAATAATAATAATAATAATAATAATAATAATAATAATAACAATAAAGTTAATGATTTTACTAAATTATCAAATTAACTAATTATCATTGTTATCATGACTGTCATCATCATTTATTTCATTTTTAATTCTTATAATAATCGAATAATTTATATTAATAGTTTTACTTATAATAATAGTGATGATTATTATTATATTAAAATTAAGCCAGGAACTTAAGTGTACGAGATGTTAATTCAATTACACCGACGTTCCCACGTCAATGCCAACGACCTGAAATAATTCAAGGATGTTGGAGGCTGAAAGTCGGGGGTGTCTATCGGAGACGCGATCGCGCGTGATCTATCGATCCTTGGATGGACTCCCACGCGCTACAAGCAATATTCCATCGCGCGCGCGATTCACCGGGAAAATGAGCAAATTGTTTTATTTCTTCTTCGTTTTGCTTTTATGAAAGAAGAGAATGTTAATATTTATATGGTCAAGCCGGAAGTTCAATAATGTTGAAGAATGGAATACGTAGCTCGTTTGGATCAATAATGTCATCGTTTCGATTCGATCGGAGCTGTCTGCACGATTTCCGATCCGATCATTTTTACCCTTTTCTCGCAACGAGAAGGCCCAACCCATGTTTTCCATGAGGGGGTTTTTTTCGCAGCTCCATCCGCATCTGCGATCTTGACCACGTTTCCCCGTGCACCTTTCTCTGCATTCAACATAATTATGCATGAATCGCTATGTTTTCTTTCGACGCAATCGAATTTGATATTACCGATCAACCTCGCGAATTTATTTATTATCGAACGAATTAACTGAATTTCGTAATATTGAAGTCTTGTTCATATTAATTGCTGCTGAGAATCGTAGGAGAATTTGCGACAACGACAGCGGCTTTTTAAAAAATTTTTTAAAAATTATATAGATTCTAAAAAAGACTTAATAAGGGATGCAAACTGTTTAATAAACCCATTTTCCACCCCATGGACCTTGACATTCATAACAAAAATCGAATAATCGTTCTTCATGAGCACACAGAAATAACCTATGAAATAAAAAATATGTCAAACTGCAATTGATCTGCATTATTAGCAAGAAATATTCATAACAATAATCTCTGAGCAAAATATAGGAAGAAAATTTTAATGAAAAAATAAATAAATAAATGAATAAACAAATAAATAAACAATTAAATAAATAAATAAATAAACAAATAAATAAACAAATAAATAAATAAATAAGTAATTAAATCCAATGAATGTATTTATTCAAAAAAAGCAAAATATTACGAGCGAGGTAATTATCATTTTGATTGATTTTGATTATCATTTTGATTCGTGCATCTGACGCCGTCAATTCGATCGGCTAAGGCACACTAGACGTTTGCGATATTGCAGACGATGATGAATAGGTCGAATGTGTTACGATAATCGTCAATTCGTCATCGTAGTTGAAGCCACAGGCTCATCATCGTCGGCAAACATACGGACGTGGCGATGCATCGCCCCTGACGTTTGACGACCCCCCATGCACCGCGGCCACGGTCTAAGCGCGCCACAGGTGATGACCCAGTAGCTGCTGGACCATCGTGTACGAGATGATGCCGCTCGCGAAAGCCGACTCACCCATAAACACACACGCAGAGACGTTCGTACAAGCCGATTGATGCACTTGGTGCATCGTGCGCGTGCATATTTCTGTGTGTTTTCACGTCGCCGTACGTACACTCGGTGGCTTGTAATAACGCCCACGTTTCCCAACGATCGATGATCAAACGAAAGCGAAATTAAATTATCAGCGTTAGCGTATCTTGCGGCTTTATCGGAATTAATTATTACCAAAAAAAATTTAATTAATTTCTCGTGCGTTTATTTTTGAATAATTTTGAATTTGCGTTGATAAACTTTTTTTTTAATAGTAGCAATTTAAAGTAGGTTAAGGTTTCTGGATTTCCTTCTCTTGGTCAATCTTGGTACAAGAGAAATGAGTGATATAAGAATCGGAGTTGAGCTCTCAAAAATGTTGAATGAATTATTACCGGAAAAAAATGTAGTATTCCGTATGTTTATTTTTGAATAATATCCGAATGGTCTAAGAACAAACGGGAGCAAAATTAAATTATCAGCGTTGTCATATATCGTGTCGCGATGACGATTAACTATTGCGGAAAAAAATGATTAATGTTTGGTGTGTTTATTTTTGAATAAATTCGTATTTGCGTTCCTACCTTTTTTTCAAGTAGTATCAACTTTATGTAGCCGGACGTTGCTGGAGTTGTCTTATGACTAACTACAATATCTCCATACAAATAAAATTAATGGTATAAAAATCAGAATCAGGCTTTTAAAACTGTTGAACCAAAAAAATGTTGAATTAATTATTACCGGAAAAAAAAAACACATTTCGTGTGACTTTTTTCAAATAATTTCGTATTCGCGCTAATAATTTTGAAAAAAATTGTACCAACTAAACGCAGCAGGAAGATTCGAGCTTTCTTTATGAACTAACTACAATATCTTATACGAATAAAATTAGTCGTATAGATATATCGCAATGAAGCTTACAAAATTGTTGATCGAGAACAATTTTTTGTCGTCTGTAAAATTCCAATATCCAGTTTCGTTCATCATTCCCAGATAAATGAAAATACCTAATCTTCTGAATTTCAAATTATGTTTTGAATTCAATGGTATCCACGATGACAAACCCTATAATCATTCCCAGTCATTACAAGGCCGCACACTCTAACTACCATCCACATCCTACCCAACGCTAAATCAACTCAAGTACATACGCATCCTCATCTCAATCATCCACCGGATCCATGAATCCCAGTGGACTATCCACCAGCACCCACTATTTCAATGGTTCCAGACCTTCACGCAACCATTGCAACAACAAAAATATTCCAATTCCTCCCACCCATAAACGAAAGGAAAGATGCTTCTCCAAATACCTTCGCGCATCCTCGACATTCGTCGCTCAAAATAAATCATCCTTAAGTATTCAAAAAAAAAAAAAAAAAATTGATTTCCGAAATTTCGGCTTTGCTTATCGAACTTGTCGCAATAATTTCGAAGCCCTGACTCGCAACGATGCTTCTTCAACTGGACTCGTCTCGCGGACGCTCTTCCATCGTTTCGCCCTTCTCTCTCCCCGGTCACTCTCACCTTCGTTTCTGCGTCGCCGCATCTTCGTTTATCTCACTCGGTCCGTCTTTTTTTTTCCGCTCACCCGCGTAATTCAGTGTTAGCCCGACGCTCCGCCCTCGATTGAAATACGAGCGGGACGTTGAATCGAAGCGAAGACCCGAAATAAGAAAAAAAGATAAAGACGGAGAATCGCAACAGCATCCAGCAAGCGCACGCCGAAGACGTCGTTTTCGACGATCTCGGTGTGGACCAACGCGTCTGCCGTCCGGGGGAATGTCGGGGGAAGCAAGGTGGCATCAGCCCCCACCTCGATTCTACGCGGATCGGATGAATCCTATAAATGCTCAACGATGGCTCACCTGGAAGAAGTTGACTCTCGGGACAGCCCGCTCCCGCGAGACATGTGTCGAGTTTAAGTGGTTCATCCTTTATTTACTGTTAATTCGTTTCGTCCATACGATTTTTAACGCGGGAAAGTAATTTGTGCCGAACGTAAAATGGTAAGTAACGAAGTGCGACGATTTGTTTATATTTAAAAACAAGGTTTTTTTATTTATTTATTTAATTTTTCGGCATTAATTGGAAAATACGGAGATTCGACGAGCCACGTGTGGTCCATAGTGATAACGCAACGACCCGATAGATTCGCGTAGTTGTAATAATTTGTTTTTATGTTTTCTTTTTTTTATTTTAATTATTTTATCTTATTTTTCGGTAATAAATTTGAAATACGGAAATTCGACGAGCCACGTGTGGTCCATAGTGATAACGCGACGACGCAATCGATTTGTATGGCTGCAAGGAATGACCGAAAGCTCGTGGATTTCATTATCGTGAAAGCTCGCGTCGAGTATTCCACTGAAAAATATAAATACGTCAAATTATAATAACAATAGTTGTAGACGTGAGATCACACACGCGAGAAAATAACAAAGTTGATTTATTTTCGGAACACTCAACGTTCAACAGTGGTATGAACTTTCCTTTTTTTTTCTTCTATTGTTTGGTTTTTTTTCTTCCATTAATTTTTTCGTTGGGTTTATTTTTTTGCTGATTTATGAATGCGCGGCGGAGATGAGAAAAAGATGACGCGGTGAGAAAGGATTTGCGAGGCGGAGGAAGAATGCAGGAATAATTGATTGATCGTAGTGTACCGCGAGAGTCTTTTTATTCGGATGGAAAAAGAAAGAAAAGAAGAAGATGAAAAAGAAGAAGAAAAAAAAGGATTAATGCCGGGGCGACGTTAGTGATCGAGGAATCTTGCATGCGAGTAGAAATCGCGCGCAGTGAAATGTCATCGAATATATGCATGCCAACGTTTATTCGGATGCTTCGAGTAGATGAGATAACTCGCGTCACGCGAAATTGTGATTTTTCTCGTTGCATCGTGGATTGAAAGGTGGAAAATCATTTTGTGTAATATCGCGATCGTAGGGTACGCAATTGTTCGTTAAACGAGTCGAGCTGCATTGTTTTGACTAAGGAATATTACTCGTTCAATAATAATTTAATTACGGACGGCAAGAATCTACTTCGTAATTTTGACTCACTTCCGAATGGTTACAAGTAAATGCATAATTTGAAACAATAAGTACAAACAAATTAGAAGATGATTCTTTTTTTTCTAACGAATCTGGAATAATAAGAATAAGTTAGAATTTGAGGAGAGATATTATATCTAATGTAATCTCATCCAATTGGAAAACGAGATCTATAAATGATGTAATTCGATTACATGATGAATAATCCGTTTGATTGAATTCAACCTTATAATTATTATTATCATTATTCCAGGAGATGTTTTTGACAGCTTGTGACAAAGTTATTGTCGATCGAATCATTTTTTATTTATTGGTTTAGAGTTACGGGTGCAAGTTTGGATTATCAGCTATAGTTACGCGTAATGCGATTACCGAGTTTCGCCTGCGTCAGGCGCAAGTTGGTGGAATTCCAGAAGCAGGAGCAGAATTGTCATTTACATTTTTATTATACAATCCTGTGGACGATGATCTGACGGCCGGTCGTGATTAGTATGCGTGTGGGTTATGTACACGGAGCAGAAATAAAGGTTGTCGACATTTATCGAAATACTTTGGACTTTTTTCATCGATAAATATATATCGACGATAATATTTTTTAACAAACCAGATTCAGAAGAATTTTGATTTTTTACAGTGAAGCTAATCGATTCGTCGCGAATTGTATTAGATAGAATTTTGAAAAACTAGCAATTCTTCTCTGTCCCCAGCATTTCTATTTGTTAAACTCAAAAAAGTCTTTGGAAAATAAAAATTAATTTTATGAATGATTTAATTAACCCGTGGAATATCAACAAATGAGTTGGTCACAAGCAGACATTTTCTGATAAGCTTTTCGAGGAATTTCTTGTGAGTTAACTCAACCACCAACATTCAAAATTGCAATATTTATTCAATTCAATTCAATTCAAATAAAAATTTAATCGAAAAACGCATTCTACTAGCCCGACATACTGAAAATTGCACTCGTAATTCCAGAAATTTAAAAAAAAAAGGTTTTTCTTCGTTTCTCAATCGTCAGATTGTGAACGACTGACACAATTTTTTTAACAGACGATCGAAGAATCATCGAAAGATGTGTCAAATGATAGAAACATCCCAAACATATGCTAATAAGCCGATGATCCTCGCAGGACGAAGTCTGTATCCACTTTCGGTCTCAGCTCTCGACCGAACAAAAAAAAAGAAATTCTCCTCTCCGAACGCTTTCGATTTTTCCTCCATTGCTCACACGCACGATGGTCTAAAACAACACACGCATAAAATTACCGAAAAGGTCACGATCCCGACGCTCGGACTCATCCTCCATCGAGTCCTCGTAAGGACATCTTCACCGCTCGACGAGCAAAAAAGCCTCACCCCGAAAATACATTAGCTCAACGCAATAATTAATTCCCAAACCTTTATTCATCAATTCATTTAACTTTTTTGGCAGAGAATTTAAAGAAAAAACAACAACAAAAAAATATTCGTTCCGTTAATTATTCAACGCAGACGTCAAGGACGACGACATTCTTCTAAATGCCATAAGTGACTAATAAATTCAAACGCGGACGTCACACCGATTATCGCACAAGTGAAATTCAACGGTCTTACGTAATCGTCAAAAATTTTCTGTTACGTGGAACATCTTTGAGACGATCAAAAGCAACAACGATTCATACGCGGAGTCCGAAAACGTTCGTTTGAAAAAATTTATCGAAGGTCTAATTGTCGATTATCAGCCACGACGATTTTCCAAACTCTCTTTTTTTTTTATTACTCTCACGCACTTGCTTCGTTATTCTCGTTTTTTATTTTCGTGCACTTAGCGGCGGGGAAAATTACGGCGAGTCCCGAACTAACGTCGATTAGCGCGAGTTGCGCGGTTGCGATATATACTTTGAAAGGTTTCACTAACGCGACGTAATTGAAATCCGTTGCTCAATCCGGGGTTAAAGATCGGTTCACATCGGGTTCCTGATTCACTGCGACCGATGTGCCCGTCTCGTGTTGGCTTTGTGATTGCGCAAGAGGATCAAATATATATATATATATATTTATATAGATATATATAGATATATAGGTAGAGAATTTTTTTTTTCGTCCTCTTTCTGGTGAGACGTCGAGGCTTGCGCGACGAGATCCTCTCTCGCCCTCGGGGGATTCGGGAAATCCGCGAGTCTCGAAACATTCGAGAGCCAACGTCTTTTACAGTCACGAGATTTTTTCGCCATCGCCGTACGTTTTGAAAAATAATAATGATAAAAAAAAGAGATAACTCTCCTCGATGCAAAAACAAACTTTGCCACTGCAGTTTCGTTCATTCGCATGTGTCGTCGTGTATGAGTGAATTCATTGGATTTGTATGGAAATATATATTTTCTGACATTTTTTACATCGAATTCTTCGGTACGACGAAGCTGTCGCTTTTATTTGCATTAATAGGGAACAACAATTCAATTGAGATCGGTTTTTAGTGATTTGTGTTCGTTGGGATTAAAGAATTAGGATTGAAGGGATAAGAAATTGAAATTATTAGAAGTTGAAGATCAACGATGATTCAGTGAAGAAGAATTTCCCATAAAAATTGTGTCATCATTTTGTATAAATATATATGTATCTGAATTTTTTTTCTATCCGATTTATTTTCTTTCGTCGGGGTGTATTCTCCGGATGCTGAAAGGATTTTTGAGACTATTATTGATTGTATAACCTAAAAACCGTTACTCTGAATGCAAGATAATTTTTCCTCCAAATGAATCGAGGTTTGATAGATGACAAGTGGTTGAATTTTTGATACTATTTATCGTTGCTGCTTTATACGGTAAAAATACCATTGTATGGTAAAAATACTCTAGTCGCGGTAGAGACTCGTAAAAAATCACGTTTGCTTTTGTTTCGTCGATTCTTATGGGTCCAGCATCACCTCTAGGTCCAGGTTTTGAAGCCCTGAGACTCGCGTGATATCAAAATCCAAACCGACTGTCTCCGACCAATCCCGCAACGTGTCCCGATGAATTAATCTCGAGGTCCCACCATCCGTTACGACCCCGTGAGTCCGTTAACGTATCATCCACACCGTTTGTCCTCAGAAACAAAATTTAAATGAAAAAAAAAAAAAAAAAACATCATGTCCGAAATATCCGGCTGCGTCAGAATCTCAGCCTTGAGAGGAAGGATGTTCTCAGGTAGATAAACGCGCTTCTAAGAACGGCCCTCATCCGGGTACCATTGAATTCCCTTTTTGTTAAAGTTTTGCCATTCACTTCCCATTCCCTCTTCATTTTAACCTCAGTGTCTGGCAACTGGAAAGAAAAAGAAACACTTCGCCTCAATTTAGAATGAATTATTTTTATTCAACGATATTACGTCTCCGCAGGCGTACTTTAAATTTACCTGCATTTCACAGCTTCTTCTTTCGCACTAGAATGAATTTAAAGAATTAAAAAATTATAAATTGAAAAGAAACAGAAAATATCTTGGCTGCATTTACAGCATCTTCAACGTCATCGCTTCTTCAATCGAAGATAACGTCAATGTTGAACATTTTTACAAATATAAATTCTCACGTCCGCACGATAAACGTGTGGCAATGCACTTTCGTTGCACCGTTAAATAATCTAATCTTAATGCAACAACATCTAGCATGCGGCATTTTTCCCACACACGTTCGACAAACGACGAGAAACATGCATCTTCAACGGGTGAAGGTTCTTCGATCAATCATTCCACCATGTTCCATGGGAATTTCATTAATATCCGTACAAGTACAGTCTTAATTGGATTTCTTTGGTGTATATCAGCGTGAACCAGGGGTGACATCATGTAAGAAGACCTATTCGTAAACGAATTCGTCTTCGCCGGTAATTTTACGATTTTTTTGCACGTGGGACCAATGAAATATATATTATTATTATTACGAAATCACGGAATTAATAATAATTCATTTCAATAGACGTCAATAAAAATAATAATAATAATAATAATAATAATAATAATAATAATAATAATAATAATAATAATAATAATAATAATAATAATAATAATAATAATAATAATAATAATAATAATAATAATAATAATAATAATAATAATAATAATAATAATAATAATAATAATAATAATAATAATAATAATAATAATAATAATAATAATAATAATAATAATAATAATAATAGTAATATATTATTATATCATAATATTATAATAATTATATTATTATTATTATTTCAAAATCACAAAAACAATCGAAACTAATTTTGATTGACGCCTATAATAATGATTATGTATTATTTTATTATATTATCATTATTATTACTATTATTATTATTATTATTATTATTGGCGTTCATTTGAATTAATTATTATCAATTCTGTGATTCTGTAATAATAATATAAATATAATATTTATATGTATTATAATATTATTATTATCATTATTTAAGTCGGACCCAAATTCCAATAACATCCAATATGCTAATTAAACGTCGCCACAAGTATTTTTCACCGTCATTTGGCTAACCTTTAAACCAACATCAAGATTATAAACTACAAGAATTAAAACCAAAGATTTAGCTTCGGCAGGGTCCGGCCGAGACGCGGGATCGAGCAAACGCCATATGACTCCGATTTATTCGACCCAAGCGGGTTGCATAATCGGCGAAGAAAAAAAGAAAAAAAAAACAGCGGGATACCGAACGACCAGTTGAATTTCGGGGGGACTCGTTGGTGGCTCATCTTACATTTCGCAACGGTGATAAATACCGGATCCCGCTTCTCTCGTTCTTGTTTTACGACGAGTTGACCGACATAAACGGTGGCCAGGTCGAAAACCTGTTACGCGTTGGGACATTCTTCTATTTCTCTCTTCTTCGTCGTGTATTATAATTTTTTTTTTTCATGAATTGGGCGAACCAACTCTGGGGCGAGTAATTTTAGAATTTGTTGATAATTTTTTTAACACAATGCATCTGAACGAGACATGAATTAATCAAGATCGAGGGATAAATAATTTCACTGCCGCATCGCAAGTTATTTATAGATTTTAATGTGCGAGTGGAAAGTTTGCCGTTTCTGTGTAATATTATTTTTGAGAAATGTCAACATTGTTATGGTAATGTTGCAGACGTCTTTGATAAATTGCACGTAAACGGTCTTTTATGGTTTGCACACGGTTTTACAGATCTTTTGTCGGAAGTCACGTACTTATTCGAAATCCCAAACGCGTCTAGCTTGCACTTCAGAGTCTCTGCACTATTCAATGATTGTGGTTGAGTCGAGTCGATACATCCGCTTAATCATACGACGGGCGACTTTCCCACTACAAGCGCGTCACTTGCTTGAATAATTTGTTTGCAATTTTATCATTCATCACCGTAATGACAATGGTTTTCCGGGAGGATAAAGAATTCTACCTTCCCGCCGTGGTAATTACAACGATTCGATTTTTTATTCCGATCTTATTGTTCCAAACTGTCGTACAAGTCGTTTGAACAGTCCCAGAAAATTTGGAAAATTGATGGTAACTATAGTAGAAATCTATTTCCCCGTACAAAGAAATTCAAGATTAATAAATTCATGACCTTCTTTTTCTGTTTGCCAAAGCCAATTGAAATTCGGTGATAATTGAGTACATAGAAAGTTACTAATTCAATTGTAAACCGAAATTATTTTTCTTTTTCGAACTCGGTGACTCTCGAAATGAAAAAAGAGGTTGAAATAATTATATCATATTTTATTAATACAAGAATAATAAAATATAAACATAAATTCCAATTATTAATCACATACAAATTCATATTTATTATTCTATAATCATTTATATAATAATAAAATATTATATAATTATTTTATCAGTTTTTTTCTCATTCGGATAGTCCTCAAGTTCAATAAGAAAAATAATTTAGGTCGGTAACTGAATAAGTAATTTTCTATATACCGAATTATATCACATCATATCTTTCATACTATACGTATAATAAAATGTAAATAATAATAATAATAATAATAACGCTTGTCGATTACAAAATCTCGTTGGAAGTGTAAGCAAAAGCATCGTCGGCTATCGTTATTATCGATTTTCTGAGACACCGAACGAGCATAATGCACATATGCATGTGAGGCGAGTCGAAGGGGGGGGTAAACGCATCTTCGTATCGCGTTTTCGCAATGTGGCACTCAAATCGTTCCTTCCACCATATACGAACGCACCGAGAGCGGCGGGGTCCATCAAGCATCGACGATTCCGTCAGCAAAAGCAGAAGCATCCCAAGAAACGGCATAATCTCAGCGCCATCGCCATGGTGAAGCAAAGGCCATCGCACATATTGGTAGCCCATTATCGTGTAGCGTCACCCGTCCTCCCCTCCCTCGCATAAATGTGCAACTTGGTCGCTTTCTCCAACCAACCGAGAGACGATCGAAGTTACGCGCGTTTAACTTATTTCGCCGTCGACGGTGTCTTCGTCTTCGTCATCGTCTTCGGCGTCGTCGTCGTCGGTTGCATATACGATGAGAGGCGTACGCGGGATTACCAACGGTGTCGGTAATTATTACATAGCTTCTCGCGGATCATTGCGCGAGTCGAGACGCACTATATAGATAGATATTTAAAATTCTTATATATTTGCTATCAAAGTGAATCAATTTTTAATCGTCTTGTTTTGCCTCGTAATTTAAGAGAAAATTCAAAAGAAATTATATACGGATATACTTATATGTAAAGAATGAAAATGAATCTACTCATTACTGCTATATCTTTTTATTTGTAGTTAAAAAAATTATATACGGTTCTTCAAATTTTATAATCAATTTATAATTTTTTTGTAATTTAAAAAATAATGTTATACATAGTTTAAAAAAAAACTTCGGACACGAGAATAGAGTGAGACGATTTTAAGTTGATTTTGTAACAGAAGTGAGAACGTAGAATCGTCGCTATTGCCAGAGTAGAGCCATTGGTTCGCTATGATTTATAGCGTCCATAAAAAGATCCATAAAAATAGAAACGGTTGCCACTATGTGCACACCAAGTGTTTAGATATTTGATAAAACGGTAATTATCTCAACAGTCATCTCAAATGAATTCGGATTTCGTTGAAGTAACTCAGTTTCATCCTCGAGAGTCGATTAGCTCTTGGCAATCGGGCCTCGCTCTACTCACGTAAAAACTCTAAGGCCAACTTTACGAGAAGCCTTTCACGGTGCGGTTATGTCGTTTCGATGTTTGACAGTCGAGAGCTTCTGCTGTGCAATATTGCGGGGAGATTTTTTTTTATCCGCAGGCACGTTAAACTTTTATGCGGGTAAAGGATAAATTGAGAAATTATTGATATACCGGTCTGCCCACACGTTGACCATCTTCACTTTTTTGTCCGGCGCACTATTCGTCTTTTAAAAAAATGCTGGAGACTGAAATAGCTAATGTTTCACGATCGAGTGATAAATGATGTCATGAAAACAACCGAGTGATTTATATATCTATATAAATATGTATAGGAGCGAAAGAGTAAATAGTTGGTCTTTCTAACAGAGGATGGGAGTTAAATGTCTTAATTATTGCCGTCGCTCTACCTTGTTGCCAATCGTAAAAAGTCGTTTATGCCAATAATCAAAATTTTTCCTCGCTTCTTGCAGTATTATTATTATTATGATTATTACTATTATTATTTTTATTATTATTATTATTATTATTATTATTTTTATTATTATTATTATTATTATTATTTTTATTATTATTATTATTTTTATCATTATTATTATTTTTATTATTATTATTATTATTATTATTATTATTATTTCTCTTATTATCAAGCCGACTATCCGTGGTCGATATCGAATTCCATACAATGCGTCATATCGATGAATCGAGTGGTTTCTCAGGTTGGTGAGGTTGGGAATGAATGGACAGTTAGATCTGTCTGCAACAGCACGTGTTGCTCCATTCTCGTCGCTTATTCTCCGTCTCGGAGAGGGGTTTCATTCACGCCGACAGATCATTAGACATTTCGTAACACGGGAGATCGTAATTGAACCAATGTGTAACTAGTGTACATCGAACTCGTAGTTAGCACGGTCGTAGATTCGCCCTTGGAGGTGCATGTACGATTGCGTACCGTACAGAATTTTTTTTTTCTTAATTTTTTTACAGGATACCGCAGTACACAACCTTTCACATGAGTCCGCGAATGCACTCGGCGGGGCCAGGGACGATATATTCTCTTCGGGTACTCCGCCAGCGCGGCCGAGACGCGATCTTCGTTATAAATTATGCTTTAGCTAAATGTCACCGGACGTTTTCTTCGATCGTGGAACCATCCGCGTCCACTGCACGAGCAATTAAAGTTCCAAGAGTTCCAACGAAATATTTTCACAATCGAATTTCATTGCGATTTGAGAAAAATATACTACTATAAAAGAATATTTGAGAAAAAAAATATATATACGATAAAAAATCTATAATTTTAGAGAATTATATATAAATAAATATATATAGATGTATATATATTTTTTTTTTAATCCAGAACTTTTCAATTTGTATTGCCCTAAAATTGTTGACGGATAGATAATCAATCTTCTATGTGAGCAAAAATAATTTCCTCTCAGAATGAAATGCAGGGGATTTCAAGTAGTTGTGGCCGATTAATTACAATGATACCATTTATAGCAAAAAGTTAATTACACGACAGCTTCGTCGTGAAAAATGTAAGTCTCAAAAATTTCGTGCGTTCACGCGGTCGAGCGTTAATCCGTGAATGTTTCGCGAAGACGTAGCTGCGTTGCATATCTCGCGAACGGTGTGACGCGCGGGATTCTCCGCGTACAGAGGCGGCAAGAACCTTTCACGATCACCGCGGGTGTACATTATACGGCACAATCGTCTTGATACCTCGACAATGTTACATAAGACCGCGGCGCGAGTGCGCGCGCGGTGATTGTGGGCGAGGCGTGAGATTATCCCACGCAGAGACGGAATCCGCGATCATAATACTGTTTGTATTTGGTGAAGACGTCAAACGTAGCGGAAAAATAATTCTTCCTTCGGCTCGTTACCGCTTTCGTCGGATAATTTGTTGTAACGTGACGTTGATTTATTGTAATTTCGTGCGGCAAACGATTTCGTTACGTTTATTGATTCGATTTTATTTTTTGTTTCAGTGGAAGCTCTTGTGGACCGCCACGCTCGTGGCGGTGCTTTCGACGTGCGATGTGCACGCTAAGAGCAAAAGGGCCATTCAGAGCAGTCCAAAGACCCAAACGCCCTTCGAAGGTTACATCTACGATGAGCCCAAGCAGCCCTTTACCCTGCCGCCTCAGTAAGAATCTTTCAATTAATCTTATTTTCTTCAAGACGTTTTCATCTCTTTATGAATTTTATCCAACACATTGCCATTCTATTTCTTATAAACAAACTTTTTGTACATCGAGTAGAATGTTCGAAGCATGTTCCGTAATTTTTTTAACCACTTCGAACGGATAGTTTGCTCACAATCATTTTTTTTTAAATTGACTCAGGTAGAATTCACCCTGCGTTAGGGCCGTGATATTATTCGGTAGTGTGACGTTGAGGGGTTGATAAGGGATCGAAGTGTTTTAATTGTTTTGTTTTTTTCATTACAACAGGCGTACGACGAGACCCCCGCCACCACCGACGAGGCCCCCTCCGCCGCCACCGACGAGGCCTCCGCCTCCCCCACCGACAAGACCACCGCCTCCACCACCGACCAGGCGTCCATATAACCCTCCGACTAGTCCACCGGTTGTGAGGCCGACTCCTCCTCCCTCGCGACCAGGGTACGACTATCCCACTCCATCGCAACCCTTCCCACCAAGGTGAGAATGTTGTCTTGTCTTTTCTTGTTAGATAATTGTTTGAATAACTCATAACAAGAACCAGTCTGAGAATCGATCAAATGGGGTTCTATCAAAAGTAGCCTCATTTCCTTCATCTCAGAAAATGCTAGCCTCCGAAACGACTAGTCGAAGATTTTGAAGCTTAACATTCAGAGTATCATAAAGGATCGTAATAAAAGCTTGTGGTAATCAATGGTATCGCGAACCAATCACACGCGATGTTTTGTATCGATGCATCAATTTCGGTTCTACTTCAAGGCCCACTCCTGCACCGACGAGGCCACCGCCACCACCTCCACCGCCGACGAGACCATCGCCACCGCCAGTGACGAGACCGCCACCCCCACCTCCAACAAGACCACCACCACCGCCAGTGACGAGACCGCCACCACCACCCCCGACAAGGCCACCGTTTGTACAGCCGACATCTCCTCCTCGGACTACGGGTTACAATTATCCTCCCCCATCGGAACCATTTACGTTCCCGCCGAGGTGAGAATGACCTTATTGCGTACTTGTTCGAAGAAGACCCGTGCTAATTTCACTACTCTGTGGATCACATAACGCTGTTAAACCCTGCAGTCCTTTCAGGAAATATCGTTTCTCCATTAACAGGATGTAGTAATAAATTTCCGTTGTTTTGCAGACCACAACCGACGAGACCACCACCACCGCCGACAAGGCCTCCTCCACCACCAGTAACGAGACCTCCACCTCCACCACCGACTAGGCCTCCTCCACCACCAGTAACGAGACCTCCGCCTCCACCACCGACGAGGCCTCCTCCACCTCCGGTAACGAGACCTCCTCCTCCACCACCAACACGACCCCCTCCACCACCAACAAAGGGCTATGATTACCCCACTCCATCGCAGCCATTCCCGCCTAGGTAAGATTCCATAATATTTCACGTCGTTTCACAACCAATCCATGGAAATTGTAAGGATTATAACTTTCTTTTTAATTCTACAGGCCATACAGCCCGGTGACAAGACCTCCGCCACCACCGCCAACAAGACCACCACCGCCACCACCAACAAGGCCACCACCCCCACCACCAACGAGGCCACCACCTCCACCACCAACAAGGCCACCACCCCCACCACCAACGAGGCCACCACCTCCACCACCAACAAGGCCACCACCACCACCGCCAACGAGACCCCCGTACATTCCTCCCTCACCGAAGTAAGTATTCCTCGAAGAATCTACAACCAGATTCAAAACTGTAGAAACCAATACCGACGCGTCGCTCCTAAATGCTCGCATCGTTTGATATCGACGTTTTCTTACCGATTGTTTATCATCGACAGGCCGTACAATCCACCGCCGACTTCGAGGCCTCTCAACCCAACCACCGGCTACGTTTATGATCAGCCGAAAATATCTTTCCCGCCTTCTCCTCCTCCTCCTGTTCCCAACCCATCGAACGACAGACCAGTTTACAACCCGCCACCGACCAGACGTCCGATTCCGTCGACGAATCCCCCGATTTACCTTCCCCCTCAAACTCAACCAACGACACGTGCCTCACCTCCACCAACCCAAAGGACAACTCGGTACCAACCACCCACCACTCCAAGGCCAACAACTGTATACGTGCCTCCGACCACCGCTCGACCTACGACAAGATACAATCCTCCTCCACCTCCCATCCCCAACCCTTCGAATGACAGACCAATTTACAATCCGCCACCGACCAGACGTCCGATTCCGTCGACAAATCCCCCGGCTTACCTTCCCCCTCAGACTCAACCAACGACCCGTGCGCCACCTCCACCAACCCAGAGAACAACTCGGTACCAACCACCCACTACTCCAAGGCCAACGACGGTATACGTACCGCCGACCACCGCTCGCCCTACGACAAGATACAATCCTCCTCCTCCTCCGGTCCCTAACCCATCGAATGACAGACCAGTTTACAACCCACCACCGACTAGACGTCCGATTCCGTCGACAAATCCCCCAACTTACCTTCCCCCTCAAACTCAACCGACGACCCAGAGGACAACTCGGTACCAACCACCCGCTACTCCAAGACCAACGACCGTATACGTACCACCGACCACCCCTCGACCTACGACAAGATACAATCCTCCTCCTCCTCCCATCCCCAACCCTTCGAATGACAGACCAATTTACAACACACCACCGACCAGACGTCCGATCCCGTCTACAAATCCCCCGACTTATCTTCCCCCCCAAACTCGACCAACGACCCGCGCACCACCCCCTTCAACCCCAAGAACGACTCCCAACCGTCCACCCACGAGATACGATCCTCCGGTGACCCAACCGACCACGAGATACACTACCCCCCGTCCTCAGCCGACCACCAGACGTCCCGTGCCCTCGACCAATCCTCCGACCTATCTGCCGCCTCAAACTAGACCGACGACCCGGCCACCACCTCCGGTAACCTCAAGAACGACGCCGTATCAGCCACCGATCACTCAGAGGCCAACGACGAGATACGTCGCTCCGATAACTCGACCGACTACCCATGCACCGACTTATCTACCTCCCGTGGAACCTACGACACCCGGACCCTACACACCCAGACCCTCCACACCTAGACCCTCTACACCTAGACCCTCCACACCCGAAACGAAAGCCACCCGCCCTCCACCTTATCTTCCTCCTTCGACCGCGAGACCGACTTACATAACCGTGACCGCACCTCCCTATCCGACCCCGATCTACAGCATCACGCCGAGCACATCGACGCTGCCGCCGCCTACCGGAAAACCAGCTCCGTCTCCGACCTTGCCACCCGTTACGTTCAGGCCCACCACTGGTTACAACTACCCCATTCCCGAATTATCCTTCGATTTCCGTAAACGTTAAAGAAAAACTAAACAATAATTATAACCGTAATAAACAATGATAATAATGACAATAAAAATGATGACACCACAAACGAGTCTGCACCCAGCAGACTTTGAAGTGACACGAGCGCTAGCACTGCCCTCCAAACTCTCTCGATCGAATTGCGAAAGTGAATTAGGAACATTGTTACCCTTACGAAATAATGAACCTCAAATTTTTCATACGTTTACTTTTTTTTTTAATCATCGTAGATTTTACACAATAGCGATGTTCAACGTCAGCAGTTGTAAAGCGAACGCTCTTTGAAATCTTTCGTTTTTTATAACTTGTATAGTCGGGATAATTTGAGAAGTATACAAAAAGACAATGACGCGTTTTTAATTACACGGTTTATCGGTCTTTGTTTCCTTCAACTGCTGATGCTGTCGTTTCTCTCTTCGTCTGTTTTCTTTTTTTTTACGTACAGAATAGAGATATATGTAATTGACTCGAGAATCTAATAAAACGGTTTCTCATTAAGATAACATTGTTTTATTTATCACGATAATTTTATAATTTGTTACTGTGACAATTTAATGATGATATTTTTATCGTGATCGATGCAAAGCTGCGGAGAGGTATTGCTCGCGTGTTTGCGCATGTTTCGCAGAGTATTATTTCGCGAGCGACGTTTATGCCTCGGCGAAGCAAGTAGCCCATAAAAAATGATATAGCGAAAAGAAAAACTCTCCGGGTCTCTCCTACCGCGTGGGGTTCCCCGACAGCTGCCCCCACAAAGAGAAAGAAATTTTCTTCAACGACTCGGCGAACATAGACGGAATGTATGCAGTGAAAAGTGGAGCTGCACGTCTTCGTAATAGCGTGCCGAATAGTTACAGTTGTGTGACTTAGTCCTCGTCGAGTCGTCGTGAGAACAAGTTCGTGAAAAATTTGCGCGTTTTATCGTTAATCGTCGTAGATCGATAAATGATCGATATCTTTTTTTTTTTTGAAATCACGATGATAATCGAACGCGTATGAGCTAACACAAGGACATTGAGAAATGTTCGAGACCGGTCAAAGATCGGCAATAAGCACTTCGGAGCTCGGACTTTACTCCGATCGTGGGGATCGTTACAATAGAGGCAGATACGGACCTGTCATCAGAAAATTGGTCATTGGAGTTATGGCTGTCGTCGCAGTTGTATTGGCAAGTATCAGAAACGATTTTCCACATCGATCAATCGTGCGCTGCGAATAAAATAAAATAAAAATAAAATATGTATTTCATTTTATAAGCGATTATAAATATTATGTACGATAATATTGATGAAGATATGTCATTGGAGTTATAGCTATCGTGCGCTATAAAAAAAATAAGATCAAATAATTTATTTCCGAATTAATCCCGAATTAATTTCTGAATTGATTGGGATTAATTTTCCGAATTTATTCATTTATTTTTATTTATTTATTTTATTTAAGATTTTATTTTATACGCGATTGTAAATCTAAATCACATGTTACTTCAATAATAATTCAAATTTGTCATTGGAGTTTTGGCTGTCGTCATAGTTTTATTGACAAAGATCAGAAACAATTCTAGCATCGAACAATCGTGCGATAAATAAAAAAATTGCACGATTTATCTTATTTTACCCGCGATCATAAATCAAGATCTCATTTACGACAAGCAATAATTCGTGAATAACCCATTCCCGGTTATTTTGCGAAATCTTTCGTTATTTATCACGAAATCACTCGTCATGGCAATTAAACGTTAATTAACCGAGCAGCTCCCGCAGGACCTAAGCGCACACGCGCCGAGTTGCTCTCGTTTTTTCTCGTTGCTTCGTGCGATCATCCATTTCATTTTGGGCAACCTCCGCCGGCTCTCACACGCGTCACAATGATGGAAAATTACATTGAAAAATTGTGAGAACCGTAAATCTGCGTGACACGTTGCGCTTTCACTTTTCACGTCCCGAAAGCTCATAGCCCTCGATTTTATGATTCCTCGTGAGAAATGGCTAATTGTGCGAGAATTTATCTTCCGGGTCGCAACGATGATATTATTTTCGCCATAAATGAATGAATAAATAAAACACTAGTGGCCGAATTATTATCATCCGGAAATGTAAACATATTAATAGGTTGAACGCCCAGAGAAAATACATCGAGTGTCCTACGGGGCCCAAATGCGAGAATCGTAGTCGAAAGATGAATAATACAAGATAACTAATATCAACAATAAAAATAAAATGAATAAGAAAAATAAAATAAAAATTAATGAGAAAATAAACAAATGAAATGATAATAGTAATTTTATTTATTACATTTTTTATCCTCTCTGTTATATTTGATTCCTTATTGTTTAAATTCATTATTCAAAACAAAACTAATTAATTAATTAGTGAAGTAATTATTGAATTTAATTATTTGAAATAAATTAACTCAATCGATTTAAAACACTGTTGATAAATTGATATACTGAATTGGTATAATGAGGAAAGGTATATTTTTTATTTACATATGCTAATCCCATCAAATACTCATGTCACAAATAAAATTGCTCCAAATGACTTGTAAAATCCTATTCAACTGGACGAAGGAAAACGTCACCCACTGCTGGTGTCGGGGCTTCCACGAAAACACATCCCTCACCCAGATCTGGTCGTCGCGGCGTTAAGCCAGTTAATCACCATCGCAACGATAAGGAAGAAATGACTTTCGCGATGAGATGCTTAATTTTCATTCGTTGCACTCGCTGCACTTTTCTCTTCGATGAATTTACCGAACCTATGGCAACGTGTCGAATTATTCACCAGCCAATGGTTTATGTAAAGCAGTTGCAACGAGAGAAGATGCATCCGTCGGTTAAATCACGATGCGTGACGACGTGCAAGACGTGCTTCTCGGCTCCGCGAATGTGATTTCTGCATGTGTTAACATATAGGGCGTTAACAGTGCTTTGACACGGATTAAACTATTCTCTCACTCTCATCAACTCGCTAGAAACACAACTAATAACGTGTAATCTAATGTTTTTTTTTTTTTTCATTATCATTAATTTTCTTTTCTTTTTCAATGTCGAGAGCAAGCGGGAGAGAACGAAAAATATTCACGCCTTCGAGATTCGTCTAATTGTCTTTTGCATCGTGGGTTACGGATGTTGCAGCCGGATTGCTACGCTGCGTCGACGATTTCATGGTTATGCACCGACGATACAAAGCGTTCCGCGCACTTTTTATAGCTTATCTGCGGGTTTTATATATTTTTTTAATTTCGTTCTTTCGGCAATTATTGTTTTTCTTTTTCGTTAAAATGCATGAGTTTTCCGTTTTATTGTTCATAAATTTTTTTTAAGACTCCGTGGTTCTGGGCTAGATTTAATTGTGCGGAATTTATTGTACTGTTCCGTATGGCATGAATTTTATGTGTGGAATGTCTCTGAGTGTCGTTTGAAATTCAAATTTCATTGCTTGAAAAATACAATTAAAACTAATTCAATAAATTACAGACTGCAATATTCATCTACGACTTTACATCGGTCGCATCGGCTACCAGCAAGGTCAGTCAGGAAACAAAGCACATTTACATCCTGCAGAACGCCCTGAAGAAACCCAGCAGCTATCCAAAGAGGCAACACGCGAGTACGATACTCACACCGGATGTGGGACCGAATCGCACGACATCTTATCGAATTCAGGAACGTTCGGATGATACAAATTTTAAAGAACTCACGTACGTCGACAAAGCGACAAACGAATCGACCGAGGGGATCGATCCAGCGTCCTGGAACTCGAAATCCATGAATTCTCATTCCACAACGAGAACTCGGAGTCTGGACGATTTCAGGCTCGACAAGAGACTTTCGTCCGCGACGGATCCGGTGGGAGCTGGCGACGCGGTTGAGGGTAAACAGCTATTTAACAATCACGCTGTTGTTTATCGAGTAAGACAGAGGTACGTAATACTGGCTGTTTGAATCGTATAATCGCTTCATTCAATTATTTCGTTATAATCGCTAATTCAATAATTTGATTCATTCGAATTCATCGCGATTAATTTATTAATTTATTAATTTATTAATTTATTAATTTATTAATTTATTAATTTATTAATTTATTAATTTATTAATTTATTAATTTATTAATTTATTAATTTATTATTGACTTAGTAATTTATTCATTTATCAATTTATTTTTCTATCTTTTTAACTGTCTTTTTTTTGGAAATTCAGATTTAAATATCCAGATCCTTCGGAAGAATTCGATCACGAAGAATCACGTCCGGCGCCGTTTCACTTCGAGCTCAAGACTCCGCAGCCAGTGTCCTTCAACGCGCGTCCGAAATTTCCCCAACTTTCCCAATACCGATATCCCCACTCATCCCGAAATATTCAGGACATAATAAAGTACCTGACAAACGATCCGGAAGCGACGAAACGTGGAATCAAGTTCACCGGGGTTTACGTAAATCCGAAGAAGTACGACATTCATCCGGACGTCGGGGAGATGATGGCCAATAGCGACAGAAACGAGTATCAGACGGCGTTCGGGAACGACGACGATGAGGACGATGACGTATTCGAAGATGACGATACTTCCGACGGTCCGCGGTACGCAATTCGAAACACTGTGGACCCTTTTTATCCGTACAAACCGAAACATCCGGCGGAC
Source organism: Sussaba pulchella (assembly GCA_963971145.1). Taxonomy (NCBI): domain Eukaryota; kingdom Metazoa; phylum Arthropoda; class Insecta; order Hymenoptera; family Ichneumonidae; genus Sussaba; species Sussaba pulchella. Next base: position 16,868,225 of record OZ020165.1, read on the forward strand.
GTTAATCTTCTTGCACCGTCGAACGTCAGGTCGGTTCGTCCGAATCACCCTTATCTTTTGTTGTCTTAAATAAATTAATATTTTTGATCTTCTTTGATTTATTGATTTATTGATTTATTGATTTATTGATTTATTGATTTATTGATTTATTGATTTATTGATTTATTGATTTATTGATTTATTGATTTATTGATTTATTGATTTATTGATTTATTGATTTATTGATTTATTGATTTATTGATTTATTGATTTATTGATTTATTGATTTATTGATTTATTGATTTATTGATTTATTGATTTATTGATTTATTGATTTATTGATTTATTGATTTATTGATTTATTGATTTATTGATTTATTGATTTATTGATTTATTGATTTATTGATTTATTGATTTATTGATTTATTGATTTATTGATTTATTGATTTATTGATTTATTGATTTATTGATTTATTGATTTATTGATTTATTGATTTATTGATTTATTGATTTATTGATTTATTGATTTATTGATTTATTGATTTATTGATTTATTGATTTATTGATTTATTGATTTATTGATTTATTGATTTATTGATTTATTGATTTATTGATTTATTGATTTATTGATTTATTGATTTATTGATTTATTGATTTATTGATTTATTGATTTATTGATTTATTGATTTATTGATTTATTGATTTATTGATTTATTGATTTATTGATTTATTGATTTATTGATTTATTGATTTATTGATTTATTGATTTATTGATTTATTGATTTATTGATTTATTGATTTATTGATTTATTGATTTATTGATTTATTGATTTATTGATTTATTGATTTATTGATTTATTGATTTATTGATTTATTGATTTGTTGATTTTTTTTTTGCGGAAAAATTTGTTCGTAAATTTCGCGACTGTTTCGACGAGTTATTTGTGCAGATTCTCACCCTCCGGGACGCACAGATACCATCCGTACCACAATGCGTATTACCAGAGACCGACGGCGGGTTACACGAGGCCCATTCATCCGGCATTGATCCCGGAAACCCCCCAATACAACGACAACGTGGCCTCGCACTCGACCGGAAGTTACGGCAAGAAAAGAAAGCCGAAACCCTTCAGTGTGATGCTGGATATTTATCCGATAACCGAACTCAACGATCCGCCGAACAATAAAAAGGCCTCGAGACCGAGGCAACCTATCATCGCGGAGGAATATGAAGCCAGAAGGCCTCTCGCGTATACCCGAGGCCAGAGATATCACTCGACGGCCCAGACGCAACCGATTCCTCTTGTGGCTGTTCCAGCGAGCCAATCGGGACTCACCGAAGAGGAGGAGAGACAACAAATGATATTTCATTTGAATTTGTATCCGAGAAAAAAGAACAAACTTAATCGGTAATAATTTTATCAATCAATAAATTGATTAATTAATAATAATATTAATAATAATAATAATAAAGATAATAGTAATAATAGTCATGATGATAATAATAATGTGCAAAATTATTTGCCCAATATTTTTGATTTGCGAAAAAAAAAAAGTCGGGAGCAAGACGGAAAGAAGGTTAAACATTTTTAGCCCGGATGTCCATCTGAGAAAGATGTGCAATTTAATTTCCCACCGAGCCAAATATAGATGCAGAGAGAAATCAATTATTGAAATTGTTGATTTTTTGTTTGAAACATTGATTTTTTTAAATATTTCTTCATTTACGTTATTTTTAAATTTATTTATTTATTTTATCATATTTTTATTGTATTGCTATTTTATTGATTTATTTCTCGAATAACAATTCAAAATTGCAATATATATCGCACGTATTATTTTCACGAAATCCAAAACGTTTGAACATTTGAAGCAGAGCACTGGAGTGCACTTTACAAATTTTCGCTTTGATTTAAAAATCAAAAAAGATCGTTCTCCCGTCTAAACATTAATTTTTCTTTTCAGAAATGACATAATTCACAGATCAGCGTCGATGCGACCGGAAGATCATCAGAATTTCATGAACAAAGTAATGTCACCGTTGGATGCAATAACGAAGCAGCTCACGGATCATTCGGCCATCGAAGAATCCAAGTACGAAGAAGTCGATCTTCCGGAAACGACGAATCCTCCGGAAAATCAATACGAACAAAGTACGCCGGAAAATCAATACGAGCAAAGTACACCGGAAAATCAATACGAGCAAAGTACGCCAGAAAATTCGTTCGACGAGGTTCATCCCGAAAACAATGGCGAAGAAATTCATTCAATCAACAACGATTCTGCGATTCCCCCGGAGGCCGATAAAATAATAATGCTCGATGACGATCGCGTGGAGCAACCCAAAGAAAATTCCAGTACCACGGAAAAAATTATTCCCAACGAGAGCAACAAATGCGAAAATTGTTTGGATTCGAAGGATTCGAAAAAAAAATATTCCACAGCGGATATAGACACGCCCGAGGGATTCCAAGCATTTGCTGACGGACTTTTGGCCACCGACTGAAGCAAAACTGCTTAAAAAAAACATAAATAGTGTTTTATATTGTCGAGAATCGAGTTGAAATATTAAATCCTCATTCGGAATTTATCCACAATCAAGAAGATCCAAACCAGAAGATCAATCCAAAATATCTTAATTGCCGGGTGGCTGTAATAAAATAAAAATAAGAATAAAAATAAATAATTTAAAAAAATGTAGAAAGCAGTAGATGACCACGATTTCTCTGCCGTGATAATTAGTGTAATTGCACCTAGAGAGTCATGGTAACTCGGTAAGATAAATACAACGTGTGATATCGCTCCGATTCATGGTCCCGTGAACGGGTAAGCGTGCCGCAGTTGCGGCGAATTTTCCATCACCGTGAACGAATTTTCCTCATCTTCATTTTCTCTCGATATCCGAGCGGCATCCAACGGGCTTATCGAACATCGTTAACGGCGTCACTATCGGATTTGAATCACCGTGAGCTCGGATATTTCACGAGAGTTTCATTCGATGAAGTCTTGAAATCTTCTCCGTATAATTTATAATGTCTACTGCCGATTGCGATCGATTCCGCCACGCCACTGCTGCAAGGAAGGTCTTACTGGATGGAAAAATTGTGAGAATACTTGAAAATTTGAGGAATTATAGGTCTTGATAGAACTGTAATACATGAATTATTTCATAGTTTTTTGCTACGTAATTTAGTAGTTATAAATTTATGAATTTAACACGGTCGCTCTTGGGGAAACAGCTTCTGCATACGTTAATGGTTGCAAAACCAATGGAACTAAATCGTCGTAAATTCTGAAAAATTATATCATTTAGATTTAGAATCAACAGATTGATTATGCTTAGTTTCAAATGAACCGACTGAGTAGTTGTCGAGGAATTAATTGAAATAATGAGGAGTATCGCCTGAAACAGTTGAAACAGTTGTACAATCACTGACAATACGTCAGTTAATCACTCGCCAATATCGAGTCGAATTTGACTTCAATTATTATTAAAAGTTGTGAATTACCATTTCTAAGTGTTAATTCATTATTAGTTTAGCTATTTGTAAGGCTAAACATGGACGACGTGATCTAAACTTGTTAATCCACCATTTATCCATTTTGGACTAACTTTTTCTCCGATGATCCATCCAGTGAGACCTTAAGTGGAATTTAACAAATATTTCTTATCGCTAATTCGCTCGGTAATTTCAATAGTATCATTGTTAATATAATTATTAATATTATTATTATTAGACGTCGAACATAAATACGGTAAAATGTACATTTTATTGTTTCACGATACTTAAAGTACGATTTATTATACAAAAGCACAATGGCCACTTTTTTCTCTATTTCATAAGAGTATTTATAAAAAATAAAAATATTCGACGCCTCGGTCAATGTACAGTTTCTCGTTATTCATCGCTGTTTCACATGAGGAATACGAAAAAATTTTATATGTGACGAAAGTAATGTGAAAATTCACTCAATTTAAGATTGTTCGTGAATCACATTGTTCACTATGAGCACCAGTTTTTTTTTTTTAATTTTTCTTGTGAAGGGAGCTTAGTTCGATGGCCACAACGATGTATAGTCAATGGCTTCACGCTCTTGACAAAGTACTGGGATGATAGAGCGTCGTATCAGCCCCCCACTCGTAAGGCCCTTCGTGAGGTCCCAGAGTTACCATCGTTCCTGGACCGAGCGTTCCCAGCGTCGTGTGAGACTGGGCGTTCAGCATTCCAGGACCCGAGGAAACGTAACTCAGAGGCGGTCTCGATTGTTCCCTGAGACGTGCGTGCTTCACTTTTCTTTTATATCTGGGAAAAAAATTTATTAAAATTAATAATTCATTCGATCAATAATATTTGATAATTATCCATTAATTATTTCAATGATTCATTATTTTCATTGTTATTGAAAATTTTTGACATCGATTGGGATATATAATTCAGATTCTTTCGACTTCTGTCGAGAAAATAATCGAAAGCCATAAAATACTCTAACATATCGGCCGTGCTACGTTTTTTTGAATTTTTATATTCATCTATTGAAAATCTACGGCTCGATTAATTATTCTTACCGCAAAAAAATGCAATTACCAAAATATTGAGCAAAAAACTAAGTCCCCATTTTTTTCTTCTCATAATATAAAATTTGAACTCGTTTCTTAAATAATCGGATTCAATTTCATCGATCCAAAGAAAAATAGCAATTTCCTAATTTGATTTTAAGGCTGAGAACCAATGAAAAGTGTCTTATCAAAATAGGAGCGTCGAATAATTATTCACCCGCGAATTTCTCGCCCCAAAGGCTCCACAGATGCAATTTCTCATTACTTCGTCCAAAAATAAATAATAAAAACGAAAAAATAATAAATTACTTGGAGTGCATGCAGCAGAGTGTGCAGCTCGATACGATCGCGGCGATTCCAACGAAAGCCGCGATAACGAGAACCCACATCTGGGTCGCGGATGCATCGGCGCGAGTTACAATGGCCGCGCAATGTTGCACTCTTTCAACGTGATACTTGTCGTAAACTTTCTTCAACTCGTCGTTCTTCGGATCGCGTAGAAGCGCCTTCATTTCCTCGAGATCGTAAGCTTCGCGACCGACCATCTGAAAGCACGAGCTCGTGGACGAGAAATCCAAAGAATTGTCGTCCTTCGAGTAGAATTGAGTGTCGTAAACGTTCACGGAAATCGGCAATGACAAAGCTTGTTGCACGGCTTTTTCAAAATCCTCGAGAGTCTTTCGAACTTCCACCGGTGGCTTCGAAAACACAAATTTCAACATGTCTCTGTCACGAAGCAAAAAAATTCTCAGAGTCAAATTGGTTTCGCGTCCGGGAATAACGGAATTATTTGCGGTGATCGGTATTTCCATAAATCCATCCGCATAACCGGACATCGATCCTGTGGTCCTCAATTCACCGGTTTCCGAATTAAGCGTCAAATACGAAGGTATTTCTCTCTTGAACATCGACGGTTCCGACAATGATGTGAAAAATATTTTTCCCATCGAATAATTGATCGGCGAAGCATCGGAATCGTCATCCGTGGCTTCGAGAGTTATCAGACTCGTGTCGATCGGTACGTTCAATCGTACTCCTATCGTAACGTTGTTCTTACGAAACTTCGGTTTGTTATCATCGATATCCATTATTTTGATCATCACTTGACGTTCCGAAGGATCTTGACGATTGTAAGGTTTTGGCACGAATTCCGATTTGGCGATCGGATATTTGAAACATTTTACGGTGATCAAATGACGATCCAACGTTTCTCTGTCCAAACGTCCGGCTGTTTTTATAACGGCTGAATTATTTTCCAATCGTTCAACGTTGAAAAGACCGGCTTCGTTGCCGTAAATAATAGCGTAATCGATCATTCCGTTTTCATAGATATCCTCGTCAATGGCTCCGATGACTCCGACTCTGGTGCCGATCGGTAATTCTTCGAGGACGGTTAATTCTATGGGTGGACTGTCGAGATTGCGTTTGAAATGGGGTTTGTGATCGTCGATGTCGTTGACGATCACTTGAAGGACTCTCGTGGCTTGTTGAGGCGGATTTCCCAAATCTTGAGCGACGACGATCAAATTGTAACTGTCTTTGGTCTCGCGATCCAATAATTTTCTCGTTGTGATCAATCCCGTTTCACCGTTTATTTTGAAAGCACTCGCGTCGTTACCGAAATTTCCATCTTCCAGGAATTTGAAGGTAATTCGACCGTTTGGGAGATTTGGATCGTCAGGATCGGAAGCCACTACTTGGAAGACCGGACTGCCGATCGTCGAGTTTTCCGATATAAAAGCGATTTCTTCGAGGGTGGGTCTGATGAAAAGTGGAACACCGTCGTTGCTCACTACGTCACCGATGTAGAGAGTCACCAATACGTCGCTGTACAATACTGGAATTCCGGAATCCTGGGCTCTGACTCTCATGTTGTAGGGTTCGGTTCGTCCTTTGCCGGTTAGTTTCTTTGCTGACGATATCTCGCCGGTGTCGTGATCGATTTTTAATAATCCTGAAAGGGCAATTGAAAATAAGAATTCATTTGAAAGAAATTATGGTTCGATGATTTTTTATTGGAAAGATGGGTGCGGATCGAAATTCCGAATGTTCAAAGTTCCGACGTTGGGAGGATTCTGACAATGCAATGTTCCGATCGCCGATGTTTTGAATAATCCCGTACTCTCGTAGATTCAAGGTATGTAAGGAAATGTGGGTGAAATTGAAGTCCTGTAGGACGACGTTAAGGTGTGGCTCCAAGCGTTTTGGAATTTCTCATTTGAACATAACTACATTTTTTGATTATTTAGATTTAATTCTGTGGGGTTTCTTTATGTTCGAAATTGGTACATCTCACTAGAAGAACATGTGATAACCTCAACCGGAGAAGCAATTTCACTTGCAGATGATTTTACTTTACGGAAATTGGAAAAAAAATTTCTTTGAATACTTGTTTATTGCTTGGATGTTTATTTCCAGGTATTTGATATTCAATGTCAGCAAGTGAGAAAATCTGTTCACGTAAATCATGGACAGATATTTTTTTCAATTCCTGCGCCACCGAAACTGGGGGCATCGAAATAATAAAAGTAGGTGGACGAAATCCACAGCCAACAGTTGAAACGCCGCCATCTTTTGAGAATTTGAGTTGAAATTTATAGGAGACATTTATAAAACCGTGAACTACCACTATGTGTTGAAAAACGAATCAATTCGATCTCATATTTTCGAGTTAACAGATTTTTTTAGAATCAGGTCCACTTTCGAGCGCTCTCGGTGGTCGGACCCCTTAATTTATAACCTCTATCTTCATCACTTTTCTACAAGCGATAACCACAAGTTCTGCCCTTGAGGTCTAGGAATTTTATCGGAATAATCGAACGGAAATGTAATGCTATCCAAATAGTAAATTCCGATGACATAGAAACTCCTTTTAAAGGTGTCGTAGCAGGACTCCAATTTCACCCCGATTTTTTCTATATACCCTTAATCTACCTGAGTATGGACATCTTAATTCCAAAATTACTATATTAAGGGGCCCCCTACTATAATATAATGGGTTTTCGAGAATTTAACAGTTCGGAACATCATCGAGTCCTTCTCATGGAATGTCAGTCCCATGCTCGGCCAAAACATCTGCCGTCAATACATTGCATTCTCGAAACGTCGCACTTCCAAAACTTCGAACATCCGGAACTCCAATCCGCCCCCGAAGAAACGATATTACGTACCGTTCGCTTCGCCCTCGTCGATGATCTCAAAATGAATCGTTCCACCTTTGCCCTCGTCAGGATCACTCGCGGTTATGTTAACGATACTAACGCCCGTGGGAGCATTTTCCGGAATCACAGCCGTGTAAGATTCCTGCGGAAAAGTCGGTGCATTGTCGTTGACGTCGAGAACGTCGACGGTTACGAGAGCTCTGGTCGTACGTTGCTCAACTCCACCTTGAGGCATGTCCGAAGCGATAACGTAGAATCTCAAAACCGATTGTCTCTCTCTGTCCAAACTCGTGTTACCAGCGATACGAATGTTTCCAACGATCGCATCGATCTCGAAGAGATTCGCATTTTCACCGGTAAGCGCGTATCTAACCTCACCGTAACCACGTTCGATCTCTTGTTCCGTGATCGAACTGTCCAAATCCGTGGCTCTGACGTTTACGATTATTTTATCCGGTTTCGACGATTCGAGAACCGATATTTTGTAATCCGTTTTGTCGAATACGGGACTGTTGTCGTTTATATCTTCAACTTGAATCACGATCGTTGCTTCCGACATTTTTCGGGTTATGTCGTAATCTCTGGCAAGCGCACGAACTTTGAATTTCACGAACTGCAATTGTGATGAAAAAAGAAGAAGAGAAAGAATTATTAATCGTTAAGTCAAAGCCGCGATTTTTCGGGGCTGTTTACGAGCCATCTTGTCATATGCCGAATTTCTTTTGTGAATTTAGTGGTCAGCTACATTTTGCGGAAGATAAATTTATTGGGAATTCATTCTAAAATCAGGGAAAAATTTTGAAGGCTCAGAGAAAATTTGTCTAAAAACATAACAAAATGGTATTTTTTAAGGTGAATTATTTTTCGATGTCGTTTCGATGTCGATAGCTGCTAGTACAAAGATTACAGATCTTTTTCATTTTTTGATTTCGGATGCCAATTTGATTATCGTAAATTATGGGCTAATTGCCGTTGATTAGGTGGGAAACATTTATTTTTTTTTTTTTGCACCGCTAACTTTTGAAGGTGGGAGCGAGGGAAAGATTGTTAATGAATTTTCTTCTCTTGTAGTTATATCAACTGTGGTGAAAAAGTTCAACAAAATTCGATTGCTCCCTTAATAAATTTCTATCGGTGGGTTCCAGGACACCGCAAATATCCTCGAGGATAAAATTTGACGTTATTTTTATTTTTTCACTTCCGGAGCTCGAAAAATTCTGTCAGAAAGCATTTTTTACGACAGACAAGTTAAATTGTGTTAAACCACGTAAGTTTGTCAAACAATCGTAGTCAATGATTAACCAGACAATTAGCGATTTCCATATATCGTTTAATTACCTTTTGTTTCAACGATTCGTAATCCAATCTGTTGCTCAACACAACGTTACCACTCTGAACCCCAACGTTCACATAACCGTCGTCGTCTTCTTCGCGAACGAGTTCGAATCTTTGAATCGGCCATCCGGTCGTCGGTTCCTTGGCCGAAAGCATCATGAGCGTCGTTCCAAGCGGTTGTTCTTCAGGCACCGTCAGACGAATCGTCGGATTATTCGGTGACCAACCGGCATTCATAAAAGTCGGATTATCGTCGCTGTAAGCTTGAATGTAGATCGTAACCTCAACCTCGGCAATTTGTTTGTCCTTGTCCACAATCGCGTTCAAATCTTTGGCTCGAACGGTCAGTATCACCACAGCCGCTACCTGATAATCCAAAACTCGATTTACCGATATCGATCCGGTGTTCGAATTTATTCTGAATGCCGTTTTATAATCGTAAGGAGTTGCGCTTTTCAATGCAACTCCGGTTTTATCGACCGCTCTTATCGGCTCGACTATGGAGTATTCGATTTTTGAATCCGAATCTGGATCAGTCGCGGCAACTTTCAGCACCAAATCGTCTGTCAAAAAATTTTTTTTTTTTAAGTTTCAATTCATTTTTCAATATTTTGATCCAATTTAATTAATAAAATCAATATATTAATCAAATCTAATTCTAAATTCGTTTGCCAAACTTTTTTTTTTTTTTTAAGTTTTGATTTATTTTCCGACATTTTTAAAATCCAATTTTTAATTGAATTAAAGTTTTAGCGATGATTATTATTTTTCTATTTGGATATCTCACCTATCGCTGCTCTTTCGGAGACGTAAACCAAATACGTCGGTTTCTTGAACACCGGCGGTTTATTATTTACGTCTAAAACGTTAACCGTAACTGTAGTCGTCGCTGTTTCCCGAACAGGTGTCCCAGAATCAACGGCATAGACTATGACTTCGTATTTATCTCCACCGGTCTCTAAATCCAATCTAGCGTCTGGAGAAACGGTGACAATACCAGAACTGAAAGCATGGAATATAATAAACAACCTCAAATAATAAAAATGATAACATAAAAAATATATAATATATTTATAATTCGTATAATAAATATATAATATATTTATAATTGGTATAATAAATATATAATATATTTATAATTTCTATAATAAATATATAATATATTTATAATTGGTATAATAAATATAATAGTGCTAATAAAATTATATATATGATACAATAAACATAATAATAATGATAAAACTATTATTATCATTATCATTAGTATTTAGCAGTAACCAAATAATGAAATCGGTATAATAAAAAAAATAATAATAGTTCAATTATTGTTATTATTATTATTTCAATTTTTTTTCAACCGTACCTGGAGTCGATTACAAAATTATCTTTGGCTCCTGACGCTATATAATACTGCAAAAGGCTATCTCTGCCATCCGGATCGTTAGCCACAACTTTGATGACTTCTGTACCGGGTGTCGCATTTTCCAAAAGCCGCGCTCTGTAGCTATTCGGTCCGGACAACCCCGGTTTGTAATTTCCACGAAAAACAGGTTTTTGATTGCCCGGTACACCAACGCGAACGACGACTTTAGCGTTCGAATAGAGCGGTGGTTTTCCCGCGTCGGTCGCACGAATTTCCAACTCGTAAATACCACGTTCGGTATCGCCGGATTTAGCCGGCATTAACATGACGATTTCACCGGTTTCCGAATTAATTTTAAAAACATTTTCCGTCATGCTGTTGTGACGATTTATCGTGTAAACAATTTTTCCATTTCCATGGGTAGGACCGTCGATGTCAGTCGCGCGAACGAACATTTGTGGTTCGAAACTCGTCGCACCCTCGCGAACCGTTCGGGAATATTCTTTTTGTTCGAAAATCGGTGAATTGTCGTTTATATCCTCGAGTTCGATGAGAATATTAACGGTCGATACGCGACCGCCACCGTCTTTGGCTTCCATCGTCAGTGAGTAGGATTTTTGTGTCTCGTAATCCAACGGTTTGATCAGAGTTATTCCACCGCGTTTGGAATCGGTTCGGAATTTATCCGCACCGAAACCTCGAAGGGTGTACGTCAATTCGCCGAAGGCACCGCTGTCCAAATCTTTTGCCACTACGTTGCCGAAATTCGTTCCGGTTTTGGCGTTTTCGGGGATCGAGAGTTTGTAAACGGATTGAGAAAATTCGGGAGCGTGGTCGTTCGCGTCCATTAATTTTATGTGAACCCGCGACGATGCGGCCTAAAAATGAAGCATTGTTTATTAAGTTCTTTATTTATTCGTTAATGTCGAAAAAAATTGAGGAAATCGTTTGTAAAACTTCGATAAGAAGAGACTGCGATGGATAAAGAATGCGTTGGAACTGACCACTCTTTCGCCAACGATGGCCACTACGTCAAATTCCAAATCTCGTTTCGAAGGATCGTCAACGTCGTAATCCAGGACACTGCTGTCTCTCGCTTTGATCACCACCGGAACTCGGCCTTGAGCGTTTTCCGGGCTGACCGTGAAGGCGTCGCTTATTCCGGGATAATTTGGGACGTCTCTGAGTGCGAGGACAAATTTTGCATTGTCACCCACGTCCTCGTCGGTGACAACCATGTTCAATCCTTTGGAGAAAAAAATTATTCTAAACGGTTAACAAATCGTCCTTGCAAGGATTGCTGGTATTCATTACTCTATAACGCTTAAATAGCAATAGAGACGATTTAAAGAAAGGCTTTTTGGAAGCATCAATGAACTTATTATTTATCTAAAGACAAAACTACAGTATTAGAATCTTATCGGTAATAAAAAATGATCTGATGATGCAGAATCGTTACATTATGATATTCAATATTAAATAACTGGAGTACCCGGCGTTTTCCGGACTCAACAAAGAGTCAAGAAGCTTCATTTAAGGAGATAGGGGGTAGTTTATATTTCGAAATCTCAAGTAGACAATGATTTGTCTCTTATTTCGACCGTTAGGTAAGCAACATTTTATCAAGATGTACCATAATTCTGCTTTGAGGGGTGAAAAGGGGGAGGATGGAACTGGTTTTTCGAAGAATCGTGTAGACAATCACCTTCCTTCTATTTTAAAGGTCGAGTGTGTAAAATTCTATCGAGCTCAGAATAAAACTGTAGATTTGTGTTTGAAAAATCGGCGCCACCCCTTAAAATCATCTGATCGGGCTCATATTTCTACACGATTCTACTGAAGCAGGATACTTTTAAATAGCCTTAAATACGTAAAAATACAAATTGAATAGCTTTAAAATACTTCCGCGAAGAACGTAATTTTTTTTTTTAATATTCAAATATAGATTTCCGACGTTAATTCGTTATCAATTGTTTTACCCGGCAGAGGAGTCCCCATTCCGATGTCCTCGAATATTCTGATATTGAAATAATTCTCATTGAACATCGGAGAAAGATCGTCGACGTCGGTAATGACAATTGTGACCACCGATGTTTCCGTATCAGCTGGAATTTCTTCGTTTATCAATTCGGTGGCTCTCACGCGAAAACTGTAAATTCCGCCGTCGTGAAGAATACGAGGATTTTCGCGATCGAGAGGAATTCCAGTCGTGACGAGAGTGCCAATGGCTATGTCACCGTCCCTCGACGTTTTGAGCTCAAAGTGCTTGAGTTCATCGTCCTCGAGACTCAAAAGCAACGGTCTCGATTCGCCGGTGTCACCGTCCCGGGCTCTGATTGTCAGAACCGTATGACCCTTTGGCGTATTTTCCGGTATTGCGGCGCTGTACGGAGCGTTCAAAAAGGTCGGTGGTTGATCCTAAACATTTTATTAATAGTCATCGAATGGAATTAATTGGTATCTTTTTATTTTACCTTATTTTACTTATTTTATTGTCTTTATTATGATTATTATTATTATTTCTCTGAGTAAAACTCTTTTAATATTATTATTTAGCTTAAAAATATTATTTAGTTTCACTCAAATCATTATTTATTATTATTATTATTATTATTGTTATTATCCAAGTGTAAGTTGAATTTTTGCAAAAAAACTTTAATTACCTGAACGTCAATGACGTCTACGGCTACAGTAGCTCGTGCCTGAAGCCTCTTGGCCGGATCACTGGCTCCGTCAGTCGCCAGCAGACTGATAAGGTAAGAATTTCTTCTCTCGTAATTCAATGCCTGAGCTATCATTATTCTTACGTCGTATTTTCCTTCTGCAATCTGAAAGAAGAAAGAAAAATATCCACAATGTGAAAAAAAAACAACAATTTTTGAAAATTCCAGCCGATTTAAAAATAAATATTGATATTGTGTATTTCGGAAATAACTTAAATAAACCCAAATTGTATATTGCAGCAATGAAAACAAATGACAAACCTGTTCGGTGGTGACTTGAAAGGTCGAGCACGTATCATCGTCCGGTGATGCGGGAACGCACTTGACGTCGACGTCGGCGTTAGTTCCACCGTCGCGATCGGTAACGACGATCGTTCCATCCGGTAACAGGGGGCCACCGATTTTCGCGCTCTCCAGAACTCTCGTGGCGTACGGTCGACCGTGATAAACCGGTGGATTGTCATTCTCGTCGAGAACGGCAATTTCACGGCGAAGAGACACCGTATTCGGCTCGGAACCGGCGACTCCCTCATCTGTAATCGTACAATTGGAGCCATTGAATAATAATAATAGTAAAAATAATTTATTTCTTCGCAAATAAAATATTATAATGAAGAATAATAATAATAATAACAATAATAATAATAATTATTATTATTATTATTATTACTATTATTACTAAGGGGTAATAATAATAATAATAATAATTATTATTATTATTATTATTATGCCATAATATATATAACTAAATATTTATTAAGGTTATTAATTTATTTCTTCTCGAATATAATAATATAAGGAAATTCAATAATGATAATAATAATAATAATAATAATAATAATAATAATAATGATAATAATAATAACTATAATTATAATAATAAATAATAATAGTCACTATTATTATTATATTCGAGAAAAGATAAATTAATGACTCAAATATTTAAATAATTAATAATATATATTATTATTAATAATAATTTTCTAGAAAAAAATCATGAATTACACATTACGAAATGTCGCGAAAAAATAGAAACGTTGTAACAACAGTGGAAAATTTACCGGTTATGCTGATTATGACTTCAATGAGATCCTGAGTTTCTCGATCGAGAGATTTCCGCAAAGTCACCAAACCGGTCTCGCGATTTACGGTAAAGTACTCGCCGCTGATTGAATAGTGAAGTTTCGATCCTTCGGGATCTTCGCCTCGCAGAGTGTAGACGGCCGAACCGGGTGGAGTACTCTCGGGCACGGCCAATCTGGCCATGTCACCATTTTGAATAAAATGCGGGGCTCTGTTGATCACCTGGGCCCAATTTGGGACGCAGGTAGTCACGAGAAAGAGCAGAAACAGCCGCATCGTCACCTAGAAAAACATTCGAATTCTTCGATAATTTTTCGGTCAATCATTTTATTGATGCAATAAAATAAAAATAAATAATAATAAAAATAATTCTAGAGCGCCGTAAAAGAAATTAATTAATTAATTAATTATAATTCAATTATATTAATGGATGATTAATAATTGAATCATATTGAATTGTTGAAAACATTATGTTTCTTTTACCCTCCCTTCCTTTCCTGGGGCCTATTGACATTAAATTCAGATCGGATGGAAAAAAAACGCAAATAGTAGTTCCTTGTCATCGATTGTACAAAAATTCAATTTTCTACACGTCTTTTCGCCTCCAATCCACAGATGTACGTTCTATTATACATCTGAGTCAATAAAAAGTCTAAAAATCGTACTGTCGGTTATAATACGGAAAATTAATTCAAATTCCATATCGAATAAATGTTTCCATAGTTTTTTTCCCTTCCGTATTATCCGCATTTTGACGGTGGAAACCGTTGAATAACGATGGAGACAACCAACACCGGATTCTCTCCTCCATCGCTATCCGCGGTTGTCGGATCGTAAGAAAAAGTGATTGCGACGTCTCGACGCAACCGCGGTAACGTGTGTCACATTCGTGTGCGACACGGTACTCGTTGTAGACTTACGGTTGCGGTGAAAAGCCGTTAGAAATTGGATTCCATTTCTGGCGCGACGAGAAGAAGACCAGGAGGCCGTCACGGTAGTCGGAAAAAGTTTAACGACGAGCAGCTAACTACAATGTTGCACCGTGGAAAATAATGGTATCTGGTGAAATGTTGAATAAATCCGTACCGATTCGGAATATTTGCGATGGCTTTGATTTTCAGGATAATTTAATGTTATTATCATGAAGTGTCGTTGATGGATTAATTTTTTATGAATTAATAGATTGGAAAGGGAAAGAAGACTCACGGGTGAAGAGAATTATTTAACCCTTTACCGTCACACTGGGTGAAATCCGCCCGTCGATCAACCGACGACCGGCGGTTTTTGTTTCCGTTTTCATCTCTTTATGAATTTTTTTTCCACGCGTTTCAATTTTATTTCTCATAAATGAACTTTTCGTACATCATCTAGAATGTTTAAAGCATGTTCTGTAATTTTTTCAGCCGCTTCGAACTGATAGCTTGTTGATAGTTAAGAGGATACAATCACTGATATATATCCAACTCTTCGAGTCATTTGTAATCTTGAACGAGAACCAAAAAGTTATTTTTTGTTATTATTATTGTTTACGTATCGAACTCGAAAAGCATAAAAAGCGTAACCGTTAATTAACTTTTTTTTTTTAAATAAGTATTTCAGCTCAGTATGGAGATTCTGAGATATTCCAGTCCCACGTTGAAGCTCCACAATAACATCACTAATTACGTAATTACATCAGCGAAGAAAGTGCTGGTGCACGTTGTATATAAATATATATATATCACGTTTTCGAGACGACCCCGGGACGAGCCAACGAAATCACATGCAGCCCTCAATAATAATTGGTGGAGTTCCGATATTTTTTTTTAACTTCCTTCCAGCGAGTGGATTTTTTTTCTCAGGCTTATACACCGGTTATTATTTTTACTCGCATTGTAATGAGACAGTTGATACAATACGAGCTCAGCTGGGAGGCTGTGACTCGTTGTAGCTAGCAAAGTACTTTCTAGATTTATGGAACCTCGTCAGTCGAGTAGACTAAACGAGCAACGGCTCCTGAAACGGAATACAATCTTGTGGCTATTTTTTTTCAATCTCTCTCACTCCTTTCTTTTTTTTCTCTCTTTTTCTTATTTCTCTCTCCACGGTGAGGCATTGCGCAACTCAATTGTCTCGAAGTTAAGGCTGAGACGATAAGACGCAGGTACCGAGTTTTCCAGACCCCATTTTTTGTATCAAATTCACAGAATATGTAAAATATTTGCAAAACAATCTTACAATTGCAAATTCACGAGACTGGGAAACATTTTGCGGGTATTTAAATTCAAATAATAATAATAATCTAAATAATAATAAAAGCGGCCACAAAATCCAAACGTTCGAATGTTCGAAAATCCTATTCACTAACAAAAATAATTACGTGATAATAAATTTCATATGAATTTTTTTGAATTATCAATCGAAGCGCATAATCTCGTTACTCTCATTCGCAAATATTTATCACTTATTTACTTGCCACGCTTCGCTGAAAAGCAAACTGACGAAGTACGTTTTCAGAACGTATGGGATTTTCCCCTGGTGTATAATTTCCCAGTTCCTTCGTGCGTGCACCGAGGTATCAACGTCTAGATATATATTCATACATCTACGATTGATTGCTACTTCTAGGTTGCGAGTGGAATGCGGAAGTCACGCGTTTCGATGGACTCGTGGCGATTTCGTGATTATCCACTTATAAAACGAAGATCGCGTGGTGTGTGTAGCACATGTACGAGAATAAATTCATTGGTACGAGTGCCGCCGGATGCAGAGAAATAATAATTATCATAACTTCCGATGTATCAACGTGTTTTTCGAATGGGTTTTACCGATTGGCCATAAAATGGGTTAGAAGCCAATAGCGAGAAAGTCGAGAACGAAACGAGAGGTAGAAAAAAAATATATTGATGTATGTTTAACCAAAATCCTGTTTTCAGTCACGATAGGCTCGTTGCTCCCGACTGAAACTCGGAATACCGGCAACGAGCACTGAGAGCAACAGTCAGTACTCCGTATCGAACGCGAACAGGATTTGCATTATCCGCGACCTAGCTGGATCGACTGGTATTGGAATTCAAGACCAAACGAGCAGTCTGAGACACGTTGATTTTGCTTCAACATTGACCTCGTCGATGGATATATTTTTGAAGTATATATAACAACGTTTTTTCAATCCCTTTTTTTATATTAAAAAATAAAAATAGAAATATTCTAGGGAAATCAATATTATAACAATTATCATTTTTATTGTTATTATTCAATAATATCTTTAAATTTTTGAATTTCATATTTAGCAATAAGAATAATAATATTCTTGAAAATTTAATAATAATAATAATAATAATAATAATACTTATAATAATTAAGATAAAAATAATAATAAGAATATTAATAATAATAATAATAATAATAAAAACAAAAATAATAATAGTAATAAGAATATTAATAATGATAATAATATTATATTGAATTTTCTATTTTCCTCTTAATGTATCCAATAAGAAAATAGTATTGTTATTGTATTAGAGTCAATCGGGCAAGTAAATTAAATTTCGAAAAACCATTTTTATAAAACCTAACCACTATAAATATTTTTTTTTAATGCTCGATCAATGCTTTTTTCAATAAATTTCTATTAATCAAAACATTCTTCGAAACGTTTTTACACCCACGACATTCAAAACGTTGAAAAAAATAAAAACTACGTAAATAATTCTTCTCTCACATGTCAACCTTTTACTTATCATTAAATCGCAAACTTTTTATCGATGATGAATATTTTAAGCAGCTTTCTTTAGTTTAAAGAAAAAAGTCATTTATTTTGCACCATAGGTTTGCGGCATGCGACAATGATATTCCTCGGTTGGTACATTGCGGAGGCGGGGAGTTCAACGCCGTTCATGCAGGGGAACTGTCTCAACCAAGCATTGAAATCTCCGCGCGGTTGGTGGCCGGCGCGGGGGTAGGAGGGAAGCAAGCGAGAAGCTGACTCGCTTTACCTGACGTCTCGAGAGTTTTTGGACACCAACGAAACTCGCCCGTAGTCGAGCTACTAATCGTCGCGAAAACATGATTCTCCTGTGGTCTGTACCGACCATATATACATATAGATATATTGATATATTCATTGGTATTGTCTGTCCCCTCAGGGGAAAAGGAAGCCTCTCACTTCTTCTTTTTCACCTCCGTGAAACTCCTTTCAGGTGACTAATAGTCACCTGGAAGACACGCAACTCCCGTAAAATTGATATTTCGAACGATCCTATTTTTTCGGCCTTTCTCAATATATATTCGACTCTCGTAATATACAATAATTACACCTAACTGTCCAAGACTCCTCATCCTTCGTGTCGAACATCCGCAACTCTCTCAATCGTAATGAAAAATAAAAGAAAATAAAAAGAAACCCGTTATTCCACACTAGCTGTACTCGCGTTACGTTACTCGCGTGGAATTTCCGACTAGCATGACGTACGGCACCTCGGCCACAAGCTCGAACCCATTGAAAAATTAATAGTTTATCAATTTTTCGTCACAGTTCGTTTCATTGACAGATTTTTCAGGGTTCACGAGCTTACCCATCGATTCGTCGATAATGGCACGAAAATATTTCTAACGTTTCATTATTTTTTTTGGTTCACCATCTACGTTAGTCGATATTTTTGACGATAAAAAAAAGAGGGGACAAGGATTCGAACGACTCACCAGGTCATGAGTTAATCCCAAATGCTTCGATCAATTTGCGCACACGAATAATCACCTCATGATCGTAGTGAATAATTTTTAACGTCTACCTTCGCTCGGGCGACGAAGAAGAAAAAAAATCTATATGATTGACGCACAAATTTGACGAAAATATGTTCGAGTAGGTCGTTTAAATAGGTCGTTTTTGTTCGCGTGGAGACGCGGAGAATCGAGAGATTTCGAAAAGGTAACCGGTGTCCGCGAGGCAATGGACAGGAGCGCACTGCATCGTGCAAGAAGGTATGCGGCCTCCGCTCGGAGAGTGGAAGGAATGGGAGAGAGGAGACGCTCAGCCGTCGGCACTTGGAAATAAGGAGAGCCTACGGTACGTTCGAGGTAACTCGGGCCCGGCTCGAGTCAGGTCAGTTGACGACTCGTTGGTGGAATCCACAGGCTCGAGGACGTGCCTGTGTGGATCCCCAGGTTACAAACACGGATCCGTGTCGAGAGAGAGAGAGAGAGAAAGAGAGAGAGAGGGAGCGAGAGAGCGAAAAGAAGAAAGATGAAGGAAGAGGGGGAGAAGGAGGGATCGAAATAATGGGAGAAGGGAAATTCCCTTTGCAAGGCGCTTCCTAGTTGAACTGACTGTACACCAGACTTGGTTGAACTTTAACTCAGAGTCTGTTCTTCATTTAGGATATGTATTCATTTATTTACTTGCTGAAACCTCAAATATTTCGAAGGAAAATATCAGGAATATTAAATTATAATCTTTGGGAGTTTCATTCATATTCAATGGATAACTATGGAATTAAGAAAATCAATTTTTATGATTAAAAAATTACTCCGATTATCGCAGCTAAAATTAACTCATAATCTTATGATCATCAACTTGAATAACATATACGTTAACGAATTTTACCATTATTTTTCATTTTTAATATCACAAAAGCAATAATTATAAAAAATAATTTTCAATCATTCGAGCTGTCAATAATCGTTCGGCAAATTAAAAAAATACTAATTTTTTTATGAATCAATTAATTTTTTAATTCATCTCTATTATTAAAGGAAAAAATTATTATTATTATTATTATTATTATTATTATTATTTTTATTATCATTATTATCATTATTATTATTATTATTGTTATTACCATTGTTATTGTTGTTACCATTATTATTCAAATTACATAAAAATTACATAAAATTTTTCAACCATCGATGTTTCTCATAGCGCACACCATGGTTCTACATCGAGTTGCAGCTTTACGCGTCTTACCTGGATCCTCAAAGTTCATCTGGGCGTAACGAGTGGAAGAAAAAAAAACAATCAAGCCGAAGAATGGCGTGTTAGGCGTGGATTTTACATTACACGGCGCAGCATGTAGGTATACGAATGTGCCAAGCTAGATGGCACAGACCGGAATAAACCACACTCGCTCAACCCGCGTAATCAACTATGTGTAACCTGATTCTCACGCGGCGTAACTCTCTTTCCATTCGGAGTATTTTCTTTCGCTCGCGGGTTCCACATTTGCTGAAAAGTAATGTCGTGTAATCGTTGATTCTGATGCAGATTGCGTGACATAAGCCACAACATTGGATAACAACAGTACAGTTGACTCTCTACGAAAGTGATACAACTTTCTTGATTAGAGAAGAAGGAAGAAAGAACGATCTATCCGGATTTATGTATCCCGGGACGATGCAATTCGGTTTTTCTTACTCGTTGAGGGGTTTCTTCGTAAAATTCAGGATCAGTTTGAGATGAAAATTGAAAACTTTCGTCTTTAATAAAAAAAAGCATTTTTTCTGGTTTGAAATCGAGAATATTCTATAAAAATGCCCAAAGGATATTCCCTACGTAAAAATAAGGCTCTTTTTAATGTCTACTTAGTTCATACAAAAATAGAAAAATTATTGAAATGTCAAATGATAAATTAAAAAAATAAATAAAAACACAGGATTCACCGATTTTAAATCGAAAATATTCCCTAAACATGACTCAAAGATATTCATAACCCGAATAATACTCTCTTTCATTTCCATTCAGTCCACGTCTTCCGCAATTCCGTAGATCCAATTTCCACTTTGGGGGGGGGGGGGGGGGGGGGGGGGATTTATCAGTTTACGAAAAGCATCTGCCGATGATGAATACCGCGTGTCGTTTACCAATTAATCGATACACGTGTAGCCGAGTGAGGAAATAGGTCGATAAATAATCCAATCAGAGCGAAACGTTTTGAGAGGCGAGAAGAGCAAACCCCTTTCGATCCGGACTCCGCGAAATCAACCCTATCGTCGGTTCTCTTCGATTATTGCTTTACGACCTGTCGAATCGGGAAATACATTGCTCGCGGCCAGCACCCTTTTTTTTTCCTTTCCTATTTGATTTTCGATTATTCACGCCCCGATGCCAAATCTTTCGTGTAATTTCCAATATTTTTTTTCCTCTCACCACCCCATGACCGACCGACGTTTTACGTATATTCCGATCGGTCGAGCTGAACATGTGCGGAGGCAAACAATTTTACGGGCGTAGCTCGATGTTTTTCATTTTTGCTTTTTTTTATTACCTACTTTTTCATTTTACTGGTATAGCGCGGAAAGGGTAAAATATGTCGATTTTGAAGGTAACCATGTTGCCTTGCCACCCTTGTACCTCTTCCATCAATTGATTCCAATTTTTACGGTAATGGTGGATGGTTTTTCCGATAAGAGGCCCTAGGCTGACATTTAGATTTTTTTTGTCAAATAGAACCTATGCCTGTGGTCCATGGGCCCTTGAACCTTCATTCGGGGACGAATAATTCAACTACTAACTCGAATTGCTTTGACACAATGTGCTCTGAATGAGGATAAGTAATTTACAAATAATTCTTTTTTCGAAAATATTATTTGTCTAATATATTTGGAGTTTTTTTAAATAATAAGAATAATTTTTATTTTCACCCTGTCCTTTTATGGCACTGGATGGAATACGAATAACCGCTCGTTGATCAAATGAATATCATTTCACAATGAACCTATTTCCGTTAATTCTTTGCCGTCGCACGTGGTGGAATCCACCCGTGGATCAACAGACGGAAGACGATTTTTTCCGTTTTCATCTCTTTATGAATTTTTTTCCAACCAGTTGCCATTTTATTTTTTATAAATAAACTTTTCGTACATCATCTAGAATGTTCAAAGCGTGTTCTGTAATTTTTTTAACCACTTTGGACGCATAGTTTGATCCCAATCGTTTTTTGAAAGCTAATTGCGTAGAATGCACCCAGTTTGACGGCCTTCATATTATTTAGTAGTTGTGAAGGATTAATAATGCATAAACAAATTACAAGCCCATCGGCTTCTAATGGGAAAAACCGGGTACCACATATTCAGCCTGCAACATAAGTTTTCATCTTCCACATCAAAATGATTCACATGCGCACAAAATTCACGCCAATTTAAATCGATCTCGACCCAAAATTTCGCCTCGTCGTTTACACTATTTTCATTTTTTTTTTTCTAAATTTTTATTATAATATCATTCACGTGTCGACATAACTCACCGCAATTCAAATCCAACCCATCCCAAAATTTCGCCTCATCCTCCACATCATTACATCTCTTTCCTCAAAATTATTTTCTCCACAACTTCCCGAAGAAAAAAAAACTTCACTCGTTCCGCAAAACGCGTACGTATTTTTTTTTTAACCCCCAAAGTCTTCTCATTTCCTCGTCCCAGAAAATTACACCCGAGCACAATGCAAACAAACCCCCATTGAAATTCTCAACAACCCTCCGACAATATGTGTATCGAAAGATTTTGCATATAATTACGATATTTCATTCTTCGCTTCATCAGCCCGTGAAATTCGTCACGGAATCTCCAGCATCCCGATTGCCGACCACTCGAGGACCAGCGTTTTGATATTTATGAGGCCAGTGTGGTCGTGGCGTGATGGTCGATGGTTCTTCCTTCGGTTCTTCGGCGCTCGCGGCTCGTTCTCGCAGTACAATCGAAACGACGCGTGATGACCGGTCTGCTCGCGCCGAACCTGTTGTCGCTATCGTGACAACGTCGAAAAAACGCGCGTATCTATTCGCATTCACTCTCGTGCACCGTTAAGCTAATTACGGTGCGCGTATGCGCCAAATTCGATCGACGTTGATTCCGCTACAACGGGAATTTTAGTAGACAAGTGTGTCAGCCCGAATCGCATTGTCGCGCAAGGGAAAATAATTAAAAAAAAAAAAACGATGCTTTCTTCAACAAAGACGCACACGCGATGGTAAACAAAATTGTTGCGAGAGGAAAATTGAGGCTCCGTCTTGTGTTCATTATGATGCAAATCAGGCGAGACCCCGACGGCGCCGGCGGATGCGAATGTTGCAATTGTAAGAGAGACCGGAAGCCCAAACTTCAATCGATACACCTGCGACTGGGAAGTAAAGGGCGGACATTTTTTCATTTTTTTATGGTTTTTTTTTCTCTTTTTGATGTGAACGTATGGAGTTTTTTTTTTTTTTTTGCGGCGAATATACTGTTTGTTCTCGGGGATGGAATTATTGACAATACACTCGTGAAATACTGTCGAATGTTAGCGGTGAATTGATACCTAATCATTGAGCAAACATCGGACACGTGCTCGCGATATTTTGTCATGGCGGGGATCGCGTTATTTTTTAGGGAGGAATCTTAGACATTTTTTATGTTTTTTTTTCTTTATTTGTATAATTGTAATATGTTATTTTTGAATAATAATTAATAATTTTGCGGATCGTAGAATCTTATGTAATTCTAAGTAGGCATCCAGTGATGGCTTATTATTTAGTTTTAATCGTAGAAATAGCGAAATACACACGACTATGTATATATTACTCAATGACAGATTTTCAATTAATAATAAAAAATAGAGTCTCTGTAATTTCGTCAATTTTATTTCATTTTTCACTTTTCGTTTTTTTTTAATTCTTTTTTTATTATCGAGAACATACATCGATCGTTTGATCGGTTTCTATAGAGATCTCGCGGTATTATCAAACTGATTAGCAGGTACGACATATGGTCAACGTTGGCTTTATTAGATTATACCTTTTGCTCGTTTTTTTTAATGTTAGTAACGATTCCGACGATGCTAACGCGTCATTCATCTACCGAAGAGAATTGAAAATGGAAGCTCAACGTTTTTTCTTCTGTGTCGGAATTTATTCGATCGAAAATAAGCAATATAAATTCTGGTGAGAGGTTGATGAATAATCGAGGGAGAACGTTTGTGCTGTGCTTATTGAAAATTGAATTTGAGAAAAAAGGGGAATACCCCAACTCTACCTGGTGAGACATGAAAATTATATTTTATTTTTTTTATTTTATTATTAGAAACCATTATGATAAGAAACAATCTCGTGGGAGAATCAAATCGATCGGTTAAATTAAATCGTGCTCACCCCAACAGCTCTGTTTAAAAAGCATGATTCCAAGATAATGGCTTTCAAAATTTTGAGTCTAGATTGTTCGCACAGAAAATTAATTTTTTCAAGCTCACATAGTCCTCAGATCCTTATGAATTTTTTAGGGAATGTACTTAAAATTATGTACTTTGAGAAAATGGTAAAAAAAATATTTTTTCCCCATCCAAATAACGAGATATAACCCCGTAAATATTTCTGAATTTCTTGGACATCGCATGGGTGAGTTGTTATAATGAGGTTTTCAATTTGGAGTCCAGATGGAAAAACGGCTAATTTCACCTTTCGTCTGTACTGACTCGTGACACAACCTTTAGAAGCGAGTAACATTTCTCGTCCCTACGGCCAGTGAATTTCGTAGGGGCCGTTCGAGAATAGGGGCCCCTCTCGGAATCCCATACACTCCTCCCGAGTGGCCCCATAAATTGCCAAGTAGTTACTCGATTGACCGATGCATGCAGATCGATCATCAGATATGCTCGAAACGTAGTTCCGTCCGATACGAAAACGAAAAAGTCGCAACAATTGTAAATATTGAATATTTTACGATTCTCTCCATAAATATTCAAATTTAATATTTCTCTTTAAACATTGATATTGATACAATAAAACATAATATAATATAATATTCAAATATTCAATATTCTATAATACTCTATATTTTTTCAAAATTCCGACCAAAGTTTCAATCTCGAATACGGGACGATTACTTACCAAGTATTTCTAAATACTCGTCGATTATAATCACAAAAAAATGTTTCCGCTCTGAAAAAATTAAATAAAATTCAAAAAAACAGCCCGTCCCCGATCTTAGACACTTTTCTATATCGCCCCTAAAGTTTCGCCCAATAAACGAGCCCCACCGATCGTCCAATGCTCGTACAAACATCCCCGTAACCATGATTTTCTCATATTTCATTACCTCCAACTTTCCTCCATTTCTTTTTTTCCACAATTTTTTTCCGCGGAAGTCTGTAAAATAATGTACAAAAAAAGGTGTATGATAAAAAATAAGACCTGGAAGTCGATGGCACGCGACGTCAGTGCTGCCAGTAGGGCAACAGTACATGCATGGTATATTTCCGGGAAGGGGGGGAGACTTATGTGAGAGAAATACGGAGAAAGAGAGAGAGAGAGGGAGAGTAAAAAAGGGCGGAGTTATGGTTGGAACCCCTCGTGCCTCGCCGATTACGGGGTGAATTCACGGGGACCATGGTGGACCCCGTGAACATGCATGCACGGTGGTCGAGGAGGGGAGGGGGGGAACTCGTCTCGAACGAGAACTATACCTACAACTGCATGTGTGGAGAGGGAAGGGGGAGCTCTTCGAAATATCCCCGAGGATGCTATATATGCCCTAAGAGACCCTCGCCACATGCATAGTACTAAATCGTATTCCGAGTCGAACGGTAGTGCGCTCATTTAGTTCGCCGAAACGTTCGTTCGATCCAAAAGATTTAAAAAAAAAGCAATCATAGTTTCACTCCTCATTTACGGCAATTCGAAATTTTTCTCGAATTACGAATGTTGACGAAAAAATGTCACTGAAAATTTCTTGACAAATTGCAATATATTCGCTTCGGTGTGTGAAATTTTCACGTTAGTCACTTGTTTCGATCAAACATCGAAGGCTTAGTGTGTGATTTTTTTTTCTGGATAAAATATATCTTTATACATACATACATCAATATATATATATTTGTTTATATATATTGTAACTAAGAGGTGAGTTTATCGAGGATGAGGCAATAATTAGAGTGACGCGACTGCGATTCGAACAAGATATATCATCATTCGTTTATTGCAATCGATAATTAATCATACCTGTGTTGTGTTGTTTTTAGTTAAAAAAATTAATAAACAAAATCTCCACACCAAAGACGGCCAAAATGTCATCGGACTACTCGTTCTGCAGCGAAGGTGGATTCGACGAATTGTCGAGCTCGTCGGATTCCGGTTTCGACGTCAGTTTTGAATCACCGAAGCACGAGCTTATCGCGGAAACGTTGTTTCCCTCGGTCAAGGAAGAAAAGAGAAAAAAATCGAGGGGTGCACGCTGCAAGAGTCCTACCCAGGTAAGAACGATTTGCAAAACTTTATAACACAAAGAAAACAAAAGAAAAAAAAAATCTACAAACTAAAATCCATCACCAAATATGTGTCTATCATAAATTCATATTAAATCGAGATTGAAGTTTAATAACATCGCTGAAACTTTAATTAGTTTTTTAAAATTAATTTCTACTCGATTAATGCGGTCGCTGCATCTCGGATTGATATTCGAATTCAACAGTTTGGGCGTTGAAAGGCATTAAGCCAGACTTTACTTGGATCCTATTTTGTCAACTCAATTGTTTTTGTTTTTCATTTTTTTTTTCCAATTTTTCAAACGATCAAATAATATCCATCCCCTAAAACGTGTCTATCACGAATTTTCCCATTCTTTGCATTAAATTCAATTCCAAGAATTATCCAATCAATATTAAAATATCTATTATCGATATTAATATCAATATTCAATCAATAGAAAAATGTCTATCATTAATATCAATATAAATATTCAATCAATGACGAAACCTCAACAATATTTTTCCCTCATTTTTGCTTCAGGTGCTAAAGTTGAAAAGAAATCGTCGAATAAAAGCAAACGATCGCGAGCGTCACCGGATGCACACTCTGAACGACGCCCTGGAACGATTGAGAATGGCCCTACCTACGTTTCCGGAAGACACGAAACTAACCAAGATCGAGACTCTGCGTTTTGCCCATAATTACATCTGGGCGTTGTCGAAGACGTTGGGAAACGCCGAAACCGGCGAGATCACCGTAAACGTGGGCAACGTGACGGTCAGCATCACGGAAAACGGTAACATGATAACATCCTCGACGGGAAGTTGCGCCGTTGCTGCGCAGAAGAGACTCGGACCCGCGCACTCGTCATTTCCGTATCCTCAAGAACGTTTCATGCCGGAATGGCAGGAATACGATTGTTACAGCGATCAAAGCGTCAGTCCGCCGATTCATCAGCATTATCAACAACCACCGGCTGCAACCTGCTACGATCAACGAATCTATCCTCATCATCATCATCATCATCATCATCTGCTGCCTCAGCATCAAATCACCCAACCGCATCTCGTCGGACATCACAATAATAATAATAACATGTATCCGTGTCTCTAAAAACTTGTGACATTTTTTTTTCTTCTCACAGTTGGACTTTGATTCGTCGATCGGTGCATTTGTTTCGTTTGCGAAGCAATCTTCGCGTTTTATTTCTTTGCAACGAATCGTGATTGGAGTTGAATCGAATCGCGGGAAATTTTGTTCAGTTTTTATTTTTTATTATAGTTTATATTCGGTATATTCGATCACTGCGAGTGGCATTGATGTTTGAATTCAATGGCTCACGCGTTGAGGAGTATTGAGGCGAATTTTGGTTGAGTGTCATTTCGTTGTTTGAATTGTTTTTGTTTTTTGTTTTTTTTTTTTCGACGATTTTTTATGTATCAGTGAGTCTGGGACGCCATGAAAAAATCATTGAGCGTCGCGATGATATTGCGTGACCGGAAACGTTTAATTGGTTGATTGTTGGCCATATTTCTTTGTTGGTTTTTTAATTTTTTATTGTTTTTTAGCCGCGATCGATTTAAGAGTTTGCGGAAATATTGAGTGAATCGGATCGAATGATTTTTTTATTTTCGCGAATCGGTGGGTATGTTCGAAACTATTGTCGCTGGTGGCCGTCGCCACTCGACAGCGTCGAAACCCGAAGCTCAATGGCGGAATAGCGTCACCTCCCCCCCCCGCCGACGCCTCACGAGCGACGGATAAAGCTATGTAAAAAAAAGAAAGAAAGAAAGTGCGACAGATAATCGTTATCTACTTTGTAAGAAAATATTTTATTTTGAACAAAAAAAAATAAATAATTAATACGTGCGCAATTTGACGTTAGATTTTAAGATAATTGAGAAACGTGTGCAAATTTTTTTCTAGCAATTTTAGAGAAGATACTTATGTCAGTATTTTCCGGCAAACGAAAGCGTTCCTCGCTGTTCTAGTCAAATATTATTATAATTTAACAACGTATTATTTATTTCGATAAAAACGATCTCAATGTCTCCGATCTCATTTTAGTAGTATTGTTTTTTATTTGTCTTCATCGCTTCGAGAAATTATTGTACATCTTCTTTGCAAGAATTGAAGTTGATTGATTAGGATTTTATCGATCTATTTCGAACGAACGAAAAACCGCCTATGATAAGTGCTCTTGTAATGATTGAATCGTCGATTCACGAATTTTATATTATTGTACAGAATTAATAATTTAGGATGCATATATGAATAAAGCATATTTTACCAAAAAATACATCGAATTTGTGGACATTATTTAGATTATTTTCACATCAAAGGTTTTTTGTGGAAATGTTTTTTATTTTACATTTCCGACAAGACTTCGATCAATTGAAAATTTAATCTATTTATATCAAATTATCTTTTTTTCATTTCTCTGATCTCTCTTCATCTCTGATTATCTCTTTTTTTTAATTAATGGTATAAATTACGCATGGAGGGCTGAAAAAAATGTTTTTCCAGCTTAAATCTCTAATCTCTGATAAATGTTTGAAACGTAGAATATTCAGAACCCAAATTGTACACTTAGCAACTTCTGGAATGGCCAAATACGATCCACTAGGAGAAGTGTGGACTCCATAAATGCTATCGATTCCGAAAACACTTCGATTAATAATAAAATTAATTTATCTGTTTCAAACAATCTTTCCTTAAATATTTAGAAGATTTTTTATGATACACATGACGAGTGGAAAAATGTTTCCCCACCTGCAATATCTAATCTGTGATAAATGTTTGACATGTAGAATACTTGGAACCTGAATTCTACAGTTGGCCACTTCTG
Organism: Sussaba pulchella; assembly: GCA_963971145.1. Classification (NCBI taxonomy): domain Eukaryota; kingdom Metazoa; phylum Arthropoda; class Insecta; order Hymenoptera; family Ichneumonidae; genus Sussaba; species Sussaba pulchella. The sequence continues at coordinate 16,897,464 of OZ020165.1, forward strand.
GAATCACGAAATACGATCCCCTCCAACAAGTGTAGACTCCGGAAGTGTTGTATATTCCCGGCAACACTTCGATCAATAATAAATTCTATCTAATTTGCGCCATACAATTATCTTTTAAATATTCTCAAGATTTTTATCATATAAATTACGAATGAGGGATTGGAAAAACGTTTTCCCAGCTGAAATCTTTCATCTGTAATCAGTGTTTAACACGAAGAATCTTCAAAACCTGAATTCTACAGTAAGCCACTTCTGGAATCATGAAATACGATTGACTCCAAGAATTGTAAACTCCAAAAGTGTTGTCTATTCTCGCAAACCCTTCGATCTATAATAAATTTAATCCATTTGCTTCCAACAATATTTCTTTTGATATTTCAAAGATTTACACGATGTAAATAACGAATGAAGGGTTGGAAAGATGTCTCTAATCTGTGATAAATGTTTAACTCGTGGAACATCCCGAACCTGCATTCTACAGTTGGCCACTTCTGGAATCACGAAATACGATCCACTTTGCAGGAATGAAGTCTTGCCTGCATAGTCAGAAGCATGCGGAGCCAACACGTGCCTAACCGGCACGTGTCCTTTGTGGGTGCCGAAAGTTCGTACGAAATACCAACCGGAACAGATGTATCACAAATCGTCGATCTCGTTACGACCGCGCAACACGACGAACCTTAATCTACCGGATTACACATCCGTCATGTTTTTCCCCGTCGTCACCGGCCTGGAAAATCTTTTCTTTTTTTCCTCTTTTTCACAATATTCCAATAGAATTCCGTCCACTTCCATGCGTTCCAGTCAACCAAAAACCCCGAGAAAAAAAAACGCATTCTCACTATTATCATTATTTCTCGTCAAACGCAAAAATGGCAACAAAGAAAAAATATTTGTGTTTCTAATTGAAAAATTATCGAGTACCATCGAACGTTGGATAGGATTGATGACAGAAGGGACGCAATTTTCATAGAAAGAATAACAGAGAGGGTTAGGTCTTCACCCTGGATCCGAGGGTTTCCAATGATAAACAGGTCTAGTGGATTTTCGACGTTCGAATAGACGAACTCAGCGCAACAATAACTGAAAAAATATTTTCGCTAAATTCTATTAACAAAGAAAAAATATACCTTATAATAATAATTATTATTATTGTTATTATTATTATTATTATTTCCATATTATTATTAATTATAGATATTATTATTGTTATATTATATTACTATTATTAAGTATAATTAATAATATAAAAAAATGATTATATAATAATAATAATAATAATAATAATAATAATAATAATAATAATAATAATAATAATAATAATAATAATAATAATAATAATAATAATAATAATAATAATAATAATAATAATAATAATAATAATAATAATAATAATAATAATAATAATAATAATAATAATAATAATTATTATTATTATTATTATTATTATTATTATTATTATTATTATTATTATTATTATTATTATTATTATTATTATTATTTTTTTATTGAATAAAAAAAATTCAGCAATCAACATCGTTGTTCGTCAATATCATTCTATCGTCCTAATCGTCAAAATGACGTCAATTGCGTAATCGGTTCGGGGTTCGGGCGATAGCTTGTAATTTACAAATTTCAGGATATTTGCTTCTCGACTCATTAATAACCGATGGCATCGATCGTCGATTCGCCACGGCGTTTACCTTACGTATCAACGATCACGAATACGAGACCTATTTGCAAACACTACCGGCAAGCTGCAACGAATCCGTTAGCACGCTTCGCCATCCCCCTTTTTTCCCTAAATCTGAGCAATTGCCCCCGGGTCGGTACTATTATGCGGAGAAGATATATTATATCGATGTGTGCACAACGACGCGCGACAGGCCGGACTTTGGCAGCATTAAGCAGCCCAGCCACCGGTCTCGGAGGTGTTGGATTTTGGGGTCTTTCGACAGTTTTTCACAAGAATCGACCCCTGTTAGACCAACAAAAAAATTCACAATACGGAGTAAACTGCAAAAAAAAAAAAAAAAATTAATGTTGCGAGATGGATTGAATAAATTTTTTTCAGGTTATTTTTGTTAGGCATAACATTTCGCTCGAAATAGTTTAAACTTTATTGTGACTACTGGTATAAATAATTGAGAGAGATAGTGAAGAATGTAATTATTTGGTTGCGAATAATTATCAATTATCAGAATTTTATTTGACCCATCGGCTTATGAGAAAAAAAAATTAAAAGCATATGAATTAAATAAAAAAATGTTAAGGTTATTTTTTTCTTCGAATAAAAAATTCATCTTGCAATAATTCCTACTCTATTGTGACTTTTGTTATAATTACATACTTGCAAAAGATAGTAAAAAATTGAATTATTAAATTGCGAATAATTATAAATCAACAGGATTTTATTCGGCCCATCGGTTTATGAGAAACGAAAAATTGAATTTAAAAAAATGTATATTAATTCAGGATTGCGATTTAGCTGTGATCGACTGCTTGCCGGCGCGTTTTCGTCGAGTGCACATATCGATCGTGCAGTATAGTCGCGTACGCATGTACGCACGCGGAGTCCTACAGCTCATTGTATTGGGGTGCTAGTCTGTACGGTGACATACTGGTGGCCGGCTCGTAGTGACTATTCCGAACGCGAATGACAGAGAGAGAGAGAGAGAGAGAGAGAGAGAGAGAGAAAAAGAAAAAGAGAGAAAGAGAGAGAGAGACATTGAAAAAGAATGGAGAACCATAGAGTGCATTCACGCTCCCTCTTCACGGGGGTTGAGGGGGTTGGCTCGGCTCGGGCTGCGGCCCAACCAAAGCCAAGTACGCTCAACCATGCCGGTACTTCGGGGTTCTCGCATATTCCACCAATGTCGACATTTCTTTCTCCCTCACCCTACGCGATTCCCTAATTCACGAAATTTCGTAAAATCACCCTTGACCGATCGTCGAGAACTTAATCGATGATTAACGACCATTGCTCTCGTGAAACTCGATTTCGACGGTATAAATATTTCGCATTTTCCGAACCTCGTCGAATTTGGAATTCAAGCAATAACAGAGGATAATATTTTTATTTTTTTGAAGATGATGATTAATATTGTTTGAATTTTGAGATTAAAAAATTTGATCAATTGAAATTCCTCTATCTAATCCGGAAGGAGAATCGCATTGCTATCCATCAAAGAAAGAAAAAATTTCTCGCTTTGACACAATGGTAAAAAAAATGTTTCTATTTTATTTCATAATAATTTATAGTAAGAACATTTTTATACATTTATTAAATAACTGATAATGATGCAATTAATATTAACGACAGTTATTTTTCATTCACGCTAAAATTAATTCCCACACGACATTAGAAAAAATGGCTCTATTTCATTTAATAATAATTAACAGTAACATAATTTTTGGATACCAAGTAAATAATTGATAATAATGAAATTAAAATTAACCACAGTTATACATTCATCAACATTAAAATTAATTCCACTTATCCTCAGCGAGGATCTATTCCACATAATTTTCGGCACTCACGCCATCCCTAAAAAGGCTAACGAAGGCCCCCGGACCAGCGTCAGTGGCGAGAGACCCATTTCGGAAAGAACAAACTCGCAACCCCAAAGAAAATTCGACAAAAATCTTCGTAGCTTCGTATTTCAGCATCTGTTTCATCGCCGTCTATTATGCGCTTCTGACGCTAGACACGGGACGAACAGCTCGCGAGAAGTTCGCCGATCCGGCAGTTCTTCTGCGGTGAATTGGGGTGGCTCGCGCCGCGCTGGCTTTTCATTGTAAGTTGGCATTTGCAGGCCTTTGTGGTAAACCACGAACAAAGCAACGAGAAAGACACAGAACGCTCGGGCAAATTTCGTACCAGCAGATATAACGTACATTCGATACCGCCGAGGCCGGCGGGTGGCGCAGGGGTGGGTGGAGAAGGG
>OZ020165.1:16906610-17043714 GCA_963971145.1 Sussaba pulchella
CAAAATGGTACACTGCGACGGAGCACGCAGCCGGTATGCAGGGTGCAACTTTGAGGAAGCGGGACGAATCGATTGGATCCGCAGTTCGAATCGTACCCCGCTTCGGTGTACCTCCATGAAATAGCTATTGGCGATGGAGCTACTGTAAGAACTGTCGTGGCCGGACCGATGGTTCAATTTCAAGCTACTCAATTCGTTTAACGCACTAATTGTTCCGTAAAGCTCGTGCGAGTGGAGTTTTCCCGAATTGAGTCGCGAGCGACGGTACGGGACTGCGACGGGCGTTCAGGAAAATTTACGTGCGACACTGGCCGACTTGTTTCTTTTTTATTGGACCCAAAAAATAGACGAAATATTTTTAGACAACGTGTAATATAAAGGAGAATGAATGAATGTTACAATTGTTGATAGATTTGTGGCCACGAATTGCTGAGGAGAAAGAAGGAATTGCTGGGGGAAGTTAAGAAATTTATTTCGACGAGTTATCGTCAAATTTCGAAATTTGATCAAAATCGTTAAGAAAAATGGAGATTCGAATTAAAATCATTAAGAAAATTGAAAATTAAATTAAAAATATTCAGAGAAAATGGAAATGTAATTAAAATTGTTAAGGAAATTAGAAGTTGAATTGAAATTGGTGAGAGAATGGAAAATTTGATAAGAATGATGACGGGAATTGGAAATCGCATTAGAGGCATTGAGAAAATTTTTAATTTGAACAAAATTATTGAGAAAATTTGAAATTCAATTAAGATAATTAAGAAAATTGGAAAGTCGATAACAGATTTTGAGAAAATCGGAGAAACGATTTGAATAAAATCCCATACTTTTCGAATTAAACGTAAATTCACAAATTCTCTTCACAAATTTCCTCGCAACAGGAACAAGACCTTTTTTCTCTATTTAAAGTCGTAGTACATTTCTCCGCAACTCCATCCTAAGAAATCCTATCTATGTAAAAGAAAATTATGTCCGGATCTTTCGTATCTCGAAGAATCATCGAAGAATTGTGGTAAAAGCAACGTGCAAAGCCCCGAAAGGGAAAATGAGGACGAATCAGTCCTCGTTAGACGCAAATTAAAAGTAAATTTACATTCTTATAAAGTTAAACTTTGAATAAAAATTGCGTCCTCGTAATAGAAACAAACCCTTTCTCTCCTCCATTGAGAGTCGTCGAATTATCATCACAATTCTTCCCTAAGAAAACATTTAATTTCAAAAGAACAAAAATATCCGTATCTTCCGCGTACCGAAGAATCATCGAAGAATTGCGGTCAAAGCGACGTACAAAGCATCGAGGGGGAACATGAGAAATTAGCCGTTCGGTACGGGATAAGCCCTCGTTGAAAGCTAAACAGTTTAGTCACAGTTTCATGCTTCGAGACGTCGTATTATTTCGCTCGCGCGTGTACGATTCATCGAAGTACAGGCGGTAAATTTTCACGATACCATACGCACACTTCAACGTCCGGCCCTTCGGACGCGAAACCCGATGGGCCACGTGTTGGACACGTGGCTCGACACGCGAGACGGCGTAACTTTTTCGCAGGACGCGTGTTGCGGTTCAACGCGGACGGACAGACAGATAGAACCAAAAGCATTGAATTGCGAAGGATAACGCACCGCAAATGTATAACAAGTACATCGGAGCAACGTCCAAAATTTTTTATTTTTTTATTCCTTTCTCATCCTCTCACTGCAACCCAGACCGTACAATATAAGCATGATAAAATAACAATCGTACAACACGCAACCCCGTAACTGCTGCTTGCGTCGCGTGTCGACTCCGACATCCTTCGAAAAGAAAAAAAGGATGAAAGATAAAACACTTTCTGTTTCTTTTTTTTTACGTAAAAGGCGTTATTGAGGCGCCGATGAAAGAGTCTAACTATCGCACGTGTTCGACTATCTACGGACACGTGCGTTGTGAAGGATCATTCTTTGTTTTTTTTTTTATTTTTTATATTTATTGTTATTTGTATTAACAACCCTGGACGGAACCACCTGTGATAATATTATGCTTTTATATTGGCCTCTATTTTTAGTGCGAACCCGAAATTACTCGGAAATAACGTCGTTCGCGATAATAATGATGCGAGGAAGAAACTTTTGGGAACATGTGCGTCGAGAATCGAGGGATGGCGAAATTTGAATAATAAATGTCCTTTTGAATAAATTTGGGAAAGAATTGACAGTATGGAAAGTTATAGTATGTATTGTAAAAATGTCAATGGTTAAAAAATCAATTATAATGTAACTGCCGTTTTGCCACAAAATTCTTATGCATAGTTAATTAGTAATTAGTCTAGCACGAACGGTATTGTTTCCGATAAGACTTCGGGTTGTGGTTGCAAAAAATCACGACGGTTCAGAGAACGCGACAAATGTACAAGCATGAATATTACACTGATCCTTAGCAAGGGTCATTTTTTAATGAAAATAGAAACGCCCCCCACATATTTTTTAAATAATAAAAAAAATATATTCGCGAAGTCCCTCCTCCCTGTCTCAATATTAACTTGTCCCTAAGCAATTTTATATTTTTTGTCATTCAATAACATGTGATGCATATTGGATTAATTTATTGCAGCTAAAATATCAACAGAATAAACATTCGCCCAATATGCTTTTTTCATCAAAAAGATGCGGCCTATTAAGAAAAAAAAATTTCATCACCATAAAGGAAATGGCTGAAGTGATATGGGGGCCTGAAAATTGAAAATCATTAAAATTACGCTAAAAATTGGGTTTTTAGTTTGCTGGGGTCATGGGATGGGAATTTGGGACTCAAAATATGATAGACACTTGGGTGCAACAATTACGACAACGGAACGTACAAAAAAAAAATATTCACTCCAACAATTTCTATCTATGGTTTTTTGTGCTTAATTATCGTGTAAGCTTTTGATTTATAAAAATTAGAGGAGAATCAGTGAAAAATCAGGAAAAATGAGAAAACCAATCAGTTCAGATATTATTTCAATTATTTATATATTCATATATAATAGTTTCGCGTAAGTAGTATGTATGTCTATAAGCATCATCAATATAAATGCGAAAAATTGTCGGCAAAATTTTGAGATTGTAGCTAAAAAACCATTTCCGAGTTTTGAATATGGTGAGACGAAGATCTCGAACTCATAATTATCCACTTCTCCATAGCTTCCTCCATGAAAAAACAAAATTGAAATACCCGCACTCGCTTTGATACATTTTCATTATTTTTCGGTTTTTCGTTCAATGTCACTCGTCGCACAGCTGCGGTACATCGTTCACTCTTATCGCAGGCTTTTCGAGTGGAAATAAGTCGCACTCGGTGGCTTTGGCGATGCAAAAATTTAATGTAAATATCTACTATTCCTATCTTTCCCGTGTTGGAACCATTAGCTACCTCGATTTCAAAACTAGGCCGTGTATTTTATCATAGACAGACGATTAGTGTCAAGAGAGAAAACAACAGAAAAAAACGAAGATTGGAATCGAAGTAAAGAGAAAGGTCGACAAATATTTTCGACAATTTTCTATTTATAAAAATCCGTTAATGACTCGATTTCGATAGCATAATAGACGCGTGCATTGGTCGGGAAATGTATTATTTCCATATATTTTTGTAGTAAAATAAATCATTGCCTTACAAGCGCTCGCTAGTCATTGAAAGAGGAAAAACTCTTTAACGTACAATGTTTCTTGGATGAGACAGTATTGGGGAGTCTTCTTTTTTGCTGGTGACAATAAATAAATGCACGCTACTTGCGCGCTTGTATAGAAAACTATTCCCGAGTAATCTATGGTCACGGCACCTAATTTTCGTTTCACAGACTGGAAAAGCAGAGTCCAAGCTTTCGTTTAATCCTACTTAACTTCTATCGGCTCGCGTTATTTTTTTACAACCCCTTAAAAATGGTCAAAAACACGTTTCGTGGGTTTTTCGATGCAGTTTTTCTCGTCGAGTAAAACCAATCTACTATTTTTCAAGCCAGATATGCTTTCGTCGTGAAAAGAAACTGTGAGAGCCAGTTGTCACTTGTCTTGTCTTCTTTTAATTGATAACATGTTCTCTGCCTGTGGAAACGGTAGATAGGCGGGGCCTGTAATATCAAAGCGATGTTATAAGCTGCGCATGGCCGGAATGAGTTTTAAAGAACGTTTAAAATTTTTTTGAAAGTAGTGCAAGCTGCATTAAAAAATACGTACAGTGTGGAAATTTCCAGTTGGAAAGAAGAAGGGGCCTTGATAGATAGGCGATTTTGAGGGTATAAATGCAGCACTTTTGGTTGGCATAATTAATTCCCTTGGAAACGTCGGACCGAATTTTCTTGTCAGAGAGAAAAAAACGTCCACCGCACGAACTGCTGATAATTTCCGTGACAACCAGCAGCGGAGCCTGGATAGAACAAGCGAATTCGGTGAGACTGAATCATGATACATAAAACTGACATGATTCAAGGCATTTGTCGCTTTAGAATAGATTGAGAATTATTTAGGCAGAAAAATTGTGAATTATTGATGCATTATTGCTCAAAATACGCTGAGTAAAGCTGAATGAATGACTGCCTTTGAAAAATAGAAGAGCTGTGCTCATCGAAATTCCCTGACCCGTAGATTATCAGAATATGATTGTTTTTTAGGATTTCGTAATCTCAAGTCGTTTTAAGTCAATCATCATAAGTTGGCCGAATGTTGTTGAAATTGTTTTGCCTACTCTGCAAGCTTGACTCCAATACAGTGAATATCCACTAAGATGCATTGCGATCGGGTCTTCGGCAGACTGGTGCCAAAAATCTAAATTTCAAAGAGTCATTGAGCCGGCAGTAAGCTTATAATACACACCTTTTAGCACGAAATCGTTTTCATTGTCATTCCATTTCCAGAAATTCAACGGGAATAATATCAGCGAGCCCAAATATTTTTCAACGAAGATCCGACGTGTTGGAAATATGACAGGTGAGTTCGAAAATCGACCGAGCACGTTTTGATTCAGTATGGCAAATAATAAAAGTTATTATCGTTAATTGTTTTTTTTTTGCAGCGTCCATTGCGTTTTTCGGCTGGATGTTTCTGGGCCTGGTGACCGCGGTTTCGCTCGAACGTCCTCGTTGCTATGACGATGACTGGTGGACGTCCGGCAATGTTCTGACTGGGAAAAATACTCCGGTATTCTTCTTGAGATATAGAAAGAATCCTGATCACCGGGATTATAACCGTGGCCATTTTCTCTACCTGCAGGAGAATGTAAGCTGTCACTGCTCGGAAACGCGAAGAAAAAAAAATAACTTTATACCAATCGGAAGATCAATTTTGATACGTAATTTTGTTGACTCGTAGGCAATGGTCAATTTGGCACAACAATCGCAGTGGTCCGGAAAATCAGGTGTCACCGGAACCGACATCAGCAATGAGGTTTTTTCATGTGAACGTGTTCAAGAAATTTAGTTAACGAAGAATAAAAATTTCAATGGTTTATTTTTGTTTCTCTACAGTGTTTGCAATCCGAGGTCAATCCCAGAACGATATACCCGAAGGTCGTCGTTGTCGTTGATTACAAAATTTACGAGTTAGTAGAAAAAAAAAATTACTTTTTTCATAAACAATAATTATACAATTAGGAAAATAAATCAATCAAACGTCGTACACAATTGAATTAAAATAAAATCCGGTCGTTCGATTCAGGCGATACGAAAAGAATCTGACCAATCTGTTGAAATATTTGATGGCTGTCTGGACCGGCGTTGATCTGAACTTGAGATCACTTAACGATCCGAAAATAAGACTGAACATTGCTGGAATAGTAGTTGCCGACGTGAGTAAAATTTATTCGATGACAATCAAATAAATAAGAATATGGTAATTATTCGATCGAATGAATCGTCCAATCATCTTGCAGCGTGACAATGGACTTGGGTTTATAAACGAACGCTTGAACGGGCCCGGAGCGATGAACATTAACGAAGCTGGGAGATATTTCGGCTCATTCATAGACAAAAACGCGGACTCTTGGAAAATTCATTTCGGCCGTTATCACATTGCCGTTCTAATGACAGCGTAAGCACATCGCTTTTATACCGATACATATCTTGTGGCATCGCTAATTTTAAATATGATCTTACTTTCAAGGGAGGATACGTACTGGTCCGAAGAAGAACTGAAAGGTAAACAGATAACTTTAGATATTTGTTTACAAAGTAAATTATGATGATGATAATCAATTCACCGGTATTTACAGTATACCAATATAGCCGTAGAATTTGCGAGGACATCGACACTAAGGGCCCACCGGCGAGGATTGTGTTCACCGACGACGGAAGTTGGTCCAGAATAACTCGCGAACTAACTGACGCCGTCGCACAAAGGTGTGTTGTGCGACGCGATGATACAATTTCACGATGGCCATCCATAATCCGAGAATACGCCTTGAAATTTTGTTAAATTTCGCAGCTTCCACATTGGGTCCCCATATGCGGAACATTGGGATGTGGTGTCGAGCTGGGATAGTCGAGCGGAATACACCGAAAGAAAGCCTATTTGGGCTGAGTCAAGATTGAATCTTTTGAAAAGATCTTTAAAGTAAGTGCTGATGGATTTCTGTTATCTCCGTTATCTTCATTATCGTCGATCGATAAGGTCGAAGAATCTTAGCATCGATCGTCATCCACAATACGTTCAATCGTCCATCCTTGTAGAAGAACATTGGCGTTCCGAAATCAATCAACGATCGGACGTTACCTATAATCTTTATTGATTGTTTACTTCGACAGTGCCGCAGTGGCGTCTTGTTACAACGATAAACCCGTACTCTCATCACCGCTGCCCCGCGTATTGCCGGGAAAAATATTGGACTGTGACAATCAGTGCAAGATCGGTAAAGGAGAAAAATGCTGTGTAAGTGCAGACCTCGGAACTCAGGAAAAAGAAGATAATTTACTTCCGATTCGATGATTCGTTGATTCCTTCCGTTTGCAGGAGGCGCCGGTGGAAGAGCACTGCATGAATCTCGCATGCAAGAATCACGTGTTGGGATTTATTCCGGCGGGCTGTCAAAATAATGGAATGTACGCCGCTGATGGAACATCCTGTGGCAAAGATGGAAAGGCAAGCGGACAAAAATGATTAACCTTTTTTTACTGAGATTTGTTTAACATTGCTTATTTGACTGAACGTATATCTGTCGCAGGTTTGCTATCGCCGTAAATGCGTAGTCGAAAACGAGATACGTTAAACAGCCACGAACGAGTACGGTCTGCATAATCGGACTAAAAGCGAGGCCATTTAGCATTTTGGATCTTAGTCAACGAATAATCCGTTGTATTGTCTCGAACATTTCAGTCTAAATTTCCGAAACTTGATGTCTTATTTTTTTAAATTTGTTAATCTTTCTTAATGGTTTTAATAATTGTTATTATGTAATTGAATCGTTTTATTGTAGTAAGCTAATGATGGACATTCCAAACTCTATATTTCGATTTTGTTTGCATTTTTATATTCTTTACGGTAGTTATAGATATATCTGTGGTTTGGACACAAACGCAAATAAGTCCATAGGCAGAGTTTTCGAGATATAACGATGTTACGTCCTCGCTCCTATCTAACGCCTGCGAGCAACAAAGAGGGTGGTCAATCGTACTCGCTCCGGGCGAACAAGGGCAAATTATATCGTTTTCACGAACATGAGAATGCATGTACCTGTCACACGCGTCGACCGCTCGTTGGCTCTCAGATAGATAAAGATTAAAATTAACATTGCTTTCTATATGGCTGTTTTTATTCTTCGAAGTGCGTCAATACGATATCAGTTTTAATAGCATCGTGAAAACACGATGCCTGCGACACGGGAAACAAGTGGATATCACTTTTTTTTTCGTGAAGCATTAAAAGAATTTACGAAGGCCAATGTCAGCTACCGAACGGATGCGCAGTCTCAAACGTGCAGAAAATCACATATTTAATTTAATATTTTTAAGCGACGAGTTTAAGATAGGATGAAACGGAACGATAGGTTCGGTTAATAGATAAAGAGAAATAGTGACACTGTTTCAGAGTATAAAATCCCGGATTTTTAGCATTTATTCAGTTATTCGACAACATTTAACAGTACCGTTACTCTGTTAGAACAGGATCTCGTCTTTGCGACCACCGATTATCATTTCGGTTTGGACTTAGAATCATTTTTGCGATTGAACTTCAAATCTTTTAGGTCCATCGCTTCAATTCACGATTTGGGCATCTTAGAATCTTCTTGTATCGTCGAGCTAGCACAATTTACGCAGTCCCATTGTATCCTTTGGCCAAGTGGGTATTGACCCTCGCGCCCATTGATGTCGATCAATTAAATAACGAATAACTCGAGGCAAATCAAATTTAACTAAATAAAACTTCACCAAAAGTCAAGCAATTACGAAGGGACCAAAGAGTCCAAATAATCGGATTAAATAAATATTACCAAACGATTATAGAAAAACCAAAGAGTACAATTAATTGAATTGAATAAATATCTAAAAGTCCAAGAGTCTCTCGTAGACTGTGCTGACAGACCTTATAAGTCTACGGTGTCGGTTGTTAATTGCAAAAGACCAAAGAGTCTATTTTTCGCGAGAATACCGTAAGAATATTCTGATCTTCGGTACCTTAAGACCCGAGTGTCTTTTTCCACGTAGGTGACGAGCCGCGTGATTTATATATTGACATTATAAGCGTGGACATTCGACAAGTGAAATTGTACTGCGGATTTGAAGCGAATTGTACTACATTCTTGAGTATCAACACTGTTAAATTAACTGTGTGAACATTCGACAATTTAAATTGTACTGTGACTCTAAAGCCGAACATTAAAAATCGTTGTGTGACGTGAAACCGTTCGTGTCTCACTCATCTACCTGACCCTCAAAATCTGGTCGCTCGATCGAGTCTCAACAGGATCCAGTAAATCGCCGTTTACAAGTGGAGATCGGTTGTAATTAAACACCGCTCTTCCACCAATACCAGGTAAAAATCATTAGTTCGTACATGATAAGGCGATAAAAGGCTAACGTGAATGAAATGGCCTTGGCGTAAAAGAGAGACCACCTCTTGGTGTAATTCGTTCACCGGATACTTATGATATTCGGGTCTGGACGTAACACACGAAAATATCGAACTCATAATTTTCCACTTTCACATAGGTTCCTCCATGAGAAAGCAAAATCGAAATACCCGCACCTGCTTTGATACATTTTGATTATTTTTCGGTTTTTCGCTCAATGTCAAGCGTCGTACAGCTGCGGTACATCGTTCACTTTTATCGCAGGCTTTTCGAGTGGAAATAAGTCGCACTCGGTGGCTTTGGCGATGCAAAAACTTAATGTAAATATCTACTATTCCTATCTTCCCCGGATTGGATCCATTAGCTACCTCGATTTCAAAACTAGGCCGTGTATTTTATCATAAACTGACGATTAGTGTCAAGAGAAAAAACAACGGAAATAAACGAAGATCGGAATCGAAATAAAGAGAAACGTCGACAAATATTTTCGATGATTTTCTATTTATAAAAATCCGTTAATGACTTGATTTTGATAGCATAATAGACGCGTCGGGAAATATATTATTTCCATATAATTTTGTAGTAAAATGAATCATTGCATTACAATATTCGCTAACCAATGAAAGAAGAGAAGCTCTTTAACGTACAATGTTTATTGGATGAGCGAGTGTTGGGGGTTCTTTTCCGCTGGTAACAATGAACGCATGCAAATTTTCATTAGCTTTAATCAGAAAGAGTAACCATTCAAATCTGGTGGAAGTTGAAGTCCGAGCATCATTTTATTCAGGGGTGTGCTTTGCCCTACTTTGTACCGTGTAGACCGGAAAGCAATAGATGAAAATCGTGCGCACTTGTAGAAAAAACTATTTCCGAGTAATCTATGGTCACGGCACGTAATTTTCGTTTCACAGATTAAAAAAGCAGAGTCCAAGCTTTCGTTTAATCCGACTTAACTTCTATCGGCTCGCGTTATTTTTCTACAAACCCTCAAAAATGGTCAAAAACACATTTCGTGGGTTTTTCGACAAAGTTTTTCTCGTCGAGTAGAACCAATCTACTATTTTTCAAGCCAGATTTGCTTTCTTCGTGAAAAGAAACTGTGAGAGCCAGTTGTCACCTGTCTTGTCTTTTTTTAATCGATGACATGTTCTTTGCCCGTGGAATCAGTAGATATAAGAAAAACGATCCTTATGCTTGTAATTTTTTAGTCGTGAGTGCCTGCGACAATTACCAAGAGTCTTATCGATAGAATTTTCGTTTGCCGACGAGACCTAAGTGCGTACTTTTTCACCCGTGTACGTTTTATTTCTTAGAGAAATCAGTTTCGATACAGCTGCGAATCATTTTAAAAGTTTTCATGGTATTCGTCACTTTATTTACCTACTTTTCTCCAAATTCGTCGAATTTTTTAGTTTTAAGAAGTAATTTTCATTTTCATTCCGACGCGATAACTTACATGCAGCAGAAACACCGTTTCGATGGCAGCAATTATCGTTCCCGCGTTTCCAAACCCGTGGAGTTGATAAGAACCACTTGCAAACATACGATTCTGACCGGCTAACAGTAAAATATAAGTGTACGATTGTCGAAACCTCAGTAACAGCCGATGAGCGTAAATTTCGAAGAGTCATTAAGCCGGCAGTAAGCTCATATTACACACCTGTTAGCACGAAATCGTTTTCATTGTCATTCCATTTTCAGAAATTCAACGGGAATAATATCAGCAAGCCAAAATATTTTTCAACGAAGATCCGACGTGTTGGAAATATGACAGGTGAGTTTGTAAACCGACCGAGCACATTCCAATTCAGCGGGGCAAATAATAATAGTTATTATCGGTAATTCTTTTTTTTTTTGCAGCGTCTATTGCGATTTTCGGCTGGATGTTTCTGGGCCTGGCGACCGTGGTTTGTCTCGAACGGACTCGTTGCTATGACGATGACTGGTGGACGTCTGGCAATGTTCTGGCTGGGCAAAATACTCCAGTGTATTCCTTGAGATATCTAGGAAGGGATAGTTATTCCAACGATTTTAACGTTGGGTATAGGCTCGACCGGGAGGTTCATGTAAGCCATCACTGTTCGGAAATGCGGGGAAAAAAATTACCTTTATACCAATCGGAAAATCGATTTTGATACGTAAATTTATTGACTCGCAGGCAATGTTCAATTTGACACAAAAATCGCCGTGGTACGGAGAATCCGCTATCATCGGAACCGACGTCAACAATGAGGTTTTTTATCTGAAGGTGTTCAAGAAATTTAGTTAACAATAAATAAAAATGTCAACAGTTGATTTTTATTTCTCCACAGTGTCCACAACCCTACGTCAATCCCAAAACGATATACCCGAAGATCGTCGTCGTCGTCGATTACAAACTTTACAAGTTAGTAGAAAACAAAAGTTTGCTTTTCTCATAAACAATAATTATATCATGACACAAATATGTATGTAAAATGAATCATGAAATAATTGAACTAAAATTAAACCCGGTCGTTCGATTCAGACGATACGACGAGGATCTTTCCAGTCTGTTAGAATACTTGATGGCTGTCTGGACAGGCGTTGATCTGAACTTCAGATCACTCAACGATCCGAAACTAAGATTGAACATCGCTGGAATAGTAGTCGCCGACGTGAGTACAAGTTATTCGGTTAGAACTGAAGAAACCAAAAAATATGATCACCATTCTATCAAATGCATCGATCAATCATCTCACAGCATCCAAATGGACTTTCGTTTATAACCGAACGCTTAAACGAACCCAGAAAGGGCGACATTCGCGAAGCTGGGAAATTTTTCAGCTCATTTATAGACCACAACGCGGATTATTGGAGAAATCATTTCGGCCGTTATCACATTGCCGTTTTAATGGGAGCGTAAGCTCATCGCTTTTATATCGATACATAACCTGTGTCACCGCTAATTTTAAATATTATTTTACTTTTAAGGAAGGGTACGCACTGGCTGGACAATGATAGCAAAGGTAAATAAATTAACGAATTACTTTAGTTATGAATTTACAGAGTAAATTATGATGATGATTCGATTACTGGCATTAACAGCATTCTCATTAAGACGTGGATCTTGCAAGGGCATCGACACTACGGGCCCACCGACGAGGATTGTGTTCACCGACGACGGAAGTTGGTCCAGAATAACTCGCGAACTAACGGACTTCGTCGCGGCAAGGTGAGTCGTCTGACGGGATGGTACAATTTTACGATAGGCATCCATAATCCCAGAATATGCCTTAAAATTTCGTTAATTCTTACAGCTTCGAGATTGGATCTCCACATGCGAATCATTGGGATGTGGTGACGAGCTGGAATAGGGAAACGGAATACACCGAAAGGAAGCCTATTTGGGGTCCGTCAAGATTGAATGTTTTGAAAAGATCTTTGAAGTAAGTGCTGATAGGTTTTTGTTATCTCCGTCATCTTCATTATCTTCGACTGATAAGGTCGAACGATCGTAGCATTGATTGTCATCCACGATACGTTCGATCGTCCATCCCTGTAGGGGGATTTTTACGTTCCAAAATCAATCAACGATCGGACGTCTTCTATAATCCTAATTGATTGTTCACTTCGACAGTTCCGCAAATGCGTTTTGTTATAAAGAGAAACCCGTTCTATCATCACCGCTGCCCCGCGTATTGCCGGGAAAAATATTGGACTGCGACAATCAGTGCAAGACCAGTACAGGAGAAGAATGCTGTGTAAGTGCAGACCTCGGAACTCAGGAAAAAGAAGATAATATACTTTCGATTCGCTGATCCGTTGATTTCTACCGTTTGCAGCCGATGGAGTCGGGATACAACTGCATGAATCTCGGGTGCAGGTATCATGCATGGGGATTTATTCCGGCGGGCTGCCAAAGTTATGGAATGTATGCCGCTGATGGAACATCCTGCAGCAAAGATGGAAAGGCAAGGCAAATCGATGTTTTCAGCGCGGAAAACTTTAAACGCGACGCGGACAAAAATTATTAACTTTTTGTTACTGAGATTCGAACGTCGAACATTGCTTATTTGACTGATGGTATATTCGTTGCAGGTTTGCTATCGCCGTGAATGCGTATTCGAAAACGAGATACGTTGATAAGCCAGGAACAAGTGTGGTCTGCATAATCGGACTGAATGCATGGCTATTCGGAATTTTGGATCATCGTCAACGAATAATCCATCCTATTGCCTCGAACATTTCAGTCCGAATTCCCAAAATTTGATGTCTACTTTTTTTTCATTTGTAATTTTTCTTAATGATTTTAATAATTATTAACGTGCGATTATATTGTTTTGATATAGCAAGCTAATTGGGCATGGTTATGGTTGTGGCTAGATGGACATGCTAAGGTTCATACTACGATTCTATTTTATTATTATATTTTTTCGGCAGTCCTATATATATATCGGTAGTTTGTAAGCAAAAGTATGATAGTGCGGACAAATCGATATCAATAATTATCATTATCAGGTTACACTCCATTTTTGCTACTATTCAAAGTAAGATTTGGTAAATTTTCAATAGTCTGCAGCTTATGGATTGAAATAAACACTGTTGGATTCATTCGGTTTCGTCTAAAATTATGGGTTAATTCGGTTTTGGCTTCAAAATATGTACTCAACGAGAAAGAATACAAAATTTGCTCTTAAAGCTGTGTCAATATATCTCGAAGGCTCGTTTTCGATGTTGATTATAACTCACATCGTAAAAAAAGTATTTTTCCAAAAATTAATAATATTATTGTTATCTTTTTTTCTTATATCTGAAAAATACAAGTATATAATAAAATTATAAATCTTGTAAAATTATTGAAACCCTCCCGTCTTGTATTTATATTTTCCCACACCTCTACTCACCAATTCATTCAATACGCCCGATTGGGACCTGTGAAAGTCTTGCTTCGACGGATAAAAATTGCCTTAATCGAATCACAACCTGGTCAAAACTTTTCCAGGCCCCAAACCGTAGTCTGCCGACGCAATCAACCTGAGCCAAACCGCAATCAACGAATAATGTTTTTCTTTCAATTATCAGTCAACTTTACAATACCCTTTTATAGAATTATATTTGTTCACTGGCATGCATAATATTTGCAAGATAATTTGACGAATATACTTAAAATTAATCAAGAATAAATAATTCCTTTATAATTTCATTCGTTCAATTGCATTTTCTAATCTCGTTCACACCATTTTATTCAATCACGAATTGAAATCTGATTTATCCCATTTACTTTTTTTATTCCTTATTCTTCGTCATTATTCATCGCATTGTTACATCTTATATTTTTCAGCGATCAGTATCAATTAATTTCTATAATTTAGAGTTCTTAATCATCTTGCGTCATTCAACAAATCAATCGATTTAAATTTAAGTTACAATTTGATTTGTAATTTCGATACGTTTATCTTATTTACACTTATATAAGAGTGCGTTATCGTGCGGCAGTAATTTTTCGAGCAACTTGTCTGCCCCCGACGACACGCGTCTGGCGATTCCCCGAACAGTCCGTCTCTCGCGACGGGCAAAATCACGCGTCGAAGATTGAGTTGATCGATTGGCCCAATTACGATAGCGCGATTTGATCTATGTCGCGCGTCAATCACGTGACCGTGGGAAGGGGTCAGCATTGTTACAGTGCGGTTGTACAAACGTTAACGAACGATGAGCGCGAATTTCCAAATGACATTGCGCAGTCAGTGAGCTCATAATTGTTACTCTTTAACACGGAATCGTTTTTATTGTCATTCGACTTTCAGAAATTCAACGAGAATAATATCAGCGAGCGCAAATATTTTTCGACGAACATCCAACGTGTTGACAATATGACAAGTGAGTTTTTTAACCGACCAATCACGTTCCAATTCAGTATGGCAAATAATAATTGTCATTATCGTTATTTCTTTGTTTTTTTTTTTTGCAGCGTCCATTGCTATTTTCGGATGGTTGTTTCTGGGCCTGGTGACCGCGGTTTCTCTCGAACGTCCTCGTTGCTACGACGATGACTGGTGGACGTCCGGCAATGTTCTGGCTGGGAGAAATACTCCGGTATTTTTCTTGAGATGGAGAGAGAATATTTATGACCCGAATCCTAACTTTGCTTATAGTCTCGATCTGCAGGAGAATGTAAGCTGTTACTGCTGGGAAACGCGGAGAAAAAAATTAACTCTGTACCAATCGAAAGATCGATTTTAATACGTAAATTCGTTGACTCGCAGGCAATGGTCAATTTGACGCAACAATCGCGGTGGTTCGGAGAATCCGGTGTCATTGGAACCGACGTCAACAATGAGGTTTTTTCATATGAATGTGTTGAAGAAATTTAGTGAACGGAAAATGAAAATTTCAATTGTCAATCTTTGTTTCTCCGCAGTGTCCACAACCCGAAGTCAATCCCAGAACGATCTACACGAAGGTGGTCGTTGTCGTCACTTACAAACTTTACGAGTTAGTAGAAAAAAAAAAATGTCCTCTTTGATAAACAATAATCATATGATTATAGAGATAAATTAATCAATAAATGGAGAAATAAATTAAATTAAAATAAAACCCGATCGTTCAATTCAGACGATTCGATAAGAATCTGATCAATTTGTTGGAATATCTGATGGCTGTCTGGAACGGCGTTGATCTGAATTTGAGATCACTCAACGATCCAAAAGTGAGATTGAACATCGCTGGAATTGTAGTCGCTGACGTGAGTACAAATTATTCGGTTATAATTGAAAAAAAACCAAAAATATGGCCACCGTTTGATTGAGTAAATCGTTGAATCATCTTGCAGCGTCGACATGGACTTGCTTTTATAACCAAACGCCCGAACAGAGATGGAAAGATGGACTCTAACTTAGCTAGCGGATATTTCGCCAGATTTTTAGAAAACAACGTAGCTTATTGGAACGATCATTTCGGCAGTTATCACATTGCCGTTCTGATGACAACGTAAGCACACCGCTTTGATATTGATACATATTTTGTGCCGTCGTTAATTCTAAATATTATCATACTCTTAAGGGCGGATTCGTTCTGGCCCGACGACAGACAAAAAGGTAAATAAATTAATAGTCAATTAACACAATACTTTAGACATATGTTTACTGAATAAATTATAATGATGATAATTGGTGACACGACAACTCGCCGAAACCGAAACGCCGAGCGATAAAACGCCGATATTACTATTCGCCGACGACAAAACGCCAAAGAAAAAAGGTTAATTAGATTATTCGGGTTAGGTTTAGGTTATTGAGTTTATTTCTCTATTCTTATACTTATTGGTACTATTGAGAATGAATGACTTCATCATCATATCATATGCATAATCTATCAAAGTTTATTTGTATTTGTTGGCGTTTTGTCGTCGGCGAATAGTCGTCGGCGTTTTGGTTTCGGCGAGTTGTCATGAACTCATGATAATTAATTCACCGGCATTGACAGCAATCCAGTATAGCCGTACGGCTTGCGAGGACATCGACTCTAAGGGCCCACCGGCGAGAATTGTGTTCACCGACGACGGAAGTTGGTCGAGAATAACTCGCGAACTAACGGACGCCGTCGCACGAAGGTGTGTCGTCTAACGAGATGGTAAAATTTCACGATAGCCACCTAAAATCTCAGAATATGCCTCGAATTTTTGTTAATGCTTACAGCTTCCAGATTGGGTCCGGACGAGCGGCCCGGATTGATTGGGATGTGGTGTCGAGCTGGAATAGTCGATACAACCAAAGGCAGCCTATGTGGGCTGCATCGAGATTGAATAATTTGCAAAGCTCTTTGAAGTAAGTGCTGATGGTTTTTCGTCATCTCCGTTATTTTCATTATCTTCGACCGATAATGTCGAACGATCGTAGCGTCTATCGTCATCCGCAATAAGTTCAATCGTCCATCCTTGTAGGAGAATTTCGACGTTCCCAAATCAATCAACGATTGGACGTCTTCTATAATTCTAATTGATTGTTTACTTCGACAGTTCCGCAACGGCGTCTTGTTACAACGAGAAACCCGTAATCTTATCACCCCTGCCCCGCGTATTGCCGGGAAAAATATTCAATTGCAACAGTCAGTGCAAGATCGGTACGGGAAAAAAATGCTGTGTAAGTGCAGACCTCGGAACTGAAGAAAAAGACGATAATCTACTTTCGATTCGCTGATCCGTTGATTTCTTTCGTTTGCAGGGAACTGTTACGAAAGATCACTGCAAGGAACTCAGATGCAAGTACTATGCATTGGGATTTATTCCGGCGGGCTGCCAAGGTGGTGGAATGTACGCCGCTGATGGAACACCCTGCGTCGAAAATGGAAAGGCGAGTCGAATTGACTTTTTCAGCGCAAAAAAACATTTAACGCGACACGAACGAAAATTATTAACCTTCCGTTACTGAGATTCGTTTATCATTGCTTTTTTGACTGGTGGTTTATTCGTTGCAGGTTTGCTATCGTCGTGAATGCGTAGTCGAAAACGAGATACGTTGAAAAGCCACGAACAAGTGCAGTCTGCATAATCGGACTGTAAACGAGGCTAATTAGAATTTTGGATCTTCGTCAACGATCGATCCGTCGTATTGTCTCGAATATTTCAGTCCGAATTCTCAAAACTTGATGTCTACTTTTTTTATTTGTAATCTTCTTTAATGATTTTATTGATTATTAACATGCAATTGAATTGTTTCAACATAGCAAGCTAATGATGGACATTCTAAGGTCCGATAAGGTACGATTTTTTTATATTATTATATCACTTTCGTCAGTCCTAGATAAATCTGTGATTTGGAAGCAAAAGCGAATATATTGTTATAATTATATATTATATATTATAATTATATAGTTGTATATGTTCACTGGTGCGCATGATATTTGCAAGATAATTCGACGAATAAACTTAAAATCAATCGAGATTAAAGAATGTAAAAATTCACAATCGGGCTACTGAATGTCGTCATACAGCTTCTGCACGCTCACACAACGTTGATATCAAAAGAACCCGTTGAGATTTTTTGATTTCCTTTGGATAGTTCGAGAGCTCAAGTCTAAACGTTGCATTCAGAATTTTTTTCGGCTCAAGGAATAAAGTTCCTATCTTCAGCCATGGGACAAAGTTAAGGGAAAAAATTTGGTTGAAATCGGAAGTATTTTTTTCTCTTTATCTTCTGATAACTCAACATACAGAAGCCGAAATCTACTCAATTAGTATTCACTTGTCGCAAAATTGAGCAAGCTTTACATTGATTCACATAGGAAGTATGTAGCTTCATTTTTAAGGGAGCTGCCATATTTCAAAGTCGCGAATAATAATCGAGAGACGTTCACGGTCGAAAAATCGGATTTTCTAAATTCTTCACCGTCGGAACTTTAAACTTTCGTAACTTCGATCCACACCCGGTTGTCCAACCCGGTGAATGCCCCACAATACCAAAGAAATCATGATAATCCGATTAGACGTTTTTTCTTCTTGTAATATCGAGGCCGAAGCTTTGCTTTATCGACGATGTGTGGGAAATACATAATCGCACAGTGTCGGGGTTTGGTTTACTCTCACGTTCACGCCCGATCAATCTATTCGGGGCCATCCGAGTTTAACCAACGTTTGTCTCGTTATCCACCTCACAAGCCACGAATTAGCGTATCACAACCGCAGCCACGTGCCAAAACGCATGCGACACGGAGCCAAAAGATAGCACGACCTCGACAACGGCACGTGCGAGCGAAACCGATCTGGCACCATCGCCACGTGACCGAGCGTGCGACTCCGGATGATGCTCACACCCCAGCCCTAAGCGTGATACTTCACGGGGTAATTGACCGATAATTGACATACAATTGCGAATCTAATTCATCGATCAAACGATGGTTTAATAAGCATGGGAATAGACGTCACTGTTTTTTTTTTTTTTTTTCAACACGTCTCAATTTTTCTGTGAGATGTTCTCACGAAAATATATAGAATATAATATTATATTCGAATGTACTAATCAGTATTCCGGTACTATTAATATTTTTATATTGTTGTTGTAGTGACATTTATTATAATATAATATTTTATATTATGTTTTGGTGAAAATATCTCCAAAAAAAATGTAGGTGTGTAAAAAAGAAAAAGTATGGAGTATTCACAGACTTATTAGGCTGGAGTTTGATATAATTCATTAATAAAATAATACTATCAAATAATATTGAGCGATATACATAATCGAATAATTAATGAATTCTATCTTATAGAATTTCATAGAATTCAAATTTTAATAGTTATTGAAACTATCCCATTCGAATAAATTAAATAAATTTATTTCACAAGAAGTAGTAGTTATTGATTCTATGAAATTTTGTAAAATGATAACAAATAGGATTGGAGTATTTAATAATTCAAAATATTTACGCATATACTTTGCGTTCAGCAGATGTTTTTTCTTCCGATTTTTACATGTAAGTCCGGCAATCTGAATGATGCAGCGTTGAAAATCATCGATCGGTCAACGATTTATTGACGCACCGGATATGGTTTGTCCGCACAGTTTGTCCGCGGGATATTTGTCGCTGTCTGTTGAGATTGCTTACCAACGGGGCCCGTTTGCCGAATGTTTGCTAACACGTGATGCGCCCTCGGCGAAAAAGCTTTCAATTAGCTCGCCATCCCTTTTAATGCAATTGAGCCACTGAATAAATTTACATTTGTACTAAACAGACATCACAAATTCTTTCGTTCGCCTCGACGATTGCTTTCTCGTAATAGAAGAAAAGACTTAGTAAGTTTTGCCTCGAAACCGAAGAATGGACTTGCACTAAATCATATCTGAAGCCATCAATTGAAAACCAAATAATAGGTAAATTATTTTCAAATTCAATTTTCGATACATTTTTTGTAATCCAAGTATTATTTGAATCTAGTTCCAAACAGATACGTCGTATCGTTTTATTTTATTTTTTTTCCTATTTTTTCCGTAAACAAAAGCACTTTGGCGTCGCACAAAGAGATTCGATCCTCGTCGTCCGACGAGACTCGAATCGCTCTTATAATCTTCGCTGTATTGCATGCAACAGTACGTCATGGGGATGCTCCTCGCGTCCCCAGAGTTCTGATCGCACAAGATTCGAAGTCCCCTGCAATAAAATCGGTTGCAATAGAACGAACCCCCCCATGTCTCCTCGTCGAACGATCTAACGCATAGCCACTCGAGAAACCCATCTAGATAACGACTCGACGATACATCGTACCGAGTGGCTTTGATGAGAATCAACCCATGTCGGCTAGGTAGATACACGACACGAAATAATATCGTTTATAGCTTATAGCATTAAACAGAATGTTTTTTCTTGTATTAAAAAAAGGCGTAATAATAATAATAATCAAATTTTCGAAATAGAGGATAGAATTAGCTGCATCGATTAAAATTTATTCGGTATATCATAATAATACTGATAATAATAATAATAATAATAATAATAATAATAATAAAAGAATGATAATAATAATGATAATAATAATATTAATAATAATAATAATAATAATAATTAAATTTTGAAACTAAGAGGAAAGAGATCGATTAAAATATATTCGGTACATCGTGACGTCGAGATGAGGAGCCGAATTGTAAAGATCCGCAGCCTGCAAAAAAGTTGCGGATGGCGATTCTACGAGAGACCGGCAAGGGTGGCGAAGGGGCGAAGGGGCGAAGGGTAAGCCAGGTGAAGCAACCGGAGCGTGTAACGCCTTTTGACGTTAACGCCAGGGTCCTTATCGTCGGACTCTTTCGCTTACGCCATTCACCGCGTACCGCATGCCCACGCTCTGCCGACTTCGTATTCCGTTAACGCACTTCAACAATGCCAAAGATAATCCGTCACATTAACTACCCGGAAACGTCTCATTACCATTATATTTTCACTGCAGTGCGTGGTTGCAGCCCAAATGCAATTATATAACAGTAAAATTGCACTTTGCTGTTTTTCGTTCATTTGTACTTTGTTTCTGATGATCGAAGTGGGCTGACATCTCAACATTTTACATTTTATCGACGCTTAACATTTTATTTTCATCAACGATCGCATAGTCAAAATTCATTTATATTTTTTATTATCTTCCATAATAATAGTAATTATTATTATTAAAAACATTATTATTTAAAAAAATGATAATAAGTTATAACAATAAATAATCAATTGTACAAAATTATATTATTATTTTCTCTCAGAGAAATAATAATAATAATAATAATGATAATAATAATGATTATTATTATTAATAATAATAATAATTGTTATCATTACATTATTATTATTATTAATAATAATAATAATTGTTATTATTACATTATTATTATTACGAGAATAATAATAATAATAATTATTATTATTATTATTATTATTATTATTATTATTATTATTATTATTATTATTATTATTATTATTATTATTATTATTCTCGTAATAATAATAATGTAATAATAACAATTATTATTATTATTATTTCTTGGAGAAAAAAAACCTATAATTTCTTAAAATTTATTATTTATCATGTTACAACTTATTATTATCATTTTATTTTTGTTTTTGTAAGGATTAGACATTCGTACGTGCGGAAAACTCTACGGACGAAACACGATGACTGCGAAGGATGGAAAATGTCGGTTATTCCCGAGAGGATTGTACGAAGTACGGTGGAAGAGCCCATTCCGTCTCCCGAGAGAATCCTCGTGTATTACGTTGCTCCGGCAGCCGGCACGTTGTGCACAACCCTCCGGACGAAAACGATCATTATCGTTTTAGAACTCGCCACGAACGAACATTTTTTTCGGACTCCCTCCGAGTGACGCATAGTTTTGTAGTAGAATGCTTTCTATTAACCACCGTGGATCTGAGGACTCGGAAGCTGATTTGCCACCACTAACGTGCCCCTTCGGGCGTAGCAGCGACAGTGGCGCGGTAACGCGATAACAGAAGGGGGCGAGAAGTGGGAGGGGGGCGGATCAATGAAATTCGGATTTGAAGGGAAGCGAATGAGAAGTCTCATTACTTTTTCAAGAATTTATCCGTCCTACGGAGACGTCCCGATCGATCTAGGATTTATAATTATAAATTTAGATTCAGATATGGCACAGCCAGTTTGATAAAATCTCTGTGACAATAATCCCCCATTCAATATTGATTGCATATTTCTTTAAATAATTTTGAAAAACAAATCAAAAAATTGCTCACAACGAGATGGTAAAATTATTACTCTACGATTACTTGAAATTATTATATCAAATTATAGATTATGAGATTATTCGGATTACATTCAGTGAGGCAATTTCAACGCTCGATTATTATTATTATTATTATTATATAATAATAACATTATATAATAATAAATATTATTATTATATAATAATAGTAGTAATAAAAATAAACAATAATAATAATAATGAAAATAAAAATAAAAATAATAAACAATAATAAATAATATATGATAATCAATCAAATTGAATAGCAAACGCGGAACAAGTTTCAAGTTACACGCCGTCTATTTTTCGTCAAAGAAGCCACTGGCCGTCGCGCAAAGTAGCGCAACGAGAACGCGTACGAGATTCACGCATTAGACGAGATTCAACCGGTAACTCGTATAAATAATATGTACCGTTACATGACGTACTGTTGCAGATGTCCATCGCGACCGTGGCTGTTGAGTCGTTGGGCCGCGTTTCGAATTAACGTATCCGAGCACTTCGGTATCGAGTGAAGCATCGCACAGCCCAGTGGACCATCGTGCTGTACTCAAAACAGTTGCCGACCTCTTGGCAACTAAAATAATAAACATCCCCAACGATTAATATAAAACGTGCACGCGTCGCTGGACTCTTCTTTATCGTTCGAGTGGCCGGTGCACGGTACAACGAACGAATCATCCGGTACTCAACATTACGGGGCCGACCGTTCATTGTGTGTATTCACGGGGAAATGTAAAATGTTATAACGAAAAAAATGTATAACACACGTTTCGTTTTTTTATTATTTATTATTGTTGTGTAGTTTAATTTATTCATTTGATTTATCATTTCTTTTTTGAGGATCAATTGATGTATCTTTTTTTTTTGATAAATACAATTAATAAATATTAAATGCAATACAATTTTGATAAATACAATATAACCGGATGATGTCATTTTCGAAATACATATAATTATATTATCAATATATATAGTATTAGGCTGATTCTAATTTGTTCGTTCCATTCATAAATTGCAGGACTTTCTCCACAGGAACGGTGTAAGCGTGGAACGAGATGACCCATATACGTCCATTCTTTTGGTAAAAATGAGGTCCACACCCGTGTTAATTCCACATGGTTTTGGATTTTTCCGGGAATAATTTCCCCCGTTAATATAGTTATCGAAAAATTCACAAATTGGGAACCTTCGGTTCATAAGAACGGATGATTAGATTAGAAAAATCAAATTAGGCCCAACAATTTTATTATAATTTTTTTTTAAATTGATTGATACCCCGGCGTGATCAAAATTCGAAAATGACGCATAAAGAACCACCCCAATATACGTGTAACATAACCATAAATATTTTAACAATTACAACATTATATGATATTCCATTCATCAAAATTCTAATACATACACATATAATCTTCCAAGAGATTGAGAAATTTTCTATCCGGTGCATAATAAAAGTCTAAACATACTCATACATATTACGCTTTCCATCTACCTTATTCTCATTTTAATTCCAAATATACACGTATACATATCTTTTTTTTTTGCGTTAATCCTTGCAATTCAGACAAAGTCTATGAAACTGTCGCGAAAGTGCAACCCCTGACAGCGAACGGTCACCCCTCTGCCAGTAACAGCGTCGCCCTCTGTTATCTCTCGTGCTCTTTCTATTTCTGGTACACGTATCGGATGCGAGTACGCGCATCACTGTCGGCGACAGGGTACCTGCCCCAATTCTCCATTCCCCGGGGGGATGAACGTCTTTACGGACGAACGCCTGCGGAGAATGGAACGTACGAGACACACTCGCGAGTTTCGCCGCTGTGCTTCGGCCCATCCATGGGCAACAACGTGCGCCGCATCATTGTACGCGCGCGGTACAGTCGTGTGCATACGTCCGGGACACGGGGGCCGCACGGGGGTCGTACGAAAACGGGTTTGCAATTGCAAACGGGTGCGCGGGAGACAGTCGATTGCAACCCGGTAATCCCTTTCCCTATGGATAACGAACTCGAATGAAGCCCACGGCTCCCAATCGCTCGCGCTAACGAGATCCTAATGCGATCGTGCTTAATGATATTTAACGAATTATACTTCATACGCACCCGGTACGGCTTATCGCCACGTTGAAAATTTTTGCAGGCACATTTGTTACTGATTTATTCTTTGTTCGAAAGCAATTGACGATTGAAATTTGAAAAACAAACATGAGATTTAACGAATTATGCTTTGTATGATTTTTATTCATATTATGTACGATTACTTTATAAGGTTTGAACGATTTGTCGTCACGTTGACATTTTTCATTGGCGAATTTGCTAGTGATTTATTTTTTTAAATAATTTTCTTAATCGCAATTGATAATTAAAATTTGAAAAAAAACATGATATTTATAGAATTATGGTTTATATGCACCCGGTACGTTTTATCGCCACGCTTAAATTTCATGTAGGCACCGATTACTGATGACTTCTTCACTGATTTTATTTAGTTCTCTGCTTATTTATTCTTTCTCATTTTCTAAAACCCATTTAACAAATGAAATTTGAAAAAAAAGCCACTAACGTGCGAATTAATTTGCAAAACTATAATAATGTAAATTTCTGGATGCTAATAAAATTGTGATAACCGAATATCAATTCAAAGTAAAAATGATAAAGGACAACGCGAAATGCCTTTTTATTTCCCATCTTAAAATTTTCCCAGACTTCTCCGATAAAGATCGTATCAAAAGGAGTAACCATTTTCAGGTTCCCTTGTCGAGTACGCGATGGAAAAAAAAACTTTGGAAAAAAAAGAAAGATTGGACAGGCTGAAGCTTCCGGTCGATCGACCCCAGCGTGGGATGGGCGGAGCCTGAAAAATGAATCGGGTGCGAAAATCCCTCGTTTTGTGTAAAAAAACGAGGATGAGACGGAAAAAAACCGTCTATAGATGATTTGAAAAGCGAGAAAAAGCGCGAACGAGTAGGCGTACGATCGCCATCCGCGCTTCTTCTTGTTTCCGTCTGGCAGCTGGGGCACAAGTGAACCGTGAGTAAAAACCCCGAGCAGCACCGGCAACAGCTTCAACGAAATCGAAATCAAATTTCCGGAAGACCGAGTTTGTGTTACGCTAATCGCACGGAATATTGATCAGGTGTTTACTCGCGCCTGTTTGACCCTGCATTAGAGCAATCGTCGGACGACGGATAATTCAATATTTCTCGTATATTGCAAGGTAATGAGTCGAAAGATGAGTGTAACACGGTGCATTCATTTTTTCCATGATGTAATTCTCGGTACGTATAAGTTGGCGTTAAGTACGTAATTTAAACTTCAAATGATTAATTTTATGTCATTATTATTATTGGATTTTTTAGTTTTTCTGTCGCACTACTCGAGTCTTAAAATCGTAAGAAATATTATATAAATGAAAGAGAATGTTGAGATCACTGGCAAAGGTTGAAATCGCCCAATTTTTAAGCGCAAAGAAATTAAAATCTTGTCCTTGACTATTTTTTTATGATAACAGATTCCACGAAAACCTTCGCAGTGATGGAAAAAATATTTCAAAAGAACTTTAAACGATGTTAAAAACTTTTTGGCTTCAAATTTTGATACGATGATAATTTTTCATTTTATATTCCTTTATTGTTACACTATTCAAAAATCTTATTGCTTCTAAATAAATACGGATATAAATAATTCTCGTATTTCAATTATAATTCATCCCTCATTCGTCTGTCATATGGAGAATGTTTTACAATGATAAGAATAATTTTTTTATTTTATGCTTTTTATTTTTTATTGTTGCAATATTTAAAATTTTCGTTCGATCGATCATTAGCCTGCAAAATACAACTTTCAACTCAACATTCCTCCCCCACCGTGAAATATCGAGCTGACCATGACGATAACACGAATAACCGCCATCGAAACACGCGACGATCATCAAAAAAAAAAAAAAAAAACCAACCCCCCTCTCTCCAAAGTGTGCTTTAGCTGTCACGGATTTCGAAGGATTACACGTCGATTACAAGGATTAATTTTAAACTTGCTCACTCGACGGGTCGCGCTGTCTGGTACATCACTCTCGCTTGCTATATATAACGTTACCGAGCATCGGGATGCAAAGGGTCGTGCGCGCACGAGGCAGCGCAACCCTTTGTGGGTTACTCCATGGTTTTACAATCACTCATCCGTGCTGTGACACGTTAAAGGGGTTGCAAAGTTTTTTTTGCCTTGAAAAGAAAAAAAAAAGCGGATTACTTTCTCGCTTTTCATCTCTCTCGCGCAGCATCTCTCGCTCCCTCCCGATCTCTCTTTGATTTTTATCCTCGAAAGGAGATGATGGATGAATCGATAGTATCGATGGAACTTTCGACTACCTCCCCCCGTCCTCGTGCTCCTCCCATCCCCGTGCATGACCACCCAAATGCGGCAGTTCACCCTTTTCTCGTTTGCTAACTGCATTGCGCTTCGCGGTTTCACGCACCTTCCATCGTTTGACCTATTCTCGTTTTAGATTTTTTTTCTTCGTTCCTTTTTTGTCCAAGTGCTTCCTCTCGTGTGCGATTTTCGCGTGTCACTGTTTACGTCACGGTCCACCCTATCCAGGTCCATCGTATTTGAGTATGTTGCTCGTTAGAGATGCGATTTTATGTCAGAGGTTACAGAATGCGATTTTTTAAATGCGATCGTATTCAGTGACTCAATAGGAAATGAAAAATTTGAATTTGCTACTCGTAGGGAAGAAAAAAGGCATTCTAAATGCAAAACGGGATGTTTTATATACTACGCATATTTATTAGATGTGAGTGACTGATATGAGCATGTTTATGCTTCGTATTGAAGCGAATAACTAATTACAAATTTTTGATCGAGTCGAAATATTTAATAACTGATGAAATTTCTCTCTTTGGTTTTTCTTTTTATTCTGCAGGATTCATGTAGCGTGTCGTATAGCCCTTTAAAGACCCTCTACGAGAAACAAAATTTAGAACATAAATTATCATAGGGAAATATGGTAAAAAATATTCACCAATTATCAGACAATAAAAAAATTATCAATAAAAATACTATAAAGTATAAATAAAAAATTGAAATCAATAACAATATTATAACTATAATAATATTTCCCGATATATATACATAGACATATATATATATACTGAAATATATCTACAAAAATCTACCGTCGAACGAAGATCGAATTCGTGATGATTAAAAATATCTGCGAATGATTCCGACTAAATTATACGTTGGTGATTCCGGTTGAATTGCCAAGAAGAAGCGGGTGAGGGGGGGGCGGAATGAGGTACATTCTAGGTGCTCGTAAAATCGGCGACCTCCCCTCCATTTCATACCCGATGGCTGTTGCAACGCAACGTCGACAGGGCTATATAGATGCCCCCGGCGCTTTTTCTACTATGAATGATGATGTATGGATGTTGGCTATGGGTGCTAGGGGCACGGTAAAGGGTTCCATTGTGTCCGGGGCACCCCTAACGGGCCCGTACAACGACCCTCTCACCCACCCCCCCTTACCCCTACCCCCAATTTCATCCAGGGGTGGCTCCACCACGTGAAATATTACCTACGCGAGCAACAAACTACATGCGCACTGTATAAATCCTGCTACATGCTACGTACACTATTCTTATGTATACTTTTCGGTACAGCTCTTCAGGGTCCGAGCCCTCGTGTGGCTTGCGCCTATATTACATATATATAGGCACACACACATATATATATAATGCCATACCCAATTTTTTTTTAACACATCCTTCGCATCAATCTTCCCTTTTGATATTTTCCTTCAAATTTATCTATCGTATATCATCGCAACGCAGCGCCCCGCCGGATTGTCGCGAGCCATTGAAAAAAATAACAGCAAAAAATGAAAATTATGATTAAAAAAAAAAAAAAAAAACGTTCGACGGCGCGAACTCCCAGCGATTTATTCAAATCGCAATCGTGAAATTCGAGAAGGTCGGAGGTACGTTCGTTCCGTCGAGGGTGTATGAATTCGCGAAATAATGCAAATTCAAAGGTTAGTACGGTGTAATTCGATCCTCGAATCGAAAGGATAAAGGATAGACTCGCGCACCCTTTGAATTTTCCTCGGGAACAAAAACAACGAAACAACGAAAAAAAGAAAGAGATTGAAGAAGAAAAAAAATCAACCGCAATTAATAGGGCCTGAAATCGGACACTCGAGCTGGTAAAGTTCGGTTGTTCCAGGTTGTATGTTTTTGCGATGGAAGCACAGCATATGCAAATCGCATCGGACACGGTTTTGGAAATTGAACGTGGATTCGGGGTGCTCGATGCAATTGCAGTACGGAAGAGCACGGGGATAATCTTTCGGATGGGCTGACAATGGACCGCGCGACTCGTGTTGGGTATGACAATAGGAAATAATAAACCGTGATAAATAGCCGAGTAAATAGGCAAAAGCAAAGAGATGACTGCGCTACCAGTGGTATTAATAATAATAATAATGATAGGAATAATAATGATAGGGATAGAAGGGGTTGGTACGGTGGCTCCGAAGCTATCTTTAGTCTCTCATCTCTCTCGCTCGTGCTATTTTTTTTTTTTTTCTATTCTAGAACAAATACGCGGGCTTCTCCGTAGGCAAATAACGTTGGTCGAAGGGTTGAATATCGGTCGTCGACGTTATGCGTTACGTGTCGAGCGGAACCCCATTAAATTTACTCGACAACGATCGCGTCATTTACATTTGCACATCGGCACATTTGCGTATTTCATTATATTTGTCCTACTGTACCCGTGCTTTTGGTGAACCGGGGAATAGGAAAGTTATTCTCGTGAATTTGATTTTAACCGACTTTGAAAAAGGAGGAGGTTCTCAATTCGAGGTGGATTTTTTGTGTGTGTATGTTACGCGATGACTTCGCCGATTGTGAACCGATTTTGATGATTCTTTTTTTATTGGATAGGTTATATTTTGAGGTTGGTCCTGTTTAATTTTTTCGTTATTTATTTTATTTTATTACGTTATTTATATAGATATGCAAAA
This sequence comes from Sussaba pulchella, assembly GCA_963971145.1. NCBI lineage: Eukaryota > Metazoa > Arthropoda > Insecta > Hymenoptera > Ichneumonidae > Sussaba > Sussaba pulchella. The sequence goes on from OZ020165.1 coordinate 16,935,858, forward strand.
GTGTCGGAGTCCGCGCTGATAATACGCTTCTTCTTCATCTTCGTCAATTCGAAGTTTCATTCGTTCCCAAATACAAATAAATAAATAAAAAAACAAATAAATAAATAATTAAATAAATAAACAAATAAATAAATAAATAAATAAATAAATGAATAGAAAAAGAAATGAATATATATATGCTTATAATTAAATAAATAAATAAATAAATAAATAAATAAATAAATAAATAAATAAATAAATAAATAAATAAATAAATAAATAAATAAATAAATAAATAAATAAATAAATAAATAAATAAATAAATAAATAAATAAATAAATAAATAAATAAATAAATAAATAAATAAATAAATAAATAAATAGAAAAAGAAATGAATATATCTATGCTTACGCGCCCAAAAGCTTCACCGTCGATCGAATTTCAATAGAGAAACGATGTTGATGATGACGGGCAGTTAAAATATTTCCCTGCAAAAATTCAAATCGAATCGCACAGCCGCCGCGGCGGATATGATCCTTGCGATGAAATATGTAATTTGCGCGGGCGCGGGTCAATAGTCAGAAGCACACGTTGCCTATGGCGACGAGAATCTCTCTCGGCTCGTCGCGACGCGATCGCGAGGCGCGGGCGCGCGAGTCCGCGCCTTGTCTCGCTTCGCGCCGGAACAGACGTCCGGGTCGCTTCCACCTCCGGGATCGTCCTTGTCGCGATCCCCGCGAGGGTCGTTGCATCCAGAAGCCCGTCGAACTTCTTCGATAACGTCGAAGACGTCGCGCCGCGATTCGCAATTTGTGAAACTTGTGTGCTTCGTTCATCGCGGATACAAAGTTAGCGAATAACTTTGTGCCTTTTATCATCGTCGAGGTAAAACGATTTTTGATCGTTTTATTGATTTATTTATGTATTATAATCGAATTGATTTCTCGTTTTTTTTTTTTCAATTAATTAATTTTTTTATTATTATTATATTGTGGTACAGGAATGTTGGAAAGATTAATAATGAAAATTGACAAGTATAACGTAGGACTCTTAAAGTTGACTGTGCATAGAGATTCGTATTTTTGGCTGAGTGACGAGAAATTATTTTGGGTCTAGCTTCTATAATACGCCGGGTTTTGTAAAAAAAAAAGTTATGACAGTTCTCGTATTTGAAGAATGTACTTTCAAAAAACATCTAACCAAATTTTAACCCAATCAGACGGTTTTAATTTTCTGAAAGATCAGTTCAAAACTCATATTTTGACGTGCGGACGATTGAATTTTGATGTTTCGACTCCGAGAAATCCGGCATTTGAAAACATTTTTGAAAATTTGTTACTAAAAAAATAATGACTATAAAAATCTAGAAAAATTATTGAACGTTGTTGTCATAAAGTACTTTGAAAATTTCATCCCATTTGGAGGCCCATCGGGCCAACAGTGATCGATTGCCAATGCCTCGTCTCTTTACCTCATTTAATTATTAAAAAAATGTTATTTCCTTTTCGAATCTTTTACGATATATTATTTTCCAAGAAAACATTCAAGCCGCCCGATTGTCTTCGGTCATTAATCACGTATGGCGTTAGCAGGGATTCTGCCACATGTGTGAAATCGCGTCGAAAAAAACTCGTAATTTCCACGTCGAATCGCCGCATCTTACAACAGCGTGCAGCTTGCGTCCGAACGTTCGAGAGCTTTCAGATCTATCGCGACGGAGAAAACCTTCAGAGAAATATATCATATTCAGTGAAAATTTCAGGTTCTTTGCTCGAGTCGAATAAAATCACAAACCGCGTTTCGTCTCCTCAGAACTTCTCGCTAACTAAATCACGATTAATCCAAAATTCATTCAAGTTTTCCAATTTAAACGAAAAGAATTATTTTAGAATTATTATAATATAGAATAAATAAGAAATAAAACATTTAAAAGAGGCCGTGAGGAAACTTTTTTACTAAATAAATTAAATACAGAGAAATAAATATTGAATAAGATTAATAATCAGATTATTATTGATTAATTGATTGATTAAATTAAGATTATTGATTTAAAAGATATAAATGAATTAACTTTTTTTTTTAATCAGTTGACAATGACAAGAAAAGAAAAGGAATCCGAAATGGCGAATTCCAAGACCCCGGCGAAAATTTGTGACAGTATAAAGTGCGACGACGAAACATCGATTTGGAATCTGAGGTTACTAAAAAATTCTACGAACGTACTCTACACAGGACTTTGCATGGTCCTGGACGTGGTTGAGGAACGCGGATTGTCCGACATCGATCTCAAATGGGGAGATCCCAACGGTTGCCACTTTCCCTTGATTCACGGAATGGAACGACCATCGTTACCCATCATGATCGTTATTTACACCGTAATGTGGATGGGAGCTTTTGGAATAATGTTGGGTTTTTGCTTCAAACTCGCTTGCGCGTGCTTCGCCATTCCTTACTGGTACATATTATTGCTCGACAAGAGTTTTTGGAACAATCACTCTTATCTCTACGGTATCGTCGCTGTACTGCTCAGCGGAACCGGAGCCAATCGATATTTGTAAGTTCGATGCTTATTAAATTACAAACAAATCCTTGTTAAATGAAGAAACCGAGATTTGCATGAATCGTTGCATTATCATTTATTTATTTATTTATTTATTCCTTTATTGATTTATTTATTTATTTACTTATTCATTCATTCATTTATTTATTTATTTATTTATTTATTTATTTCTTTATTGATTTATTTATTTATTCACTTATTTATTCATTCATTTATTTATTTATTTATTTATTTATTCATTTATTTATTTATTTATTTATTCATTTATCCATTTATTATTATTATTCATTATTATTTATTTATTACATAATAATTATTGTTATTCATTTATTTATTACAGCGCGGTTGATGCAAATATTTCTAGGGAAAAGGAAACTAGCGTACCTTTGTGGAATTATTTCATATTGAAATTTCAATTTTTCGCTCTGTATTTCATCGCCGGACTGAAAAAATCGAGCTGGGAATGGCTCGAGGGTTTCGCAATGACGAATCTCTCAAGACATTGGGTATTCGATCCCTTCAAGTAAGTTCGATACTCGAACTGCTATCTCTATTCCACATTTGTTAGTACATTTTGTGATCAATAAAAAATCAATCAATGAATTAACCGCGATATTTGATTAAACCACAAAAAATTTTATTGGTTTTTTTCAGAACATTTCTATCTGTCGAATTAACAGATTTCCTCATAGTTCATTGGTTCGGATTTATATTCGACCTGACGATCGGATTCTGGATGTTGTTTCCGAAAACGAGAATTCCTGCGATGGTATTCTGCACGGCGTTTCACATGATGAATTCCAGACTCTTCAGCATAGGTAAAATATTGGAAAGAATAAACCCTAGATTGGTCACCATATGCGATTTTAGTCACCTTATGAGAGAAGCTACTTTAATTCATTTCTCGACAATTGTTCGAGCGATTAATTTGAAACTAAGCAAAATCAATCTATTGATCCTAAATCTTGATGATATACATTTTTCAAATTTACGGCGATTTAGTTCTTATCGTTTTGCAACAATTGACGTCTGCAGAAGCTGTTTTCCCATAAGCGACCGTGTTGAATTCATAAATTTATAACTAATTAATTATCTCGTGAAAAATTCTGAAATAATTCATGGATTATTATTCCATCACGAACTACCATTCTTCAAATTTTCAAGAATGGAGGCGAATTTTTAATATCCATCCAGTAAGATCTAAACAATAAGAATCCTCTAACGTATCAACGATGAATTTCATCAAAATAATGATAATGATAATGACAATATATCAATGATAATATTCAATGATAATATAAAAATAATGATAATTATTTTCAGGAATGTTTCCGTACGTTTGTCTGGCAACGATGCCCTTATTCTGCAACGTCGATTGGCCAAGAAAGATAATTGCCTGGTTCACCGGAAGTTCGATATATCTCTCGAGTCGCGAGACCTGTTCGGCATCGGAAGAAGCTCGCGCGGATTTCAATGCAATCCGAGATCCCGAAAAGAATACAAAGCGGGATGAACGAGATGCGGATGAAAGTACGATCGGAAGTTCGCCAACATCCGCTTCCCCCGATGTTTCTCGTTCCGAGAACCTTCCACCGCCGGACCGGCACACGCTCGCAAACGAAGATGAACATCGAAACGGTTGTTCGACCGGGAACGAAAAAAAATTCATCGCTTGGAGACACAAAAACGGAGCGAAAAAAAAAATTCACCGAGTCACGAAGAAAAATAAATTCGTCGTTTCGATTCTTCTGCTGCACATTGCTTTGCAATTTTTTCTGCCGTACTCGCACTTCATTACAAAGGTGTGTAGGTACATGGTTTTGTTTTAAGTTGAGTTGGACCTCCGAGTCACCATTTTCATGTAGAACATGCAAATAATAATAATAATAATATTAATAATTATTATTATCAGTATTATGAATATAATTATTATTATTATTATTATTATTATTATTAGAATTATTAATATAATAATAATAATAACAATAATAATAATATTAATAATTATTATTATTATCAGTATTATGAATATAATTATTAATATAATAATAATAATAATAATAATAATAATAATAATAATAATAATAATAATAATAATAATAATAATAATATTAATAATTATTATTATTATCAGTATTATGAATATAATTATTATTATTATTATTATTATTATTATTAGTATTATTAATATTATAATAATAATTATTATTATTATTATTATTATTATTGCCGAATATAATAATAATAATAATTATTATTATATATTATTATATTATTATTATTATTATTATATAATTATAATATTATCTAATATAATAATAATTATTATTATTATTTAACAGGGTTACAACAATTGGGTGCCAGGCCTGTACGGTTATTCGTGGGACATGATGGTCCATTCCTGGGACATTATACTCGTGGTGATAAGAGTCCACGACAACGTAAACAACGAGGACCTATTTATGAATCCACAAGCGTGGGTGCAGAACGATAAATGGGCTAAACACGGAGACATGGTCAGGCAACATGCCCAATGTTTGAGGGTCAGTTGATCAAAATTTCACCCTAAAATACGAAAATACGTATCCCTATTGATTTATCGAATAATATTCGGTTGCCTGATAAGTTTCCGCGTTTTCTTTTGGTCTGCTTATGTTTCGCAGCAGTTTGTTAATTTTTTCGATTTCGTGTTTCGCTCCGCTTTAAAGATCTTTTTTTTTTGTTCTTTGATAGGGAGACCATTAATTTTTAAATAATTTCAGTCCCATCGAAGACCCTAAAAAAATTTTTTTCGAACAGTATATTTCCGTTCACTCCAGCCAAAAAACGTAGAAAAAAAAATTCTGCGAAACAAGCAAACGAATGAAATCATGGGAACTCATAAGACAACCCGATACAATTAAGTTCTCGATAATCTCTAAAAATTCAAAGAAATAAATATTTATTTCACCAAAGGACAATCTGATTCGACAAAAAAATAAAATTCTGAATTCTTCGAGAAAATCGTCGGACATTGACAAATGGTCGAGACTGTCCACGAATCTGAGCGTCTACGTGGACGTTTGGTGTTCGTTGAACGGAAGATTTCAGCAACGTATCTTCGATCCGAGGGTTGACATGCTGACGGTCGATTGGCATCCTTTCAAACCGATTTCTTACTTGATGCCGCTGCTGACGGAATTCAGCTCGTACAGGTACAAACTCGATGAGATACAGAAACGCGTGCACAGTTGGTCGAATAACACGGATGTGTTCTTCGTCGCTGATTATCCGGGGATGCGACTCGAGAATTTTATAAGCGATGAATTTTCGAACGTTTCCGTGAGCGTGCTGGAAGGCAGTGTGGCGTATACGGAGGAAGGTTGGGAGAAGAAAATTGCGGTGGCGAAGGGCGGTCGGGTGCCTGTCAAAACCGGAAAGTTTCATACGATTACGACGACGTCCTCTCATCCGTCTTGTTACATGTACACTTATGAGAATCAAACGGATAAGGACACTGATACGAGCGGGTACGATAATATTATGTAGGTTATTTATTTTTTTTAATTACTATAATTTTACGAAAAGGAAATTAATATTAATAATTTTTAACTTTTTTTCTTTGGTTGAAACTGAAACGAGAGAGAATAGTTTGGAAGGGGGGGGGGATTGTAATTTACGGTGCATACACGAAGAAAAGTTAGTGAAAGCTTCTATACGATTTTCCTTTTCTTATTCTTTGTCTCATAGCCGAATATTTTTCTAATATTAGTTTTAATTACTATTATTTTGCGGTGGTAGAATTAATATTAATATCTAATACTTTTTTTTGTTGGCAGAAACTTAAATCCGATTCTCTTTATCTTCGTGTTCTATCAGCGGAATGTTTGAAATATTATTTTTAATTACTATAATTTCACGATAAGAGAAATAAATATTAATATTTCGATACTTATTTTTGTATGAACAAAAAAGTACGGAAAATTTTAATACAAATGATATTTTGCGGTGGTTTGGGAGGAAAAGTTGGTAAAAGCTTAGATTTGATTTTCTTTTCCTTTTTTTTTTTTGTCACTCAGACAAATATTTCTAATATTATGTATTTTGAAAATCCATCGAACGTACGCGTAAATTGTGCGTCTTCACACTTTTCCCGTTTTCACACTTCTACAAAATATTACTCGACTAAACCTAGAAGATATTTTTTTTCTTTTTCTGTTTCTCTTGAAGGAGTTCAAATCCATCGCGGACGGAAAATGCTCTGAAAATCGTCAAGGAATTCAGGCACAGGATAAACGCTTGGTGGCGCGCCCTTGGCCACATAGCCAATGCATTTTTCTATTTGGCTTACGATGTGCCTATGGTCAGGAGAGTACGAAACTATTAGATGATGGAACATTTCTGAACTTTCGACGGAAGTCAGTGCATCGAATTTACAGTCGACGACTCAATGGACGAAACTCGTGAATTTATTTAATTTTTTTCTGCATTCTGTACATAGCTCGATAGCCAAAGAAGGAAAAATATGGGCACTGTGATTATGCCTTCAGTGTGATAATGCATTCATTTTTTGAGTTCTTTTATTTTTTTGTAAGTACTGAATTTGTTGTGAACTGCAGGTGCTTATATTTTCCTTTAACATAGTTATTTTTTATTTACTTGCACCTGGCAAATAATATTCTTCCAAAGAAAAGTGTTTAAACGCAAAAAACAAAAATATAACGGGTGTACACGGTATTGATTCTTAATTGTGTAAAGGGCATGAATTGAGAGACGATTTTTTTTCGACAAACAAAAAGAATATATACATATACATATATTTTATATACGTTTAACTGTATCGATATAAAATCGTGGCTAATTCGTAAGAAAATCGACGAAGGCGAATATGAGTGAATGAAGGATTAGAAACAAAACAAAAAAGAAAAAAAAAGTATAAACAAAGAAAAACCAACATATAACTAACATACGCGTATCGCGTATGTTAGTCATACTAATTTTGTGATGTCTCCCGTAAATCGAAGATATTTGTTGTATAAAAAAATTAACAATAATTACGTCGAGTGTGATTTATCCGGTAATTAACGATTTATAGCATCCTTACGTCAATTTCACCCTGCACAAACTTCTCCTATCCGCCATTTTGAATTGACCCGTGCGATCGGGTTGGAAAAATTCTCAAATATACTTCAAACATTGTTGAAGCAATTGACATCAATAAGAAGTGCGATTGGAATTATTTACATGCATACAAAAATTCATGAAACACAAAACTTTTCGTTTTAAGTTCTCTTACAAGAAAATGCTGGGGTCAAAATGACCCTGGGCGTGGTGTAAGGGTTAATGAGGAATCCGACAGAGCTGTCGACCCCGACGATGACTCTCGTTGACGTATCACTTCGTCGCCTTGATCCAATCGATTTCCAAAGCCGCAACGCCGGATTCGTTGTCCGGCAAGAAAGTCGATTTGTCTATTTTCAAACCGATATTCGTAATAGCCGTAACGTCCAATGGATTAGTCTCCAACGGTAATTCAACACCGCGATGATAAGGTTTGAAATCCACCAGAGCCAATTTTATCGTCGCAAATTCATCCCTAGGGGCCTAAAAAAAATTAATTATTCACACACTCACCACAATTTCCTTATAAAAAATCTGCTTCGTAAGAAAGAAAATCAAAACACACGAAGGAATAAAGAGCAATTACCGTAAAAACTTGACCGTACACTGCACAATTTTTGTCAAGACCCTTGTGACGCAATATAATTTTATAATTAACATTAATTCCTTGTGCCCGGCATCTCACAGCGATGTTGTTGAATTCGCCGATATTAAAATTCGTTTCACACTGTACAGCCGCGTATCCGCAACCGCTTTTCGTTGGATTGAGAAGTGTGAAAAGCACGGCTCTTTGAAACGTTTGACTCTTTTGGAAAACCAGAGTGGCTTTCGACATTCCAAATTTTTTTTTGGTATCCGAATTTTCCGTCCACTGTTCGAGCGCGGTTACCGATGTAATTCGCGTAAAATCAAAAAGCGTTTGGGTGTTACTGAAATTTGATAATTCATTGAATAATAAAATAAATAAATGAATAAGCAAGCAAATAAGTGACAAAGTAAAAGAGTAAATGAGTAGATAAGTAAATAAATAAATAAATAAATAAATAAATAAATAAATAAATAACCGAATAAGTAAATGAGTAAATAAATAAATAAGTAAATAAGTAAATAAATAAGTAAATAAGTATATAAGTAAATAAATAAATAAGTAAATAAGTAAATAAATAAGTAAATGAGTAAATAAGTGAATAAGTAATTAAGTAAATCAGTGAATAAGTGAATAACTAAATAATTAAATAACTAAATGGATTAAAAAAATGTTTACAAACTAAATTAATCAATCAATCAAACAATTAATTTTGCTATCTACTCCTTCTTAGTTTATCAAAAGTTTTGAGTGAATTTGAGCTCCTCACCCGGACCCGGCAACGCTCGAGGCTACCATTTCGCACCATTCGTCCCGCAACGCGAAGAACGAAGGAAATTGTGAAAACGAACTGCGAGCTGCTAACCCTAAACTCCTAGTATCACGGATCCTATAAATTCAACAATATCTAAATACGTCCATCGTCGTTTGTTGTCACGATACATCTTAAAATCGATCGTCCCAAGATCTTCCCTTTCTTCTTCTTTTCCGGCATCAAAGGGTACTACGTCAGTCCACGACATCCACACATCCACAACGTTCTTATCACGACGACGTGGTAGTGTAGAAAAATTATCGTAGGCCGAGCATGATACTCCCGTTCATGGGCGAATATATCCACGTAAACCGCCAATGGTACGCTGTGGTACCGTGGTTCGGTTACACAACTTTTATTTCCCACGCGTTTCTCGTTTCCAGAGGCGAAAAAAAATATTGCGATTTCCGGAATTAAAATAATTCTTTAATAAATTAATAGAGGCCAATTATAATGATTATTATTTATTTATTTATTATTCTTCATTTAAATGTACGAGAAAAGAAATCGGATTTGCTGAAAAATATTGGGAAAACGATGGAAGACGAGGATGGGAGATAAAACGCATGAGAAAAATAAGGCGATTTCAGAAATTCTCTGAAATGTGGATAAATCGATTTTATTTCAATGTATGAAAAAAATAGACAATGGAATTTGCTTAAAAATATTGGAAGACGATATATACAGAGGTAAAGAAAGAATATATACAGAGATCGCCTCGTTATGTTGCTGTTGCGACGATAGTGTCGATTTCAAGGGAGGAAACGCCTTTTTGTTTGATCTCCGAATAAACACCTCCGTAGACTTGTAGTCCGAACATGGTAATGTTGGAGGTATCCAAGGGCTCGGCTCCGGGTACTATTTTGCCGCGGAAGTAGGGCAAAAATTGCGAAAGGCCGAGTCTTATTGTTACAAATGCTGGTGAGTCTGATATCGGAACCTGAAAAGAAAAAAAACAAATAAATATACATTATACACATTATATACATTAGGGTGGATACATTTGAAAGCTCGTGCAAAACCGCTTGAAATATATATAATATATATATATATTAGGTATTATATTTTATTATCCCTTAATATACTAATTTTGAAATTTTTTAAACCCCCCCCCCTTCTACTACGATTCGAGGTGTATAAAAAAAATCTGAATACAATATAGAAATATATGTCAACTAGTAATTCCATCATCAATGCAATGTTTGCTCCATTAATGCAAGAATAGTAGTAGAAGTAGTAGAAGTATAAAAATGTTACCGAAAACATTTGCTCGTAGGATGTGTCGTTATCCTTGCTCAGGCCCTTGTGTCTCAACACAATTTTGTAATTATCGTTGCTACCCTGAGCCCGACAAAGTATTTCGATGTTGTTATAACCGGTCAGATTGAAATTAGTCGGAGTTCTGACACCGGCGAAGCCTGCACCGTTGTCTTGAGGATTTAACAGCGTAAAGAATATTCCTCGCTGAAACTCTTGGGTTTTTTGAAGGGTTAGAACGGCTTTGGACATGCCGACCCTTCGAACGGTGTCCGACGATTCCATCCAGCTATCGACATTTTCTGCCGTTGTGAAGTCGAACAGAGATAGTTTTTCCGCTGTTCTTGCCCTGTTGAATGTTGAATTGATATTCATGATGAATATTTTACGTTACGATGTTCGATTACTTGTGTAGTAATGACAAATTTTATACTAATTTTTTGCCTAGGCCTACTATGGCATAATTATAATTTTTCAAAACGGAAACGGCTAACTGTTCACAAGCTGAGTTCGTGATTTTTTTTTGTATACACGGCTAGAGAACATCTTACGTCACTCTCCAATCTTCTCTGGATGATTATTTGTTACACTGATATATAAAAATATAGATAATCATATAAACATAAATAATGAATTCATATATAGATTATAAATATATCTATATACATTTCTATACATATATTTCACCCAGCTTCCGGACCAGTGGACTGCGCTGCTAGAACCGCTCCCATAAATATAGCTTTCGTCAACACGCAGAGATTCCTAACCATTTTATACGGTCTTGCGTAATCATTCAGCACCTTCTTAAACACCTAAAAACATCGAATTCCTATACATTAAATAGATAAAAAATGACATGCGAAGATGAGAGAAAGAGAGGGGATTGTATGACTTGGTATGACTGCTGTCATAAAGATCTGGAAACTCATGCTGACAAAAAAAATTAAAAAAAATTTTTTAGCCTAGGGTGATTCGCTGAGTGACAACATTACCGTAGCCTTACCGTGTTTTTTATATATGTTTCGTTAAGACGTCGAACACTCGTTTATCAATTTTGATCAACATTTCGCTGAATAGAGGTTAGGAATTATCAGGCGTTTTTCAAAAACATTTATCTCGCAGCGCCTTGGGCGGTAATAGCGGAAACCATAGAAATATAATATAAAATCAGAGATGAGAAGATCTTCTCGTCTCTGCTTATCATCTCTGGTTGTATTAAATCGAACGGCTAAGATCACGGAGGTGGCTTTCAGCCAATCAGAGCCGATCAGGGAAATAACCAAACGACGCTCTTCGTGGTTCATCGTCGAGTTTCAGCCTGTTTCAGAGTTTCAGACCGCTGATACAGTCGCCGCAAAATGGCGGATCAAGCGGCAAGACAGCTTCAATACGAGTACAAAGCGGTGAGTATTTACAAAAAATCATAAAACAATATCACAATGACTTTCTCCACAATCAACAAAAAACCCATATAACACAAATTCATCGCTTGATAATCCTCAAACAAAGACGACAATCGCATGAGTCTGAAAGTGTATAGGTTATGTTTGTTGCGACGCAACAACGACGTTGCCAAACAAAATTTCGTGCCCCTTAATAACATACACGTAGCGAGTTGGTTTTGATAAACTTTGTTTAATCATTCGCAGAATTCTAATCTCGTTCTACAAGCCGACGTGCGATTGATCGAGAGACGAAGTCGCGATGAAGCTACCGGCGAGGTTATGTCCCTTGTGGGCAAACTCGATGGCACGAGAATGGGCGACAGGTCACAGCGTTCTTTACCCGCGAAACGAGAAGAACGCAAAGTCAAGTAAATACGAATAAGAATCTTGTAAAATTTTTGTTTTAATGCGTTTCGGTTTAGAAAAATATTCATTAATATAGAATTACCTCACTCTTCAGCGACTATATTCAAAACTGCCGGCTTGCAATAAAAAATTAGAAGAATAGGGCATATAACGCCTTAAAGTTTACAAGAAAATTATAGCAAGAATCCTAGGTCTTCTAGATTCCTAAAAATAAAAAATAAAAAATATAAGTACCGAACCTTCTGCGTGCAAGTCGAACTTGTACTCGCTCCTTTTTTTCTATTTTCAGTTAATTTTACTTGTCCTTTTGTTTTTTAACCCTCAAGATGAACAATCGATCAATCCAAGCCTTTGTAAGCAATTGTTCTTTCAAATTTGAATTGTAATTTAATTTCCTCCGCCCCTTAGACGTCAAAAGAGGGACGAAGCTCAATACGACTTCACCCGAATGAGAGGCGCTACGCTTCTGTCCGAAGGAGTGGACGAGATGGTCGGAATCGTTTATCGCCCTAAAACTCAAGAAACCCGTCAGACGTACGAAGTTCTCTTGAGTTTCATTCAAGAAGCTCTGAGCGACCAGCCTCGCGATATTCTCTGCGGTGCCGCGGACGAAGTCCTCGCCGTTCTCAAAAACGACCGACTCAAAGAAAAGGAGAAGAAACGCGAGACCGAGATGCTTTTGGGAACATTAGCCGACGAGAGATTCGCCCTGCTCGTTAATTTGGGCAAAAAAATTACTGATTTTGGTAGCGAGGAAAAAGCTCCCAACAACGAGGAAAACATCGACGAGGCTTACGGCATAAACGTGCAGTTCGAGGAGAGCAGCGAGGAAGACGACGAGGACGCTTACGGCGAGGTTCGTGAAAACGAAGAAGAGGCCGAGGAAGGTGAGGAAGCTAACGACGATCGCGCTATTCACGCTGAAAATTTGGGCGGTGCCGAGGAGATGAAGAAGGAAAAAGCTCTACATCCTCTCGACATCGACGCTTACTGGCTGCAAAGACGGCTCAGCAGAATCTACGACGACGCCATGGTGTCCCAGGTAAATCGATCGAATTATTTTGCAACGACTGAAAAGTTAATTTCATTAAATGATGATACCAATAAATGTTGGAAATACATTTGTCCGTCTTGATTGACGATTTGGTTTGGAATCTTCTGAAATAATTGAGTAATGACAAATAATGAATGATATTATTACTATCATTAATATTAAAATATTACATATAGTACTAATAATAATACCAAAATATAAAAATTAAATTAATTATTAATTAATTAGTGAAAATAAATATTGATTATTATTATTAATATTAAAATATTAATTATAGTAATGATAATAATACTAAAATATATAAATTAAATTAATTATTAATTAGTAAAAATAAATATTGACTAATAATTAATCAGAGAAATATTAACCAATATTGATTATTATTATTATTAAAATTGAAATATTAATTATAGTTATAATAATGATGATATTAAAATATATAAATTAAATTAATTATTTATTAATTGATAAGGATAAATATTGACTAATAATTAATCAGAGAAATATTAACCAATATTGATTATTATTATTATCATTATAATTGTTATTATTATTAGTTCCATTAATATTATTGTTATTATTATTATTATTATTATTATTATTATTATTATTTGTGTTGATTAGATAAATTATTATTATTATAAAATGAAATAAATGCCGAAATAAGAATTGTAACCTTGAACAATTTTATTTCTCAATCAAACTTCTACAGGCGCGTGCTGCTGAGGTCCTAGCCGTCCTGAAAGACGCCGGTGACGATCGCGATTGCGAGAATCAACTCGTAATTCTACTGGGTTACGACTGCTTCGATTTTATCAAGCAATTGAAAAAATATCGTCACATGATCGCGTATTGCACGATGCTCGCGTCTTCGCAGTCCGATTCGGATCGTCAAAAGATTCGCAACAAGATGAACGACGATCCGGCGCTCGCGAAAATTTTGCGACAATTGGACACGGGTAAAGGTGAGGACGATGCCGACGAGACGATGGAAGCGAGAGCGCAGAGAAAACGTCGCGAGGAGAACGAAGACACCGGCGGTCCCGGAGGTCAGGTTCAGGGCACGAGAAACCTCATAGATTTGGAGGACATTACTTTCGCCCAGGGCAGTCATTTCATGGCTAATAAGCGTTGCCAACTGCCCGATGGAAGTTTCAGAAAACAACGTAAAGGGTAAGTCGACGATTGAAATCTCCGAACATTCGTATTCATGTTGGAAAGAAAAATGATCTTAAATTTCTCGAAAAATTTGGAAATTGTAAGGATAATATCGATGTATGAAAAATTGAACGAGATTTGTAACTCTGAATCAACGTGAACTAGAGAATTTGAAAAAAATGATTAACAAACAAATAACTCAGTGAATTAATAAATTGGAAAATTGCTAAATTAGTTAATTAGTAAATCGGCAAAGTAGCCAACTAGTGAATTAATAAATTGATAAATAAATAAATTAATAAATTAATAAATTAATAAATTAATAAATTAATAAATTAATAAATTAATAAATTAATAAATTAATAAATTAATAAATTAATAAATTAATAAATTAATAAATTAATAAATTAATAAATTAATAAATTAATAAATTAATAAATTAATAAATTAATAAATTAATAAATTAATAAATTAATAAATTAATAAATTAATAAATTAATAAATTAATAAATTAATAAATTAATAAATTAATAAATTAATAAATTAATAAATTAATAAATTAATAAATTAATAAATTAATAAATTAATAAATTAATAAATTAATAAATTAATAAATTAATAAATTAATAAATTAATAAATTAATAAATTAATAAATTAATAAATTAATAAATTAATAAATTAATAAATTAATAAATTAATAAATTAATAAATTAATAAATTAATAAATTAATAAATTAATAAATTAATAAATTAATAAATTAATAAATTAATAAATTAATAAATTAATAAATTAATAAATTAATAAATTAATAAATTAATAAATTAATAAATTAATAAATTAATAAATTAATAAATTAATAAATTAATAAATTAATAAATTAATAAATTAATAAATTAATAAATTAATAAATTAATAAATTAATAAATTAATAAATTAATAAATTAATAAATTAATAAATTAATAAATTAATAAATTAATAAATTAATAAATTAATAAATTAATAAATTAATAAATTAATAAATTAATAAATTAATAAATTAATAAATTAATAAATGAGTAAGTTAGTGAATTGGTAAAATAGTAAATTGGTAATTTAGTGAATTAGAAGATTAGCAAATTAGTGAATCAGCAATCTGGTAAGTTAGTGAATCAGTAAATTAGGAAATTGGTAAATCGGTGAATCAGTAAATTACTAAATTATTAAATTAGTGAATCGATAAATTATCAAATTACTGAATCATTAAATTAGCAAATCGATAAATTCGTAAATCAGTAAATGATCAAATAAATTAATCATTAAATCAATAAATTAACTTTACAGATACGAAGAAGTCCACGTGCCGGCATTGAAACCAAAACCATTCGGTGATAACGAAAAATTATTTCCAATCGATCAACTCTCGAAATACGTTCAACCGGCTTTCGAAGGTTTCAAAACGCTCAACCGAATTCAAAGTCGTTTGCACCAAACGGCTCTCGAAAGCGACGAGAATCTTCTTCTCTGCGCTCCAACGGGTGCCGGTAAAACAAACGTCGCTCTTCTCTGTATGATGCGTGAAATTGGCAAACACATAAACGCCGATGGTACGATAAACGCCGACGAATTCAAAATAATCTACGTCGCCCCGATGCGTTCCCTCGTTCAAGAGATGGTCGGTAATTTTGGCAAACGTTTGTCCGGTTACAATCTCACCGTGTCCGAATTAACGGGTGATCATCAATTGACCCGCGAACAAATCGCCGCGACTCAAATAATCGTTTGTACCCCGGAAAAATGGGACATAATAACACGCAAAGGAGGTGAAAAAACTTTTACGTCTCTCGTGCGTTTGATAATAATCGACGAGATACATCTGCTTCACGACGAAAGAGGACCAGTCCTCGAAGCTTTGGTCGCTAGAACCATAAGAAACATCGAAACGACCCAAGAAGACGTTCGTCTCGTCGGTTTATCCGCAACGCTCCCCAATTATCAAGACGTCGCAGCTTTTCTTCGTATAAAACCCGAAACAGGTCTTTTCTATTTCGACAATAGTTTTCGTCCGGTCGCTCTCGAACAACAATACATCGGTGTGACTGAGAAAAAAGCTCTCAAACGTTTTCAAGTGATGAACGAAATTGTTTACGAAAAAACCATGGAACACGCTGGACGAAATCAAGTTCTCGTTTTCGTTCATTCACGCAAAGAAACTGGTAAAACTGCGAGAGCCATAAGAGACATGTGTTTGGAAAAAGACACATTGGGACAATTTTTACGCGAAGGTTCGGCATCGATGGAAGTATTGCGAACCGAAGCCGAACAAGTGAAAAATCAAGAGTTAAAAGATTTGTTGCCTTATGGTTTTGCCATTCATCACGCTGGAATGACGAGGGTCGATCGTACATTGGTCGAAGATTTGTTCGCCGATCGTCACATACAAGTACTCGTGTCGACCGCCACACTTGCTTGGGGTGTTAATTTACCGGCTCACACGGTTATCATCAAAGGTACGCAAGTTTACAATCCCGAAAAAGGACGATGGGTCGAATTGGGAGCTCTCGATGTTCTTCAAATGTTGGGACGTGCCGGTAGACCTCAGTACGACACGAAAGGCGAAGGAATTCTCATAACCAATCACAGCGAATTGCAATATTATTTGTCTTTGCTCAATCAACAATTGCCGATAGAATCGCAATTGGTAAGCAAAATGCCAGACATGATAAACGCCGAAATTGTTCTTGGAACGATACAAAATATTCGTGACGCCGTTACATGGCTGGGTTACACATATTTGTACATAAGAATGTTGAGATGTCCGAATTTGTACGGTATTTCGCACGACAAGATCAAAGACGATCCACTTTTGGAACTTCATCGAGCCGATTTGGTTCATTCGGCAGCTGGTAATCTCGATCGCAGCGGTTTGATTAAATACGATCGTAAATCCGGTAATTTTCAAGCCACCGAACTCGGTAGAATAGCTTCGCACTATTATTGCACCCACGAAACAATGGCAACGTACAATCAATTGCTCAAACGTACGTTGAGCGAAATCGAATTGTTTCGAGTTTTTTCGCTTTCCGGAGAATTTAAACACATAAACGTGCGTGAAGAAGAAAAATTGGAATTACAAAAATTAATGGAAAGAGTACCGATACCGATAAAAGAAAGTATCGAAGAACCAAGCGCCAAAGTCAACGTTTTGTTACAAGCTTTCATATCGCAATTGAAACTCGACGGTTTTGCTCTAATGTCCGATATGGTTTTCGTCACACAATCAGCGGCGCGTTTGATGCGTGCGATTTACGAAATCGTTTTGTTTCGCGGTTGGGCACAATTGGCCGACAAATGTTTGTCCCTTTGCAAAATGATCGATCGTCGAATGTGGCAATCTATGTCGCCTTTGCGACAATTTCGCAAAATGCCCGAAGAAATAGTGAAAAAAATTGAAAAAAAAAATTTTCCGTGGGAACGTCTTTACGATCTTGGTCCCAATGAAATCGGTGAATTGATAAGAGCTCCGAAATTCGGCAAAACTATACACAAATACATACATCAATTTCCAAAACTCGAATTATCAACGCACATACAACCGATTACACGTTCGACTCTAAGGGTCGAACTAACGATAACACCGGATTTCCAATGGGACGAAAAAGTTCACGGTGCATCCGAAGCTTTTTGGATTCTCGTGGAAGACGTTGACAGCGAAGTCGTTCTTCATCACGAATATTTTCTTCTCAAAGCCAAATACGCGAGTGACGAACATTTGATAAAATTTTTCGTTCCAGTTTTCGAACCTTTGCCACCGCAATATTTTCTTCGGGTTGTTTCCGATCGTTGGATAGGCGCGGAAACGCAATTACCGGTGTCTTTTCGTCATTTGATATTACCGGAAAAAAATTTACCACCGACGGAATTGCTCGATCTTCAACCATTGCCGATAACCGCTCTTCGCAATGCCAAATTTGAATCTATTTACATCGAAAAATTTCCTCAATTCAATCCTATACAGACGCAAGTTTTCAACGCTGTTTACAATTCCGACGACAATGTTTTCATCGGTTCACCAACGGGTTCCGGTAAAACAACGATAGCGGAATTCGCGGTTTTGCGATTATTCACGCAAAATCCGGAAGGACGTTGCGTCTACATGGTTAGCAAAGAATCCCTGGCCGATCTCGTTTACGCCGATTGGCACGGAAAATTTAATCAACAATTGGGCCGTAAAGTCGTATTGTTGACGGGTGAAACGGGAACGGATTTGAAATTATTGGCCAAAGGACAGATAATAATAACAACGGCCGACAAATGGGACGTTCTTTCGAGACGTTGGAAACAACGTAAAAACGTGCAAAACATTCAATTGTTCATCGTTGACGAGTTGCAATTGATCGGTGGTGAGGAAGGTCCGGTTTTGGAAGTCGCTTGTTCCCGTGCGCGTTACATATCGTCGCAATTGGAAAAACCAACTCGTATAATCGCTTTATCGGCGTCACTGGCCGATGCAAAAGATTTGGCACAATGGTTGGGAGCTCCGGCAGCCGCTACGTTTAATTTTCATCCATCCGTACGTCCTATACCGATGGAACTTCACGTGCAAGGTGTCAATATAACTCACAACGCTTCGAGACTCGCGGCAATGGCTAAACCCGTTTACAACGCAATTTTACGTCACGCACCGCACAAACCCGTCATAATATTCGTATCCACGCGTAGACAAGCCAGATTGACGGCCATTGATTTGTTAACCTTCACCGCTGCCGAAGGACAACCTTCGCGTTTTTTTCACGCCGAAGAATCCGATATAAAACCATTTTTGGATCGCATGAGTGACAAAACTTTGAAAGAAACTTTGTCCCAAGGCGTTGCTTATCTTCACGAAGGCTTGTCAACCGACGATCGTCATTTGGTCGAACAATTGTTCGACAGCGGTGCCATACAAGTCGCCGTTGCGACGCGTGATCTTTGTTGGGGAATTTCCATAAATTGTCATTTGGCAATCGTAATGGATACCCAATGTTACAACGGTAAAACTCACGCTTACGAGGATTATCCGATAACCGACGTTCTACAAATGGTCGCGAGAGCCAATCGTCCCCTCGAAGATGACGACGCCAAATGCGTTCTACTCTGTCAAAGTTCGAAAAAAGATTTTTTCAAAAAATTCTTGAACGAACCATTGCCGGTCGAAAGCCATTTGGATCATCGTCTTCACGATCATTTCAACGCCGAAATTGTTACGAAAACAATCGAGAACAAACAAGACGCCGTTGATTATCTCACTTGGACGTTTCTTTATCGCCGATTGACGCAAAATCCGAATTATTACGGTCTTCAAGGCGTTACGCATCGTCATTTGTCCGATCATTTGTCCGAACTCGTTGAGAGCACATTGAGCGATTTGGAACAAGCCAAATGCGTCGCGGTTGAGGACGAAATGGACACTCTACCCCTCAATCTTGGAATGATAGCCGCTTATTATTACATCAATTACGCGACGATTGAATTGTTCAGTCTATCGTTGAACAATAAAACAAAAATACGGGGACTTTTGGAAATAATATCAGCCGCGGCGGAATACGAAAACGTGCCCGTGCGACAGAGAGAAGAAAATTTGTTGAGAAGTTTGGCCGGTAGATTGCCACACGCTCCGCAAGTCGCGAGAATGGCCGATCCACACGTTAAGGCGCAACTTTTGTTGCAAGCGCATTTGTCGAGAATTCAATTGGGTCCGGAATTGCAAAAAGATACGGAATTGGTTTTGGGCAAAGCCGTTAGGCTAATTCAAGCTTGCGTCGATGTTTTGAGCTCTTCCGGATGGTTAGCACCCGCCGTTGCGGCCATGGAATTGGCACAAATGGTCACACAAGCCATGTGGTCGAAAGATTCTTATCTCAAACAATTGCCTCACTTCAACAATGACATTATAAAACGTTGCACCGACAAAGGTATAGAAACTGTCTTCGACGTTATGGAACTCGAAGACGACGATCGAAATCGTTTGTTGCAACTGACCGACGTTCAAATGGTCGATGTGGCGAAATTTTGCAATCGTTATCCAAACATCGAGATGTCTTACGAGATACAGGACAAGGGTGCGCTTCACAGCGGTGGTACCGTCAATGTTGTCGTGCAATTGGAACGCGAGGACGAAGTTATCGGACCCGTTGTTGCACCATTTTTCCCCCAGAAACGCGAGGAAGGTTGGTGGGTGGTTATCGGAGATTCAAAGACGAATTCTTTGCTTTCGATCAAACGTTTGACGTTGCAACAAAAAGCTTCGGTTAAGCTTGATTTCGTCGCACCGGCGCCTGGTGAACATTCTTATACGCTTTATTTCATGAGCGACGCTTATTTGGGATGCGATCAGGAGTATAAGTTCACGATTACGGTGGGAGAGTACGAATCTGATGCGAGTTCGGGTTCTGAGTCGGAATGAGAGGGATTATAAGGGGGAAATGTAGGGGGGGGGGGGTTTTTTTTGGGAGGATTTTGAGGAAGATGAAAGGAGTTTTGCAGGCGTTTGAGAGTTTTGGGGGTTTGATGGAGGTTTTGTGGCGAGTTTCTGGGGGGAGTTGTAAGATTTTGTACATATTGTCGTGACGTTCGGGCAGATTGCGACGATTTTGGTCGCGGAAAAGGCGATGATCGGACTGTAAAGTGGTTCAAAGGAATTTTTTTTTTTTTTTTTTTTTTTCGTTTTTTTTTTATTGATACCGAATCGGACGAGAGAATTAGCGTGATTAGTGATGTATCGTAACGTGAGTTCTGTGTTTTATTTCGATGGAGCGATGGTTGAGAGCGAAGGGGTGAGTGTGGGTTGGATAGATTTAGGGTAATCGACGATCGTGTGAGAAATTGTACCGAAACTTGAATAAAGATTATTTTTTTTCTTTTTTGAATTTATTGGACTTTATTTTATTTTCTTCTGCGATGAATTTTGGAGGATAGAGAAACGATCGACAATTTTGCTATTGTTAATGATAATGTTATTATTATTATTGTTATGTATTTATTTATGTCTATGGGATATTTTTCTCATGAGAAACAAAGAAAAAAAAACCTTAAACTGTCGAAATGATTTTTTAGGGTTTTGTAGAAATTTGGGAATGAAATTTGGTACACAGACGTAGATCGATGACCCAAGAACTAAAATAATAACAAGAATATTTTTAAACAATTTTTAGAACCTTTCGCAGGTTGAAAAGTGAATCCGAAATTTTTTTTTAGTCCACCCGATTGAGTAAGGTGTCTTTGAACACTTCTCCTCAAATGCCATTTGAAGTGTTCCGAGACCTTTTTATTTCCACCCTTCGGTCACGAAATATTCAATTTCAAAGTCGTCATCAGATCCGCCCCCCCCCCCCCCCACCCCTAATTGCTAAACTATCAATTAAAAAAAACTGGAAAAATTCCAGAATGTTGATTTTAATTGGTACATTCGATCAAAATTATAACGAACCCTGTAGCAAAAAGACCCTAGCGTATGCTTGCCCAACACGCTCTTGACCAGTTATCCGATTACACCGATTTCATCGGATTTGATATGAAAAACCTCGTTCCAAAATTATTTATTACGTCGAAATTTGATGGCAACATGGCGCGTTAAATCATGCAAATGTGTCACGACAATCATCCGATTCTGCTTTAATAATTGTTCATATTACATATCGTTACATTTAAGGCTCTGATAGGAACACGCATGATGAAGATTCTTCTTTTTTTTTCTCCGTTTTTTTTCTCTTCACAACGTTATACGCTTCGTACAATAAACCTTATCGTTAAACTATTACCATAATAACGATAATTCGAACGTGTGTTTCAACACGTCGAAATAAATCTAATAAATATCTCGTGTAAAATAAATCTCTGACGTAAAATCATCGGATCAACCCATCGGGTTGTCGATCGATTAATTCTTTCTTCTTCATTATCTACGGATCTTCCGTGTGCGTTCGACTCTTCGTTCAATTTTTTTCCCCAATGACGATGGTAGTTTTTTTGTCTTTTGATATGCACATTACTCGTGTGCGTAAATCATCTATGCGCGGTATCGTTTCTTTCTTCTTCTTTCTTCCTTCTTCTTATCTCACTTTGTTGTTTACATTTTTGTTTCTTATTGTATTTTTTTCTTTTCTTTTTTTTTTACGAAACTTACAAATTTTACAATATAATCATTTTTCGTGGCCGGTCGGATTATTTTTCATGTGTGTCGCTTGAATAATTTCTTATCGATCTACAAATATCTTTGGATATGCTCGGTGTTGACGCTGCCCGAGTGGCATTTATCGTTGGACGGGATCGACTTTATTTTTTTCAATTTTTTTGTTTTTTAAATAATCTCGACCTCACGAACGCACCTGTGTATGATATATACATAATATACCTTCATAGCGGCCATTTGACTTTTCATATTTATCTATCCGTCAATATTTTCCAAATATTCCACCATTTGTGAAAATTAAAAAAAAAAAAGTAAAATTAAAAAAATTCAATGCGCGAGAAATAAATTTATTTCTTTGATATTTAAATATTTTCACGAAAAATGCGAAGATCGAGACATTTTTCTCATAATTTACGAGTTTAAAAATTTGCTTCGTTAGACACTCAAAAGCACAATCGAATATTTTACTCTTATCGTCAAAATTGTTTTCCCTTTAATTTCCATATTAGATTTTTTTTCCCCAATTTTTTCTTTCCTCCGTCTTGTTTGAATATTTACACGCGAATTAAAAATTTCTTCATAATCGATGTAATTTTTTTTCTCTTCATGTTTTGTTGTTTCATCGAAATTTCATTGACATTTATAATTTTTCCATCGTTCATCGTTGACACGTGGATTTAATCAGGGTTGAAATTATTTATTCGGGGGATGATTTATTGAATGCTGTCTTCGACTTCGGCGTCGCCGAGAGTGTGAAGCCAATTGAATATCATCATATTTCTCTCGTACTTGGACAATTGTTTGCCGCGTTCACGTTCGACGTCCCTTCGCGTGAGAAGATGTTTGTGACTCTCGCGACCGACGAGAGCCGCTCCGACGACGCTCGGCACCCCGGGAACGACGAGAGTCGCGACAGGAAGCGTTTGCGCGGCCGTCGCAGCTGCCTCCAGTCTGTCCAAGTTGAATTCGCTCTGGGAAAGTCGCTCGAGGGCTCGATAAGTTGTCAACAGTCTGTTGAACAAATGAAAAAATACTTTTTTCTTGAAATATATCGCCAATCGTTTCGAGAGTCAATCAGCAAGATTGGCATTCGCTACATTTTCTTGCGTCTTAAGCATAAACCTGACTATATTTTTTTTTATTTGAATGTGATTGATATTGAAAATACACAAATTTAAATTTTACCGGATTTTGGACCCAGTGACAGATAGCCGAGAAGGTTGAATTATTTTTGCTTTCGAAATTCAATCTGGCTATCGGTGTTTATTTTTATTTTTTTTTATATAATTGACTATTCAGAGACGGTCCGAGTTGGTTTGAATATGTTTGAGTGGAAGTGGATTGTTTGACCTCGAAGAGGATACTGATTTTCATTTAAATTCGATAAGAGTATTTTATTGCTGCTAATTTATTTTAAAAAATGAGTGATTTATTTATAATATATACATAATTCTATACAAGATAATAATAATAATAATAATAATAATAATAATAGTAATAATAATAATATCAATAATAATATATATAATATATCAATAATAACAATATGAATAATAATAATTATAATGATAACAATATGAATAATAATAATAATAATAATGATAATAATAATAATAATAATAATAATAATAATAATAATAATAATAATAATAATAATAATAATAATAATAATAATAATAATAATAATAATAATAATAATAATAATAATAATAATAATAATAATAATAATAATAATAATAATAATAACAATAATAACAATAATAATAATAACAATAATAATGATTGCAACATCAATTCTATTTCATGCCCCATGAAATTATTCATTCAGGATAAACCAGAACTTCTTGAATTATCAAGACCTTTCTGACCCTGATTGCCACGTACTAATAATTCTAAAATGTATCAAAGCATTTTAGCCAAAAGAAACAATAAAAAATGTTATTTGAAAAACGCAGAAAAATATATAACAAGAATAAATGTATCAACAATTAATACGGACCTTCGACGAATATAATTCTGTCGGACTTTCTTGTTGACGGATCTAACGAGATCGGCAGCTGTGAAAGGAACGGGTTGAGGGTGAGGAGCAATGGGTGGCTGTTGGGTCGTACCGCCGTGAGGGCTCGGCAATTGCGAGGTACTCGCAGGATCACCGACCGCGACCCAAGTACTGCATGATCTTGAGGCGTGATCGAGTCTCGCTTGTTCAAGAAGAAGACCGTTTCGTTGCGCCGAATCGATGGCCAAAGCGGATACGGCCGATCGTAGAGCCTGGGCGGAAGTGGCTTCGGGACTCGGCAATTGTGAAACGTCGCTCGTGCTGAAACTCTTCTGCAGACCCAGAGCCGACGACAACGCGCCGCAACTTCTTATCAACTCCGTTTCTTCCTCGAACCACAAAATTTCCGGAATATCCGCCGGTCTGCAATAAATTTTTGGGAATATTGTTTACTCGTCGACTTATCTACCGCGATTGATGCGCGATGGAATTGTCATATCATCTGGGTTCAATCATAATCAGAGAATTATGATTGAATTTTGTTTGGACGGACGTTAAATGTTGGAATTTTTATGTCAGAGTAATTGAAACATTCTGAATGTCAAAAAAATCCTAGGGAGAGTTTTTCGTGCTTGGATAAATGAATTATGGAAGACATGCAATTGTTGCACGCATTTTTTTTCAAACTACGGGAATGGAAAAGTCGATTATTTTGTAGATATTTA
Organism: Sussaba pulchella; assembly: GCA_963971145.1. NCBI lineage: Eukaryota > Metazoa > Arthropoda > Insecta > Hymenoptera > Ichneumonidae > Sussaba > Sussaba pulchella. The sequence goes on from OZ020165.1 coordinate 16,961,050, forward strand.
ATTGACGGATTCATTCGATAAAAATGGATTCAATTCCTCAACGATGGTGGGCTAAAATTTCTATGAAAGATTTAGAATTCATGGCAAAACATGAATTAATCCAAATTATTTACAATTATTGCAGAAATGTGAACATTATAACTGGTGTATGACCACTGATATTTATTATTATTATAATAATATTATAATATAATAATATATTATAATAATATATATAATATTATAATATAATAATATATTATAATAATATATATAATATTATAATATAATAATATATATAATAATATATTCTCAATCTAATATAAAAATATTCTCAATTTTGATAAAGTATCGGAGAAAAAATTGTCATCGAATTAAAAATAGTCGAAATAGCAGTTACCTCTTGATAAAAAAAGAGGGGGGGGAGGGTGGGTCTAATAAATCTAAAAAGAATTAATACCCCCCGAAAGATAATATTTAAAAAATCATCGACCATATCGGGGGATAAAAGGATTGCAATTCGGTAATTTGGAACGTCCCTCCCCATATGTACGTTATATTCAATTTCAAAAATAAATAATAAAAATTACCTCGAGCCGTGATTATCGCGCATGTCGGGATTGGGTGAAGGTCCACGTCCGGAAAGCTGAACATCGCTGTAGGATTTGAAGGCGATAAGCCGATTGCCGCATTTAGTGCCTTCGTTCGCTATCGACGACACGCTGAACAACGATAATTCGGACGTGACGCTCTCGTGACTGGGCGATCGCAACATACGACAAGCGATTTGCAAAACAGGAGGTTGTACAGTCACGAGGGTGTTACCGTTCGGTGGAGCCGGCGATGCTGGCTTCGTCTCTGCTTCCGACATCATCCCAATTTTATAATCTCAATTATTTCCGTTATTTTTATTCTCTTTCTCTCTTTGTTTTTTCACTCGACGAACAATTATTTTTCCAGTGAGACGAAATCACGTGATAATCATTTCATCGTTCAATTATCTCTGGATTCCATTGTTTTTTCAATTAAAAATACGTTGATTGAACAATTTGTTTGTTTCGTTCAGTTCACTCGTTTTGTTAATTATTTTATCAGCAGGCCGTTAATTTATATTCCTTATTTGGTGTACGCGTGTTTTTTCGAGAGAACGACTCATCTCCGTGTGATTCGAACGAAAAGGAAGGTCCTTGGCTCGAGCTTCGTCGTAATCACGCCGCCTGTGGTGTCCGTGACAGTCGTTTACTCTGGATAACGCACGACTTCCTGAAACATGGATATGACGCTGAGTTTTAGCCGAGCCGAGATTACGGAGCTGTCTTGAGCGTGTTTGAAGGGGTTTTATCCAGTTGTTTGCACGGATTTGCAAATTAAGGGATTTTTATGGTTTTTTAGCCATCATACCGTATCAATGTATAAAAATCGAAATTTAGCTAAATCCTCCGTTCACGAGCTGCATTTAATATTATACTAACGAAATCTTTTAGGTTTTTATCTATTTCAGATGAGCCGTTCCAGATCATGCTCACATCATGCTCACCGCAAGTGATCTTCAAAAATGATTTTTTGACAATAGTTCTCTCAGAATTGAAGTTTTTTAAATAAAAAAGTTCGTATACACACCTCAATATACGTTGTAATCAACACTATTTAGTGTATTCTAATAAAATTATGCAATCTCGGCTAAGAAAATGATTAAATTCCCACAATATTTCCGCCCACAATTGGATGTAGCCAGTTAACCATCATGTGCAATAGGGTTATAACATCCCAGCAAATTTAAAACGCGATTTTCTCGTAACATTTTCTCTTAAAAATGTTTTTTTTTCCATCTGATAATATTCAAGAAAGTTGATGACACACGTTAAGCTTTTTTTGAGAAGCTTCAAAGAGTATTGAAGTTAAAATAACGATTAGCGTGCCCGTAACATACGTTTGATTTTGCTGGGGTATATCATACCCCGTATACCCAATACGTAATTTTTCAGAGGTGTGCACAACAAAGGTGAAAAGTCGTAGCGAATTCTTAAAACGTGTACAAGTCGTTCTCTCCAATATTCGTCGCAACTTTGTCATTATTGTATACTTCAATAAGCTCTGGTTCGAGTGGGTTCGATCAGTATTGTATCAGACATCGCAGATTATGTACAACATTTTTGATAATATTACAACATCTGGCGATGATTTGATAACATTATTTTTGAAATTATACAAATTTTCTTCGAACGGGTAAACCATCGAAACATTTTTTTTTTTTAATCCGTACGACAAACTTTTATTTGCCATTTAGGTAATTTTTGTTGAAACGATTTCCTTTTCTATTTCCATGCGACTCTAAAATCTTGTAACGTTCTTGTTAAGTGGTAACTGGAATTCCATCATTCTGTGGTTCGACTACGGAAACTATCCTAACCGCCGTATAATTGATAACCGCAATTGCATTGATTGTGCGCCCGACATTCCAGTAGTAATAGTCGTATTAGTCAGACCCGAAAACACGATTAATAAATCAAGCCCGTGCACCTGTAATTCACGATCTACAAGTTTCAAAGCTTCCCACGAAATCTCTTCGACCTTTTTTTTACTAAGCTCTTACCGTCTACGTTACTCAACAATAATTTTTAAATAATTATGAATATTACAATTCTACCTTTTTAAATCCAATAATATTATAATTATATTTCTTCATCGAAATCAAACAATTAATAATCGCCTTCTCGATAATTGTTGAAATAATTCTCACTGCTGTTGTTTTTGTTAACAATATTATTAATATCACGTTAAAATTAATTCATGCTCAAGTTGTTGAATCCATCGGAGCTTCGAAATAAGCCGATTTTGCGGAGAATAACCGAATATCGGCAATATGTAATACATCGGAGGTAATCGCGTCGGTCGTTCGACAAATCGAGTGGAACGGGGTCGGTGGGTCTGCAAAGGGGACAAGCGTTTTCCTCGGCTATATTTCTTCGTCAAATACGGGCCGAGGGTTCACCGTTTCACCGATAACGGGGTTGCCGAGAACGTCAATGGGCGACTGGGGTGAGAGAACCCTCGGGGTTGAAGCAAATCGATCGTGAAATCTTGGCGGACGCGAAATTTACGTGTCTCCGTGGGGTCAAAGGAATTTCGAACAATGTTCGTTAACAAAGAAATTAACCGTGTCGAAAATAACAAAATAATTAGTCGGAAACTAATCAACAATTTAATTAAAAATTAATTATAATTAAGATTTGTATTAAATTTATGATAAAGATCTAAATTTATAATTTAATTAAATTAAAATTTATTCATTGGAACTTTGTTTATTTATTGATGAGATTGATTGCTGGGCTATAAAGATAATTGATGAAGCGTTAGTTACTGATTTTATGACCGCAACCGATTTGCAAACTTCAATCAACCCCGTCGACGTTTATTTCCGGATTCGACATACTCTAAATGATTGATTCCCGATTAATCGTCGCAAAAACTATCATTCGTCGATTCCCACGAACGAAACGTTGCGACAGGTTTCAGTCCCGCCGACTATACGACTCGTCAATTATTCGTTCGTAAGCCCAACCACTGTTAATACCGCAAATCGTCGTCGCAAATATCACGTAAAAAGCACCACAGTCACACTCGAGCACTCCCACGACTTCATCAATCCTACAAAAAAAATTCCAAAAATAAAATTCCACCAATTCAAAAAACTATAACGTAAAAAAAAAAAAAATGTTCAATCAACCCATCGCAAATTTCAAAACGATAAAACAAAACAAAAATAAAAACGAGGAAAAAAAAAATATTCGATACACTTTTTTCCAGCACAAAATAACACACTCGTAGCTTCGTTACGTTCTGCGCGTAAAGTCGCGAGCATCGCAGTCGAATGGGATTGAAGTCGAACGTGGAGGAAAATTTCGCGAGTATGAAAAAAAAAAAGGTTGTTTTGATATTATTTGATCGAGCAATCACCTTGTTTCGGATTCGCACGGAGGGTGAATGTACGGTGATGGGATAATTCGTAGGTGCGCGGGGGAGGATGAAGAAGACGTCGATGAGGGAGAATCTGGAGCGTCTCTCGTCTAAGCAGCGAAACGATGCGCGAGTAGGGGATGAATGGCGATTGTTTCCGGAAAGCTATTGCTGCTGCTGCTGCTGCTGCTGCTGCGAGTGGTGGTCCTGTGTTGCCGGGGGTTGTTACTGCACAGGCGTCGATCGATAGGGGCGAGGGTGGGCGCACTACTACAACCGTCACCAAGACCAAGACTCTACCTTCTCGTCTCCCCGCCCCCTCCTTACAGGCAAACGACCCCGTCACGAGCGTATTTTCGCTGCGGGGCGATGGGCGGGATGCGAATCCAGCTTCGGAGTTTCTTTTCGAGAGCAATTCAAACTCTTGATTTCGACAACTGTTATTTAACTTTCCCATTTTATAGGGAAATTATTGTAATGGGCACGGAAATTGATTTTTTTTTGCAGGGCTTCGGGTTTCAAGGTCATTGGGTTATTTGAGCCTGGTTTGAGCACAATTTTTCTCTCGAGTAGTCGAGTAATTCTTAGTTGAAAAAACGTAATTAAAAAACGGACTTCCTGCGGGAGGATTGACATTTTTAAGGGAGGTACCTACTTAGCGGAGATAATATCTGTATACATACAGATTATTATTATTATTATTATTATTATTATTATTATTATTATTATTATTATTATTATTATTATTATTATTATTATTATTATTATTATTATTATTATTATTATTATTATTTTTTTTTTTTTATTATTATTATTATTATTATATGAACAAATCTATATATATGCGTACTATAAATAAGCGAGCCAAAAGAATACGATGATTGTTTAATGCAACGTGACATAGGAACAATGTTGATAAGTAGAAAACTATTTCCCCTAAATTTCCCCTAAACGCGGATGATCTCCCCATTAGCGACAATTAATAATGATAACAATAAATGTCAGCTCGCGAATCGGGAAGTTACTTATATAGCTCTCAAAGGGTCGCACACAAAATAAATATGAATAGCCGCAGGCATCACTAACCATGGTACAACTGACCATAGGTACAACTGACCATGGGCACTACTAGTTAAGATATCGATCGATCAGTAAAGTGCTCGTATCAATGGCTTTATCTCTACGATCGCTTCCTCCATCTCTTTTGACCCTCGGTAAAAGTATACATCTTTTTTTAAATTTTAATTCGAACTAAAGTTATATTCTCCGATGAAGAGTGTCACATCGAATTTTTTAATGAAAATATTTTAATGTGGATAAAATTAGAACGTCGCTTAGATATGATTATTGATGATACTGATAAAGCAGCAATGATGCGTATTTATTATTGAATGAATATGTGATATGGTTATATATCATTGTATTATTTATTATATGTAATATATATTTTTTCATTATAAGTTTTTTCTGTATTATAAAATATAATAATGAAAATCCAATAATCCATCTTTATCATTAGATGAATACTTAACATTGAATTCTATTATCATAATATTTATCATGTGCAATATTTTTTTTATTATAAAAAAGCAATAATACACCTTCATTATTATTGTCATTGCCCATTTGGTTGGCTATTCCAGCCTAAGAAACAAAAAAATTACACAAACCAAAAAAGTTAACTATTATCGCAACCAAAAAAAAACCCAAACCGAATGGTCCATTAAATTGGAAATAATCTAGAGAATTAACCTTAACAACATAATAAGCGAGCAACAATCTTCTTTTATCATAATTGACATCGCCTATTTTTCGCAAACCATTTGGTTGGCTATCCCAACCAAACCAAACCAAACCAAAGGGATAAAATAATGGCCCTAACCAAAAAATTAATAACCATGGCAACCTAAAAAAAATTTCAATTAGCAGGACCATTAAATTCATCGATGTTATCCAAAAAGTCATTTTTTCTCATCGTCCGAACGGTCCGGGAAAAACCACGAAAGCTTTTAAACTGGGGAAATAATAATTTCATATTTTCCCTAAGGGCTCTTATGATACATCGAGGCCAACAACCACTCATCACGCACGCCGCCGCGTGTGTGATGGAATAATTCTTCGTGATAAAAAAGACTCGTGCGTGTGTGCGACTTCGTTGCTCGCACACGTGGAATTACATTACAATTCGGTTGGGTCGACGAATTACGTGGGCGCGGGTCTGTATGGGTACGGAATCGCGCTGGTGAGAGATCGCGGCGTACGTGAGAAACACGACACGTGATAGTCCGAGGAATGATGATCGTGCTGCAACATCAGCAACAGCAGCAGCAGCAGCAGCAGCAACCGCTAAACCCGGCCCTCCGGCAGTTTAGTTTAGCTTTTAGTTCGTGACGGTGTCTCTCACGCGGAGGAACCCCTCCGCCGCGAATTTCATACGACCAAAAACAGAAGAAATTATTTAAAAAAAAAAAAACATAATAATTCGTTATTATAGTTTTTTTTTCCTTCTGTTTCCGATTTTCTATTTTATTTATTTGTTTGGGCGATATCGCGGCATCATGACCGATCGTCATTACGAAATTGGTGAGTCTGCGTGACATTGAATATTTATTTTCAATGAGATCACGGATGGATACATTTAGATTGTAATTATTTTATTGGTACTCGTGTGAATGGTTAGAGAATTGTTTTAATCAGAAATTTTTATTATATTAGAGAAGATATTTTTTTATTGTAATTATTTTATCAACCCTCGTAGGACTATTGTCGAATTACTTTCATCACAATTTCTAATGACATCATAGATGGTATATTTGAATTGTAATTAGTTTTTCAATACTTGTCTTAATTATCACAGAATTATTATCATGAGAATCTTCTCCTCTTTCACTCTATTCATCGTCAGTCCCAGGATTGAAAATTATTTACCCAATTTATTAAGCTCGAAACCTGAAAACGAAAAAAAATAAATTATTGATCACAAAAATAGATAAGGGATGCTGTATAAAAATCTGCGATACGTTCGTATCTTTTTTTCTTCTTTCGATCAGTATTATGTTCCGAGATCAACGAAACTTTGTCGTGAATCCAAGCGAATTCAAAGTTGCCGAGACGTTCGTTTCTATTTTCGTTTTTTGGCCTCTCGCGTTTCTAAATTCAATCCGCGCCGCTTCCGATGCCTATCTCGACTCCGCGTCACTCATCGCTTCGAAACTGTCGAAGCGTTCGTAAACGCGAAGAAGAATTTACGATATTCATATGCTATTGTGCTGAGCGTTATAACACAGCCATGCGCTTTGCGAGGGCGTATTTCTATAATAACGCGACGGCTTCGAACGAAGAAAAAAAAAAGATTTGAACAACAAAAGTACGTTATATATGCATGATGAAAATGGTAAAACGTCGTACTCGACTTGGGTCCACATGTCGAGAGGGAAAACGAACGTGCAATATTGAGAAATGAAATTTTCAAGGCAAACGCGCGCGAAGGAGAGACTTACCTACTGCGGTGCATGAACTGTATGATCCGAAAATATATGTCTGGGAATGCGCGACATTATTTGCTTTATTACGGTCCAGGCCAACCCTTGGTTCCACCATTTTTTTTGGTGCCAACTCGACGGACGGACAGAGAAATAATGATAATAATCATAATAATAATAATAGTAAAGATTATTAGATTATTAAATTCAATAATTACATTATTTTGTTTTACATGAAAAATCGTTTGTTTGACGAAGCAAAGTTGCTACAAGTAAGAAGTTTGGGCCGGAAATTGGTTCAAGATTCATTGTAATAATTAGTGGAATTATTACAATCATTATGATGATGATGATAATAATAATAATAATTTTATTGAATTAACCTTTACTGATTTGCCATTTTTTATTATTTCGTTGGTTTGATTTTTTTTTTTTGTCGACGTAATATCGACCTCTGATTTTGTTCACTACTTAACATTAGTTTCAATGTGCATCTTTGCCATTGAATTCAATTAATAATTATTTTAATTATTTTTTAATTATTATTCAATCCATATTATAATGACAATAACAAGAATAATAATAAAGTTAAATTCACATTTAAGCGTCTACCAGCTTGAATATTTTGTTTGCTTAAATATGTTTTTTGTCGACGTAAAAAAGTATCGATTTATGATTTTGTTCGGTAAACGACATCAGTTTTAATATGCTTTGTCTTGAAATTTAATTAATTTTGTTTCAAAGTCGTATTTCAACGTGATACACACGTTGACAGTAGTTTTCTCGGTTTACAATCGAATCCTTCGATATTCCTGAATTACGGTAAATCGAGTTTTTACAACAAACGCAGAACGAACGAAAGCGAATGGAACAAGACCGAATAAATAAAGCAAGCATCGATGGACGGTCCATTGATCGGTTGCCCACGTTTAGCCGGTAGTCGCGATGCCATGGCACTAATAGCTGCTTGGCTAGTATGTGCCGGCACGATAAGCACGTTAAACCCACGCAACAGGAGGGACGCACCTCCGTGCTTACGCTCTTGACCGAATAATTTCCCGCTTAATTACGGATACTCGACGACGAGTATGCAATTTTTTTTCCCCTCAAATCAATATTAATTTAATTTAATTCTCAGTTTAACGTGGAATAATTGAAGAAATATATCTATTTTTTGAAAATTACTTGTAAAGATATATTAAAAATGAATCTAGAAAAATTAAGTTCCATCGAAACAAAGATAAAGACTCTTTTTTTGGAAAGCTATGGATGAAAGAAGCGAAACGGAACGGAAACGAACCTAAATTCCACAAAATATTAATATCGTGGAAATAATTTAGTGAGAATTGATTTAAAATTTTTTTATTTCATTTGCTCGAAGCCGAAGATTTTTTATTTTTGAAAAATATATAAATAAAACGAAAGGAAACAACCTAAAAAACCTGAATAATTTGAAAAATAATTCTTATATAACAAAAATGATTTGGTGAAAATTAATTTAAAAAAAAATTAAATTCCATTGAAAAGAAGACGGAGATTTTTTTTTCTTCGAGAAAGCCATGAATAAAAGGAAAGAGTGAAAAGATGTCATCGTTGGGCGCATAAATACACGAGCGTTCATGCTTGTAAATCATATGGATGTATTTATGTATGTATATATAGAGTGACTGAAGAAAAGGCGAGGTAAGTCTTAGCTCGAAACACCCACGTGCTAACTGACGGAACAAACAGAATGTGCCCACTGTCTCGTTGTACAACGTACATATTATTATATACTAATACCATCGCTTCGAGTCTTCCCGTGTGCGCTCCACCTCGAAGTACTCGCATCCTGTCGCATAATAACCGATCTACCGATCGACCCGTTTTCGTTTTACGCCTTCGATAAACGACACACTCGAGGAAACATCACGAAAATTATAATACAATGAGAATCCAAAATTCTCCATCATTTTTATTCGATATTTGTACCCGGTATATATTCCAGAATCTACAGAGAAAAAAAGAAATCCAACTTTGGTTAATTTTTATCGGAAATTATAATTTATCAAGGAATTTTTTTAAATCAAAAAAATTATCCATCTTCTAAAAAGATTATTTTTTTTAATTCGTCAATCCTCGATAATTTGTCGATGTTCGAATGACGATTCGAAAGTAGTAAGAGAATTTTTGTACTTTATTTGAATTTACAATTTTGTTAAAAAATATAATTAAGAAACGGATTTTTGAGTTAACAAAAAAAAACAATGAATAAAAAAAATGTACATTATTTTAGAAAAAATAAATTATCTTATCCTCAGTCGATGAACCTTTCGTTAATTCTTTATTTTTCACGACATTGTAAAGCTACATAATAAATTTCCGGCCGAATTCTAAACTTCCGCATTGTCGAGTCTCTCAAGATCCAAATGCGTTCGTTCGCTGCCGTACCGCTAGCGCAATAATCCCAATTGCAAATACGCTCGTCCATTTCTCCTCGCTGTCGCACACAAATCGCATAAATAAAATAATTCGACGACTCTTGATTCTAATCGTAATTCAATTTTTCGTTTCTTATTTTCTTTTCGTATTTCTATTAATTTTTTTTTCTTCTTTTTGCTTTTATTCGTATGTGAGTTGGGAACCGTCGGAGGGTGCGGCGAATCGGCCACATTGCTATGAATAGCGCCGCGACCCCACCGAAGCCGCTCGGACTCGCAGCCGGGACCAAAACTTTAATGTCACCGATGCCATCGCGCAAATTGCTCGGCGAGAGAAATAACGTAGTTTCGACATTGTTTTTTTTTTCCGTCCAAATTTTAGTCAATTTTCTTTTTTCCAATAACTTCTTTCAACCCCATAATTTAATGTGAAAAAAAAATTAGATTCAATCGCAGTCGGTGCAAAATGCAATCTTTTTATTCGATATACCGACACGATATTGGCTCGCATGTTTCATGAATTGCAGATACGCTCTTCTGCGATTTATCTCTGCAGGGCAATATCAGAATTTGCGTTTCTATAGACATGTGTATAGATATATATTTTTTTTTTAATTCGCCCCTATCGTACACGTGTCGGATGGAAAAGGTTTAATCTTGTTGGACACGAGATTCAATTCCCCTCGGTATCGTTTATAAATAGCGGTACCCGGAAAACAAATCGCATCCTCTACATTCGCGACGGGTCGAGCTACCGAGCTCTTGTTTTTGTATTTTTTATTTTTTTTGTGTTTGTATTCTTTTTTTTTTTACGCGGCTGCGATTGCCGTCCATAAATTACGACTATTGCGCAATAAATTCGCGAATGGAAAAAAATGTGCAAAAGCCAAATAAAAGAGAATTTAAAAACAGAGTGGACGGTAACAAAATTTCAATTCAATCAAATTCAACAAATAGTCGATCACGAAAATGATTTTTTTTCCTCAATGCCTATAAAATAATTGGAGGATATTTTTTTTAGTTAATAATATAAAAAGGAAGATAATAATAATTTGATAGGGGAATTATATTGAATAATTATATTTTTGAGCGTAATAGCAATGAAGAATCGAGAATTTCGGGATCTTTGCGGCGTTGGTCGCAACGTTAGCGAACTACGACGAGGTCCATTCGCTCGTAGCGCGAGTCGTGCTCCAATTAGGCTCATGGACGTCTAGTATCGTGTTTCCAAAGCTCCACCGTCGGACGCGATAATGCTTCGCTCCGAAGTACCTCTCGACTCGACGTTACACCGAGCTCCCTGCTTCTGACGGCTTGCCATCAAACTTTTACTACGTTCCGATGCAACGCTAGCAGCAGTATCACTGATATACGGACTATTTTCGTGAGACAATCAACTAATCGGTGGATAATTTCTACTGCAAAAAAAATCTTTATAACCCAAATAATCGTAGAATAGAAATATACCTGAATCGTTGATTCCACGTAATTTATTAATGAAAATACATTATCGTAGATGACAAAAATATGTTTTGAATCATCTTTTAAAAGTCGATTTTTTGGATTTCTCCAAGGAACAAAGTTAAAATGTTTTAGAAATTATTTTTCCGTGGCGAAGGTGAAGAAACATCGTAGGATCATACGAAATAAAGACGGGGGAGGGAATTCTTAATTAGTATGAGTATGATTCTTCTCCTTAGCGAAATTAGGAATAAAAAATTACAAAATAATGAAATATCGGCCGCTAGGGAAAAAATATCACGATTCCGTAATTTCTAGGATGAATTTTTAACTTAAAAAAAATACTGAAATTATGATTTAATTCTGGTAGATAATTGAGCCAGTGAGCTACAGAACTGTGTAGAACTTTAAAACCGATCTGTTGAACAGTTTTTGTTTTACTTCCCCTTCTCGAAGAAAACAATACATTCAATCAAAACCTTTCAGTTCACTAAAAAATTTAAAGAACAAACTCCATAAAAAAAGCCTATGTATAAAAATTGTATACGAGATAATCCCTTAATTAAATGCTTAATCAAGACATTAAAAATGGCAATTATTCTAAAATTTCCGATTGGTCTTTTTTCTTCTTCAATTTGCAGAACGAACGATGACGAAAACTTCGACGGGAGGCACCGTCACGCCAACGACGACCGGGGAATCCTCGCGCACCTACAAATATTCCGACGACGACGACGACGCCATCGACAACGACGACGATTACGATTACGACGATGACAATGTCACCGGTGTCAGTCGAGTTTCCGTCACACGGCCCGAATCGAAACCCGTGCACAGGAAACGACGTCGAACGGAACCAGCGTCACCGCGAACGATCATACCCAGAAAAACGCCCAGATGGACGGGCGACGATGGGGAATCAACCGAGTGCTCTCCGAACGACGATGCACCGCCCGACGTATCCGAAAAAATTCAGCCAAACCTAAAAAACGAACAAACAAATATTTCCAATCTCTCGTCGTTCGCTCTATCCACCGAAACGATAACCGGAAATGACGTAAATTCCACAAAAAATCGTTACACCGAAATTTCCGACGAAACGCGAAAAAAATCGAACGACAATAACGTCGATAAGAATCACGTTAGCGACGAAATTATTATCGCGAAAGAGAAAACATTGACGGATAACGATTTCGTTGAAAATAATGATAATTCCGGTTTGTCGAATGAACGGGAAACGGAGACGATGTCGAGAAAGCCACCGATACATCCGGACTTACCTCGCAGACGCGTCATGGGTTTGGCCGGTGCGAATCGTCGGGACGACTCGCCGAGACTCCGGAAAACGATTCAGTGGCTGGAAGATGGTGCGAGAAAATTGCGCGAGGATCTGGCCGAGGCGAGAACCGAGTTGCACGAGGAACGTCGTGCCTCGAGACTCGCGAGACGAGAAATTGAGATGGCCGTGAGAGAGGCCAGAGCCATCGAGGCTGCCAAGCATCAACGTGTCATCGCTGAACTCAAGACAAGGTGAGTCGGCTTATCACGGGCATGAGGATTTTCGTACGTCCGAAACAACGTCTTTGCACCATCGACGCATTGATCGACATCGCAATTTTCATTATTCGCGGTATCAATAACAAACTCGATCATTTTTTATTCAGACTATCGGATGTGGAATTTTTTTATTGATTGTTGAAATTCATTTTATTTATTTTGGGGAATTTAAAGAATCAATAATGATAATAATAATAATAATAATAATAATAATAATAATAATAATAATAATAATCATAATATTAATATTATTATAATAATAATATTAATATTAATATTATTATAATATTATATTAATATTAATACTATTAATCAATAATAATAACATATTATTATTATTAATAATAGCAATAATAATAATAATAATATGTGTTTTTATTAATATTAATATTGATATTAATAATACTAATAGTAATAATAATAATTTTTAATTGATTTTTCTAATACTATAAAATTTCTTTGCTAATCTCAATTTTTTTATTTGCGAAAATTATTAGTATCCTATAATATTATCATTATTCTCATTATTATTATTTTTTCTATCAAGTAAATATTCACTAATTTGTCCCAAAAAGATTAAGGAATTGATTCGATTAAAAATTAGCGCCGTTTTATTATTTTTTTCAATAATCAGCTCTTCGTAGGATTGCGAAAAAAAAAGAAATTTGCACATTTCATTCTTACATTTGTCCATACATATGTTTGCGATTTTCTTGACATAAGTAATTAAATTCACGATCAGTGAAAAAAAAACTTTCTCCGCCGCGAACAATTGAAAATAAAGAGTTAGTTCACAGAACATTACAGGAACAACGTTCGTTCGAATTTTTGTCCAGATTGTCACAGTCTCCGTCTCGTTCGACGACGGAGCTCAGTGCGACTATCGCGAAGGCGGAATTGTTGAAGGACGAGAATCACAGACGCGAAATATCGGCCGCGAAGAAGCGTCTTGCCGAGGCCGACGCGACAATACGAAAGCTCAGATCGAATTCTTTGGAATCTGTTAACGGCATCGCGAGTGGAAAGCGACGCAAGGTCGAATCTTCGTCAACCGCGGAACTGCGAAAATTGGACAGCGAAGTGAAAAATCTTCGTGCTGCCAATAAAAAATTGGAAGACAAATTGAACGTGAGTCTCATGAACGAATGAATAACGGTGATAATTGAAGATTGAGTGTTTTCAACGTAGCTAAGTCATCGGCTCGATCGTTTTCTCGCAGCGGAATCGGTGACGAGGTTCGAGCGGTATATGAGAAAGTAGTTACGGAAGTGCGTGGTCAGACTGTCGATGACAAACAAGCTAAACCGTGGAAATAATGGTCATTTATTATCGGCATATCTATAATTGAATCTTTCCTCTGCGAGCTCTCGTTTTGAGACAGTTTGTAAAGTAGAACTTGCGTCGTTTTATCGATATAAATTTCTAATGGGCTTTGTAGTATTGGATGGAGAATATTGGGGATTTATTCGGTTTGGATTCGGGCTTTATTCGGTTCAGATTCGGGCCAATACTCTCACGGGTTCGTTCGCGTGGATTAATTTATTGATCGGTACCTGTGAGATCGTTGGACTGGATTTGAGCTGGGTTTATTAATCGAAACGACTGTTTGCAGATTAGTTTGCTATGAATCAATAACGAAGGAGGACTTTCGGGTCTGTTAAAATCGTGAATACGTAGATCATTTAGAAATTTTACTATTATAGTTGTCGAAAATATCTTTCGGATCACAAATTATTTTGTCGAATCTGCTCACAAATTGTTTATCTTATCATTCATTATTCGAATAACTATTTTTATTTCTTTTTATCAATATCAATTGATTTAACAATGCTCAAAGTATAATCGACAATTTTTACAACCCGATCGCATTTAAAATGGCGCACAGTAAAAGTTTATGCGGGGTCAAACTAACCCCGCGCGTCGTGATTGATCGAGAAAATTAGATGTGTGGTCTTTGATCGAAAAAATAGGTCTGTTTATAACGTCATCGAGAATTTTGCAATATATTTATGTACGTTTCCGGTTGTCATTTTTCCGGGTTTCATTTCTTTATGCCTCGTATTATTTCGAAACACATTCGAATAATATTACAGAAAGTGGTTCCACACAGCGAGTCTCACTGTCCGACGTAGCAATGCTTTTTAGTGTCTTCGAATGGTTTGACTCGAACTTCGGTCATGAAACTCTCGGGAAGCTGCAAAACCCAGAACCATCGCCGCCTTCTATTTCTTCTGTAGCACGTCCTACACGTCCGCGTTATAAACATAAATCCTCTTTACAACGGAAGACATTATACGATCGTTCAGCTCGAATCCTTTCCATTCTGCGTTTCTTCCCATTGTCGAGAGCCTTTCCAACTCTTCGGATATATTTTTCTCCAGAGGAATAACCGGAAGTGCGCATAATATAATAATAATATCGAACGTATTCACAAATGTCTGAATATTTTAATTATTAGGTTGATGATCAGTAATTCGGCGAAATTATATTTTTATTCAGCCGAATTATTTCTGACCGATGAAAAAATTCGTTCAATTTTGTTTCAGATGGTCTGCACCGAAGCAGAAAAGATTCGAATAATGGAACTGAGAATTCAACACGAAAATCACGAATCGGAGCTCAACGCTCTGAAAAAATCATTACGAAGCGATACCATCAAAATGGTGAGTCATTGATGTACTCATTGGGTTTTCATTTTATTTATTTATCTTTTGTAGATTATTTTTTTCGTACCAATTAATTTTTGTTAATCAATTTTTGTTTAATTCAAATCAAACCTTAGGTTCATTAGGTTGACGTGAAATACAATATTGCAACTGAATGATTGTCAATAAGTAATCCAGATGGGAACACATTTTTTTTTTCAATTTACCATTAACCATAATCTAGCCATAATCAAATGTATCTCGGTAATTAATTCGATCCATCTGTTCACATTTCATTTCAATCCCCTACAATTAAAAACAAGATAGCTAAATTAGAAATGAGCAAAGTTCAACAGACTTTGTGGCATCCACAGTAAAAAAAACTAAATAAAAATAAAAACCCGGCCGGAGTCGTCATTCTCGAGCGTGGAGACTGTTTCCAGGCTTCTATTATTTCCACTTTCACTGAAAAAAGTCGAATAAAAAAATGATAATGCGTCGATAGAGTGGAACGAGAGTAGTGGAATTCCCTGAGACTCGTGCCCCGAAGGGTTACCTGGGTTTGGGCCCCATCTTGGCACGCGATACTCCCACAGCCGGGTTCGAAGGAGGCCCCGGGAGTGGGCTCCGCAATCGTCGGGCCCGAGCGTGGAAGCAGCGAAAAAAAAAAACAACGAAGACGAAGGGGGGTAGCGCAACGGTCTTCGAGGCCGGTTATTAAAAATCGGGCCCGAGGCTGCATCCCTCAGCGTCTGGGATCGACCGTTGCCCGACTGATCTTCTTTCGTTGCTTCGCTGGTGCGAACGAAAGCGAAAATATCTCGGAACTTCCGGTCAATTTTTCATCCGCCACGGGAGCGTCCCGGCCAGAAAAATACATCGCATGCCACTGGGCATTTGGTCGAACCAACCCGGAGAACCCTGTTATTACGTCAAATATCTTCCCACACTATTTTTAGCATTTTTGCTTGCCCCGTGCTCTAATTTGCCACGTCGATACTTACAACCAACTATTTTTTTCTTGTTGTAGTTTTATCTAATTTTTTTTTAATTTTATTTCGTCGTAATGATAATAATATTGTTATTATAAAAATTAAAAATTAAATTATTATTCAAAATAAAATTAGAAAAAATAAAATAGTAGTTGTAATATTTGAGTATAATAATAATAATAATAATGATAATAATAATAATATTAATAAATATTATTAGTAATAATAATGATAATATGATTATTATTATTTTTATTATTATAGAAATAGACAATTAATTATTGTATTTTTATTCAAAATAGAATTACTAACAATCGAATAGTAGTAGTAGTTTCAGTATAATGATAATAATAATTAGAGAAATAATAATTCTATTATTATTATTTTTATTTTTATTTTTATTTTTATTTTTATTTTTATTTTTATTTTTATTTTTATTTTTATTTTTATTTTTATTTTTATTTTTATTTTTATTTTTATTTTTATTTTTATTTTTATTTTTATTTTTATTTTTAATATTATTATTATTATTATTATTATTATTATTATTATTATTATTATTATTATCATTATTATTATTATTATTATTATCATTATTATTATTATTATTATCATCATTATTATTAAACTGATACTACGACTACTATTTTATTGTGACGTATTTTAGATTGAATAATAATTCAATACCTATTTTTTTTATTTCTATAATAATGATTATAATAATATTACCATTATTAATACTAACAATGGTTATCATTAATATTATTATTTGATTTTTAATTATTATTCAAAATAAAATTACTAACAATCAAATACTCGTAGTAGTAGTTTTTTCGTCAAGAAATATTTTTCCTGCGACTCATCGGAGTCGAGAGTTATATTTCTACTGGAGATAAGAAGATATATAAAGCTCGAAGCCGTCGGTTGGGCGAGGTCGGAATATAAAACAGTGCTAGCTGCATTGCGGTTATTGTAGGACAGAAGCTCGTGGGCCATACTACTGCCTCGAAGCGGGGCTCCGGGTCTTTACGCCGAGTTAACGTTTTACAAACTCCAACTCCGCGCCACAACCCGAGACTCACGTGTATATATTCCCACGCCCGGCAAGAAACTCGTTTGACCGCCGCCCAAATTCACACGCTCGAACGAGCAAAAACGACGACCAACTTGCCAAGTTCATCGAGCTCTCTCTCTCTCTCTTTGTGGCTGAATAGTTGCGTGCGACGATTTTTCGTCATAACAGTCATTGTTTTTACCGTGAATTGAATAATTTCTGAAGTTTCGCGGTGTCGTAGAGGAACTACGTCGTACGGTCGCGAGAATCTGATGCACGTACGAATTTTGAATTTAAATCGTTTCATTTCTCATTCTAACCATTTTGTTTTCTTCTAAGCTTGGGAGAAAACTTTTAAAAAACTGGTCGGATTACGTTTTTTAACTATTGATAATAATTTCACGTATCGTCGATGTAATTCAAAAAATTAATTCTGAGGCACCAAAACTGTACAAGCATGAGAGATTTCAATTAGAAAAGGTTGATAAAGAGGACGACTTGTCGAAAATTGGCACAATTAAGCTGATGATTCGATAAATTCCTCGTTATCAATTATTTCTCCGTCGAATCAAGGATCCGTAGATAAATTCACAGCAATCAAAAACATCGTTAAAGTTATCAAAAATATTTCCTTCACGTCGAAAGTTTTGTATAACTGATTCACAAAATCTTTCATTCTCTCAATTGACGATGCGTCGAATCACTGCGATAACATTCATAGCCTATTTCGAGTGATAAATTCGACCCGATTACGTTGAAAATAATCATATTCGATCGACGAAAGAACAATGGTGGCAATTATAATGGAGCTGTCGGTCTCTCGAACCTGGTGGAATTCGATCCAGCTGCGTGTTGCGGATCGCGAACACCGCGGCGTTTGTTGTAACGGGTTTGAACCGTAAAACACCCACATTGAAGTCGGATAAATAATTTTTTTTTCTTTTTTCTTTTTCTGACAAACGTATTCACCGATAGAACGGAAAAGAAAGCGACACCGAGAGAGAATAAGTCGCTCGACGTCGTAGCTCGAGCTCGAATAATGCGCCCAGTGGCTCAAGGATAACGCTCGAGTGCAATAATTCCCTAGTCGGTGATAAAGATCTCGGCGTCGCGCATAACGAATCGACTCGTATTAACGCGGCAACGATCGATTAATCGAACTACGCGAATATTTATTGTAAATTCCGTTGCAAAACTAACCGACGATTTTTCCCATTCTTCACCTCCATCCATCGTTATAAAATACACGGCTGATTATCATTGCTATCGTTACTTTTATTTTAACTGCGTTGGAAAATAAATTATCGATTGAAAGAGAAAATTCTTTGAATTGAAAATGCGCGATTGAATATAACAATATTTTTTTCGTGTTTTGAGGATATTTTTCATTCTTCTCATTTCATTTTACAGTGGTGTTTGAATTATCTAATCAGTTAGATTTTGATAGTTCATTGAAAGTTACGAGTTTTGAAATTTGATTCTTAAATTTGATATTTTTTATTTACGAAAATATTATTATTATTATTATTTCTTGTATTGAGTGAATATTTATTTATTTCTTACAAAAAAGCTGATTAATTGATTTAATCGAAAATGAGAGCGGTTTTAATTTTCTTTTTACAATCGGCGGTTCATAAAATTGAACGACAAAATTCCTCCTCCCCATTTTATTTTTTCGGTCGTAAATACGTTTTTTTTCTAATGAAAGGAGTTAAATTCTTGGTTAGTGATCAAATGTTTATTTCAAAAGATTTCTCAAAGCAAATTCTTTGATTAAAAAATTTTAAATGCGCGATTAAATATGAACATGATTTTTTCGTATCTTGAGAATATTTCTATCGTATCTCCCGTAGCGTTTGATTTATCTATCAATTAAATTCCGATAGTTTATTCGCAAACAACGATTTTGGAATTTTGTCATGTATCGATTCGGTATTTATCGAGACCTTAATTCATAAATTTTGTCGTCGATGCAAGTAACGAACTGCGAGTCGTATATTACACACCAGCCGCTATTCTAGTGACATTCGTCGACGACGCTTTCGCGACATCCGGTTGTGTAATTCACAAATGACTTCTCCCTCACGTATTTTTCATTTTTTTTATTCGTCCTTCTCGCACAAATGCATCGCGCAACCGGGACTCGAATAGACAAAAATAAAAAAAAGGACAAACGAGATTCTGCGCTCGCGGCGAACGCTCGAGCCGGCACATTTGCAAGCCTGCGGGTATACGATTGGATCGTACGATTGAAGTTTCGTGTTATCCTGGAAATGCCGGAGTCAGACGCGACGATGCTTGCCGAGTTGCTAAATCACCGCTATAACGTATTTTCCGTACCCGAGTATTCGTACAAAATAAAAAAATTTTATTCGTCCAATAAAGATTCGATTTTTATATAATTTTCATCATTCAAAAATATTTTACATTGTTAGCGTTATATATTGACGATTTTTTTGCCAAAAAAGAAAGAAAATCAATGGCAGCAAGATGTATTCAATAAAACGTAATTTTTGTGCCAATTGGCGACAAAATTTAATGACGATTTTAGCCTTGAATTATTTTCCCTTAGCCTAAAATAAAATTGTAATCAACAAAAAATACCCACAATTTTTTTTTTGCCACGATCACACGCTGTGCACAATAACGTAATGTACAACATACTCCGTATTGTTCGATCGCGGCACAATCAAATGATAACCACCCGTGATTTTTTCGAAAGATTCATATCTGCGCATTTTTTACAAACATTATTGAATTTGATAAGAAGACGTTGATTCGAAAATTGAAAAATAAATATTCTTAACGAACGAAGTCACTCTAATTGCCAGACTCGATGATAAGAGACGACAAACACGATTGATATTGCCACATGGATTGAAGCGATTTCTCGTCAATGACAACGAAATCGTTCGTGCAAAATGTTACGTTCGCTTTTCTTTTTTTATCTTTTATTTTATATCTACGTATATAATATATAGGTGAGCAAAAAACGATGAAATGGACAACACGTGCAACCGTGCTAATCGTAGTATGTTTAATCTACAGTAATAGAGCCTCTACGTTCCACAGCCGTAGGCTGTATCTATCCGAATCGATCTCTCGAAAGCGAGAGTACAGTGACACACATTGCGCTGTCGCCTCGGATTTCGCCTGTTACAAATTTCGCACGGTCTCTCAATCGACTTATAATCACGACGTACGGTCGTACGAGCATACGGTTTTGTTAACAAAACAATAAAACCCGTCATTACGTCTCACTCGATGTCGAAAAGAAAATAAGTCGAGAAATCAAATGACGTGGACAAGCGATTCGTGAAATTAATCAATATCACATGCAAGTCAGTGGTGAAAAAAAATTGTTCAGTAGTCAGATAAATCAATGGTCAGACGGTAGACCGATTAATTTTATTTGTTTAAAAATACAGAGCGGAGAAATTGCATCAACGTGTTTAGTTTCAGTAATTGCGAGGTTTAACGGGTAAATTGCGCGAAACTCGTTTACCTACGCGTAGATTATTGTTGTATCGCCGTGTAAATAGAGACGAGAACACGAGAGCGAGAGTGACAAGGTAGGGTAATTATATCAGCAACGAGGTTCTGGTTTTGTGATAAGAAAAGGAGAGTCATTCGCAATGCGTATGAGGACGAAAGGGGACACGAATGTGTGCATGAAGTTACACTTATTAGATCGCGGACACAATCGAAGAAACGAGAGAAATGGAGTATGGCTACGAGACACACGCGAAGACGGAACGTGAGGAGACTGTCGGAATCGAGTAGGGAAGCCTTTCTCCCGGGCGCGTATATCGCTCGCGGTATCGATTGATAAATAATTCGGATTATCCAGTGAAAGTTCGTCGTTAACTCGGTTTTTCTTGGAGGTGATATCGTTGATCCAAAAAAAATTCGAAAATTTTGATCTGATATCAATTCACCATTCGTCGAATTCGAGTTTCTACGACGAAAATTCGATAATTATAAATTTAAGAAAAAATTGTTATTTTCAGGGTGCTGGATCGTGAAATAGAATGTTTATCGTTAGATTACTCACGTGTTTGTTCGTATGCCGATCAGTGTCAGTGGTAGTTAAAAATTGAAAATATTCATACGGGAATTAAAAAGGGGGCAGATTGGGTATTCGAAATTTGTATTTTTTAATTTTATGTATCATGTGGGGTATCAGCCAAAAGGGCTTGTTATGGGGAATACAGAAATATTTTTTTTATAATTTTAGATAGCATGTTTGAGAAAATATTCGTAAAATGAAAAATTTTTGCAAAGATTATTTTTTGTCCATTTTCCCTCCACCCTTATTTCCGAAACTACTGGATTGAAAATTGAAAAAAAAAAATCAGGGAGTATCAGGTCCTTATTTGAAGCTTACGAAAAAGTTATAGCGAAACCATTAGGTTTTATAGATATCTATGAATTAATTATTAACAATGTGGTACACGAATCAAACTCGCATTTGACCGGCTTTTCTATAAATTACATTTCATTGTATTTCATTTTTGCTCTTCATATTTTGTTTCTTCTGTCCATTGTCTTGCAACTTCCTCTTCTCCCTTCCCAGCTCCGTCCTTCATCGCTTTTTAGTATTTTCTAAAATGCAATAATTTTCTGTTTTATCAAATTTTTCATCGAATAAAGAATTGTCAAAAATTATTTGTTTCAGATGGACGAAATAAGAAACAAAGACCGGGAAATCGAGAAACTCGCGAGATTGGCTCGGGAGAACCGGAAGTCACGTGCAAGGCACGACGATACGGTACGTTCGATCTATTTTTTTATCCCTCATTTTACTCTCTTCCAACATTTTTTTATTTATTTTTATCCACGTGCGCGAAATAATTCGTTCAAGCGATGTTCAAGAGAGTCGAGGCTCGCGCCAAGACTTCAAAGTGGCAAAGCGTTTTTGCGAAGGCTCTTGATGCAATGGAGTGGCACCGAACAAGCCACTAATTTACAAGTGCGTACTCTAGGGGTTATATGTCGTTCGTTGCGGGAAAATCAAGGGATTTTTATGATTTCTTTCAGCCATGTTAACATAATTTTATTAAAATACGCTATGGAGTTTTAATGACAACATATATTGAGGTACTTATATAAATTCTTTCATAGAAAAAATTTCAATTTTGGCGGATCTATTGACGTTGGATTGCAGGACCTTTTTTGATATATATAAAGAAAAATTAATTTGGAGAAAAAAATCTTTCATTAGTACAATACTAAACGCAGAGTTTAGTGAAAGGCGATTTAAAAAATAATGTCGATTTTTTCGATATTGTAGATCTTAAAGATGAGGTTTTTGACCCGAACATTATTCCAAAATTCGGAATTATTTTATAACCTTGCCTTAAAAACCTTCCTCCCCATTGTCTCAATTATTTTCCAACTCCGTCAGTCAAGGAAAAATAAAAGATATAAAATTTCAATGTCGATCTGCAGCCGACAAAACGATGAGACGCAAATCCATAAACAAAAAAAAAAGCACAGAGAAAATTATCCTCGAAAAAAAAACAATTTAAAAAAACCCAACTCCCCATAATCCTGAGTTGTCGGGAGTAGACGGGATCGGCTCGTGCAAATTCCGCGGATAACTGCATCCCGGTGTTTGCAACACTCCTTCGATCCCGAGCGCGAGCTTAGACGATGAGTGTGCCTCGATCCAGGTGCGAATACGTATACCCATCAAATTTACGATGATTCCACAACCTCCGCTAACGAACCATTCCGTAAATTAGTTACGTACGATCAAGCCCACAATCAAATAAAATTTCTCATCAATCTAACCATCAACACAAATTTCCTCATTAAAATCAAAATCTCATTCACGACTGCACCATCGAACGAAACAATTAGCCATAACTACACCATTTTAAAAAACCCTTCTACGTATTGTGAGTTTATTCGACATCAGTTAATATTAATTTTGGACGATGGAAGTCGGGGTTTGATAGCAAAAATTATTACATTAGATATCGAGACCGAAAAGTTAATTAATTCAACCCAATTAATTCATATAAGAAAGCTCGGCAGCCATTTATTTATATATTCATATTCATATGCTCTTTACGATTCTTAGGTTTGCGAAAACAATTCGCCCGTCAATAACTACAATGTTTACTCATCTTTCGTTCGAAGTCGCGCTCTCGGTTGCTCTTTCTCGCAAACCCGAGAATCCTAAAGAGCACATAAATATGAATATACGAATGAATGGCTGCCGATCTTCCTTATATAGTTAATCAACTTCTCTGTCTCGATATAAAATGTAATATTTTTTTCTATCAATCCCCGACGTCTTCCATCGTCCAAAATTAATATTACCCTATCCCAAATCAACTCACAGTATCCAACAAAACCACGAAAAAAATACAAACAAAATAAATCCCACCGTTCGAGGAAAGTGATTTGAGTAAGAATCGAGTGACGCGTTCCGGTTGTCGACCATCGGGGACTCTTCGTTACTCTCAAAACTCTTTCACGTCCACGTGAAAGCTTCTTGTCGTCGTGCTAAACGCGCGAAGAATGAGAGTGTGTACTTAACGCGTTATCGTACCGTTGAGACGATAAGAACGAAAACGCCATGGCGTCTGGGTTATCGTCATCACTCTCGCAACGTCGCGGACTCGTCGGTTGGGCAACTTATGATCCGCGATGTAACTGAAGTACGTGGCTCGCTGGACGACGGAATCTTGGTCAATTTATTCAACCGTTCGCATGATTTTCATCCATACGACTCGCAAACGATTGTATCCGCGTCCTGGTCTCCGTGCGGGGTCGTGTGCATCGTCGAGTACCGGTACTCAGGTGGGTATTCAACTTTGTTCCGTTGAATGCCGTGGAAAAATTGCATCGCCTTTCGATTCTTCGACGATGGCGACTGGCACATCCGTGCTTGAATACCGGTACTCAGCGCGAATTACGGACGGGAATACCGAGTTATTCGTCGTGATCCATTGTACCTGGCCGAGACGGCTGAGGAATCAATATTGTCGTTCGAACGAGACGGGCCGATGAAGAAATTTCTCCTGAATACCGGATGGTCAATACCGCATGGTTTTTTTTGCACGGATGGTGGCATAGAGCTGGGTAATTTATGCAACGTTTTAGATAATAAGTAATTGGGAAAGTTCATGCAAATGAGCGACTCGGTACTATGAGGAAGATGCGTCGTACTGAGTTGAAGATGAGCACGGAGTGCCGAGTACTGACCACTGAAGATTTTAATGTCTACATAGGTGGCCGAATGACCGGACTTACCTGACCGTTTCTCAAATGGGTTCTCTCACATGCGCTCGGCCTTTCTCTCTCTCCCTCTCTTTCTCTCTTTCTTTCTTCTCTTTCGAATACGGGCTGGTCTATCGGCTCCCGTGGCAGCGCCGTTTAGATAGGAACCGGGCGAGGAGGCGAAGGGGGCGGGGTCTAATAGTCTGGACGCGGTCTCTCGCTCTTCGGCTGCAACGATTTTTTTTTTCTGTTAAAAGCCGCAGCACGGGCCCGATATCGCCGTAGAATATTACCGATGTTCGCTTTCACACCGACGTTGCTTGTCGTCGTTATGACTGCCACCCGCGGAGATTGCGAGCTTAGCTTTTCTGCCGGTGCAATCGTGTGCGCGTAAGTACGTGCAAGTTGAGAGTAGTAAGTGCTTTGTTGTACTTGATAGGATTTTTATGCTGTTATTCGGACGGTTGTATTTATCATCTCGTGGTTTACTTCACGAAGTTGATAACTTGAGAACTTAAGAAGTGAATAAATGAAACAGCAAATGAATGAATTAATTAATTAATTAATTAATCATCGAATCATTGGGCTGCGAATGTTATGGGTGTAAGAAAGTATCATCAAATTTTCAGTTGATTGATTCGATCCTTATGACGATATATCCTTATTTAATAATTTGATAATTTAATAATTTAATAATTTAATAATTTAATAATTTAATAATTTAATAATTTAATAATTTAATAATTTAATAATTTAATAATTTAATAATTTAATAATTTAATAATTTAATAATTTAATAATTTAATAATTTAATAATTTAATAATTTAATAATTTAATAATTTAATAATTTAATAATTTAATAATTTAATAATTTAATAATTTAATAATTTAATAATTTAATAATTTAATAATTTAATAATTTAATAATTTAATAATTTAATAATTTAATAATTTAATAATTTAATAATTTAATAATTTAATAATTTAATAATTTAATAATTTAATAATTTAATAATTTAATAATTTAATAATTTAATAATTTAATAATTTAATAATTTAATAATTTAATAATTTAATAATTTAATAATTTAATAATTTAATAATTTAATAATTTAATAATTTAATAATTTAATAATTTAATAATTTAATAATTTAATAATTTAATAATTTAATAATTTAATAATTTAATAATTTAATAATTTAATAATTTAATAATTTAATAATTTAATAATTTAATAATTTAATAATTTAATAATTTAATAATTTAATAATTTAATAATTTAATAATTTAATAATTTAATGCTTCATTAACTTATTTATTTTCTACAAAGTGCACCAAGGCATTTAAATTTCGTACTACAAATTGACCTAATTGAATAACTAGTTCACAAAACGCTTTCAAAAATTCTGACGTTCGCTCGAAGTTCGGAAAAATCGTTGTTTTCACTCGCGTGCCGGAACATCGTTCGTCCCGAACGAGCCGGGAGTATGCACGAACGTGAAACTCGTAATGAGAGTTGTCCGGTCTCGATATCACAGAAGAAACGTGGAAAGACGTTTACGAAAGCGAGACACATCGACGAGCACTCGGTGTGGCCGAATTCTTTCGACAATATAATCGTTACCGCCGGAGGATCTTCAACGACGCTAGTACGTGGAAGCGCGCTTAATCGACCGCGGTTACTTCTGACCGCGCAGGCTAAACGAAAATTCATCGGGTTGTATCTTTATTGAGGCGGGTAGAACGACGACGACGACAACGGCGACGACGACGAGTAGGCTCGTGCCCGGCGACACTTTATGGCTCTTTCACGGCACATTATTTTTTTCTTTTCTTTATCTCATAGCCGGGGCGCGTGGAATTCGTTGAGTACTCTTTTATCTTGGCAACCGTTTCCGGATTTCGGAGTACTTTGATTGGCCGGTAATGCCGGAGATGATACAGACACCGAAATAATCCCGCGGATGGACCGCTTGCGACGAGCTCGGTGTTACGTAAAATATTTTCAGTCCATGTGGGAAAAAAATAAAACCTTTGGAGAAGTTTGCTCTGGCTTCAAAATCGTGGTAAATAGATGATTGAGGATTTTTATTTTAAATGCAAGACGTGGTTCATTTTTATTCGATCTCGTCCGATAAGAATATATAAAAATTATTTTTTAGCGTCATCGTAATTTTTTTAGATGGATTAATTCGGGCTCATATCAATGTTCAAAATATTTAGGTGCAGTAGTAGCAAAAGAAAAATTAAGGACCTCTGCGAAATATATGGATAAGTTTTTGGGGAATGAATATCAACGGTACGAAAGAAACGGTATGAAACAATAATCAATGAATTATTGACTCTTCGGAAAGAATCACAATTCATTCATTCAGTTAGGTTATTTATTTATGTAGGTTATATATTCATTTGTTTATTTATTGTTAAAACGTCTGAACTCTCGTTTCGACGGTTACGTCGTGGCTGTGCGGGAAGTGAAAAAGCATTTAGTGACGCTCGACCGCGAGACAAAGGGCATCCTCCAGACTGTTCCGAATGGTAAGCACGGCCGAAGTCGAAGACACGCGTCTGCTCGCTCTCCGTGACTACTGGGGAGAAAGAAGACGCGCGGGAATACGCTATAACAGACCTTGGCCATTGCCAGTGACTCTAAACCATTTCATAATACATGTATTTACTGAAAAATCCAATTTTCCTTGCAATTCTAGCATTCACGGAACATACATTCGAAGATTTCTTTGAAAAAAATAATATAAGACCGTAACATTTTTTAAATAAATCAATCTGTACAATTCTATTTCATATTTATCGCGATGTTCAAATTTTGCTAGACAAGAAAAATATTTAGCGTTTGAATTTTATTTTATTTTATTTAAATTTATTTATTTATTTATTTATTTATTTATTTATTTATTTATTTATTTATTTATTTATTTATTTATTTATTTATTTATTTATTTATTTATTTATTTATTTATTTATTTATTTATTTATTTATTTATTTATTTATTTATTTATTTATTTATTTATTTATTTATTTATTTTTTATTCATTTA
Organism: Sussaba pulchella; assembly: GCA_963971145.1. Taxonomy (NCBI): domain Eukaryota; kingdom Metazoa; phylum Arthropoda; class Insecta; order Hymenoptera; family Ichneumonidae; genus Sussaba; species Sussaba pulchella. Next base: position 16,988,888 of record OZ020165.1, read on the forward strand.
TTTATTTATTTATTTATTTATTTATTTATTCGTTATTATTAACATTGTTGTTGTGATTGACTGTTCATTCGTTAATTTTTAAAAATATCTTAGCGAGCGAAATATTAAGCGTCTGAATTTCATTTCATTCAGTCGTTTATTTATTTAATCGTTGGTTGATTCATTCATTCACTCATTTGTTTATTTATTTATTTTCATTAATTTCGTTGAGGTCTCAGACATTTGCGACGGAGAATACGTCCGAAATAAAATTACGAAGTAATTCCGGTGTATTGTTGAGAATCGTGAGAGTATGCACGTAGTCGGAGGCATCATGTACGAAGCGTAGAGCGTATGATTTGTGATGCAAGTCCTCAGCCCTGAGACTCTGTAATCGACTTGCAATTTAATTGTCTATCCCCACCCGCGGTCACGGAGCCTCTCTCACGGGATGAGAACGCGAGTCTTATTATTCTCGCGAACGTCGCGCGGGTTTTGCGTTCCCGTACACAGATAAACCGTTAGAAAAGTAATAGATAAAAGGAAGTAAAAGAGTTCGCGAGTCGTCGAGACGCCATGGACTCTCGGTAAAGGGTACGGAAGTTAGCGCAGCTTACTTGTGTGTAAAATTACATGCAAGACTGAATTATTCCGTCCATACACCGTCCATTAATTGTTACAATATGTGAGATCAAATCCAAAAAAAAATTCAATTCTAAAATTATGCGATTGAATACGGAGATTAATTTAAGGGATTTTATTTCTTTGTTTAATATTGACAAATAATGGCGATGAAATTGCGAGGGGTTCGTTGTGCATTAGTCATTACTATATAAGCACTCGCACAAAAAAAAATGGTATCGTGACACTATTTCGCTCTAATCCGAGGGCATTTAATAATAAAATAACTTCACTATAAAATCGGGAAGTTAATTACGCAATTAAATCGTTAATCGATTCGATCAATTTTATTTTATTACTTCCTTTCCAAATATAGATAGATACAAACGATGAGCTTGCGAGGCGTCCAACACATATCAGTCATTACAATATGTGCGCTCGTACTAAAAAAAAATCTAATTATAAAATTATGCAATCACCCACAAAATTAATTCCATAAATTCTATTTTATTTCTTATACTAATAAATACAAACGATGAACTTGTGAGGCATCTAACACATATCAATCATTACACTATATGAAATCGAATCAAACGAAATTCAGTAATAAAATTAGGCAATTAAAACGAAAACCAAGCTGATAATTTTTTTTTTCTTTTTTTTTCAAATATAAATATATACAAACGATGAGCTTGCGAGGCATCCAACACATATCAATCATTGCAACATGTCATCTCGTACCAAGCAAATTTAACTATAAAATCATGCAATCAACTACAAAATTAATTCCATAAATTCTTCTTAAAATTTTTGTTTATGTTTGCAAATAAATAAAAATTGACAACGAGCTTGCGAGGCCGATGATCTTCGTTGTGGGTTGTCGACGTTGCGGCGTACGCCGAGACGATTAACGCAGCATGTGCGTACCCGTGAGAGACCAGGTCTCGCGCGTTAGCGGTATACTATTATTCTCGTCCGAGAGACTCGCCAGCCCAAACCCGCGGGTTCGGAAGGTAAGAAAATGAGGATGTGTGGGCTCCCCCGTGGTGCTCGCTGCCGCTGCTGCCGTTGCTGCTGCTGCTGCTGCTGCTGCTGCTGCTGCTGCTGCTGCTGCTGCTGCTGTTGCCGTCGCATCGCAGGTTGTGGAAGGCCGGACTCTTCGGACCCTCAGTCTTGTCTAGACGTCGGTCGAGTGCGCACGCTCCGGTGCAACCTTTCACGCGCGCCTTCGCTTTAAAAAAAAAATAAATAATCCGAACTCGCTTATCCGCGCGCACCTGACAGCCAATCGTACGGCAAAACCGGCTTTTTTTTTGCCGTATTTTTTTCCAACGCTTTTAACTGAGTTTACTTTTATTATTCGGTTTACTTTTATTATTATCGATATTATTTTTTGCTAAGAATCTATAATTAATTGGAAATCGTTGATTGAGATTTTCAATGGCCTAGAGTCGATGGTGGTGGAACGGACGTTTCTTTGAGTGGTGATTCGTTATATGTGTCGTCAAAGTCAGCGCCCACCTGATGGGATTCGCATGGAACGAGGTATTTTTTTTTTTATTATTCATTTGATATCATTTTTATTATCGGTATGCTCAGTTGTTATTTTTATATTTTTTTATTCGTTCTTTAAAGTTTCTATTCACGTTAATATTTATGACGAATTGTTGTGTAAGCTCTTCCAGTTGTATATTAAAAAAATGCTTTATCCGTTGTTTTGCACGACGTGGAGAAAGGAAAATCCGAGAATGCATCGCTAATTTTTTTTTGTATTTTTTAAATTTATTTCCAAATTGATTTATTTCTCATTTTTCTGTATTTCGTTTATGTAATTTCGAGCAATTACGTAGCTCGAAACACTCGGTGAGTCCGTCGCTCCGATCAATTAACATTTTAATTGCACCGTGACTAGCTACCGGCTGCATCATCATCAATCGATTAACATTAATTATATTTAGCGATTATGGCGATTTCTCATCACCCGCGGAACGCCACAATGCCGAACATTGTTTTTTTGTTGTTGTTACTCACACTTCCGCAATTCTCTTCCGCGAATTATTTCACGCCGACGATACAATGTAATAATTTTTCGCGAAATTTTATTATCTCTTTTTTAGTTCATAATCGTTTTCGGTATTTATTTTTCTTTGGAATAATTCGGTCGATTGTTGAGGGTAAAAAACGACGGAGTCGGCTCGATGGGGGTATTTTTTTATTCGAATTTAGCTTCCAATTTTTAGATTGTGCGTGCATCGGAAACACGCAACTTACGTTGTAACGCATTTTCTTTTCGTCTTCCGCGGAATTTCAGACCTCAATTAATTCATTCGATTTACAATTGAATTGAAAAAATTCCTGCAAAAACATAAAAATAGTGGAATTCAAATTGCTTTCCGATATTTTCTTTCTAATCAAACGTGCGACTGTAGCATCACCGGGATATCATCAGGGGAAATGTACTATACAGTATGTAATATACAGCTTAAAGTTTCTATAACGATCGAACTTTTTCAATTCGTTTTTATTTTTTTTCCCAATTATAAAAAATTTCGGCTATCATTCAAATAGTTTTTTACTAATAGAACGAAGCTCGCGGATGTTTGGTTTTGAATCTGGGCCGAACCCATCGAGAAATTCCGATTTTATAGAACTCTATATTATATTATACTATATAGGAGTTTTGCGAAAAATATGCGTTCCTAAAATTACATAAAAATGTCAACATGTAATATCATTTAACCGTATTGAATATGAAATTTGGCTGAGTTCAGTCGAAAGGATCGTCTTTCATAGAACCTTGAACCTTTCGAAAAATTGACATTCCGCTTTATCCCACGTCGGCTTATTTTTTGTTTGTTAAAAAAATCAATCGATAATTTACGTCATGTTCCATATATCGTCTTCTATGTTTACGACCCCAAGCGCAATTATCTACATAACAGAGCGGGTGGAGGTGCTGTTAAGCCCATTTTCTCGAGGTAACCACCACCTCCACCACCAATAGCAGGAGTCTACTCGTCAGCTCGCTCGACCTCCTTCCGAATGACCTTTGGTACCGGATCGAGGCTGGCACGCGTAATCTCCACGTAGCAGCCTATTCGATTCTCCCAAGTTCTCCAGTTATTCGTTCCTCAGCTATTCTCGAATGCCAATTGCCACTTGTCTAACCCCATAAGTTCATTATCTACTTGCGATACGCAGATGTAACCGCGTGGCTCTGTTTATTTTTATCCACCTGATTCGATTCGACGCAATCTCGACGATGGCAATGAAAATCCTTGTGGATATATCTTCGTCGATCTATTCGTATAAATAGAATAATTAAAATAGTATTTGTTCATTCATTTATTCTAGGATATATATTAAATCATCAATTAATTATTTAGGTTATTACGATTCAATTTATTCGTAAAACTAAGATGATTCAAATATTATTTATTTATCCTTATCATATATTTTTCTTTATTCTAATATATATATATATATATATTCTATCATCAGTTAATTATTGAGGTTATTTAGGTTATTAAGATACAATTTATTCGTAGCAATGAAAAATTGAAATATCATTTAATTTCTTGTTCACACTAATTATTCTATTATATCGTATCATTAATTATTTATTCGGGTTATTGAGGTTATGATATTATTACGACACGATTTAGTAGTAGAAATGAAGAATTGAAAGTTCATTTCTTTATTTATTCGGATGATTGATTCTATTATTTATATAATATCATAAGTTAATCATTTATTCAAGACGAAAGAAGTTTTTTGAAATTCAATTTTCAATCTGTTGGAGATAGAGGCGTAAGCGGCAAATACCGGTAGGACTAGTTTTCTCGACCTGGAAGCAGACGGCGACAATTTGAAATTTTCCGCACGCTTGCATAACACATTAGACCGGTCGCAAAGTGGTCCTCGTCGGAGGACAGTCGTCCATCCACTTCTCGGCCATAACGCGACAAATGTTTCCCGACTCGTCTCGTTCTACAAACATTCACAAAATTTATTTCCTCGTCAAGAATGTGCTGAGTTTTTTTTTTCGTTTGCAATTGAGGTCGAGAAGGCGGTTAAACAAAAATCTGCATTCACATGACTCGTTTCCAAAATTCGGACATTCTAAATCCTCAATCATCCAACGGCAAATAAGATTTGCATTAATCACAATCTTACTCTTCAATGAATCTTTCAAAAATTCAGCAACGATTTTTTTTACACTCAAAAAAATATGACGTTTCTTGATTTCCATTTTTTTTTTGCACTTTCGATTGGGAAGACTCTCGATTGAATAATAAAAATCGTAATCAAACGAAACAATAAAAATCGTTGTATAACATTTATTTTTTTATTCAACGCGAAGATGTAAGTGGAACAAATAGAAAGAAGCATCTTCGTGGTTGAAAGATTTCTATTCCGAAAGATGAGAAAAAAAAAAGGCAACTTTCATTTCGAGTTCCGTTCGCCTTGGGCGATAATCCTCTTTACGATTGACAAAAAAAGGAGGAAATCATCGGTCGGACGGTGCGTTGAAACGCGTGTGGCTCCCGTATCGTAAACCGTCGCTCGTAAAACAACCGACGGAACCACACGTGGGGATATACGCGTCGAAACGGACCCCACGAATTCCGGGAATCCCCGGGAAAGTCGATATCCATGCATTTTTAGATTACCTGTTGCACCTTCGATATACACTGTCACGTAATTTATCATTTCTTATTTTTACAATCTGCATAATTTACGCGCATTTCTCGTGACGCAGCGAAATTTAAACAATCCAAAATTCGAACAATTTAAAATAATTAAAAAAAAGAAAAACAATTTTCAAAATCCTTTCAAATCAGGAAATATTTGAATTTTTGTGAGTTTTTATGAGTGAAAGTTTGTGTGAGATTTTTTTCTTCTTCTTTTTATTAGCATAAGAGTCCGTCGCATGTGTAGGAGAGTCTATTTCACTTGTGATTTTCGTTTGAACGCGGAGCTTCGGTAGTTGGCTGGGTTTCGGACACGACGTGACAGAGCGGTCGATAGTCTCAACGTCGATAGATCCAAGCGCGTGCCAACTCGTACGTGATAAGAGTTTCGTTCTCGAATTGTCTTTCGTTGCATACCGAAGACCGTAAAGCGAGAGCGTTTAACACTCCAGTGGGGTATTTTTGAGCCCGCAGCTTTGTCCACAGGATCTTTTTTCTGCATTTTCATTCGGCAGCCGAATCTTCCATTATAATTGTGATTGAGATTTTTTTACTATGACGTTGTAAAATAATACAGCCTTGGATATAAAATGTAAATGAATGGAAAAAAATGTAAACACATTCTTTTCCATGTGTTTTCTTACCGTACTTTGCTGATGAAGGTACTTAAAGGTGCCTGGTTTGTCCTAATTACGAACGTTGACGGTAGATGACGATTTTTTTAATACCTATTTTGATTCAATAAAGATATCTGTGGCTTAGCGGCGGATAAGTCCATAAATTTATAATGGAATATCGATTTTACGTTGCGATTTCTCTATCCCAACCGACGAATCGGTTGAAAAAGTAATAATGATCAGGTTACACTGAGTTTTTGGTATCATTTAATGTAGCATTTTGTAAAATTTCAATAGTCTGTAACTTATAGATAAACAAAATCACTGTTGAACTCATTCGGTTTTGCCTACAAATCGTGGATTTACCTGGATTTCCCTACCGATGCGAGACGATTAATAATCGATATACATTGTCACCTAACAAAGTTTTATTCTCCCCATAGAAAAGTTTCAGCAAAATTTGCGAAAAAAAATGTATCCGAGTCTTGTTGTTTTTGTCAACGACAAAAACGGTGGACATATTCAATTTTCCCGGCAAAATAGACTGATAGGGCAAAATAGATTGATTAGGTTAATCTCGTTTATTTCTTCCTGTATGGGCGATTCACGGCAACTTTGCGTTTCAAAACGATGTCCACAATCTGAATCACAACAACACGATTTAATCTCATTTTCTTCGGAAAAATCGACTTACTCGGTTTTGCCCGCTAGCCACAGATTTATGTCTGATCTTGAAATCGATTTTTCCACTGTCGACACTCGTCATTATATCCCCTGAAAAGTGAGATGTATGTAAAAATATATTTCTAAAGTTACATTCGATGTCTGATTGTGAATTAAATTCCAACGCTGACCGCAGTCTGACCACCAGCGGCTGTTACTACTCGCCCCAATGGAACATAAGATTTACAGTGTGCGAGGTATTTCTCCCAGCCTCCCGGACTTGCTCTACATGCCGGCATATTCTAACATTATTACACGCATAACCAGCGACTCGTTACGCGGTTTTTTTCATGCTCTTGACCTCAACATCGTGAGAACATTCCTCACCATTGACAACGGCCATAGAACATTTTCACACTTATCCGCAAGTTGCGCAATGATAAACAGGATACGAAACATGTTGCAACGAAATCGATGCGATGCAGGTTCTTATTACACATTAATCTACGACAAAATTATTTTTTTTCTTGATCAAGAAACTCGACAATATTTTTCACGGAAAATAAAAATGAAAATTCAGCCGAAAAGCGATGTTTCTCGAAAAAAGTTCATAGCTAAATTAATCCGCAATTGAATATTTAATTCTCATTAATTGAACAAATAAATTATCTTGAAATCGTTGTTTCTCGCTAAACATTGATAGCTAAATTAATCTAGAATTGAATGTATAATTCTTCTTAATTGAAGAAATAAATCGTCCTAAAATCGTTATTCCTCGCCAAGCATTGATAATAAATTAATCTGCAATTGACCACATAATTCTTGTCAATTAAATGAATGAATCATCCCAAAATCGTTATTTCCCGCCAAACATTAATAGCTGAATGAATCTTCAATTGAACACATAATTCTTATTAATTGAATACTAAATGAATCCGCAATTGAACATATAACCCTTATTAACGGAAAAAATAAAAAAATTAGAAATATTACAATTCATTCCTTGATTAAACTGTAAAATTACATGACCGCTGAGGACCGACATTTGCATGCACTCGTTCTTCTTACGCTTCGTTGCAATTGTTCGTTCAGCGATGTAGCTCGAATCTCGTGAGAAAATTAATTCTCCGGTGAATAAAGCGAAGAAATGAAGCAGTCGAAGCCGTGCGATGAAGGATGGCGTGGGACGGGGCGAGGGGGGGAAAGGGGCGAGCTTGCACCGAGTCGCGACCCAATTACGTGCGACTAATGACTAATTAGTAATTACGTCGTTGGTGCAGTTAGAAACGAATCGCGTGTTTTTCCTTTCGTAACAAGTTGGAAGAGAAAGATAAAAAAAAGGTGAATAGAAGAGGACACTTGTGTGGGATGCTGTTAGCTTTGACGGGTTATATTATGTTGCCACGGCGCCTGGGTATTGTCTCGGGTTCAAGGAGTCGAGCCATTCGCACCGAAGGATTAACGCGGAGCCACATCGTCGTGCATCGCGCATGGCAATGGAATTGAAATAGCAATAGCTCAAAGCGCATAACACAAACGAATGCAATGATAATAACGAAATAATAAGAAAAAAACACTTCATTCAGCTCCACCTTCACATATGCATTTTTTAATTCATACGTTCTCACGCAAGTACCGTAATTATTGGAACTGTCACAGGTTTCTGGATTTTGTAAAGGTTTTTCTTAGCTTGGAGAATATTATTTCCATATTTTCGTCCACACTCAATCTCAGTTAGACAATTTTATTCAAAAGATATAAGATTTTGTCGCGACATCTGAAGTATTTTAACAAATTTTTCGAAGCAAAGTGGCAAATAAAAAAATAATTTCAATTACAAATTAGTGTTTTTCATTAAATTTAATTTACATTTCTCTAAAACGTTGTTGGTTATTCGATCAAATCGATGGTAAATTCCAAATAATAATGGCAGTATTTTATGAATCTCGACGACGATTTGAATATTTACGGAGTACCAATGACGAAAACGATAGATCAATAGAATAATTTTAAAAAAAAAGTCTCGTATGTGGGTTGCGATTATTAAATAATTAATAGAATTTCAAAAATGGCGGTGTTCGATTTCATACCTCGGTCGAATCCGGTACCGACATACTCGACCACCGATGTTCGAGGACCACCCACGCGTGAAAAGTCACACGCGGCGTTCTAACGTGGTCGATGAGCAATCGACGATAATCGTACGACGGTCAGGTGTCGCTTCGTTCCTCCGCGACAACGGTTTCAACCGGCGAGAGAGGAGCACAGGTATACGGTACGAATAATTTATTCGAAGAAGCATAAGCGCGGCGAGAAGTTGAAAAAAAAAAATGACGAAGAAGATGAAGAAGAATAGAGAAACGCGAGAGGGGTGGTCACGACGCCTTGTAGAGGCTGAGTCGAGCACCCTGACTCATGATTGGACGAGAGGTATACGTTACGGCGGTACACTTGAATCGAAATAAGCTGCGATGAGCTTCTCACGGTCGAAGATGTACAATGACAAAGGTTTGAGGTGTCTGCAAAAATGGAAAATATATTTTTCTTTGTCCTGATAGATGAAATAAACGGTGATGGAATAAAACTTTTAACATTTATGATGACTGTGGGATTTTTTTTACATAATAAATGTATTGTATCTATCAAATTTATCACATTTATCAATTTTAATACATTTCATCCAATTTTGCAATGTATCGATAGGTGGATAAATTTGCGAATTTATTGAATTTATCCGATTTATCAAATTGATTAGGTCTATAAAGTTCTACTAATATTATTATATTCATTACATTTATCAAATTCGATGAATTCTATCGAGCCCATTGAATTTTCGTAGATTTATTGAATGTACAGATTTTATCATATACATTAAATTTCTTGCCTCTATAATTTTATTAAATTACGACATTTATCGAATTTATACATTTCATTAATTTATTGAATTTGGTAAATTTTATTAAATTTTTCAAATTTTTGAAGTGCAATAAATTCTATCGAACTCGTAAAATTTTCTACATATATTAAATTTATAAATTATATCATATACATTCATTTCCTTACCTCTATAATTTTATTTAATCACGACATTCATTAAATTTATGAAACTCATTATATCCATATTTATTTAATCGAATCATCACATTTATTAGATCCATGAAACTTATGAGATATTATCATTTCACACGATAGAAAAGGATTCGTGTCGCGCGCGAATTTAATCAGTCGAGAAAATAGGTGCTTTCACGCCCTGGCAAATTCTCGCGATCTATTTATCGCGAGAAATTCTCTCGCGTGCGTCAAGAAAGCATCGCCACTCGTACCAGCTACGAATACACTGGGTGATGCTTCGTACCGGTGGAGACACGAAGAAAGGCTGTTCCAAGTTTTCCAACGAGTCGAACGAGCCGAACGCCAGTCGTTCCAGCATCGACTCTGTGAAAAATAAAAATTAATAACGAACGATCGAATTACTTCGAAACTTCAACACTCGGTGAAAACTCGATTTAGAAATCGCGAAGAATCGTCCCGTGGGACTTCGTTCTACTGGCAATCATAAAAAACAAAAGACCAAATAATTCATTCCACAAAATAACGAAACAAAAAAAAATTATCATTTATAAAATAATTATTTTCCTGTTCGTAATTTTTTCCATTTAATAAATAATATTTATCGTTTGATTTCTTGATTGCTGGTGAGACTGGAAACTGGAAAACGTCTAATACGCGTGAGCCAGGACGACAGTAGTGTCTCCCACGCGTGTCCACGTACTGCGACGACGACTGAGTTCCACGCCCAAGAGGCAATATATATAATATATATATATGTGTGGGTATATATATTCAGCAAAAGTTGTTGCAGCGAATAATATGCACGCACGCTCAACCGCAGCGAGTCTCGGGGTCTCGGGCGTGCGACAATGAAAGCCACGAAGTGCATGTTTCTCGGAGACGCCTTGTGTTTCGCCTTACGGAGTAAGGGTAAACCCCGCAAAGAGCAGAAGACATAGTAAACCCACGCGTATATAGTAGCCACGCGGTTTTTCAATGCTATCCTCTTCTATCCATGCAATGCACTTCACTCAACTGCGATACTGACCTTACCGCTATTTTTCATTCCGAGTAATCCATCTTATTGATCATTCATGGAAAAAACCTCAATCATCGATTTTTCAATCGATGAAATAATGAAAATGCATTTAGGACGAATGTTTATGGAATGGAAATGAAAAACATCGATCAAACGATTATTCGCGGATAGTTAAAAGTTGTAATTGCATACAGCGCCATTTGGATAACGGATGCAAGTGATGGGTTTTTTTTTCGTTGCTGCAATAGTCATTGATAAATTAATGAATATGTTTGACCACTTTCTCACCGGATAATTTGATTCCGTTTTCGCTCGTAAACTGACGATTCTATACTTATTGCGCCACTCGCATATTTATACGCGACTTACTGTCGGAGTTAATAGGCACATTTCAATAACTTCATTTTATTTTCACTTCGAACGGTGATAAAACTTTTATTATTATTATTATTATTATTATTATTATTATTATTATTATTATTATTATTATTATTATTATTATTATTATTTATTTTTATTATTGTTATTATTATTATATAATAATAATAATAAAAATTATCATTTTTATTATTATTTTTATTACTATACCACTATCTACATATAACCACTATCGTTGGTTATTTCTGATTTTATTATTGGCAAGGGAACTTGTTGAATTTTTTTGTAACCGTTTCACCGTCGTAAATCGTCGGTGCAATACACTCAATTTGTATTAGCAATCCTAGTAATTTGTTACGGTTCATTTTGCACGGCCGAAGCCGTGCCGTCCGAGCTTTCTGATTAAACTCGCACACGACCGAACCCTTGTACGCATTAAAAAACTTGCTGAGTCGCGTCTGACCATTCGACCTTTTCCGTTTGGAAGATGTAATTTCAACGAAACGTCGAGAACCCGAAATAAATAATTATTGAAAAGAAAATCGCGTTGTAATTTCACGAGTGAAAATTACCGACGATCGTACATTCGTGAATTTACGTTTCAACCGGGGTTTTCCTTCCGTTTGCAACGGATAACCGGATGTTATCATTCCGGAAAAAAATAATGACATGCGTCCGGTTGTCGAAGAAATTAAAAAAACATAACGCAAAGTTTGTTGAATTAATAAAAGTAGAGGAAATTTTATTGATTGACTATTTTTTGGCTAAGGCGAGCGTCAATTTTATTTATTTATTTATTTATTGAATTATTTATTTATTTATTTATTTATTTATTTATTTATTTATTTATTTATTTATTTATTTATTTATTTATTTATTTATTTATTTATTTATTTATTTATTTATTTATTTTTTTATTTATTGATTTATTGATTGATTTATTTATTAATTAGATATTTTCGTCTATATATTACGTGGTCAAATGATTACGTCGAAATAAATTTTTTCCCCGACCTCGCATTAGTCGGATTTCAGATATCGTGCTATCAACATATTATTTTTGCACCCACGTCGTCCGACATCAATCGAGAGCAATTATCCGAGCGGTTCGAGCGCACGCTCGAGTTTCGCTCGTAAATCGACGTATCGTTTCTGTTTCTTCTTCCTCGTCTTTCAACGTCTGAGAAGCTGGAAACGCGTCTAGACGTTCGAGAAGTCACGACCGGAGACCGTGGAGAGCCGAACCAAATCGAAAGAAGCGAACGGTAAAAGTGTATTAACGACTGCGAAACGTACGACGATAACGAGTGGACCATAGTGGAGTCCTTTCGTTTTCACCTGCGCGCACGGCCGCGTTATTTCCTCCGCGGACGTTCCGCGATACCAGTTGGTTCCTGAACTCGTGGAAAAAAGAAGAAAACGTAGGAATAAAAAATAAAAACGAAGGAAAAAAAAACGACTGTAACGGTTAAACGTTACATCGCTGAGAGGCCTTTCGCGGACTTCGCGGAGGCCAGACGTGCCCGCGCCTTATTCTTCGCATCCTCGACGAACGACAATGACGGAGAGTAAGCGGGATGAGGAGAGACGGAGAGAAAGATAAGAAGAAAAAAATACTTGTGACTCGACAAACGTGAGAACTCAGGGCGTCGGCTGAGTTCGGTGAGGCTATGAATGGCTTAACTACGTCATGAAGAGTCTCTTTGACATTTCTCTACGATAATTCGTTCAGATAAAATTTTATGGATACATTAGGGTGGCCCTTAATAGGATCATTCTGGAATTAAAAAATTCTTAATCGATTCGAGTACGATTAAAAGTGTATAAAAAAAATCTGGGTAAGATTGGAGACGCAGAGGACGCCGTTAAAGGGTGCTTCTAAGCGATCGAGATTTCGCGTTTCAATAACATTACTTGGATTTGTTACGATATCAATTATTCACGTGCGATAACCACGTGTTGTGTTGGCGAGGAGTAGGAATTTTCGATCGAAAAAACCTTCCCAAAGAATTGAATCGGAATGGTCGAGAAATGTGATGTTATTGAAATGGGAAAGTTCGATCGCTCAGAGGCACCCCTTAACGGTGTTGTAGGGGTCTCAAATTTAACCCAGATTTTTTTTATACGCTTTGAATCGTACTAGCGGCTGGGAGCTTTGAAATTCCGAAAGGACCATATTAAGGGACACTCATTGAAGGGGTATGCATTTAAAAAAATGTTATTGCTTTCTCGATAGGGTTGGGGCAATTTATTAATTACGGTACATGGGTTATTGCCTGCTCGATAGGGTTGGAGAAATTTAATATTTGTTTTAGCGTTCTTTGAACAACGTCAGATGCTGCGGTCAAGGTTCGACCCATGATTCTGTTTGGACCGATTGACATAACAATAGCGATGAATTTTTTTTTCACTCAATCCGTTTTGATCTTCGACGAGTCTCTCGCATCACGCTAAGAGGCTATGACACATAGCCCGAGGCGTCCGGACGACTAAGTACATTCGAGGCCTGCCTGGAACTTCATGTACTCGGTGTTTTCATTATTCCTAAGAATATCATTTAACAAATTGAAAAACGAAACTATGATCACAATAACGATCAATTATACGATCATTCTACATATTTACAATCCCAATAGAGTCTCATAATCGAAACTTCATCACTTTTTCATGTACTCAAATTAATTCAAAAATTATATTGATCATAATCGAATATAAATGAAAAAAAAATAGAAAAAATATTCTCGATAATAAAAAGAAACAAAGAATAATAATAATAATGAATCAGTAATCTTTCTACGTACCGATTATCCCTATAAAATCTCATGCTCGAAAATTCAATATTTTTTCCCGTTTTTTCATTCGAGAAAATATACATATTTATCATAAAAAATTTTAATTCCAAAAGAAAATGAAAAAAATATGTACTTGACAATAAAATGTTGGAAAAACGTAAACAGTCGGGAGTAGAAACAGAGCCGGTAGATTCACAATCGATGAAACGCCGGTGCTCGAGCACGACGATAAATCTCGTAGCCTGGGCTGTTGTAGATTCGCGAGCAGAGCAGTTTCCGCTTCGCCGTCTTTATTCGACTCGAAGCCGCGAGTCGTGTGTCGCACGAGCATTAACGACAAACTCGGGGACTCGAGCTGTACGAGGGCTCTCTTGTAGTCCCACATCAAGCCGAACCACGTTTGTGTGTGTGTTTGTATTCGTCCGTATCTGTAAATTCATCCGCGTGTACGTGTCTATCTCGAGTGCGATCCGTTACTCGTCGGGGGAAACTGTTCGCGCTCGTGAACATCCGATGACTCACGATCGATGCGATCACTCGGCGTCGACACCGAGAACCTTTGAAAATGTTTTTTTCTAATTCCAGTAATGATCATAATAATAATAATAATTATTATTATTGTTATTATTATATTATATATATCATTATTATTATTATTAGTAATAATAATTATTATTATTATCATTATTATTATAACAATAATAATAATAATAATAACAGAGAAACAAATAACCTAACTTATGATAGTTATTTTTATTATTATTATTCAGGTTATTCATTTCTCTGTTACTAATATATTATAATTATATTCTATATGTGTATACCTATGTATATATTATAATATAATTATGAATAATATCAATAATTAATAATACAATCGAATATATAATATATAATATATAATAAAATAACTAATAATAATAATAATAATCACTATTTAGGTCATTTGCTGTTATTATTATTACTATTATAATTATTATTTATCAATTTTATTATTAATTATTGATAAATAACGTTGATAATAATAAACATAACTATCATAAGTGAGACTATTTTTTGTTGTTGTTGATTATTATTATAATTATTATCTTCAACCTGGTAGCAATTGGGTGTCATAGTGAAGGATCGAGTTATGAGACGATAAGAATATACGTTATTTCGTCGTTATCGAACGTTTTTAGCACGGTACTGCAGTTCCGGGAGTATGCAATATGAGTCTGAGCATATCGCGCCGTTTCTACTTGCCGCGGGTATGAACCCGAGAGTGAGTTGTCTTGTAATTCACCCGAGCCCGCATGTGTCGCCAACGGAGTGTCCCTTTCACTGCTCGACATGATTATTTCGAGGAACGTCATGTCATATTCATCAAATGGCTTGACAATCGAGCCGGGAGTCTTCTTTTGGGCTTAAAAAAAAATGGTTCTACGAAGAAAACAAAAATGCCGGTCCAGCGCGGACTCGACTTGCAAGCTGAGAATTTTGTACTATATCATTTTCGCATTGATACTTCGAACCCCCTCTTTTCTTCTTTCCTAAGCGGATGTGGCATACAAACATAGTGCAAAGAGAATTTTGAGTTCGGCAAATTGATTTCAGGAAATCTATAAGACCAACGATTTTGTTGAAAATTTTCCTGTAAATTGAGTAAAATGAAGCGTTGTATATCCTGATATTTCAAACAATTTCAGATCCAGTAGTCTTGCAAATTAGGGGGGAGATATGCTCGATTTTCTCATATGTCTCACGGTTTCTTCATCAATATTCTATTCAAAAATTATGAAAATAAATTTTTTGTTCTACACACAACGAGCCCTATCGAATAACACCTAGCATTATCTATTTAATAAAGAGAACAAAAAAGTCGAGTACCTAATTTCCTCCCTCTTTAATTCTCATATAAATATTTCTAAGTCCTAACTACTGCAAAATATGTGCGTTGATAACATTTATTGCCATGCCAAATTCCAAGTTTCTTTGTCGCAAGTTTCATAACTCGAAAACAGACAAAACAAACACGCACACACCCGAGCCATCTTAAAAGGATCCCGCTTAGCATTGAAAGTACTCAACCCTAAAAACGCTCTTCGCTGAGTACCTGATTTATCATTGTTTTTTTGTACCTTAGTTTATTTGTTTCATAGGATGGAAAAGTAGAGCCTGGTTGATTTTTTTTTAAGGACGTGCAACGCTTGCGCGAGGCGTCAAGGTGGAGCGTGTACGGCGTATGTGTTACATCGTCGAAGGTTCGTAGAGAGATCTCGGGTCGAGATATCGTCTCGCTCGTGCTCGTTCCACGAGCTGAGCTCCATTCAGCGGCGGAACGTCCGGCGCGCGGGGCACTTGACGTACCAAGAGTTTGTGGTGGTAGCCTGCATAAGTACCGAGACACGTACGCCCGGTTGAACCCGACTGTAACGAGTCGGAGGCGGAACCACGAGGAAACGAAAGAAATTCACATTTTTATGTGGCGATGCGAACCGTGGAGGCACGGAGATAGTACTGCGTTAAGGCTGCGAGCCATTGTCGACGACCTGTTGTTCGCTGGTATCCTCATGCAGCCGAACTGTCCCTCGTCTCGTGTCGTAAAACACCACCCCGTAGCATTGTTTTTTTTTTTCGTTTATTTAATGTTTTTTACAATATAAATCTTTTGGATCTAAGTTATGGATTTTATAAATTTTGTTTTTTTTCTGGGTTGTTGGGAATATTTTAGCGGCTGGTTTGGAATATTTTTGTGAATTATACAGAGCTTTTCGGCAGTGTTGCAATGTTGTCGATATAGATGGGAAGAATTGGCCCAAATGGCCTGATTGCGAAACCTTTTATTGCCGAGGAGGCCGATGGTTTTTTTTTTAAGTCTGTTTTGGATCCTACGACCTCATTTTTCTGATTTTTCCTAGATTTTTATGAACTTCGATGAGCGATCGATTTTTTAATGATTTTATATCAATTTTTATCACAGATATTTCATGAGAGATTTATTATGGGAGAGATATTCAATTTAATTGCGAAGCTTTCTCAACAGACATCAGGCTATTGCGTATATTTTTTATTCTTTAGATTACCTCGAGAGGAATAACCCTTTTCACAATTCTCAATAATTCTCAATCCAAAAGCCATCAAAACATCGTCGAAAAATACTCTACTATGTTCAGCCCTTCAATATTTCCCAAAGCCCTCGAACAATATATTTCCAGCAACGATTTGCGATCCAACAAAATTTCACCGAAAAAAGTCTATTCCCACAGTCTTCTCATCGAAATCTCCCAAATACACCATTCTCAAAAATTCCCGAATATTCTCATTATCCCCCTCGAATTTTCTCGCCCCGCGAATCCACCGACTTCCGTCGATTTTTTTTCCCCGAGCCGTGCACGCTCCTCAATCTTTTCTTCGCACGATCTTCGCATCCGTTCGACTCTCCGGTGCTCCACCTATCACACGTGCCATTATATGCAGGCCATGAAGTGCCCGGTGCGTGCAAGCCTCGGGGTTCTTCGCGGCCAGGGCAATTTATGCGAACACGCGCGCACTTTCCGAGAGCTCGACCACGAAGTCCAGCGAAATACGAATGACTGGCGTATGTGGGCTAGTAGCTCTTCACGGTTTCCCCATCGTGCTCTTTGCTACTTTCCGCTGATTCTCCTTTTCAAGTTTCTCCTCGACGAGAATCATCGTATCGAGACTCTCCGACGTTGTTATTTCATCCAAACCAAAGTAGTTACATTCTCTTTTCAATATAAATTAATAATAATAATAATAATAAAATAATAATAATAAAAATAATAATAATAATAATAATAATAATTATTATTATTATTATTATTATTATTATTATTATTATTATTATTATTATTATTATTATTATTATTATTATTATTTATTTTTATTATTATTATTATATAATATTATAATAATATAATATATATTATATATATTTATTATTATTATTATTATTTATTTTTATTAGTATAATATAATAATAATAATAATAATAATTAATTAATAATTTTTATTATTATTATTATTATTATTATTATTAATATTAGTATTATTATTGTTATTATGATTATATTATAATAATGTATTATTACAATATAATAATAATAATAATAACATCCAATTATTTTCAATTCGTTGGATATTGCGTGCACAATTTTCTCACGGGTACGTGTTTACTTGACCTTACAAGCTCGACGAAAAAATCTCCAACCACATCCTCGGATCGAGTTACCTTCTCGTCCCTTCCATTACTTCCGCTTTCGCTCAGCGAGGAAGATGTGGCTACATGTGTATATATCGAGAGACCCTCACGTACTTGTTCCTGACGGAATCAAACTCACTTCGGAGAAAACAGATCTTCTTGATGGCTTTTTCGTGTCTACGTTTGTACGTTCTTCCGGTAGTTTCCACTTGCCCGTGAGCTAATTATGCTCAACCATCTGTGCTTGTCTTAAATTCGAACTATCCGCATGATCTATTTGCTTCCATTCGTCGACACTTGTTCTTCGCCGACTTAGTTTGCCGGATGTGGATGTCGTTGTTCAGAAACATTTGTGTTTGAATGTTTCCACTTGAATCGATTTGTTTGTCCGTTTAAAAGAGTACCGTGACTACTTCAACATGCAGGATCTACCTACTTGTCTGTATTTGCATAGCCGTGGTTGTGATTTTATTTTTTTCATTTCTTAAAATAGCATTGTCCACCCGTCCCTGTTCGTTTGAGTTATTTCTACATGGTTTTGAATCGTTCTTGAGATTACTTATTTGCCTCTGCGGTTGGCGAAAATTTCTTTAACTCTCCCTCGGCCACTTCCACACGTATCGTCGAACTACCCCTCGGTAGAGCTCTCATGCTTCGTATCCTGTTTCATCGCTGGGTGTACTTGCTTACGAATTCCGATCCGACTTCTCGTATTACGTTTCGTTGATTCCGAGAGAGCTGACTGACGGGGTCTAAGAAGTTCGTTCACGATTTTCCCATCTTCGAAGCTGAATGCCTGTTATCTATAAGTAAATGGATTGATCGATTTTCGAGTTAGCATTGGAAAATCACACGTTACAGTAATCATTGTCTTATTAACGTCCGGAGTGACGTATTAATGAACAACAACAAATTTCTTCTCGTTTACGATTATTTGTCGTTCATTCTCGTAGGAAGAAGGTTAGAAAAGAAGAAATTATTAAATTATTAAATTATTAAATTATTAAATTATTAAATTATTAAATTATTAAATTATTAAATTATTAAATTATTAAATTATTAAATTATTAAATTATTAAATTATTAAATTATTAAATTATTAAATTATTAAATTATTAAATTATTAAATTATTAAATTATTAAATTATTAAATTATTAAATTATTAAATTATTAAATTATCAAATTATTAAATTATTAAATTATTAAATTATTAAATGATTAAATTATTAAATTATTAAATTATTAAATTATTAAATTATTAAATTATTAAATTATTAAATTATTAAATTATTAAATTATTAAATTATTAAATTATTAAATTATTAAATTATTAAATTATTAAATTATTAAATTATTAAATTATTAAATTATTAAATTATTAAATTATTAAATTATTAAATTATTAAATTATTAAATTATTAAATTATTAAATTATTAAATTATTAAATTATTAAATTATTAAATTATTAAATTATTAAATTATTAAATTATTAAATTATTAAATTATTAAATTATTAAATTATTAAATTATTAAATTATTAAATTATTAAATTATTAAATTATTAAATTATTAAATTATTAAATTATTAAATTATTAAATTATTAAATTATTAAATTATTAAATTATTAAATTATTAAATTATTAAATTATTAAATTATTAAATTATTAAATTATTAAATTATTAAATTATTAAATTATTAAATTATTAAATTATTAAATTATTAAATTATTAAATTATTAAATTATTAAATTATTAAATTATTAAATTATTAAATTATTAAATTATTAAATTATTAAATTATTAAATTATTAAATTATTAAATTATTAAATTATTAAATTATTAAATTATTAAATTATTAAATTATTAAATTATTAAATTATTAAATTATTAAATTATTAAATTATTAAATTATTAAATTATTAAATTATTAAATTATTAAATTATTAAATTATTAAATTATTAAATTATTAAATTATTAAATTATTAAATTATTAAATTATTAAATTATTAAATTATTAAATTATTAAATTATTAAATTATTAAATTATTAAATTATTAAATTATTAAATTATTAAATTATTAAATTATTAAATTATTAAATTATTAAATTATTAAATTATTAAATTATTAAATTATTAAATTATTAAATTATTAAATTATTAAATTATTTTTTCCGCTCATTTACGTTCATTCGTCTTTCATTCTCGTGGGAACGAGGTGGAGCTCAGACAAGAACGAGGACCGGTGCGTGATCCCGGCGTGCTTCCCCAGCGCAGTATGTACGGTGTATTGCCGCGAGGAAAATCAAAGCCGGCGGCGCAAAGTACCCGAAGCAAAGCAAAGATCTCGCCGGTATTGGCGAGGACTAGCGGTTGTTTGACTCTCGCCTGGCGTCTCGAACATCACAAGTACAAATGTTGCTTCACCGTATTATCGAA
This sequence comes from Sussaba pulchella, assembly GCA_963971145.1. Lineage (NCBI taxonomy): Eukaryota > Metazoa > Arthropoda > Insecta > Hymenoptera > Ichneumonidae > Sussaba > Sussaba pulchella. The sequence goes on from OZ020165.1 coordinate 17,009,368, forward strand.
GTGGAATAAGACCGCGAAGCTCAGGCGGACGAAAGAGTTTTAGGGATGAGGCAGGAATGAATCAGGGATGGACATTAATTCGATGAAAATGTATTCGAAATACTTTATCAAACGAATAACTATAATTAATTGTCATAAAATAATCGAGAAAAACCACAATTCTGCATCAATGAAAAATCATTTGAATCAATTATTGTTTTACAATAATTGATTTTTATATTTAATAGCAATTCATGATAATTTTGTAATGAGAGTATTGCGAATTTATTTTCATTGAATGAATGTCCATTCCTAATTCTAATATTTGATCAGACCATTTGTAAATTAATTTTGAAAATTTCTTATAAATCATAAAAATTTTTAGAATTATTATTATTAATTATGATTTAATCGATAAATCGATGGTTTATCAATATGTGCTGATAAGCTGTGATGGGTAAGGTTGTACATTACGGGATTGAGAGTTGATGTACGTCGCGGTGGAGAATGGCAGTAGGTCAATGATTCCGTCGACTGTCGTGAACCGAATTCGCGATATTTGGTGTTGTCTCTCGAATGTGCACTCTCGCCATTTATGGTCGCGTTCGGTGTCGCGATTATTGCGCAAAGTACAACCCCTTCGGCAATGTATTCTCACTGTTCGGCTGTCGTTTCGAGGAATGCTGGTACGGTCGTTTAAAAATAACGCCTCGAGGCGTTACAATCCATGCCTCATTCACGATACATTGAATGTATAATATGCAGGTGAACCGTCTAGGTAGTTAAATCGTTCTGTCGTGTACTTTTATCGATCTGTGAGTGCGAAAAACGAACTCTCGACAGTTGTACGGGGACAAAGTTATTTCATTGCGGAATTATATTATTATGCTATTATTCGATTTAGAATTTATTTAATTTCGAAATAATCTGATTTCAAATTTATCTCATTTCGAAATTATAATATTTTGTATTAATCTAATTTCGAAATGATTAAATTTCAAATTTTTCTGATTTTGGAATCATTAAGTTTCGATTTTTTATAATCATGGAATTAGTTATTTAATAATTTATTAATTAAATTTAAAATTTATATAATATCGGAATGATTAAATGTCAAATTCCGATGATTTCAAAATTATTCATCTTCAAATTTATATAATTTCAAAATTATTGAATTTCAGATTTTTCTAATATTTAACTTATTCAATTTCAAATTTATTTAACTTCGAAATCATTCAATTTCGAATTCGTCCAATTTTTCGAATTATTAAATTTTTTTATCAATCTACCTCCGAAATTATAAAATTACCAAATGATGCAATTATCGAACTACGAATTTACCTCATTACAAAATAATTCAATCATTACATAAATCAATTATCAAGTTATTGGATTATTAAATTATTAAAAGTCGAATCCATTCAATTGCAGGATAATCACATTGCGATATTATTGAACAAAAATAATTCCATACTGGGAAATAATGGAAAAAAAAATCTCTAGCGATAAAAATAGGAATAGGGATTGAAACTCATTGAACACGTATCGACCATATTGGCCAATTGGTGCCAAGAAAATCCAAACCCGGTGCAACTGCAAAGGAACTGCGATCCATTGTACGTGACGGAATAAGACTAAAGACCGGCGTTCGGACGGATCGTATAGCGAGCGAGTTGCAATGCATAGTTGCCGAGAAGGTTGGAGTACCCGGCAAGTCAAGAAGACTAATGTTCGAAGTTGAACTCTCAGTGTGGAGTCCACGGCATCTCTCGCGGCCCTCTCCGCGTGTCGCAATCGACTCGCGCGCGCTTCTTGTTCGAAGAATTACGTTACTCGATCTTTCCTTCGGCTGCACATAACTCACCGGATGTTACGGCTCTTCTCGCGCGCTGGACACTCATTTATATATTTTTATTGCAGGATTAATTTCTTTTTTCAAATGAAGTTATTTAATTGCGAAGTTATATCGTAGTGCAATCAATCGATTTCCAATTTGTGTCATTTGCCAATTATGAAATTTCGAATCTATCTGATTTTGAAGTTATTGAATTTTCGAATTTATTTAATTTTTAAATTAGTCCATTTGGAATTTGTCTAATTTCAAGATTATTATTTTTCAAATTTCTCTAATTTTGAAATAATTAAATTAAATTTTTTTTCTAATATCCGGATTATTAAATTTTCAATCAATTAATTTACGCAATTATTATTATATTGAATTGTTAAATTATTGAGCTATCAAATTATTGAATTAATAAGTTATTGAGTTAGTGAATTATTAATTTTTTTTCCGTGTTTATTAAAAATTATTAATGATTTTTCTTCAGGTCCCGCTAAACGAATTACCATTCACATATCGATAATTTTATTTTCATTGAAACAATAATGGTAAATAATAATAACGATAGCCGAAGCAGGAGCGTTAGATGATTAGAAACATATCGAACGCAGAAAGTGAGCGTGCACTCGACGAATGAGGTTAAATACCTCGTTGATGGATTAGACCGGGAAAATATGCAGAAAGAAATGATTAATCGACGACGGTTATGCGATGTTTGCTTTGGCCCGACGCAATACCGGCCGTCGCGATCGAGTTACGCGTATTTATCGAATCACATTCGATTCTTCGTCCGTGTCCAATTGTTCCGAATGATTTCTGAATTAAACCGAACGATAATTACGACGATACGAAAGTACCAAGAAGAATGAGATGACGTAGCACGCGACGAATAAGGTCGACGAGGTTCTAAACGTCGAGTGATAAATAGAATGGAAATGATTAATGTACGGATTTACCGAGATGTGTTGCAATCGCGGGATCCTCGCGCGGTTTCGTGCGACGTTTAGAAAAAAAAGTAACGTTTCATCGTAAACTGTGCCACGGGCTGGATAAACCACGAAACGCTGCACGCACGATATCTAACGATCTCGATTTTTATTTTCACGGAACTCGATGCGCGGTTAGCATCGGTGAGTACAAATTTTTCAATTGCCTAAGAAGAAATGCAGATTTTTTTACTCAAATTAAATAATTAAAATGAGGTTTTGTTAATCACGGCGATTATTGAATTATTGAATAATTGTAAATATATTGTATGTTGTTGTTTCTTAAATTGAATATATCCTTAATTTCATTTCATCCATTTACCATTTATATTAATCCATAAATGAATTATGATTATTCTTATTATCATTATTATTATTATTATTATTATTATTATTACTATTATTATTATTATTATTATTATTTATTTATTTTTTTATTTATTTAATCCAATCATTAAATAAAAATAGATACAGATATGATAATAATATTGTATCTCGTTGTTTCTTAAATTTAATATATTCGTAATTAATTGTCAATCATCCATTAATATTAATCTATAAATTTATTATTATTAAATTATAGATTAATAGTAATAAATGATTTTTGATTAATTACAAAATAATTCGAGAGAAACAACGATATACGATGTAATTATTATAATTATGATCATTATTTCAAATTAATTAAAGATATAACAAGATTTGAAAAATTATATACCTATTCTATGGAAACTATGATCTGGAATTTAATGGTTTTTTTTTTGGCAATACCGGGCCAGCAAAAAAAATGTCCTGAGATATCTCGACCCCTCCAATTAACTCGAACGACCCAATTAATCCGAGCATCTCCGTTTCCATGCTCTCTCAAACGACTTGCATTCGACGTTTTCATACGAAGTACCGGGTTGAGAACTGCCCCTCGATCGTTAATTAGCCGTAATGCATTCGCTACAACTCGTACCAATAGAACGGCCAAGAATATAGATAATGAAGAAAAATAAAAGATTCTCAGATTGGGATGGCATCGATGAGGCTCGAAGTCTGAGCTTCGCAATCGAGCTCACGACTCGGTCTTCGAGGAATTATTCACCATTCGTCTCGCGGTCGTTTTATTCATTTATTTCCGTTGTCTCTAATTCTCTCAGCAAGTTTTATCGCTTCGCTGCACTTCGTGCTCATAAGTCACCGGACATGCGATCCTCCGTACGTGCATTCGTGCCGCCGTGTGACATAAAATTATCATTGCTGTATCAGTCACACTGTAATCGTCGAAATAATTCGTCGAACACCTGGTCATGAAAAGAAAACAAAAGATGATATCATAAATTAGAAAAATAAATTGAAATAATATCCTTTTCCAATCAAACAAAACTTCATTACCAACAAAGCAAAAGAAAATAAAACAAAAATAATTATTACAAGCAACAAAAACGATAATTATAAGACACAAATCTAATTATCATGAAATGATAGAATAGAAATAATTTTTACAACTGATATCCACAATTTATTTCGTATTTGAACGAACGGAAAATTATTTGCACGTACGCAATACCGTTTCGACACTTCGCCGTCGCTCCTTGTAAAAAATAAAATATGGTACAAGAACCTGTTAGCGCATGTACGTAGTTCGAAACGTTCGTACGTCCTACATACAATCTAACGTCTAACAATCCGGCACGATAAATGTGCGTGCTCGTATCGCGTGCAACGGTCTGTTGTAAAAAATAAAAAGGTGAAGAAAAGAAAAGAAATTCGGTCGTGGAATTTGTCGCGCGATTGACTTTCGGAACGCCGTGGCGCGATTGCCATTGTGATCCTCTTATGGACCGACGTACCGCGACTTACGGCCATCGACAGAGGAAACGTGATCGAGGCCTCGATTTCCTGTCGTCGTTCTCTTCCTTCGCTTCCATCTTGCGTCACTCCGTTTTGTATTTGCAATCGCCGATATTGTACTTTCAAATTCCACCTTTTCGGCGCCATATTTGTTTCTGTTCCGTTCTAAATCATTGTAGAAATATTTCATTTATCGGAATGCAGCATGAACGTCGTTGATTGAACGTGGACGATGTTTCAGAATTTATTTAATCCGATACGGTCTCTTTTTTTTTTTTGTAAGCTGATTTATTTTTGATTTGGAGACAAAATCGAATAAGTCCATGAAAATAGTTTTCTAGAAATGATTTTATATTGTTAATTTTTATATTGTTGACGCTATCATGATATTATATTTTATATTGTTGACGCTCTATCACAGAGAAAAAATTCATTTTTTAAATAATAATTTTGCAATTCATATTAATTACCAATTGCAATCCAAATTATAAAAATTACATTCAATCCAATGTTCTATCTCAAATTGGCTTATTCGATTTTGTCTCCAAACCGCAGACGGCATTTAATATTCGAGTACGTCGTAATATAACAGTTATCGTACATTTAATATTCATTAATATTTATAGATCGTTCTGGACATAATGTCACGTAAAATGAATGGGCTGAACGTTCGAAGTGAATTTATTTACGATTACGTGGAAAATCCGATATGGCAGAGTGTGCGATGGATCGAGAAGACGTATATTATCCGAGAGTGCATTAAGCGTCGATGAATAGGAGGCATTGATTTATAAAGTGACTTGTCACATCGATAAATAGAAAAGGAGCGATGCTTCAAGGAGGGGGTGCGAAATCGAGGACGCAAGCGAAGCGAGATGGGAAAGCTTACGATATTTACTTTTCTCCGTTGTTTTTTTTTCTTTTCCTAACATCGAACGTTTTCCAAATGCATTACATTGTATAAAATAGTTTCAAAGTGGCCAATAGCCAAGTAGATCGATCTTTCCTCATAGCTCATTCAACGTCGATCGATAAATCTCCCTTCAATACAGAATTAGATGGAGATAGTATTTATTTAAGGTGTCATGCGATAAATACGGATTGCTTTTTTTTTACCAGACCGGGGAAGCAAAATCTTGCAGTCAGACTAAGATAGCGTTGCGAAGAATTAAATACACGCATTTGACACGAATTTGAAAAATGTTACCATATCTACGAATTTTCTAAACTCGTTCACTTAAAAAAAATAAATTATTTTGCATATTTTTTTATTATTATTTTTTTAAATCTTTTTATTTTATTTTATTTTAGTTTATTAACATTTATATATGTGTGCATGTATATTCTGCGGTATCATTCGTGGCTGGCGAATGCGCGAGAAGATGTATTGTAAATTTTCTGTCGACTGCAGTGGTTCTACCGCGGTAGTCGAGCGAATTTGCTAAATGTACCGGGAACTCGATTCTCTCGCGTCGTTGGTTCCACGTACGTTTGTTCGAATGAAATTCCGCATTATATTCTCGAGAGGGTACAGCGAGAGGATAATTTCGGTGTACCGCTGCACTCGATTTCCCTTTTGTGACTCTCTCTACTCTCCATATCGTCCTGTTACTTGCCTTTTTTCTCTCGCTTTTTTACAAATACATGACTTGATAATTGACAGAATAAAATAAATGACAATTATTTATTATCCGATTTTGGATGAATTTAATCATTTATATTTTTTTAAACAATTGCTTCATAGAATCCTCTTTCACCTCCATAGTAGCTCTTTTTTCCTCTTTCACAAATACACGAAGTAATAATTGACAGAATAAAAAAAAAATACTAACAACAATACATTTATTGATTTTAGAAACATTCAATACTTTGTCATAAAAAATATCAATGTATCCATATTATTTTGTCACTCTTTTATTTCCTGTTTCTCAAATAAACGACGTAATAATTGCCAGTACCCAAAAAATAATAACAATTCATCATTTGATTTTCGATAAATTTATAACAATTTATATTTTTTTTAAAATACAATTGCTGCGGTTGAATATGTGAATTATTATTTTCGGATCGATTCAAACTTGATTGTGACACATAAGTGTATGTTTATCCGTCGCTTCTTCATTTTCCTCTTGCATATGGTCTCGTACGGTCGATCGTCAATTGTCCCCGGGCGACGTAGCGAAAGGAGCCCGCATATCGCAATTAACTTTCCTACGGTCAGTGCGAATTTTTCCCCATACAAGTGCGTAAGTCTCTCTTCGACCTGTCGGCAATTCTGCGTTGTTGCGGCTCTCCACGTTGTATTTTTTGTTTTTTTCGTGCATCGACTCGACGGGCTCCTCTCCCGCGCGCGTAATACACACCCGGTATGCACGCTGCTACGATGCAAGTGCGCGAGAGAATAAATAATCGTAGAACGAGTTCGTTCGAGATCGATACGAGCCTATGGCCCTCAAGACCCTCGTCGCATTTCCAACGTGAATTGTGAACGTGGATATGATATACCGCGTTGGAGTTATTAAAAATAGTTCGTTAGAGGTATCCACTGATCACAACGAAATATCATGTTCCATCGTGGCCACGGGGTTTAAATAAATTTTCTAAAATTATAGAAATATTTGTAATATTTACAGTCAAAACCAAAAAAAAAAAATCCAATCGCATTCGATCGAATCAAGTTGAATCTATTGTGCGTATCGATTTATTACATTAATATTTCGAATGTAATTAATTCTATTTTTAATACCTTAGATTGGAGTAATGTTTACTAAAGCGTTTGCCCGAACTCAGAATGATATTTTTTTATATATTTTTCGTTGAATGAATAGTTTTTGGTTTTAATCAATCTAAGATTCATTGCATTCAATCAAGTCAAGTAAAATTTATTATACGTATTTATTTATTAAGTTTACATTTTTAATTCAATTAATTTAATTTCCAATATTGAATCTATTGAATCTTATTTATTGCATCCAATTCAACCCAATTAAATTTGTTATATACATAGAATTATTAAATTAATATTTTTAATTGAATGAATTCAACTTCCAAAACATATTAGAATAATATTTATCAAAACGTTTTCAGGGACTCATGATGTTAATTTCTTTCTATGTTCCTCGTTTTAAATGTTAAATCATCGATTGAGAAAATCTTGCGGTTCTGCTAATGAACATTCGCTGTAATGCCGAAATCCACTTAAGATGTCCGGTAAAATGTTTGTTTCGAGCAAGCACTCGTCGCTTTCTTCGGCACACAAAATTGTCTCTCCCGAGTTTCTCGGGGTTCCTCGCGAACCGCTCGAATTTACTCGGTGAACGAATGAAACGAGCCGCACGGAGAGAATGATCGAGACCCGGCTCGAGATAATCGAGGAGAAACTCTTCCGATCCGCAAATGTATCACGCTGACCACGATTATTTTCCGATCCGCATGTTCGATCGACAAAGTGAAATCGTCCGGGGTCCACCTTGCATACAACTTACGAATCATGCTTACGTACATTAATTCAACGATACCGTACGACATCGAGAGCAGACGCACAAACAATTTTTTTTTTTTTTTTTTACAACTTATATCGAATTATTTAAAATTGTTACAAATTAATTGATAATTCATTTTTTCCCGATAACGAGCCCAACCTGTACCTAACACTTTCTATTACCATTCTAATATTTAATGGGATCACAGACGACCTACATTGATCAGGAGTTGGTAAATAAAATACGCACCGCTGTCGGAATAATTGCAATTGACAGAAAAAAAATCCAAGTCTGACCATTGCGAATCATTTCCACTTGCTCCGTCGCTTCGCAACGGCGGTGATTCGACCGTTCGAAATTCGGATTCGTATCGAACTTCCGAACATCTAATATTTCGACAGGTCAATGAATCAAATTAAAATGCCGCAAAAGTAAATATTCCGAATCGACACGGATCCGACTGTAAATTTCCCGAATGAAAAAAATCCTTATCTATCTATCTGCCGCCGAATCGCAGCCATCTTCACGTGCCTCAACGAACCACGCCATTATACCTATACCCATATATCTTTTCGGGATTTTGATCTTTCGAAACATTGACAATCGCAGCCATGCCGATCCGGAAAATTTATTTCCGCAGCATTTCAATAGCTATTCATCGACCTGTCGAAACATTGAACGTTCGCAACTTCCATCCGCATGCTTCAAATTTGCGTTCCGTCTGCGTATGACAAGCTGTGACTACTGCAAAACGTCGTCTGATCGTTGCTGGATCAAACTACTCGAAGCTCCGCGAGGATCTCGGAACGATCGAGGAAACCAGCCGGTCCGGAGTTTCGCGAGTGTTACCACGCCGGTATCAGCATCAACGTGGAAGAAGGATGAGGTGAAAGGGGCGGGGTACAGGCGCACCTGACCCATTGGGGGACCCGTTGGGTACGGCACAGGTTGCCGACGACGTATCTCAACCTATCTCCATGCGTTTTTTTATATATTTTTCTTTTATATCTGTATGTATTTATATACATATATATTTTTTGTTATTTTCTCTTTCTTTTCTTCTGATCCTTCTTCTCGGCTCGTCCCGCTCGGATCCAACAGGTTGAGACCGTGTTGGACCGACTCACGCGGAGCAAAAGGGGGAGCAGGGGGGACAGCTGTGTGTCAGGGGGCCAACCTAACGGTTCCAACACTCTCGCACACTTACGTACGAAGCCCGGCGACGAACGATACGTCCGTGCGAGATACACACCGCACACAGTTTAATGACATCCCGTGGAACACGATGAAAGAAGCTGAGTCGAATGAATTTGTTGTGTTTATGTTACTTCCGGATTTGACGAAGGTTTCCGTTATGCAATTTTTTTTTTACCGAGTTATTTTGAGGGTTTGGTGGATGGGGCGTTGGGTAAAAAGTTGGTCCGGAATGGGTGAATCGTGGATTGACAAGTCTGGATCGTGTTGTACATGTTTAGCCTTGCAAACAGCTGAACTAATGATAAGTTAACACTTGGGAATGTTGATTTAATATTTTTAATAACAATTGAAGTCAGATTCGACGATATTGGCGTGTTGTTGGCTGACGTTTTGTCAGTGACTGTACAACTGTGTCAACTGTTTCAGGCGATACTTCTCATTATTTTAATTAATTTATCGACAATTACGGGGTCAATTCATTTGAAATTGAGCGTAATTAATCTGTTGATCCGAAATCTTGATGATATAATTTTTTCAGAATTTACGGCGATTTAGTTTCATTCGTTTTGCAACCATTAACGTCTGCAGGAGCTGTTTTCCCATAAGCGACCGTGTTTAATTCATAAATTTATAACTACTAAATTATGTAGTAAAAAAATCTGAAATAATTCATGTATTATTATTCTATCAAGAACTATCATTCCTCAAATATTCAAGAATTTTGGCGAGTTTTTAGTATCCATTCAATAAGACCTTGAAAATATTTGTGCATTTTTAGCATCTGCACCGTTGCATGGAAAATACAGTTCCGGTGATAAAAATAATTAATTCAGGATCTCGCAACAAGCTCGGAATAATTGTAGTAACTAGACAGGGTTACAAAAATTGGGAACTGGGTCGTGCGGGACTTTCAGCAATAAAGCGAGATCATTCGTGAACCTTTTTCTTTTTTTTTGTCGTGGCTCAGCTGGCGTATGGCGCACTTGAAGTGTGTGAGATTACGGAAAAGTGGAAAATCACTCGTTGCCGACGTTTAACGGCCATGACGTGTACAATTATCGCAGCGAGACGCTTCAAACGAGCGAACTTCGTCGTGCTGAAATCCATGAACCACTTCGAAGACTCGGAAAGCATTAATTATTGCGGATCTTAAGATATCAACTTTTCATCGCGAATCGAACATTTGCAGTCGTTTCGATCACAATAAAACGACACACTGGACGATCGCTGGGACGATTTAATTATTGTATTCACGGGATCGAATTAAAATTCAAAGTAGGTTAGTGAAACAAATGCTCCAGATTAAGCCTCGACGATCGCTCTACGGTAGAAATTTATAACGGTCACATGGGGTCCCTTCGACCCCTCGACGCTAAAAGTCGTGATCTAAATCAGAATTTCCATTATTTTTCAGTGTCAAGAATGCCTAATTATTCTCTAAGTATATTAGAATGAGGAGCAATTGGTTTTGTTAAAGAGAGAAAAAAATCATAAGATGACGTTTATTTACCAATGTATTAATAATTTTTTTGAATCTGAATATTTTTCCGAAATGTCTTAGTTATGTACTATCGAGATACTCTACTTTGAGATGAGAATTATTGCGATACCGTTCGTTTCAAAACGTATATTTATTTTAAGCTATGAAACGGAAATTTTAGATTCAAAAAATTCTACTAAATTCTAATTATTTTTATTGTTTTTTAAAATTTTATACCAATTCTAACGCAAAATTCTTTCGGGAATCTCTGGACCCCAAACGACCGTTGAGAGTCAACTACGCGTGCTGCATCTGACCAGAAATTATTTATCAAAATTATTATTACATTATATTAAATTATCGGCTCCATTGTGAAAATATCGATCTTCATGGCTACCGAAAAATTGATTTTCTAACTCTTGTTATATATGAAGCGCATCCTAATCGACAAGAACGTCTAAACCTGACAGGCCAACAGATTACGAGACGAATCGGAGTGTCGGTTGAGTCGTTATTGAACGTAGATATTATAAAATATTAATGCGTTATGGAGAACGAATACCTGTTCGGCATTGAAGGAGGAAACTTCGGAGAAGAAGACTGAGACCTCAGTGACACAGTTTCCGCGTGCGATGAGATGACCGGGCAAACGAAGACGCCGAAGCCAGTGGCCCACCGTACCCCCTCGGGCCAGTTCGACGGGTCTCGGCCGAGTCCCACGAGTTCTCTGCACACTGAAAGCCGAGGGGTCCGGTTCCCTCTCAAACTTCATCCGTATACGTATACATGTAAACGGATATATTCTCCGCAACGCTCGAGGCGTCAGACCACTGGGCCAGACGATGGGAATTGCCCGAGTTTATCGAACCAAACTGTGTCGCAAAATCAGCACGGCCACATTTAACTCATCCTCCCTGACCTGTGCAACGATCTTTGATCGTTGAAAAGAATTCATGAATATTTTTCATGAAATTGCACAATTTCGAAGTTGTAATTTAAAACAATTTTTTTACGAACATTGATGTTGATTATCAATATTCCGACGAATATTAATATTAGTAGAAACAATATGTATAAATTAAATAAAAAATTATAATTATAATATATAAGATATAATTTTTTAACTGAATTAATGTTTTCAAGAAAATCCCCAATTTCGGAGGTATCATTTTTTGTTCTTTAAAAAAAGAAAAAAATTAAGAAAAGAAGAAATTGTATAATATTAATATTCGTTTATATATTATATTAATAATATAATATAATATTAATAAAGAAAAGAAGAAATAATATAATATTAATATTCATCCATATATTATATTAATAATATAATATAATATAATATTAATATTAATATTAAAAAAAGAAAAAATTTCTCAAGAAGAAAAAAGAAAAGAAGAAATAATATAATATTAATATTGATTCATATATTATATTATATTATTATTATTATATTATTAATATAATATATGAATGAAAATAATACTAATTTCGATTACTAATATTCGGAAAGAAAAAAAAAAAATAACTTCGAAACTGGGAATTTCCTTGAAAATAATAATTCAATTAATCTCACGTATAGCCAAAAAGTGGGCGAAGACGTAGTCGAGAGGAAGTAAAGAGACGAATATCAGTTTCTCATGGCGAGAAATCGCATAATTTTCTCGAACCAACGTTTAACCGTTCGAGTATAGTCTCGAGGACGTACAGAACGATCGGTTCGTGGCTAGGAGCGAAGATTATGCGGCCTTAACGAGCAACCACTGACCATGACGATGTTTAACCATTCACAAAGTTTTTAATACATTTATCATCATGATTTTTCTTTTTCCTCGTTTCTTCTCGAGTCATTTGGCTCTAATGCAACTACAGCTGACCACCGGTACTTGGGACTCGTCTCTTTCTTTTTTTCTTTCACGAGTGATATATACATAAGTATATACATATATATATATATATAGCGACCACGCCCGCGCTCGCTTACTGACCGTGAGAATGCATCGAGAGCTCGAATACCCCCTCGACTACTGGATCGGCTTCTCCACCCGATATACACATTAACATAAATATTAATACACTGTTTTTTATCTTTTTAATGGTTTTCCTTCAATATTTTTCCCAACAAATTGTATTAGTTCACGTTTTATTGATTTATAGGGTTCGGTAGATATCTAGGAACCCTTATGGTTTCAACGAGTCCGTCCATCCGTCAGTCTGTATGTCACCGTCCTCCCATTCTTTAATCTATGTACCGATTAAGATGAAATTTGGTCCACAGCCGTAGATCGATAACCCAAAAGCAGAAATAATAATATAAACAGAAAGAAAATGTCCACACCCCTTCCACACATTAAAAAGTGAACTCGAATTTTTTTTCGGCTCGCCCCGTAGAGTGAGTTGTCTTCTGATAAATCTCCTCAAATGCAATTTTAAATGTCCCGAGACCTTTTCATTTCAACCCTTCAATCACGAGATATTCGCTTTCAAAGTTGTCATAAGAGTTTGCCCCTCTAATTTTTAAATTATTAATTGGAAAAATCGGAAAAAATTCCAGAATGTATGTTTTGATTGTTACATTCGATGAAAATTATAGCGAATACTGTAACGAAAATAGTTCATGAAAAATTTTGAGATATCACTATCACGTGGGTGCTTCACACGCTCTTGACCAGTTGTTGAATTTTGATTATCGCGCGGAATATTGCGAAAGATGAGAAACACGAGAGTCAAGGTGATGCGCGATGACGGCTGATGCTGTTGAAGACGTGATCTTGAGGATGTTTCGAGAAAACGCGAAGCTCCACGAATTAATCGAGCCTAAGAACCATTCACCTACCGTCACTTTCACCCTAATCGAGTGTGAATTACCCCGAGGGATCCTCTTTTCAAAGCCTCCGTAGAAGAATCTTATTCTATTCGAAGGCTTCGTTATCTCCTCATTGATCTCCAATCAATCGAAACTTATCTTCTTATTCATATTTTCATAACTTTTTTTTTTAATTAAACAAAAATCTTGGCGAAACTCTTCGCGCGACTGTTGAAAAGGAATCGACAATTGATGTTTTACGATCATGGCTGCGATTTTTTTCGAACGATTGTATTCGTTCGTCGATCACTCGAATCACGAAATTGAAGATTAATACGAGTGATTTCCAGTGGCGGCACAAGTCAAGTGAGGACCCGAAGCGGTAAACATTTTGGGGCCAGGGATGGGCTTTTATTCAATAAAAATGTATTTGAAATACTTTTTCAAATAAATTACTATCATTAATTATCACGAAACAATTGGAATTTTCAAATTTGTGCAAGAATAATAAATTATTTAGATAAGTTGTCGTTTTAGAATTGATTCTAATATTTGATAGCAATTATAATCCACGAAGTTATGAAGTCATTTTCGGTTTTTCATTTATCCCGGAATGTTGACGAAGTCCCGAAATTTGGGCAAAACATTAAGTCGGGTGAGTTCATCGACTGTTTTAATTAAATGATATTTGATAAATAATGTCTCCAATACTGTAGGCTCTCCACAGACGCTCGTGGATTTAATAATGTGGCCCTTTACCCATTATAATTAAGGAATGAAAGTACTTTAATCCCAAGCATAGAAGCCTATAACGTTTTTTAAATAAATTTATATATAATTTATATGTATATAATTACAAATTTAAGAAGTTGATTTCATTTTTTGTAAATAAATTGAATTTTTAATAAATGAATGCTGCAAAATTCGGGGCCCCTTGGGTCCATTTAGTATGTTTACCGTTAGATCCACCCCTGTCAACGTCAGATAGCTCTCCGATTTCCCGGAAGACGATAATCACGGGAGTCATTCGTAATTTGCTTATTTTCAACGACACTCGACAATTGCTCGCACCTGTTAACGACGTTTCGAAGCGCACGCTTTCGAAATTCATTCCAAAGACGGTGATAATTATATTCTGATCGGTCTGACGCTTCGCCGACTCGCGAATCATCATTCGTCCCGGAGATAAAATTATTTTCAATTCCGCGTGGATTCGTCATAATTCACTAGTCACTTATCCAATCACGATGGGTTCTTATTACATCTATTTTCATTTCTATGATTCACTTTTAAACCTTCTCCCCGGCTGTCACGTCAATTTGCCATTTGTTCGGCATCAAGAGCGAAGCTTTCACTTCGTTTAATCGAATCCGCCTGCTTATCGACGCAAGCGCGAAGCGTCTCGTGTTAATTCAGCGATTCAATCTCGTTTGAATAAATGATAATCAAATCGCGAAATCGTAGATCGTTTATTATCGGACTCTCTCGATGGATGGATAATATTCAACGAAATTAACGCAATTTGTTAACACTTTATGATTATTGATATGATGATTGGGGAATTAATTTTTAATTATGGGAATCAATTATTTTTTTTCTCTAATAAGTTATTGGAAATATAAACGATTATAATTTTTTTTCTTTGAATTGGGAAAAAATGTCGATCGATCGATAATTGTCATCGAAATTAACACAATTTATTACCAATTTATGATTATTGATATGAGTGTGGAACTAATTTTCAATTAGTTATTTTCTCCAATTCATTCTCAGAAATATAAACGATTGTAATTATCTCTTCTTTTTTCTTCACAAATTTCTCGGTACATTTTTTCCATTTTTCAAAAAATAATGACAATTACGTTGGTTATCATGAGAAAAATAATTTCTCACTCTGAATTAAATCGTTCCTCGTAATTGAACCCCGGAGTAGGTCAACGGAGTTTCAGGTGAACGCGACGGCGAAACACGCGATGAATCCTGACATAAACTCTCGGCTGCACTTTCCTCTAACTGCGCAATCTCATCGCTCCTTAATCACCGTCAATTACGCCGATGAGCGCAGCCACGACGATTAATCCTCGCGACAAACTTATTTGTTCTAACCATCTCGCTCTCGCTCGTTTTGTTGCAGATGAGGAAATTGAGGGAGAACGAGAACGGTCACCAGATTCGTCTGGCGGCGCGAATTGAAGACAAGATTCCTCAGGTCGAGAATGGGGTGAGCTATTTATTTCGAGAATCCAATGAAGTTGTTATTTTTTTATCGGTTGTCGCTTTCATTCGATTTCTTATTTTCTTTAACTCACACGAGTGGCTTTTCATAATTATTCAATCATTCGATGCTTACCAAACGATTCATGGATGTCTTATAATATTTTTTTCCCACATAAAATCGCTCAGAAAAAAAGAAATTGAAGACAAATTGTTTATCTATATTCAATATTTTATTTGTTTCAATAATTTTTTCGGAAGTAATAATTTTATTTGAATATCTGTATTTAATATAAAATAGCTTCAATAGAAATAGATAAAATACGAACTGTTCATTCATTTTATTTATTTTATCTTTATTTTGTTTTTTTATTTAGATCGACCTCTACAAGAGCGATTGCGAGACAGTAGCGGAAGTCGAAAGACTCCGCGAACTCGCGCTCGAGCAGCAAGAATTTATCGAAATGCTTCGTCAAGCGGTTAAGGTAATTTTAAATTTTTTCTCAAATAAAAAAGCAAAATGAAAAATCGTGATACAAAAATTTGGAGCAATTCGAGACAATGCAATGAACTCGTTGTCTTCGTTCGTGCGTTCCCAGGAAAAAGAACGGAAGCTGGACCAGCTGTCGAACAAGAAGAGAAAGGAAGAATTTTACAAGCAATGGTTGGAACTCGAACCGGTGGCGGAAGTGGACGACGAGGAGGAACACGAGGAAGGAGACAGCGCGTTGTCCAGTGCACCGTCTTCCCTTTCACCGCAACCGGGTGGTTGCGGGCAGTGGCAAAACAGTGGCGTAACCAGGGAAGCTTACGAAGCTGTGCTTCTCGAAATTGACGATATACAGACGAAATTTATCGAGGAACAGCAGGAACTCGTTCACGCGAAGAGTCAAGTTCGCGATCTCGAAAAGGCTCTTCTTCAAGAGGTAAAAACGAATTGATTCCATTTCCGGAATTTTATACTTCAATTTCAAGAATTTCTCAGTTGATGTCTATGTCGATAGTTTTAAAAAAAAAATTTTATAAGTACACAGCAAAAAAATTGAAGGGGGTGAAAAATTTTACCATTTTTGAGGGTATTTTTGGAAGGCTGTAACTTCGTAAAAATTGGTCGTATTGAGATGAAAGTAAAAACTTTTTAAAGCTTGCAATGTCTTCTCTTGGAATCTTGTAATTGAAGTTTTTTTATTGCATCAGTCGTGACGCAATCAAAAGAAGTATCGCGGAAAAAATTCTCAACCCTTTTTCTCCTTTAATAGTCGCCCCTGGGCTGAAAAAAAATGTTTTTCACTCAATCAATGGTGATCTTATTTAGCCTGATTATTTAGCTTCAATTTAGTTTGCTGGTTTTTTTTCGGTACGACAATCTTTCGCTGGGATATCGGCCACCTTATAAATTAATTATTATTATTATTATTCAGACTAGAGGCAGTCAGAACAGCAGGCGAGCATTGAGCGAAAAACTGCGAAAGATCGAAGAACGCGAAGCTGGTCTTCTCGCCGAGATCTCGGAACTGCGGGAGCAGAACGAACTTTTGGAATTTCGAGTTCTCGAGCTCGAGGAATCTCCGGGATCTCGGGAGACGCCCGACACTGCCGACAGCGGAATTGTGTCACCAGAACCGATCAATATTTTCAAAGTAAATATTATTTTCAGCTATTGGTCTTCAATTATTTCGTTTTAAATATCGATAATAATAATAATAATAACAATAATCATGAGTTAATTCTTTCATTTATATTATTGATAATCAATTAGTTATTAATATCATTATAATCTTATTTTTCTCTCCTCTTAGGGTATTTATAAAATATTTCAAGGTTCCATTCCAAATGCAAGATATATAATACTTTTTTTGAATAATAATAAACTATTATTATTGTTATTACTATTATTATTATAATAAATAATAATAATAATAATAATAATAATAATAATAATAATAATAATAATAATAATAATAATAATAATAATAATAATAATAATAATAATAATAATAATAATAATAATAATAATAATAATAATAATAATAATAATAATAATAATAATAATAATAATAATAATAATAATAATAATAATAATAATAATAATGATAATAATAATAAAAATTATCATAATAAAGTAATTAGTTTATTCATATTATTAACAATCGATTAATTATTCATATTATTATTATTATTACTATTATCAATTAACCATAGCTTATTAAATATCAATAAGCGACAATAATTATGTCCAAAATATAATTGGAATTTATTGGTTTTTTTTAATCCATCAGCATGAACAAAACAACAAACAACGAGACAGGGCTGTCGCAACGGTGCTTCCATTTTCGTCGTACACACACCCGACATCCCCGCAGCCGGTCAAGAAACCTCCTCTGTCCCTCCAAGAAAGTGGAATCTTCGAGGACGACGAGGACGAAACCGACGACGAAATGGAACCGGAAACAAGTCGCGACGTCGTACTAACGAGCTGCGGCACCCAAACGGAAGCCCCGGTCGGCGAGCTTCTCCAAGAAGTTCAACGTCTTCAAGAACTGCGCGAGAGAATTCAGGAAAGAGCCGTCAAAGTACCGGCCAATCCGACGATCGAAGCGACCGAAGCGAAAAACGAAGAAGACAAAACGTTTTATCGTGAAAAAATTCGCGAACTCGAAGAAATAATCGCCGAACGCGACGAGGAAGACGCTCGAAGAATCGACAAAGATTTCGTGGCAAAACAGAGAGAAGAAGATCTTTTGGATGAGAATTATCGTTTGACCGAGCGAGTTTATTGGCTCGAGAATGAATTGCGTCGAGCCGAAACAGTGTCGAAGACTTTCGTCGATGCGCAAACAACCACGGAAACGAAAAATTCGTCAATCGACGAGGAAACAACGACCGAAGATTTTCGTAGCTTCCGAGACGCGGAAACGACGATGGATCGTCAAAGTACGAACGTTGAAACGATGACGAACTTGACGTTATCGTCAAAAATAATTTCCAACGAATGTGCAAAAATTTACGAAAATAATTGCACAGCATCGTCGGATGGTTCTTCCATTTTGCGTTGCGAAGAGATCTATCGAGAAGCTTTGGAAAAAAATCTGGGAGACGCGGAGGAATTCGAACGATCGATGATGGAAATCGACGATTTCGCGGTCGAATCGAAACTTCGCGAACGTGGAACGAACGAAAACAACGTTGATAATTGCGACGAGTGCGCTTCGCTGAGAAAAGATTACGACGAGAAAATTCGGCAATTGGGAAAGGTCGAGTGTCGATTTCGCGGTCGTTTGTTCGATCTTGATCGCAAAGAAGGCGCTTTCGTGCAAACCCTCAAACAAGTCGATTTCACGTGGTCCCAATTGGAAGCCGATCACGCGAAGAAATTGGAAGAAATCGGTCGTAGACTCGAGGAAAAATTGGAATGCAATCGCAAAATCATGCGGCGCGTTGCCGAACTCGAGATGATCGAGAAATCCGAAGAAACGAAGAAATCTTGCAGTTGCAAATGCAACGATTTTTCGTTTGTTTCCGGTAAAATTTTTTCCGTAATTTCTTCTGCTGACGGGAAAAAGCAGCGAGGATCGCGAGACGTTGATTCGTCGGGCGTGGACGTGGCTGACACGGCTATGGACGTGGACGGAGGCAATTGCGATCAAGGAGGTTCGGAACGAGGGATTAAAACGATGGCGGACGTTGATAGAACGACGCAAACCGATGGGATTGATTTTGAGTGCCACAAATGCAGAACTTTCGAGTCTTTGGAAAGACTCGAAGCAAATGAATCGCCCGTGAGTACCGCATATTATTTTCTATCGATATAAAAATAAATATAAAAATATATTTTTAAAATAAAAAGAAATAAATGAATAATAATAAATTTTTATTTTCTATT
The DNA here is from genome assembly GCA_963971145.1 of Sussaba pulchella. Classification (NCBI taxonomy): domain Eukaryota; kingdom Metazoa; phylum Arthropoda; class Insecta; order Hymenoptera; family Ichneumonidae; genus Sussaba; species Sussaba pulchella. The sequence continues at coordinate 17,029,071 of OZ020165.1, forward strand.
TTTTTTTTCTATTTTATTCCTTTTGTTGTTTCTTTTCGAAATAACCAAAGGTAAGAAAATGTCAGAAAAAGAAACGTTAGGGTGTTACTGGATGGATATTAAAAAATCGCCAAAATTCCTGAGAATTTGAGGAATGATGGTTCTTCATAGAACAATAATATGTGAATTATTTTAGATTTTTTCACTACATAATTTAGTAGTTATAAATTTACGAATTTAATACCGTCGCTTATGGGAAAACAGCTTCTGCAGACGTTAATGATTGGAAACGAAACGAACTAAATCGCTGTAAATTCAGAAAAAATTATATTATTAAGATTTAGGATCAACAGATTGATTATGCTTAGTTTCAAATGAAGCGACTGAGTAATTTTCGAGAAATTAATTAAAGTAATGAGGAGTATCGCCTGAAACAGTTGAAACAGTTGTACAGTCACTGACAAAACGTCAGTCAATATAATCGAATTTGACTTCAATGATTATTAAAGATGGCAAATTAACATTCCCAAGTATTAATCTATCATCAGTTCAGCTATTTGTAAGGCTCAACATGTACGACATGATCTTAACTTGTTAATCCACGATTCACCCCTTTTAAACTAACTCTAAAACGGGCAAAAGCCCGACGATCCATCCAGTAAGACTTCAACCCGAAAAAAATCGTTTCTTATCTCCACCTCCTCTCTTCTCTCCACCCTTTCGTCTTTTCTTCTCGATATTACAATACCGACAACTCCACCCCCAATAATTTTCATCAAATTTCTCCGTCAATTGCAGAAAAAAATTCACGAAACCCCGACGATCAATCAACCGACGGAAATGGCGATCGAGGCGAAAGAAGAAATCCCCGAAAGCTCAACGACGATAACCACGGCCGTGGCAGGCGTTTCGCGCGTCAGCGTGCCGGAGAAAGAAGACTCAACGATCCCGGAATCCGCGGAAAATCTTGCTGTAACCATAAACGAGACAGAATGCGACAAGAAGGTTAGAGACGGCAAACGAGGAATTGGCGAAAGGTTTGGTGGGGAGGGCGCGGGTTGGGTCACGAAAAATTGGAACCACGAAAGTTTTTGTCCGAAAGGTGGAAGCGAGCGATCACGCGATAACGATGAAAAAACTTACACAATTTTTAGGCACGGCGGAGTTCATTACGTCATATATCCGGAAATTTGTGTTTAATTTAAATTTGCGTTCGGTGCTACGAGAATCGCGTTAGATTTAAGACAATTATCATCATCATCATCATCAGCTCCATCATCTTCATGGCTTCGTCATTCGACGCATCAAGATCGTGAAGAACATTGAAAAAAAAAAAATGAAGAAAAAAAGATCGATTAATTTAATCAACTTCGTTTACATCGAAGCCTTCGATAATTTCATCGCAGATATTTGAAGTTATCCTCGTGGCTTCGTTAATCAACGTTTACGAAGGTTAAGGGCGAAAAATTCGAGCCTCGGACTCTACGCGGACGCCATGATGGGATTGAAGACGATGTCTTTCATTGTTGTTTCTCTTCGGAAGAGATGGATGACGAATAAGATGAGGAGAAACTTTCCAATGACGATCACGAAGGTTCGAGAGACCTTCGTTGAAGTACTGACCCGTGAAAGAAATCGGAGAAATAATCGACGAAGCAATCTGACCTTGAAGAAAAAAAGATGTCTTCGACGTGATATCTTCGTATTATTTCTTCGTAATTGCACGAAATAAAATTGTGGACGCGGATTTGCTGGCGAAAGGAAGACATGGAGGAGGAAACCATGACGATAATTCCCAAACAGTCTCGAAAAACATGGCGACGATACGATTTAATAGACACGAAAAACAAACGAAAAAAGAAGAAACGAAAAATAAAAAGTGAGGGCTATTCGGAAAATCGTCCATTGGATTGGCAACTGGCCTCGAGACTGGCCAAAGGTCAGTCTGTCAATCAACTAGTAAATCAAACATTTACCACACTACTTCACTAAAACATAATCGACGATGCCTAAACCCTCATTACAACTTCCAAACTCATACGTAATATTTTTATTTTATTTTTCTCACACTTTGTTATTTAGTTAGTTCTTCTTTGCGGAAGAAAAAATCCTTCTTTATTCCCATTGCTCACCTTCGTAGATCATTCGGGTACGTCGCTTGTGTATAACGTACATCGCGTCTTCTGTAATTAGGCGTTTTATTTCAATCATGCAAAACAAAAAAATTTTAAATTATTCATTTATTTTTTTTTTTTTTTACTTGGTGCTCTTTTTTTCTTGCTGACAAAAATTTCGCGGTAATTCTGAACGGTAGTACGCATAATTGCCGCTGGAACCACGAATGAATCTGGAGAAAAAAAACAACCTCTCGCTGGACCTTGGCTGTGGAAGAACGTCGATAGATTGAACGTCGAGAGGCGTTTCGAGAACGAGGGGGGGAATAAAAACTTCGCGAGCACGTGTCTCAATTTTGATTGGGATAATTTAATCAACGTGCACCACATTTTTAGTTCTGTAACTAGAGTATTGAAAGGAAAACGAAAGGACGACGAAATAAACACTCTTACGGTGATGGGCTTGAAGTTTTATCGCGTTATTGGCAATACGGGAGCGGAAATTTCACGAAGAAAATTCTCATGTGCTTTTTTTTCACTGAATTGTACAAATTTGGGGATAATCTTTTTTTTGTTTCTTTGCATTATTTTCAGTTTTCGGTGCTTTGGAAATTAATGGACAAAATTGAAACTATCGTCTGTACATTATTGTTAAATGTGTTGTCGTGTTGGAATTGTGTTGGTTTTTGAGAATAGCATTAAAATCTTTATTACAATGATTTTTATATGAAAAATCTCAAATGATATTTGAATCTTTATAGAAATTATTTTGAGGTATCATAAATAATTGCTCTGCAATTTTTTTCTTACAATTTTCTTCTTTATTTCTACAATTTACATTTTTTTCTTTGCATAAAAAATCGCAAATGATATTTGAATCTTGATATCGAAATTATTTTTAAGGCTCATAATTTTGAAATCTTCAAACTTTCGTAAAAAAATTTTGGTTTGCACATTTTTTGCGTCTTATTTTCAATTCGAGGATTATTTTGAAAAAATGGTTATCGTAAAATTGACAGACACGTCGAGATGATTGATTTGTGAATATTTTTCAGCAGGTTGTTTACTTTCGTTGGAGGTGATGAAAATCGGACTATTTCTTCGTTGCGGTGTCATCGAGGCTGTACGAGATATTTTCTAAATTACCACATCGAGCTTCGTACGACAATTAGGAGCACATTATAATCGCCGAATGAACAACGTCGAAACCAATAACATCAAAGCATCGATGAGGTAATTTATTATTTGCACAAAATAGAAAGAAAAAATAATTATCATCCTAACAATTTTTTAATTCTCGTTTCCTCCATTTTATTATGTTTCAGGACAATATGGCTGGCGCTGCTTGGTGCGCCCAAGTGACGACCAGTCAATGTACGTCCTGCCGCACAAAAATCAAGTCACCTTCGTTCAAAATTTCGATTTTCACCCCAAAAAACAACAAAAAAAAATTTCTTCATCTCGCTCGGATTTTTGTCATCATTGCAATTTAAATTGTCTTTTTTTTTTAGAACCGATCAATTCACCGAGCGACGAAACAAATGTGAGACTATCATTTTTGTCAATTCAATTGAATCGTATTCAATCGAATGCTTCGTTCTTCTTGCCAACCATGTTTACAACCTATATAATTTATTATTAATCTCGAACTTGGACCAATAAGATTTATCGCGAAATCATGGTTTTAATCGCCGAGATAATAATTAGTTTAAGTAATTCTACAAAACGACACTAAACTAATTACACGATCAACGAATCGAGACGACTCGAACGCCACGACGGAAAAGAAAAAAAAAATTATAATCTACGAACTAATCGATAATCTTAATGAGTTTTTCCCGAGTTCTCGTCCTCGTGTTTTACGCGCAGAGTTCGTGAATTGTGTTTAAATCAGTTTGTCCACATCGTTCAAAGGTTTTACTTTATTTTTCATCCCTCATCCCACGTTTTATCGTTATATCACGCGTGTAATCTAAGTTCTGGTCCGTTGACATACGAGTGCGTTTAAAATACGTGTTACAATATTATTATCGCGTTCGACAATCAATATTGACTTTAAGTTTTTAGGCCCTAGATAAATGTCTCTAGTCGAATCTTTTCTTTCTATCGGGCGTTTTTTTTTTCTTTTCGCATCGATCGGAAGCCCGAAAATTATCGAGTGTGTAACGATGTAACGAATGTCGAAGAAACGACGACGAAATCGAGCTTCCGATCGATGTGCGAACACATCTGCGCTAATTCACTTTGGCCCAATGATTAACGTTGAATTTATTTTATTCGTTGTATTTTTTAAGAAAACTTTTCACCCATTTAAATGCGGTGGAATATTGACAATGTATTTACGATTGTATAGGTACTTTATTATCGAATAAAAACATAATCAACGTGTTTATAAATTTTCTATTTATAATTCGCAATTTAATATAAAAAATTATCCTCACGTTTGGTAATTCAGGTAATTTCTCTGTTTTTATTCTTCGATCTTTTATCACCCAACGTGTTTATAAATTTCCTAATTACAATTAGTAATTACATACAAAAAATTATCCTCAAATTTGGTAACTTAAAAAAAAAACTAAGAGAAAAGAAACAAAAAAGACTGTCAAGAAGATTCGATTATTCGGCGAAATTTATAATTTATATTTAATTGTGAATTGGACAGCGACGAACATCTTCAATTTTTATTCCCACTTCTTCGGCTTTGTCGCGTCGATTTCTTCTCGGGCAATCTTCCTCGTGGCTGGAACTTCTTCTTGAACAATCTTTCGACGAGGAACAACAAGCGCAGCTCTGCTTCGAAGTTAAACGACTGGACAAATTAATAATTTTTCTTTTTCACATTTGATTGAAATTAAAAATGCGTATTATCGATTATTTCCGGCGATATTAACCTGCACGAAGATGTATTGTTCGTCGATGTTTGGGGCTCGCGTTTTCCTCTGGTAACCGCTCCCATCATGAGAGATGGCAAAGCGCATTCCATAAAACGCACACGTTCGACCAGGGCTGCCTGTTTTCGTTCCAACAAAGCATTTCTCTTCTCGTAGCGGCTCAACAACTTTTTCCAATAATTACTTTTCTCGGTTCTTTCGGTTTTCGATGTCGCGACAGTCGCGTCCTCTTCGGTAATCCCCGCTGTCGCCATTTTTCCCGGATAATGTGTGAAAACAGAAATAAAAAACAGTGAATTTTTTTTAAAATTTTCTATCCTATCTGAGAGACGAGAAATTTTGAAAATATGAGACTCTCAAACGTCGAGAAAAATGTCAAATTGATATTTGCTGCTGATTCGATGCAATTTCGAGATATCGAAACGAAATGAGCGGCGACACTTTTTATCTTCATTCGAGAGAAACGTCGGGAAAAAAAGAAAAAAATTGACATTTTTTCAATGACAATAATGTCAAATATGGCATTCACAAATTTTGATGTAAAATTTTACGACAAAAAATATCACACAAACCTGTAAAAGTGAAGAATTTTATTGTTGCGATGAATTCATCCGGGGAAATCAGCAACTGCGCGATGAAACCTTCCGCGTGCATAAAAAATCTCGCAGAAAACGAAGAAGTCTTGAATAAATTTGTGATTGATTTGGAATGTCGAGAAAAAATGTTTACCGAAAATTTGAAAAAGATCAACGACGATCTGGAAGCTTTGGTGACCGAGAAAAATCCGGAAATTCCGGAATTTCTGATCCAAGATCTTCCGAAACTTATTTTCGTGAAAAAGAAAAAACACAAAAAACGTTCGTCATCGAAGAAGCGACGTCGCGACGATTCTGCAACCGCGCTGTGTGTCGTCGACGCGAGTCAAAACCCGAAAATATCGGAATCGATGGATTTGAAAGATTTAGCGAGAAAATTCAAAAAAGTTCTGAGAAGAGCAAAGGTGAGAGACTCGAAATATAATTTCTCAATTATTCCATGAAATTAAATTCGATACCATTTTTTTTATAATTCATGCAAGCTATTAGCGTCAGAAGATTGATTTAAACCAATTTTAAGAAACACTGACGACGAAATAAATAAATAAATAAGAAAATCAGTAAGTAAATGACCTAAATAACCAAATCAAATAAATAAATAAATAAATAAATAAATAAATAAATAAATAAATAAATAAATAAATAAATAAATAAATAAATAAATAAATAAATAAATAAATAAATAAATAAATAAATAAATAAATAAATAAATAAATAACTAAATAAATAAATAAATAAATAAACAAATCATTCAATCAATTAGTCAATGATATTTCGTTCCATTTTTTCGTGAACTTATTTTACGAAGGAACAAGGACTGTCACGCCAGTTGATTAAGACCATAAAAGAATCAGCGATGAGGTTGAACGAGTTGAGTCAGGCAGGATGCACGTGCGAGGGTGAGACAACATTGGATGTCGAAGAACAGGTTATTCAAAATATCGAAAGACTATAAAATGACTCGCACACACCCACACACAAACACTTTCAAGCTTCCTTCTTCGACAAAAATTTGCACAGCACGTGGAAAAAAATTTATATCAAATATGATTTTCAGGAACATAAGATTCATAAGTCGAGAGATCCGACGGAGATCAATGGACCACAAGCCAAAGACGAATTATCCGAGCAGGTGAGTCGGAAGCTGTGCGAGAATCCAGGCTTTCTAGGGTCTACGTAATAGCCACGCAGCTGTTGACAGTTAAATCTCATTCTTTATTTGCAGACTCTGGTGACAACGTGTCAGGGCCCTGGAAAGCCCGGAGTCTGTGGGGGAAATAAAAGAAACATTTCTTCTTCTCGTCACGTCGGAATCTCGTCGAAAATAGCCATTAACGATCGATCGAACGTGCATATTTGGATTGATCCGTGAAACAGGAATACGAAAATGCAACGACTTGCAGCTGCGACGAGAAAAGCGACGATCGTTCGAACAAAGAGGAACGATGTGTTTGCTGCAATTGCGAAGAATCGCGCAACTCGATGGAAGATCACTTTGGACCACGTGATTTAGAAACTCGAAAGAAACGAAAACGTCACAAGTCGAAGGATAAAAAAAAGATCGACGAAGACTTTGATTGCCACAATCCGGATTTCTGTGACTGTTCCGAAGATCCGGAGATCGATGAATCCGAATTCAACATAAACGCGATCGAAGATCCAGCGTTACCCAAATCCGGCGCCTCCGATAGGCTGAAAAATCGAAAACCATTGAAATATCGTGAAGATTTAGCTAACGATCTGTGCAACAATGATCCGGAATGTTTGCAAAACGATCTCAAAATTTTGAGATCATTTATACAAAATCTAACAACCATAAACGAATCAGCGATCGAAATTTGTCGAGATAAAAACGATTCAGAGGTTCCGAGATCTACTCGGGATCGAGCGATGATCGAAGATCGAAGGATCAACGAAAGATCCGCGCTGAAACCGAGTCGAACGCGATCTGCGGAGAAGGTTGTGCAGAATAATTCAAATGTCACTGAATCTTTCGAGCTGGATCGTTCAATGATCTATGGATCTTCGGAAGATAAAAATGTCGATGGCGAGAACGTCCTCGAGCATTGTCCTTTGGACGCGGGTACGAATGCGAAGGACGAAGCGTGCCAGTGTGGCGGCGATGGAAAAGAGAGTGGACGAACGAATGGATCGAAGAGAAGACTCAAAGATCAGACGGTGAAAGACGAAGAAGGAATAAGCCAGGATTTTAATGTCAACGGAGCCGAGCTCCCCACGATAGAAAATATTGATAAATCCTCGTCCACGAGAGGAATCATTTTTTTCACGGATACAAATCCCGAAGATAATCAATTCAATCACGAAGATGACAAGGTAATTAGAAATGACATTATATGACATTGAATTTACTTTTTTTTTATTATGAATCGTTGTGGAACTTCTAAATTAATCTTTCGACGCCCACAGTTTGCATTTTAGAAAAAATGGTTTCGAACTTTACGTTATAAGATTGTAGAAACATTTTAACTTCTCAAAACGTTTCTATAATCTTATGATAATAAATTAGATACCATTTTTCTAAAATGCAAACTGTGGGCGTCAAAAGATTAACAGAAAAATGTCACAAAAAGATTCATGTTTAACAAAAATTTGAGTGATGCGTCTCAATGAATTTTAGATCCTAATCTTGTTATCGTAGACTTATGCTTGCGGGTGCGAGGCGAGCGAAGAAATGGATGCCAGCGATGCGTCTCAGAATAGCGACAACGTTGACCCGTTTTGCGAAGCTAGACACAATGCGACGCGTATTAGAAAAAAAAGTTTCGAAGACCTCGAAGACGAAGCCCGTTTGATCGCGGCGAGAACCGATTCTGCGATGAAATATTGCTACTGCGGTTGCGCTGAAATGGAACACTCGAAAGAGAACGAAACGTATGAAATTGAGAATGACATTCCATCCGGAAACGACGGTGCGCTGGACGGAAATGATGAAGACTGTGAAGACTACATCGAAGAGCAAACGAGAAAGCTCGAAGAAGAAATGTATTCGATAAAAGCGAAGAACGACGAGCTGAAAAAATTGATGAAGTCGTGTTATTGCGACGAAGATGTCAATAAGATATTGGCTCTGCAGTGTGCGCAGCCCGCACCTATAAGAGCCACATACTCTGGTAGGGATTTCTCAGTCTTGTTTTCTGACCTGATTGATTTATTGATTTATTGATTTATTGATTTATTGATTTATTGATTTATTGATTCATTGATTTATTGATTCATTGATTTATTCATCCACTGATTTTTTAATATTTACTCAGGTTATTTAATTATTCATCCATTTCTTATTTTGATTGTTATTTTTCGAAGGTTTAACGACAGCGATCGAAGTCTTGCGATCGAAATGCCATACAAAGGACCGTATAATAACTGCTCTTGCGAGTGAATTGCGAGGTTCCAAAGATATCGATCGCATCGCGAAAAATCTAACAGCTCCGTGTCTTCGATTCACTTATCGTGATTTCGACCAATGCGGTTTGTACTCCTATCTGCGATATCCCAACGGGCCCGTAAATTCCGCTAATGCACTTGGAACCGATAAAAAATCAGTGACGAAAAGCCCCAAAGAAAATTTTTATCAGCATTGCGGGCATTGCGAAATTAAAAATCCAACGAATTTTCGTGTCGTCAGTGATATCTGCAATTGTCTTCTTGTCTCTTGGAACATCCCGAAACACATTCGAGGCCTCAGAGGCTATGAAATCGTTATAAATGGGTGAGACCCCACGATTTTACTTTCATAGACGATAAAAAAAATATTGAATCAATCGAGCGATAATCAAATTGAAATTAATATTTTTGTCGGGCATCGGATTTGCAGAAACGTTGTGGCAGCTAGAGTGAGAAATCCAACGAGAACGGAAGCTGTTCTCGGTCCGTTGAAATTATTTGGATCGACGGAATTTCCGGAATCGACGATTCTCACGTTATACGCCATTGACTCACATGGCCATTATTCAGAGCTCTCGAGTATTAAGTTTTAATGTTGTTATCGTTACTGAAGATAATTCTAATTGGTGGAGTATATTCGTAAGTAAAGTATGTAGATTTCAAAATTTTGGGTGAATATTTTTTATTCATTTGAATATAATTTATTTCGGGATTCACATATATTCGGTCTTTATTTTTTATGATACAATAAAAATATTAATAACTTTAAGAATGATTACTTTAATACTTTAATTACTTTAATTGTTTGACCAATTTTGGGTTGTCAAAGTATCTTCTGTGTGTGTTCTTTCGTTTTTTTTTCACACAATTCATTCTAATCGAAAATACATCAATAATCGTGTGAATTTCTTTTTCGCCCTTAAAATATTTCATTGGACGAAAATCCAATCGAATTTTTTCTAAACACACAGCTTCACGTCTCAATTGGGTTTGGGATTTTAGAGTAGAATTTTGAACTTTATTTGAACGTTATCATTGATCCATTTTTTTTAAATCGTATCTGATTGATAACAATGCTCAATTGAATATGTGATTTTATTCTGATATTGTAGCTAAACGAGGTGGCATTAAATACTAACAATAAGAAATAACAATCACGCAAGGCTCCAGCCAAACAAAAAAAGATACACAGTCGAATTTTGGATCGTCAAAACATAATTATTATATCTCCAATTTTCACACAATTCCCTTCAATCAAAAAATACATCAATAATCGTCAAAATTTCTTCTTCACCCTTAAAATATTTCATTCGATAAAAAAAACTATCCAACCGCATTTTCCCACCCACACAGCTGCGCGTTTCAAGTGGCTTTGACTCGCGGAATGAAGAATAATTTTCTTCGATCAACGAGATCGTCCAAAGTATTGAGATCCGGCAGTACTTCCGGTATTTCAAAATCGAGACTTCCGGGCCACGGGCTTCTGGTGGAAAATCTGAAGGGTCTCTTCGCGCCCTTATCTCGTTCGCTCAGCTTGTAATACGCTTCGGTGGTCGTCGATCGTTTCGGATAATAAGGATCGTCCTCCAATTCGTTGGGTATCAAAGACGACAAAACTCCGGCGAACGCGTGAACCGGAAATTCCGTTCCCGCGGGTATGCCAGATCCGGAAATTGTTTTCGTCGGAGAAGGCTTTGCGTTCGATGATTCCGATCGAGCGGAATTCATCGTTTTCGCTTGCATGGATCGCAGAGTCTCCGAGTACGGAAAATTGTTGTTATCGGAAAAGAAAGATGGCCGCCCGTTATTTTTGTCAAAACCTTGCGAATTTCGCGTAAATGCGTCTTTCTGTGAGCTTCCGAATCCACTTGAGACTCCACTGTTTTTCGTTAGCGAGCCAAAACTACGGAAATCACTTTTTTGATCGTTTCTTCTTTTGTCGTCGGATTGAAAACCTTTTTTGGGTGTCTCCTCGGGATCGAAACCACCGAAAGTAATTCGACTTCCGGAGTCATCGCTTCGTCCGTCAGATTTGACGTTTCCAAAGCTCGGAACATCGCCGGAACTTTCTTGTACCTTGAAATTCGTGCCAAAAGGCCTCAAAGTCGTCGTCGAACTCGCTAATGACAGTCGTCTTGTACTTCTATCATTCATATCGAAATTTCGGAATTCGAAATCCGATGGATTGCGTTTCGCTGGTTCGACCTTGAAATCTCTTCTCGGAGCTTCGATGGTCGTTCTGATAGAACCGATCGACGTTGATCGATCAGGTAATCCAACCCTCTCGTCCTGTCGGCCGAAATTCGAGGATTGCGAGCCCATAGCGTTCCCAAAGTTATCCTTGAAATCCCTTTCGAAGGGTCTGCGTGTCGTACCAAACCCCGTCGACGAAAATCCACCGGAAAATCCATCTTTCCCTTCGCCATCGCCGAAATATCGACCACGAAAATCCATTTTCCTCGCTAAATCCGCGTCAAACGGTTTCAACGTCGTCGTCAAGATCGCGGATGACAATTGGCCGGAAAAATTGTTGTTGTTTTCTTGATTCTTGTTTACACGATTTTTCGCAAAATCGTTCGAACCTTCGACGGTTGTCGCCACGCGATTTTCCTTCGTGATTGACGGAGATTTTTGAGAATTCACACGATCGCGAAGAAACACGCTCGAATTGAGTACGAATGTCGGTTGCTTGTCGTTGATGGATTTTGGGGTGGGAAATTGGGGCGAAGGTTCTGCGGTTATGCGAAACGATCGCGTGTACGCCGGATTGGAATTTCCGGAATTATAAACGTCGAAGCTTCTTCCGGAAGCCATTCGGGCTTGATTGAACGACGACTCGCGCTCGTGAGACGATCTTCGGCTGGGATCTTCGTTATATTCGTGCTTTTCGTTGTCTTCCGCGGGCGTCGATGATCCTTCCGGTTTCGCGCAGTCGACGAGACGCGCGTGATCGCACACCAGAGCTTCTTGACGAAAGGCCGTTTCTTCGGGACAATAGTAGGTAAATTTATTTCCGTGATCGTCGCACGTGTGATAAACCCGACAATTGGTTTCGACGTCGGCGTAGAAACCGGTGTCGCGACCTCGACAAGTAAAATTTGTGTTTACCGGCGGTGGCATTGTATTCTGCGATTTAAAAAAAAACAATTATTACTTAATGACATTTAATTAAACTTAATTGAATTTATTCGATTATTATTATAGAATCATATAATATAAAATTATTATTTTTTTACAATAATAATGATAATAATAATAATAATAATAATAATGAAAATAATAATAATTATGAAAATAATATCAATAATAATAATTATAATAATTATAATAATCACAACAACAATAATAATAATAATAATTATTATTATTATATATTTGTTTTTATTTCTCTAGAACTAAGAATCGGCTGGACTTGGCTCCTCTCCCTAAAAAAAATAAGAAACCCATTCAAACCGGAAATAAAATCCCGATAAAGTATTCTAGAATTATTGAAAATTTCTAAATAAAAAAAAATCTCAGATACAAATTTCTGGATTCAGTGACAGCCGGAGGGTTAAAAAAAACCTAAATAAGTTTTTTATAAATTTTATGCTCCGAATCCATCGACCTAATAGCCGAGTGTTCCATCTAATTACAAAAAACTGATTTAATTTATACATTCGACTCACGAAATAAAAATACTCACGAAAACTTCTTGACAGTAGACACCGACGGTAATCAACAAAACGGGAATTAACTTCGTAGTCCAATAATCCATCTCGAGCAAATCCGAGGTTTTGCAATGTTTAGTATGAAATTTCTAAAATATCCGAGTTTGATAAAGACTCCGGAAAAATTTGGAGTAACGCAAAAATAAATAACGGTATTCGGTTTGAGCGACGTTCGTCGGTTTGTTCGCGATAGTAACGCCGGGTAGAGAGAAGATGGTTCGTTCGGTGAGATGGATAAAGTGAAAGTGAGAAGGATGAGAGTTTAGGACGCAGAAGGAGGCTCTTGTCGTGAGCGAGTGGTTGAGTGGCCCGAGAGGGATAATCGCAAACTGCTAACCACGAACCGCGAACTGACTCTATGGACTAGTGTCAGGGGCCTTCTCCTTCTTCTTCATCACCCACGAACGGGAGAGGAGTCACGCGGTTGCATTCGACGCCTTGAACGGCTCCAATGGCACGTTCTGTTTCGCTATTGCGTCAAACGATGTGGCGGAAGTTAAATGATCCTGAGATATAATCAATAATACATTTTATTTTATCATCATTCATAAATTTGCTATTTTTAACCATTTTCTTTTGGACCAAATCGGTTGAGTGATGTTCGTTGCAATTTAATTTGAGATTTATAAATTTGTTGTTGAATGTATTCTTGATATTTATGTTATATTTATGACATTGGATTTTGATTTATATTATGTGGATGTTACATTTATGTGTGAATATTTTGATGTGAAAATTATTATACACGAATATGATTTTATCGTATTTCATTGATCGACTACTTATTAATTCGATGAGAAAATCAATTTATTCGTTGGAATATAATTTGTCATTTGATTATTTCATAATTCATACATTCGCTCCTTTTATAACGACTTATCGAATATTATGTGTTTATCATATTTGTGTGTAAATATTTGATCCTGAAAAAGATCATAAACTAATTTTATTCCATCGTAATTCATTAATTGGCTACTTATCAATTTAACGAAAAAATAAATTTATCAATATTTGTCTCAGTACCATTTATTAATTTCCTATTCATTCTTCATTCATAAAATTATAGTTCGATATATAATCGAATTCGCAATTTACATTCGTATTGTTGCATTGGAATAAACATCATGTGATTCTATCAATCTGTGCATATTTTAGGCTAAAAATATCCCAAGCGAATTCCATGTTATCATAATTACTTATTTGAGCACTCATCAATTTAACGAAGCAATAAATTTACTGGTATTTGTTTCGCTATAATTTGTAATTTTTCTATTTATAATTGAATATTATTTTTATATCATCATTAATTTAACTTTTTTGAATTGTATTCGATTGATAAGAATGTGTGAATGAATGTGTACTTTTTGTTTTGTTTAGTGCAACCATTGTAGCAAAACAAGGCAGTATTGAGTAACGAGGTGTTGCCCACGCAGCAACGCTTCACGCGAGGCTCTGGCCAAACAGAAAAGGTAGGTACACAGTCGATCATAACGCCTCGAGTGGGACAGATGTCCATTGCGCAATGTTCTCTTACATTGACACAAGTTGAATGCCCCGGTGTACATCCGTTACATTCGTGTTGTCGTAAAGTTGTCGGACCCAACTTTTTTTTTCTCCTTTCTTCCCACAACGACGAACGACACGAATGGCTGCCATTGCTCGGTTTTAACGTCTTCCCCATGAACCAACAATGATAATTACAAACAAATGTGATGCAACGATTTATTTTCTCTCAAATTTTCTCGAAAATAGCGCACTCAAATTATTCATTTAATTTCTCCACGTTTTCGGTGTTCGAGCTTACGAATTATGAGTCCGAAAATATTTTATTAATTTTTTTAATTGATTTATTTAATTATTCTATTATTTATTTGCATAAAAATGTTTTATCTGTATCAAAAGTAGGATCAACGACCAGCAGAATCGGCGTTGATGTTTTTTTTTATTTC
>OZ020165.1:17043914-17125451 GCA_963971145.1 Sussaba pulchella
CGACGTATTTTTATCCTTGGCACGATGACCTATATGAGCGAAGACGATGAAAAGGTCATGCTCTGGCGTTTTATAGCTTCGGGCAGAAGACAGCCACGATTTTTGTGATATTCGGGCGACCGCGAGAAGAAATAAAGTATGCAATGATGACAGCACGCTAAAAATAAACGTCAAAACGCTGGGCTCTGAAATGTCTATGGAAATATTGTTACATGAGGCAAATATACATAATTTTTTAATAAGTTTTTTCAAACAAATTTTCCCTGATTGTCGGTAATAAGCCTGTTGATGAAGCTCTTAGCCCTAACACTGGGTGTAACCCACCCATCGATCAACCATCGACCGGCGGTTTCTCTTTCCGTTGCCATCTCCTTACGAATTTTTTCTCAACTCGTTGCCATTTCTTCCTTGTAAATAAACTTTTCATGCGTCATCTAGGAAGATCAAAGCATGTTCTGTAATTTTTTTAACCACTTCGTACGGATGCTTTGCTCACAATCGTTTTCCAAAACTGACTGGGTGGAATGCACCCAGTGTGACAGCCGTGACATTATTTGGCAGTGCGAAGGTGAAGGGTTAAGGCAGTCACCTTAACGCCGGGGCGAGAGAGAACGTCCATCGTTTGTAGCCCATCACCTTAAGGCGATGTGCGACATCGATTGAGCCGCAATGGCCGCAAGTGAGACAGCACCATCGCCGGCCACGCCGACGCGAGAAAGAACGACAATTCGATCGGTATAACTTCACCTTAAGGTGATGTGCTACACCGATTACACCGCCATTAGTGCGAGTAAAACATCGCCATCGGCCTATCCGCCAAAGCGAGAGAGAAAGCGAGAAATATATCACCTTAAAAAGCGTCAACATCCTTTCCCTCAAAATCTTCGCTGGTCCTCGAACCAGACTTACACCCGTGTTTCGCCGGTTGCCGTCTCACAGGCGCCGATTCCAACCATTACGAGAAAAAACCCAACAAAATGGCAACCCTGCACATCACAACCGACCAAATTATAATCATTCATTAATTTTCTTATTCCTTATCTCAACTTCGACCGCCGCTGGATGATTTGAAACATGTCAAAGGCTTTTATATACCGCAATCGTCATTCAGGCGTCTTGACAAAGACAATTATCAACCGCGCACGTGTCTGTGTGTGTGTGGGTATGTTTGGTCGACGTAAAGCGACGACCGCATCGACGCATTGTTGTCGCAAAGGTCGTGATCACGTGACGCCGAGTAAGCGCTAAATCAAAACACCGGAGAGGACACGGCGGTTTGTTATCGTTAGGATCGGTACTGAAAATTAATGCGTCTTATGTGCGAGAACGCAAACTCGCCGGCGAACGTAAACGTTGACGAGCAGCGGCAGCAGCAACAGCAGCAGTAAGAGCGTAAGAGCAGCGACAGCAGCCGCGGCGATAAGTCGCCGGATTCTAGAGTACCGGTCTTCCGGTAGTGACGCGTATTTCGTTCTTTGTTTCAATCCCTTGCGACCACTCGACGCCGCGTTACGGTAAGCAAACGCGTGTTTACCGGATATCATTGAATATTGTACGAATTGACTTGAAAAAATGTATCGAATTAACAATACGATGTATTGAACGTTTTGTGTGCGTGTGTATTTTTTTTTTTTTACGGATGTTACTTTTTTTGATCCATTGTTGCGTTATTGAAGAAGCAATCGTATTTGTCTTTTGTCCTTCGAAGGGTCAGCCAACGTGCGCGATTGAAAGGAATGATTCAATGAAAATGTATTCAACAGCTTGTTTTTTTTTATGAATGATCGTGAATTATCAATCGTAATAAAATGTTATAATGCATTTTAAAACGTCGGTAATTTGGCGAAATTATTTATAACTATCAATATATATTATGCATTAATGTATGTGTTATATATGATAAGAAAGTTTTTTTTCTGTCAAAGGATTGGGAATCATATTCATAATAATAATCCATTTTTAAACGATAATTTATAGGAATTACTGATGACTATTTATATATATCGCATATTCATATATTTGTTATATGATGATAAGTTATGCATTATATTATATTATTATTTTAATCTAGAAATTTCATTAATTTTTTTCTCTATATTTCTTTACATTTTTTGTTATTGCATAAATGTGAAATTTTCAATTATTGAACGGCGATTAATCATAGGTATTCGTTACGAAAAAAATCGGGTATATTTTTATCGAATGAATTACTAACTTCATTGTAGAAAAAAAATAATGCTTTTTTTTAATCCTTCTTTTCTTCAGATACGTTTGGTAAATCAGAAAAAGAAAAAAGGAAAACATCTATGATATTTGTTGTAAATTCCGAGCTGTGATGGACCTTCTGAGTATTTTTGACGGCTCAAAGCCGTTGAAAAAGATTTCAGTGACGATTCCCTCGCTCAGGAACGAAAGATCCCACCCTCCCAGCATGGCAGCTCTGGACGATATTCTTCCAGCAAATCAAAGTTTCTTGGCGGAGAGCGGCACGGATTACATCGACGATTACGTCAGAGAAGAAGAAGAGCGCATGCTCTCTGTAAGCATACAGAACTTATTTATTTATTTCATTTAAAAAAATTAAAAAAAACAATTAAAACATCAATATATTGATGAATTATGATTATTATTATTTTTATTATTATGTAATATAATATAACACGTGTTTTGTTTGATGGTGTCGATCTTTTCGCAAAAGTTAAGTATTTATTGCCAGAAGAAAATGAATTACCTTAATAATCAAAATATTGGCAATCGTTAGCTTATGACTTTTTTCATCTTTCTTTTAATAAATGGATTCCAAGTGTTTGGAACAAAAGTTTAGAAGTGGTAGTCCAAAGAAGCCACGTCCGGTAAATACAGGGAGTCGGGTAGGACGTCACATTTAATATTTTCCAAATAGTTTTTCACACATTTTGCAAAGCGTGGACGAGCATTGTCTTGTTGAAAAATGACTTAATCGTGTCTTTGGGCGTGTAGACGTTCAGAAATGGTAGATTGGGCAACATTCAATGCTGCCGCCAATTGTTTTAACGTTCGAGTCGACTCTTCATCCGATAATGCTTGCAAATCTGCATCTTCAAATTTTTTTCGCTGTCCTGGACGCTCTTTGTCTCTTAAATAAAAATCACCACTTTTAAAGCGTTCGAACCATCATTCACAAGTTTTTTGGGTTGAAAGCATTCTCACCATGAGCTTCAACCAACAATCGATAACTTTCAGCAGCCGTTTGTTCCAAATAAAAGAAGGTTATTAAACTCCCCCGCAAAATATCTTTCTCTGGTACAAAGTTCGACATTCTCGAAGCTATAAAAGACTTTTTTTTTTCACAATGACAATTTATAACAAACTGGTTTTTGATAGCGTATATTTACCTTTGGGAACACCATAGATGTCATTATTCTATACCAACAAATTTATTAATAACGCCATCTCTCAGAAAAATCGACATTATTAACGAAAACTCATTCATATATCTTTTATTATTCTTCTATAATATAGATAGGTGTGTTCTTTTTTTTTTTTTAATTCAGCTTTACGTGATTTCACTTTTAACCAAATTTTGTAGTTCTCAATTTCATCATTGCTTTCCGCAGGAAGCCGCTGTTCTGAGACCACCTCAGGGCGACAATAACTTCGAAGGAGTGTCCTTGGGTACGGCGGTGCCAAATCATCACGACCCGAACAAAGAGGAACTAACGGAGATCTACAACACTTACAGCTTCGATCGTCGTCCTAAAGAAAATTTGACGATAACTACTTTGGAGGACAAAATTGTTTCTACAGTGGCGATATATCCCGTTACCGTGATCGAAGGACCGACGGGTTGCGGCAAGACGACTCAAGTCCCGCAATTCATACTGGATGCTGCGTACAAGAACAGAGAACACTGCAACATTATAGGTTCGAGATTAAATGTTTGACAGAACATGACATTATTTTTTATTTCACGATTTTGTGATATAATCATATAAAATGATTTATTATATTGTAGTTATAATTATATGATCATAGTACTGATGAAAATAATATTATTATTATTATCTTTTTAATAACAAATTATTATGTAATATAATTTTATTTTACCTCAATTTTATTTCAGAATTAAAGCAAGTAATTTAAAAAAAAAGTAATCCCTCAATTTTCCCGCCAAGAACCAGATCTAACCCCTTAATTGGGATTTAAATTTACTGGCGATGATCAAAATTTCTTTTTTCTTCGCGATATAATTTTATTACATGTGATTTCACAGAATAATTAATTGAATTATAATTCTATTATGATTATAATTATTATTATATCATCATTATCAATATTATTTTGTTATGTTAATTTATTATGAGATACAATTATATGTTACAAATATTTCATTGTCATGTAATGATTTAATTTTCCAGTGACTCAGCCACGACGTATCGCGGCAATCAGCATAGCGAAACGCGTGAGCCAGGAAAGAGGATGGCCCGTGGGTACTCTCGTCGGTTATAAAATCGGTATGGTCAACAACACGTGCAAGGACACGCGATTGACTTACTGCACCACCGGGGTTCTTCTTCACAAATTAATCGCTGACAAAAACATGAACGACTACACCCACGTTATAATCGACGAAGTTCACGAACGCGATCAAGAAATGGATTTTCTTCTGCTCGTAGTGCGAAAATTACAACGTAGCAATTCGCGTTTCGTCAGAGTTATTCTCATGTCGGCGACGTTCAACGTCGATAAATTCGCGAATTATTTCTCCCGCGCGGCGGGCAACGAAATCGTCGCGGCTCCGGTCATCGACGTAGAGAAAACTAATTTCTTCAAGCTTCAAATCAATTATCTCTGTCAGTTGCAGATTTTGAGCCAGGTGAGTGGAGCACGGGTTTGATCCTCGGACTCGTTTGGAAAAATTTAAGAATAAAAATTTTAATATTGACATATTACAATATCTTATAAATATTATAACATTGAAATATTGAAATATTGAAATATTGAAATATTGAAATATTGAAATATTGAAATATTGAAATATTGAAATATTGAAATATTAAAATTTTGAAATTTTGAAATATTAAAACATAATTTAAAACAGTAAAATATTGAAATATTAAAATTTAAAAATTCTGAAATACTAAAATATTAAAATTTAAAACATTAAAATATTAACATATGACAGTATCAAAGTATTAAAATATTAAAATATTAAAATAATAAAATAATAAAATATTAAAATATTAAGATATTAAAATATTAAGATATTAAAATATTAAAATATTAAAATATTAAAATATTAAAATATCAAAATATCAAAATATCAAAATATCAAAATATCAAAATATCAAAATATCAAAATATCAAAATATCAAAATATCAAAATATTAAATGATAACATTTCTAAAATATTAAAATATCAAAATATTAAATTATTAAATTTTTTAAATATCAAAATATTAAAATATTAAAATATTTAAAAACTAATAAATTTTTGATCAGGCGCCCGACATTTCGATGGATGATCCGCGCGTCACGCGTCCGATGATGGTTTATTGTCAACGAATATTGCACGTTTTCGACGATATCGACAAGGAATCCAAACATCGTTACGCGGTACTCATTTTTTTGCCGGGTATCTGGGAAATCGAGGAAATGCACGGTCTATTGACGGCCGAAGATAATGCGAAGGACAAATGGGACGTCGTCGTGCTGCATTCGTCCATCACGAACGAAGAACAGCAGCGCGTCTTCGAACTTCCGCCGACCGGTCATCGTCGAATAATTCTGGCGACTAACATAGCCGAGAGCAGTATCACGGTACCAGACATTAAATACGGTAAGTTTTTTTTTTTTTTTTTTAACGAATAATCGTTGCGAAGCGATTAGTCCGATGCTGATGATCATATAAATTTAAATTACGTTCGCAGTGATAGATTTTTGTCTAACGAAGCAACTCGTGACCGATCCTAAGACGAATTATCAGTGCCTGGAACTTGGATGGGCGAGCAAAGCCAATTGCGAACAACGAGCCGGGCGCGCCGGACGTCTAATGGACGGAAGAGTTTATCGTCTTGTACCAAAACGCTTCTACGACGTAATAATCCATTTATCCGACATATTTATCTATTCGTTATATATTAATAGTAATAATAATAATAGAAGAAAATTAATAACATATATTTATATATATATACAAATGTATATAAATATCAAAAAATATTATAAATAATACCACACTGTTATTATCATTATTATTATTATTATATGATCTATGCTATATTAGGGTGGTTCTGATATATAATATTATGTTCTCCAAGATCTACAATAAATATACGGCTCCGGGATTCTCAAATATTCTAGTTCGAAATATTCAAAATTACATTCGAAACAATATTATTACGAATTTTATTATTTTTCATATTTTATTTCGTATTTCGAAATTATTCGGCTAAATTTGATTATTATCGTCAGAGAGACGTTGTTTACGTCGCACGAGATGCCATATGTACATTCTTATGTGTAAAAATTAGTCTTCCCGCCTGCATAATTACCGAAACCTTCAAAAATTGCATATATCGTAAATAGCCAACTTCACCAGACCAAATTTTTTTCTTTTTCGGAATCGATCGACACTCCACCAAAATAAAAATATTAACACGACCCAAATGGCAACCACCCCAATATATCCATAATACTTCATACACAAATATTTTTTTCTCGTCATATTTCTCCCTAATTTTTTATGAAATGGAATAATTATTATTATTATAATTATTATCATGATAATTATTATCATACTAATAATTAAAATTATCATACTAATAATTAAAATTATTATTATTATAATTAGTAGATTAGTAAATAGCCAACTTCACCAGACCAACATTTTTTTCTTTTTCGGAATCGATCGACGCTCCACCAAAATAAAAATATAAATCCAACCCAAACGACAACCATCCCAATATATCCATAATACTTCATCCACAAATATTTTCCTCCCGTCATATTTCTCGGTTGTCAAAAAAATCCATCCATTAACTTCAAAATTTTTCATTCTACCGACAGACCGTCCTGGCCGAAGATGGTATCCCGGAAATCGTTCGTGCTCCACTCGAGAACGTCGTCCTCAACGCCAAAATGTTGGACATGGGAGAACCCAAAGCTCTGCTCGCTCTCTCCCTCGATCCTCCGGATCTCAGCAATCTCGAGCGCACCATACTCGTGCTCAAAGAAACCGGAGCTCTTCTCAACAAAATCGACGACACCCCATCGCCCTACGACGGCGATTTGACCGATCTCGGACGTATAATGGCTCAATTACCGGTCGACATTCGCATATCCAAACTCATAGCTCTCGGTCACGTTTTCAGCGTTCTTCGCGAAACCATAATAATGGGCGCGAGTATGGCTGTCAAAAATATGTTCAGCACACCGTTCGGTGACAAACTTCAAGCTTACGCCGCTAAATTGGCCTGGTCGAGTTTTTCGAGCAGCGATTGCGTCGCATTTTTGAACGTTTACAACATGTGGATGCTCGAAAAAGCCAATCAAAGATTGAAAAATGATTTTACGGAAAAACGTTGGGCGAAAAGAAATTTTTTGCAAATAAGAGTTTTGCGTGAAATCGATGCTCTTGTTCAAGATATTACGGTTAGATTGCGAAACGTTGGAATAATGGAAACGATGGGACCCGGTCGTGTAAATTGGTCGGAGGATGAAAAACTCGTTGTCGTGAAGATAATAATTGCTGGAGCGTTTTATCCCCATTATTACACGAAACGCGTGGACGAGGACGATACGGCGGGTGTGAAGATATTGGGTGGTCTCGATCCCACGAAGACGATTTATTTGCGTGGTTGGCCGGTCAATCAACCGGGACCGTTGTACGCTCGTAGGATACAACATTGTTTGCGCGATTGCGTGGATTCGAACGTTGCAAAAATTTTGGTTTCGTTCGATCAATCGTCGAGAATTTACGTGCAATTTCGTAAGAACGAATCACCGGACGAAGGTGGAAATTTGAATAACAATGACGAACCCGGAGAGATATCGCTTTCGGTTTACAAAGCTGTTAAATTGCGTAATACGAACGATGTTACGATTGAAATTCCCGTTATGACGCCCGAGAGGGCTGATGACATGGCGAAGGAACTTAATATTCGACGAAATCCGGTGCAGATGTTGATTTCGAGGGAGGAAGCTGTTGCGAGGGAGAAGGAACGATCGGGGATGGGAATACGACCGGTTCTTCCGGGACTCGATATTTCTTGCATACCGATTATCGTTCGACGGGTGAGAAGAGGTTTTTTTTTCTCTTGAGAAGGGGTTTTTGTTTTTTTTTTTTTTTTTTTTACAGTTAAGGGGTTGGATGTAGTTGCTTGGGGGGAAGTTGAAGGTTTTCGTGATTTTTTTTGGTCATGTTGATGTAATTTGATTGGAATACGATAGACGGTATCAATTACGTAATATATTGAGGTACTTGTATGAATTTTTTCGTGAGAAAATTTTCAATTTTGGGGAAACTATCGCCGTTTTTTTATAATAACTTTTTTTTTTTTTAAGATGACTTGCGGTGAGCATATCTCTGGAACGGTTCATTGGAAATGAAAAAACCAAAAAGATTTGTTTAGTATAGTATTAAAAGCAGTTCGTGAAAGAAGATTTCAGCGAAATTTCGATTTTTGAAATGATTTTTGGGCCAAAAACGTAATTTTTGAAATCTCAAAAATCGAACTTTTGAGAAAAATCGATGAAATTTATTTAAAAAATCGAAATTTCGCTAAACCCTTGGTTGACGAACTGCGACCAATATTATACTATCGACATCTCTTCGGTTTCTGTATTTCGGACAAGCCGTTCCAAAGATATCCTCACATTAAACAGTCTATTCCAATAAAATAACATCAACATATCTAAAAAAAAGCCCATAAAAATCCCTCAATCCTCCCTCAAACAACTACACACAACCCCTCAAAATTGCGCGTGATCTCAAACCACGATACAAATAATCTACTCTCATCCCTTTCCAGATCGTAACTCCCGGCCATTTTTGGGCACAAATCAAGGACAAAGAAAACATGGCGAGACTCCGAAACATTCAATCCATGATTAATTCCGATAACTCGGAAAATCTATCAAAAATCTTCGATACTCCGGAAATCGGTTCTCTGGTCGTTGCACCGCGCGAACAGAACAATCACATGATTTATCACCGCGCGATCGTTCAAAAATTATCGATGGAAACAAAATCCGAATTATTGGCAAAAGTATTGTTCATCGATTACGGTTACGTCGATCGCGTGAGAGTTCGCGATCTTCGTCGTCTCCAAGATAACGATATTTTGTCAAAAATTCCGGCATTGGCATTCGAATGCGTTCTCGCGGAAATTCGTCCGTCCGTAATGAGCGATATAACCGGAAGATGGTCGCAAGAAGCAACCGTAGAATTTCACAATCTTTTGGCTGGTGATTTTTTGTTATACGGTCAAGTTTATTCCGTGGTAAATGGAGTGGTTTATTTGAAACTCGTACGATCCAATGGCAAGGAAGAAATTGATTTGAACGAACATCTCGTTAAATTGGGATACGCCGAAAGGAAGGAAGAAAATTATTTGTCGCGTTACAATCACGAATTACGAAAGAATCATTCGACAATGCCTTTGAGACAGCGTCAACATCACGAAGAATTGCAACACGATCAAACATCGGCGTCCGATCGTTATCCCGAAGCTCCGGATTTGAAGGATTGTCCTTTGAGGGTGACACTTCAAGGACCGTATTCGCCTTTGGAAATTGGTTTGACGTCCATGACGAATGCCGGAATTGGCATGAGAATCAACATCGAACGTTCTTCGGTTAATAACGTTCTTTTGGATACGAATGTCGATGATCCGCATCATCGTCTCGTTATCGCTGGTTCGGTTACTCAAAGTACGTCCGGGAGGAATTTAAATTTGAGGAATACAACGGTTATGCCGAATATTGCGGGATTGACGTCGTTGGTTTGTCTGATGTTCGCGCCGAAGATCGAACTGAGGCGCAATTCGACTGGGACGCGATATTCCGGGGCTCTGTGCGGTTTGGGGTGTCATCCGGTGACCAGGAACAGCATTTTTCACGAGCACGATATTTCGGTTTACTTTGACGTTGATATTACGATGGACGATCTGCAGGACGTTAGTAGCGGACATTTTTTTGGATTTTTATTTGTTTATCTCTTTGCGACTTTGTACATGTTTTCGAGAGCTTTTGCGAATTCAAAAGTACGTGTGGGACGGGACGTTCCAAATCCTGAAATTTTTTTCAGTATCTTTTGTATCATACGTTCTGACGAATTTTTTTTTTCGATTTTTTTGACGCCCCCTTTTCATCCCACCCCAATTTTTTTATGAAGAGGAATAATTATTATTATAATAATTATTATCATGATAATTATTATTATTATTATTATTAGTATAATTATCTTATTATCTTATTATTATTATTAGTATAATTATTAGTTATTATTAGTATAATAATTATTATTATTATTATTATACTAATTATTATAATAATAATAATAATTATTATTATTAGTATAATAATAATAATAATTATTATCATAATAATTAGTATAATAATAATTATTATTATTATTATAATTACTATAATAATAATAATTATTATTATAATAATTACTATAATAATAATAATTATTATTATTATAATAATTACTATAATAATAATTATTATTATTATTATTATAATTAGTATAATAATAATAATAATTATTATTATTATAATTAGTATAATAATAATAATTATTATTATACCAATACTAATTATAATATTATTATACTAATAATAATATTATTATTCTACTAATAATAATAATAATAATTATTATTATTATTCTTTTTATTAGTATAATGATAACAATTATTATTATTATTATTATTAGTATAATAATAATAATCATTATTATTATTATTATTAGTATAATAATAATAATTATTATTATTACTATTATACGCTCTATCGTATTTGCAAGAGCTCTCGAAATTTACACAAATAAATACCCGATTATCGCAATCATCATTAACGTTAATTATACGGGATATATACATATAAATATTCGTAATTGCGTCATTACAGATCAATCGACTGAGACACTGGATGAGTTTGGGTATACACGCCCTTCCCTGGGGTGAAACGAACAACGACGATGCCGAACAAATTGCTTTCTGTCAAAATCGTGTGAAAGATGTGCTTCTCGCGCTACTAGAAAAGCAACGAAGCTCCATCACCCAGGAATTGGTTCCCAACTTTGATAAATGGTGCCGTTACGACGAACGTCTCTTCATACCGCCGGGAAAAGTTGCGACGGCGAAGCGAAATATCTTTACGTTGCACAGCGCGCTGGAATTGAACAAGAAGGACGACGAGAGAGACGTGATGATTGCCCATATACAGGAATTGCGCGATTGGGCGACAAGGTGAAACAATTTATCATTAAGGGGAAAACAATCGAGTAGACACAGGAAAAAATAGGTGAATTTTTATGAATTATTGACTCAAAAACGATTTGTTGAATTTTATTCAGGCTTGTTTTATTCGAAAGTATACATTAAGGGACATTTTTTACCCCGGCCATGACAACAGCGATCCCAGTCGATATATATTCATAAAAAAATTTCTCAGCACACCTCAACACGTATATTTTCGAATAAAACAAACCCGGATGAAATCGAACAACCAGCTTTTGAGATAATAATTCCCAAACTTCACCGATTTTTTCCTCTGTCTACTCGGATGTACCTTTTTGTGTATCCAATTTTATCAATTTATTTTCGTTATTTCTCATCGTCAATCATTCACAAATCGCAATTTCTCCTTTTTTCCAGACATTATCGGGACAATTCCATTGCCGATGTTTCTTGCAAACTCTGCAATTCCAGGATTTTCGGAGTGTGGGAACTGCGCAATCACATAAACACGGCAGTCCATAAATTCAACGAAAAAAAATTTCATCCTTTGCCCACGTAGAACGAATCGACGGTTCTGCAATCGAGTCTCGTCGTCCAAAATTACATTCTCAGGTCTCTACGTTTCGAGGGATTTGCTATGACGAAGAAAGAAAAAAAAAATGTGACTAGTCACGACTGCGTCGGCGTGACTTTGATCAAGATAATGAATATATTATTTTATTTTTTATTATTTTTCGTTTTTTTACGTTGTTTTCGATTCTCTGACAAGTTGGTTCGAACGAACAAGCTTTCGTTCTTCCTGATAAATATCAGCTGTTTCATTCATTTATTTTTTTTTTTCACGAATTCATTTATTTTTATTTATGTTTTGTGCTTCAAAAACGAAGCATTATCGAGAGAAACGACGATGAAAGAATATGTGCGATTAAATGAATAAATTTATTATTTCTGTTATACAAACAACGTTTGTGAAATAATTTTTGTATCATGCAGATTTTCGTGAAGAAAAACCGACGACGTTGTGAACATATTCGTATGTGCGATGAATAATTTTTATCCTTCGCGTTGTAGATAACGCGGTCCTGGTTGGGAATACAACAAACGACCGGAAACGTTTGCACCGGAAGCACTGACGTAGGCACCCGATTGGGGTGGCGGCGGCGGTGGTGGTTGAGTGTAAGGTCCGGCAGGAGGCTGCGGAGCTCGCACCGGATATCCCGATGTGATACCGCCCGTTTTTGCACCCTGAAATTTATGTGAAACAAACGAAATTGATTGAAATCTTGTGGCGATGCTCGGTCGGAAACGAAAACTGTAAAGCGGTTTTTTCGGTCGCGATTGATCTGGCGGATGGAAAACGAGAACGGTTGACTGCGGAATTTGATAACGCAGTGGACCGTTCTTGTTTTTTGGGAGAAAAGTCGATGGTGACGGAGAAAACCACTTTGGGAGGATTCGAATATCTCTTTGGTTGTAGCAATGTTGTAGCAATGTTGCAGCAATGTGAGGGAGACAGTAGACAGATCTTGTTGGGGGTATTGTCAGTAAATTGGCTCTGAGAAGTCCGGTGGATTATTTTATTGGAGGTAAAAAGCATGGAAAAAATCTAAGAGCATTCTGGAAGGCTTATTTAGCCCTTCAAAGCCACACGAGTAGTTATTACTGCCGTCACTCTGGGTGGATTCCAGCCAGTCGGTTTTTAAAAATCGATTGTGAGCAAACTATTCGTCCAAAGTGGTTGGAAAAATTACAGAACATGCTTTGAACATTCCAGATGATGTACGAACAGTTCATTCATAAGAAATAAAATGGCAACATGTTGAAAAAAAAATCATAAAGGAAAGAAAATCGACGGGTGGATTCCACCCAGCGTGACGGTGAAGGATTAGAGATTTTATCTCGTATTTCGATAGGTTTGTTCTTCAAATCTTCCTCAATAAGGAATTTAGAGTTGATACAAATGCTTCATCGTGGAAGAAGATTCATAAAATATCTCGAATCCAAAGGAAGAAATTTTTTAATTTAAACTCTCAGCTTGTTTTTATTACTTTTTATTGAAAAAATCTAATGAAAAAAATTACCTGTGGCGGTTGTTGTATCGGTATTGCTCCACCGTGAACGGTAACGTGACTGCTCGGACGCAAATAAAACTTATCTTCGGGATAAGCGTTCTTGTGATCGATTGGATGAATACTTTCGTATCTGGAGAACGGAGTTATCGTGCTCGGTTGATGACCGGATATCGGGGCTCTGTTACCAGACAGATAAACGGCTTTGCCGGAATCGGTTTCTCTCGACGGTTGCGACGTCGGGGCTGTGTAACTGTAAACGCTCTGCGTCGGTGTGGAATAAAAACTCGACGGTGGATATTGATTGTTCTCTGAAAATATTTATCGTAGTTCGATTAAACGATAATCAGTGATGAGGGAATTTTTTGGGCGTGAGATTTTTATGATGATAAATTGAAATTTAACTCACTGTTCCAGAGGACAGCTCGATTATCGCCAGATCTTCTGGCAGCGTCCTCTGATTCTGGAAAAACATAACCGTCTGTCCTCAAATCACCTATTTTCGAACCATGGTTATCTCTCGGTTAGTCGTGTCCACGGGTTATTATTTTATATATATAAATATGTATGTTTATACACGTTTTTTTTTTTTTTTTTGGCGATTCGAATTTTTTGGTCGAAGCCTCACTGAAAAAGCAACGGCTGGTTCGTTTACTCACTCGGGGGAGGTGGATTGTAGTTCGGCACCGAGGGCGGCGGTTTGTAACCGTAAGTCGCGTGATAAGGCGACGCTATCGGCGGTGGCGAAGGACTGTGCGTTCTTTTTATCGGACCCTGTGGATTGAAGAAGTTGTGAAAATGTTTTCGCGAAATTTGAGAATTTTTTGAGGTATTAGGAATGGGCATTTGTTCGATGGAAATTTAATTGGAATGCTTTTATTATCGAATGATCGTGGATTATAATTGTTTGGGAATCACTGAATTCATTGTAGAATCATAATCATCAGTGTCATTATTAAAATCACATTTTCATAATTTTTTTGAAATTATTCGTAAATGAATTTCGTAACATTATTCGTAAATTAATTTCATAAAATCATTGATAAGAAATTTGAAAAAAATTATTCATAAATAAATTTTGTAAAGTTATTCGTAAATAAATCTTGTGAAATAATTTGTAGATAAATTACGTAAAATGATTTGTAAATAAATTTCGTAAAATCATTCGTAAATGAATTTTGTAAAATAATTTTTTAATAAATTCTTTGAAATAATTTGTGAATAAATTTCTAAACTATTTTCATCGAATACGTGCCCATCCATCCGCGTATAAAACGACTATAACGATAATAAAAACTCGATACATTAACGTTTGGCATCAGATTATGCGATGGAGCGACAGCGGCGACCTTGTACAAAGGACTTCGAGTGGGCAAAGGCAGAAAGAGCTGCGGATGAACGACGCTCATTCCCGCACCGGGATAACCTCCAACAGCTGATAAAACTTCTGGACCTACGCTGCTGAAAAAACGAATAAATAAAATATAAAAAAAATTATGGTATCGAAGCAACGTCCATTTTGTTGGTGCGAAAGAAATTGTTCAAATTATACCAGGTCTCTTTGCTGAGTTGTCTGCGTCTGTTGTCGTCTTCGTTGAGAACTTTTTTTAATTGCAAAAACAGTTGGTGCTTCTCGTCTTTGAGTTGCGACAGTTCGTTTTCGAGACTGACTATTTGTTCGCGCGTCTCACCGAGAGTCATTACATCCTGTTTTTGCTGTCGTTCGCGCTCTTTTCTCTGACGTTCTTCTTCTGCGTCGGCTTCTTGTTCTGTCGGGGGAAGGAAATGCAAGGTTTTATCATGGCGAGATTGATTGTTCGTTTAGCGTTTGGTAGCGAGGTATGATCCCTTATGGTTTAGATTTGTCCGTCTGTCCGTCTGTATGTCATAGCCTTCCCATTCTCTTATTCATATACCTGCTGAGGTGACATTTGTCAGAGCGACGGAGATTGGTGAGTCAAAAATAGAAATTATGACAATTTTGAGAAGATAATTTGTTTTTTATTTCTTTTTGATAGACTGAAAAATGTACAAAAAATGTTGTCACTTGCTGCATTGACTGGGGTGTGTTTAAGTGGGTCTCATAGCATGCCACAAAAAAATGTTCTAGGACGTTTTGATTTAACCCTTCAGTAATGAGATATTTGCTTTCAGAGTTGTTATCGGAGCATCAGCCCTTCGAATTCATAAATTATCCGTCCGTCTGTTCATCTATCTGTCACAGCCAATTTTCTCAAAAACCATGTGATTTAGAAACTAGAAATTTGGCATAATAATACATCTTATCAACCTACATAATTTGCACGAGTTAAAGCTGAGAAATATTGATATGAGAATTAAGAGGAGAGCAAATTCGGTACGCAACATTTTTTCATTTTCATTTTATTTACCATATAAGAGTCCTTTCGAAGGCTCGTCATGTGGAATGCAAAAATATATTCTCATAATTCTGAGTAGCATTTTTACCACTCAGTCTCTAACAATGGGTCACATATGCCTTGCCTCAATGGTATCCTCACATTTTTATTTGTTCAAATGACAATCTTGTTAGATCAAATAAATATCGCAGCAATATAATTATTGATCCTTTGACTAGAATAGTCAAGAACAGGCTAGGAAATGACTAGGATAGATTTCATAGAATAGAATAGAAAGGATAGAAGATTGCATGAATTTTGTAGAATCTTTCATAGCATTTTAGATTACTTTTAAAAGCGCTAGGCACGGAAATAACGCCTCTCACAGAGATAAGATGCCGATAACACATTACGGACTGCGGAAGGCAGAGAAATATCCTGAAAACTAAGCAAAAATAGAGCGTTCCTCCTCCCTCCCGTATTATCAAAACTACTGGACCAAAAAAATGAAAGAAAAAAAAATTTCCAAAAAATCAGTACAACGTCTTTCTTGAAGTTCACAGGAAAATTACAAGTCCTGTAGTTTTCTAGTTTTTTTAAAACCTAACCTCGATCAACAACCGTTGTTTTCATCAACGAATACATATTTTATTTTACCTTGTTTTTTTCTCTGACGTTCTCTGGTTATGTGAGTGTTCAGAGCCTGCCACATCTGCTCGCTCCTCTGCGGAGGCCCGACAATAACGGCTGGCATTTTCGTTTTTTCTTGAATTGTCAAACCGCGTAACAATCGTCGCAACGAACCAACGCTTGTCCCCTTTGATCGACCAAAGCGTAATTTACGTTTACGCTCAAACTACGTTAAAAACGTAGAATAATTCGACGGGATAGAATCGTAAACTCTATCGTTTTCTCACATTCTCGGAAAACACGTGTTTACCGATTGTTTTTGGTTTTGTTAGCAATTTGAATCGCTTCTGATGTTGTATCAACACAACTGTTCGGAGCTTCTCTCAGTTGTGCGTCACACCCATTTTGAGGTTATGCGCGTCGTGTCATCCGTCTCTGTCAGATTGCTATGAGTGCAGGGGAAAAAATCAATCTTACCAAAGTACTTTTCTCCGCTCCCGTTAAGCTCACGGATGAAAAATGAGAACGACTGACTGTAAAATTTCAAAACGCAGTCAACCGTTCTCGGTTTTTTGTCGAGAAATGATTGACGAGCAATAAAAGTGCTTTTCAGTTTTTGTTACCGACCGAGTATCCGTTATATTGCATCGATCGAAACTTGATGACCTTTATTTTTAATCTAAGTTTGGAACACGCCGCTACGATTTAGCGCCATGCGTAAACACCAAATAAACACACCAACACAAGCAACCAGTGACAGCGGGGGAGTATCGCGAACATAACCTAAAAATACTCAAAAACGACTTATTTGACATTCGTCGATCATTCGTTATTGTCAAACGTTGAAGGATAAACAAATAAAAACGTTGATAATCCATCGGTGTCCGAGAAAATCGTGACAATGGCGGCTATACGTCATACCCTTCAGCGTGAAGTATTTACTCCGAGCGACGAAAAATTATTGAGCGTTTGTTTCGTAAGCAAAGCTTACAAAAGAAAAAAAACGAGTTTTCTATGTTTGGCAACGTCGACGGACAGTCCTGGCACGTCATTGATTCTGTATCAAATAAAGAAGAACGATAAAAATGTGTACAAAAAGAAGCAATCGTGGGCACTCACCGATATTCAAGTGGTCGATGGTGTTA
This sequence comes from Sussaba pulchella, assembly GCA_963971145.1. Lineage (NCBI taxonomy): Eukaryota > Metazoa > Arthropoda > Insecta > Hymenoptera > Ichneumonidae > Sussaba > Sussaba pulchella. Next base: position 17,061,563 of record OZ020165.1, read on the forward strand.
ATAACGATTCCACCGACATGGAACTTCACATAGACAAGGTTTACAAATGGACGGCCACCGCTGCTCAAGAAAGACGAAATTTTATAAGCAATTTGTACACTTACTCTTGCGCTCTGCCCCAGCGACCCGATTTCAAAAATATTCCCAAAGAATGGCTGGTCGATCCGGCTTCGCTCAAAGAAAGCGACAGCATTACGCTAACTCCCGGTAGGAATGTTTGTAAATAGGATTGTTGAGGTCTTGCTGGATGGTTATTACAAAATCGTCAACATTTTTGACAATTTTAGGACTGATAGCTCTTGATGAAATAATTGTACATGAATTATTTCAGAATTTTCCACTGCATAATGTAGTAGTTATGGATTTATGAATTTAACACGGTTACTTATAAGAAAACAGCATCTGTGGATGTCGATGGTTGCAAAACAAGTGGATCTAAATCGTAAATTCTGAAAAAATCAAATCATTAAGATTTAGGATCAACAAATCGATTGTGCTTAGTTTTAAATAAATCGATCGAGTACTTGTTGAGAAATTGATAAAAGTAATGAAAAGTATCGCCTGAAAGGACAAGACGTTAGTCAACCACATGCGAATATTGTCAAATTTGACTTCAATTATTGTTAAAAGTGGTAAATTAACATTTTCAAGTGTTAATTTATTTTTAGTTCAGTTTGCAAGGCTTACAAACACACACACATGTACATGTGGGGTACATGTTTACATGTACGAAGTGATCCAGACTTGTCAACCCACGATTTACCCATTTTGGTTTAACTTATTCCGCAATTACTCATCCAGTAAGACCTCTGGATGAATCGTCAAGTTATGAGCGAAAAATTTGTTTTCAGATCTTCTAGCGCCGGTTATAACCTCAGATTATCAGCCGATAACACCCAAAGAAGCTGCCGATTTGGCGAAATTAATGGCAGGCTGCGAATATGCCATATCAAACGCAGAACTTTTCATGGAGACGTTGGCAAAAGATTTGTCCATACTCGATGGGGTAATGCTGTACGATAGAACCTTGATTCCAGGGATGGACATTTAGTCAATGGAAATGGGATTAAAATTCTCTCATATAATATTATAATACATACTTTTATATATTCTTATATAATAATATTATAATAACACAAAGAAATTATTATAATATATTTTTTCTCATATTTTCCATATTCAAAATATTATATTATTCATTAGATTCTAATATATAAGAGCATCTATAATGCATGATCATTCGTTCATGGAAGTATTCAGAATACATTTCCGGTGAATAAATGCCGTCCGTGCTTTATTATTCTATTCTTTTTGACTCCTCAACTATGAGATTCCGCCTTCGGTTGATTCGAACCCTCGATTATTCAAACCTCAGCGCAAAATTCTATATGATCCCAATTTATTTGAATAATCGAGATTCTTTCACATACTAAAATATTCGCGGAATACTGAACGAACGAAAATTCGGTAATAGTTCGATTTTTTTAATCCCCAAATGGGCAACATCCGTAATTCCGCGTCTTTTCATTCAGGAAAACGTGCAATCGGTACTGGCGTCAGAGCCTCGAGTACTGCAGTTGATGAACGGAATAGAGGAGGCGATAGAAGAGGCTTCGGTCGTGGAGTCTCGACTTATAAACATCGACGAGACGCTTGGTACGATACGTGACACCATGGCTCAGATTCGCCAGAAAAATCACGAGATAAAAACTTCGAACGACAGCGTTAAGCTTATGCTCGATCTTCTCGACGATTTGATCGTGAGTTTTCAATTTTTTTTATAGTTTACTGAAACACGGAACTTTTTTTATTATTACCTTTTTCTGTTGCAATTTTTTACTTTATGACTTAAACGGATTTTAGAAGAAAAAAAATGATAATAATAATACTAATATTTAGCTGTCTCTTATATCGATTGCAATTAATTATAATGATCAATATTATTCTCAATTTTTTTTTTCAATTTACTAATTAATAACAATATTTGGGAATATTATTAATCAATTGATCAATAATCGCTAAGAATTATAATAATTAAGATATAATAATTATGATTATTATTATTCTATTTATTTGCACGATTGTTCGCAACAATAATAATAATAATAATAATAATAATGATAATAACAATAATAATAATAATTATTATTATTATAATAATATTATAATAATAATAATAATAATAATATAATTATCATAATAATAATAATAATAATAATTATTATTATTATACATAATATATATAATATATTTATATATATGAATATATTATATATTTTATTATGTCTTAATTATTATAATACTTATCGATTACCAATAAATTAATCAATAATCTTCACGAATATTTTCATTAATTAGTAATTCATTAATAATATTATTAATTACTATAATTAATTGTAATCCATATGAGTAAACGCTACAAAATTAGTCCACCATCCGATGATAGAAATAAATAAAAATTCATAAATAATTTCTCACTACAAAGACGCAACTGGATATTTCCAACGATAAACAACGTATTCTGAATGACGCTGAATTGCCAGGAGGTCGTGCCGATTTGACTGTAGCGGGGGCTGCTTTGCTGAAGGCAATATCTACCGCAATTCCAGCCGGTCTCGATAAAATGGGAGCCGTCATCGAGCAAAAACGACGTCTCGACAAGCTCCGGGCGAAGTTTTCCCTCATCGTTGCTCGACATCTGAATAATCTCTTCATTCATCTGGTACGAGTACATACGAAAAACAGTTAGCACAAGCTGAATTATTTGAGGGGTTATATCTAGTTGTTTCCGGGAAAATTAAGGGGTTTTCATGATTTCCTTTTAGCCATCATATTGAAAGAATATCGATCTTCAAATGTGACGGTATTTTTTTGAATTTTTTCAAAAGAAAGTCATCATCGAACTTTCTGAAATAATTATCACAGTTTTTTTTTTATATAAGTACGAAATCAGAAAATGTATTAATTATAATTTTCCCCGTCCCCTTTCCCCACCAGAACCCTGAGAAGTTGATAGTATTGGGTTCATACAGTACATCCGGAATCAAAAAAGACAAAGATTTATTATAATCTTCATAACTGTGGCTATGTTGCAAAAAATGTTTAGCTAAGAAAAACAAAGTGCGGACCTGCAAAATTGTTTCCTAATTAAAAAATTGCCAATTCTCCTATATTGACAAACTTCATAAATGCCAATCATAAAATAAATAAATGTTCTCATCTTGTTCTTACATCAACAAACGGCGCTAAATATTTCAGCAATATTCCATAATAACTTACGTTGAAGAAAAAGTCGCAAAAATATATATTCACTCTTTATTTCTTTGTAGAGACTTTCCCCCTTAATTCGGAGAAATGCTATGTGATGAATTCAATGTACAGGGCAACGATGTCGGCGAAACCACGGCGGCAACCGGAGATCTCTTGTTGCCAACGCATCAAGCGGTTCATCGCGAACTCGAACCTTACACGGAATTGATGCAATTGCTTCGAGCACTCGATAACAAAGCTTTTCAACAACTCACAAAAGTTTACACGGGCACTATGAGCAAATTGTATCAGAGAGATCTCAAACTCTTCTTCGAGGAGGCGAAGAGTCGACTTATAAATACGAGGCCTCACGGTAAGAAAATTCGCTATATATTTGTGCTGCTGATTCGATGATTAATCTTTAAACTAATAATTGATTAGCATCATTGGGGTTCCGTAGCCAACTAAGTAAATCATAAAATTTGGTATACGTACGTAGGTCGATGACCCAAAGATAGAAATTACGATTTTTTTGAAAGAATAATTTTTCTTGAAATATTTTCGATCGATTAAAAAGACTTTTTTTAAATTGTTTTTTTTTTTTTTATCATTGAAAAGCCTACTGATTTTATCAATAGGTAATCTTAGCATATTCTTTCGTTTTGTCAACGTTGTCAAAGCATCTAATGTATATTGTTTTTTTGTTGTTCGGACTTTCACCTTCAATTTAGTAGAAAAATTGTATCGATTAGTTGTTCAGTTTCGTTTTTGTGCCAATTTAAAAATTGAAGAACAAGACGCGCATTTCAGACATATTTTATTGTATTGTTTCGTGATAATCTTACAGCAAACTCGTCGAAATCCAGCGGTCAGAAGGGCGAAGAGTTCATAACTCCTGCTCCGATATGTTTGCTGAGCGGTGAAGTTTGGGCCCCGCAGGGCGAAGGAGTTTTATTGGATTCGTTGCTCGATCGAGCTCTCTCTCAACTTCAACCCGTTTGTCTAGCCGAACAAGCTTTTTGCGTTTCATTTCTGCAGTTGGACGTTGTACTCTCGCCTTCCAAGGTTTGCACTCTGTTGATTCGTGAAATAAAAATTTCGCTTTGAACATAAATTAATTTTCTAGATTTAGATTTAGATAAATCGACTCATTTGTTCGTCAACGTTATTGTTATTTTTTATCTTCTTTTTAATGTTGAAGCAGAGCACGGAAACCGAGGAATCGGACGGCGTGAGCAACGGAGCGACGAGTCCAGGATCGGCGACATCCACAGCTAGCAAAAAATTGGAGAGACAAATAAACGAAGAAGTCAGAGCGACTATGGCAGCAATATTTCCATCTCTGGAACCCGAATTGAACAATTTTATATCGTTTCTCGATAAAATCGACAGTTTGTTAGTATTTCAAAACCGTTCTTTATTCGTTCGCAAGTCGTCTCGTGGTTAAACGGTTGGAGAGAGAAAGAAAAGCAATGAGCTACCAGTTTCGAAATTCGATAATTTAAAAAATAATTTTATATTTTAGCTAGTAAGCAACTTAGTTTTTCATCGACGGAAGTTGCAATCGAATTCCAAAGGTCTGCATGCCGTTTCAAGCGGTTTTTAAAGAGCTTTCAAATGAAATTTACGGGATCGACGTAGCTATAAAATTCGCGGAGCTATGATTTTTTGAATGGAAACTTCGTGTTCTTCCCATGTTAATCGAATGGGAAAATTTTTTAAATCGTGGGCAACCCTTAAAAATGGTCCGATCGGGTTCGTCGTTGGGGAGAATTCTACGAATTTAAGATACTTTGTAATCAATGCTTACCATTTGAAATCGAAATTTTTTTATTTTTTTTTCGAGCCACCTTAATACGCACACACATGCGGACATTCTCTCCAAATGTTTTTTCTTGCCGTTTTACCACATTCCGAACATACTGACATGAATATCACTGGAGAAAAAAAATTTGCTATAACATAGCTTTCTCTAGGAGGAAGCAAAAACGTGTCGACTTATTAATAATAAATAATAATTAATAATAACAATAATACATAATTGATAATAATATAATAATGATAATAATAATAATTATTATTGTTATAATTATAATTATAATTATAATTATAACAATAATAATAATTATAGTTATAATAATAATAATTATTATTATTATTATTATTAATTATAATTATAATTCCAATTATAATTAATAATAAATAATTAACATTAATATAATAATTATAATTATAATTATAATTATTATCATTATTATATTAATGTTAATTATTTATTATTAATTATAATTGGAATTATAATTATAATTAATAATAATAATAATTATTATTATTATATAATATTAATATTAATTATTATTATTATATAATAATGATAATAATTATAATTATAATTATTATCATTATTATATTAATGTTAATTATTTATTATTAATTATAATTGGAATTATAATTATAATTAATAATAATAATAATTATTATTATTATTATAACTATAATTATTATTATTGTAATAATAATAATTATTATTATTATTACTATTATTATTCTAACGATAATTATTATTATTGTAATAATAATAATAATAATAATTATTATTATTATTATTATTATTATTATTACTATTGTAATAATAATAATAATAATAATAATAATTATTATTATAATAATAATTATAATAATAATTAATAATTAATAATAAGCTTAATAATTTATTAATATTTTCAGTTGGTGCATGTACGTTCTGGTACGGCTCTCGCAGCACGTAATGTCCGCTCAGGACACCGGTTCGTTTCTTTCCATGACTTTCGCATCCGCTCTCGTGCAAGTAAAACGTGCTTTCGACAAATTCATGCAAACTCAATTGCAATCGATTTTACGTGACACCAAAGTCAATCGACGACACAAATGCGGTATATTGCCTTACGTCGGAAATTTCGACGCTTTCGCGCGTACGGCGGAAAAAATATTCAAAAATTCGGATCGCAAAGTCGATCTCGAGAAATGGTATACAAAATTGGTCGACGCAATGTTCGAGGCTATTTCGATTCACAGCGGAGAACATCACAAGACACCGCAGGAAGTCATCAAAATGGGTTTGTTCCGTTTAACAACGTTTTTATATGTAATTTTTTTTCGTTCGTTCGCGTGACGTTCTGGGTTATGTGAATTTTTTTTGCGACGATAAATAGACTTTTTACGGAGTCTCTTGGTTTATTTGATGGATTATTGGAATAGTTTTTTTTTTTTCTATTCGTGGATTTGCAGAAAACTTTCACCATCTTTACGATCTTCTGTCGCAATTGAAGATTTCGGTGTTGGATCACGAACGAAAAGAAGCGAAACAAAAGTATCACGATGCTTTAAAGGCTTACGTGATTCAGTATTTTGGTCGACCTCTCGAAAAATTGAATGTAAGTCGCAATTATGATTTTTTTATTGCAATTTTATTACATTGGATAATAAATTTCCGCGGTTTCAGTATTTTACTTTCTTTCCCGCAATTTTTTCATTCGTTGGGTAGAGTATATATACGCATTTGCAAGTTGTTTTCTTGCTCTACAAACCTATCTGCTTCAATTTTCCGAATTAATTAATTTTGATCAATTTTCCAGGCTTTTGAAATGGGATTTTCAAGAAGCAAAAAAAAATTTTTTGCCCCCTAGCATTTCCATTTCAAAGCCCTAAAAATTGATTAAATTCAACGAATTCGAACAATTGAAGCCGATAGGTTTGGAGAACGAGAAAAGGACTTGCGAATGCATATATTTCACCTAACAAACCACAAAATAGCGAGAAAAAAAACATACAAAAAACACGAGAATTTATTACACAATCTAATAAAACCTTTATAAAATACAAAAAATCGAATTCCTGAATATTGCAAGTGTTTGAAATTTTATAAACCCTCAATAGCTACAAGTAGGTACGCTTTCATACTTTTTTTAATGTTTAAAAAAATGTTTTTTTTTTCGTATTTAACAGCTTTTCTTCGAGGGCGTTCAAGCGAAAGTCGGAGCAGGAGTAAAAGAGTCAGAGATTAGTTATCAAATGGCTTTCAGTAAGCAAGAGCTTCGCCGAGTCGTCAAGGAATATCCTGCTCGGGAGGTCAAAAAGGGTTTGGAGCATTTGTATCGAAAAGTTGAGAAACATCTGTCCGAAGAGGAAAATTTGCTTCAGGTAAATCAAAGAAAAAAAATAACTCAATAAATAAATGGAATAAAGTTTTTCGTTTTAAAAATTATTAATTATTATTTGGGGGATTTCAAGGTCGTCTGGAGAGAAATGCAGGGTGAATTCATAGCGCAATATGTGAATATTCAGGAATTGATACACCGTTGCTATCCCGACAGCAACGTGACTCTGGAATTCACGATTCAAGATATATTGGAATTTTTTTCGGAAATAGCGCGATCTCACTGAAATTCGAGAAATTTTGAAAAGTTTCTGGTGCTTTCGAGACACGAAAAAAATGGTTAAGTGCAGATACAAATTGTACATTATTCGTCGTATGACGTTGAGGCAGTATCTTGTTGTAAAGATTGATATTATCAACGAATGAAATTTTGAAGAATTTATTTTATAGTACCTTATTTTACTGTATTTTACTGTATGTATGTATGTTGTTACGGGGATTACCCTGAGGGTTACAGGTGCCTCGATCCAAACACTTTTGTCCCCTCTCTACCTCACCGTTGTCTCTGGCTCTCTTCCACAGTACCGGAGCAAGTCTAAGCGATTGCTGAATGCAAACAACAGGACGTAAAGGTACAGTCGTATGTCATACGTCCTGTCTTTGGAGCTTCGTCGTTCTTCAGCTGTTTTACCATCGGCTACGCTATTCGGCATCGGCGATCGAACCCGAAACATTCCTTAACGATCGTTGTTTTTTATATGACAATGTACCATGGACCTTAGGGTGGACCTTATTTGGGGTATTGTCGAATTTCGACTAGTGCACCCCTCAGATAGGTTCGAAATAAATTTAAAAAAATATGTGCAAAATCCCAGCACTGTAGTCCAATGCGAAGACGTGCCTGTAAGCTCGTTTTGTTTCCCATTTGAATAACATGGGATTATCAGACTAATTCAGTCAATATTTTTTTCAAGTGCTCCTGAGCATTGAAAAAAAATATTATTCATATAAATCTATTTTTAATTGGTATATTTATGCGTAACATTTTTGCAGCACTTGTCGAAATTCGACAATACCCCAAATAAGGTCCACCCTAATGGACCTAACTATTTTTAACTATGGGTTCCGAACCACCGGGAAAGCACAGAAAAAACACATAGAAAAATTTCCATTGTTGTCGGCGGGAATCGAACCGGAGTCCAATTGTGGGTCAGGTGTAGGAATTTTTAACCGAATTCCTTTCCAATCCTTCCCAACAGAATTAAATCGAAATAATCGAAATACGTAATTTTATTCAAACGGGAACTTTCGATCGCTTGCGGGCACTCCTTAACGGTGTTGTAAGAGTCTCTAATTTGTCTCAGATTTTTATTTATATTTCTCAAATGTTGCTGGAAGTTGGCTGTTCTAAAATTCCTAAATGACAAATTAAAGGACACCCTATATATTTATATTTATTTTAAATTTTTGCCGTCATGAACCTTTCAATATCAAACCTCATTAATCATCGGGTACAAAGAAATATGCGGCGCTTTAACATAAATTACATATTTATTCGTTAATCAGCTTCGTATGACACTGAATAAGCTATTGCGAATCATAATTGCATTCTCTACTTCTTCTCGTCCTTTGGGACCGGAGGTCCCCAGTTCCAGTAGATGGCGCCTGTGCCCCATATCTGTAAACAGTTTGAAGAATCGCATTCATCAATGATCGTGTCGACGCACGCCTCAAATTATTCCAATTCGGGCTAAGGTGAATTTTACAACATATTTTTTTCATTTCATCACTCACGTAGCCGACTGTAGCTGCTGTGTATATAACTCCGGCAGCTAGGATAAGATTATATTTTGATTGTTTGGAATCGTAGTACTGCTGCCAAGAGCCTTGAGGTACGGGCAACTCGTCCATCGTTGCGTGCTTGAAGTGCTCTACATCGTGATACGCACGAGTGCCTGTTTCGAACAATTTTTTAATTTTTATTTCATGTGTATATAAATTAGAAACATGATTTTTACTCAAATTTTATGAAAAAAGTTTCTCAAATTCCATAAACTATCCAGTTAAAAAAATTGCATTCAATTGAAAGTAGGCGAAATAGCAGTTATTTCTCGATACGTAGAGAAAAAGAGTAGACCAGAATGGGGGAAAAGGGTCTAAAAAATCTCAGGAAAAATTAGTGAGATCGTACGATCCAAGAGACATTAAAAAAAAAAAAAAAAAAAATCATCGCCCAAATATACATATATACGGTGTATAGCTGCTTTGATAGCCACCAATTTCGAAGATAACAGCTAAGGTTTGAGGTTATGTACGCCATGGCGGAGCCAATTTCATTTTAAAAAATGTTAACGATCGTAACAGCACCTTTTTTTCGTTTCACGATGTCGTTCAAACTCAGATCGCGAAAAAAAGATAAGAACAATCATTCGAATTATAACAATCATAAGATTGCATAATCGTAGAAATACCTATGAAAAAAAATTATTAAAGAATTGATAGCGAATTAAAGAGACGGCAGAAATCAAACGTCGAAGGTGTATCGAACACCGCAGTTTTGGAATGATATTATGTAACGTATCAAGTGATTGAAACAGTGTCAAATTTAAGAAGTAGTAATTGATGATAATTCACCTCGTTGCCCAACGTTGCGGACGATCGGCCTCAACAATTGACGCAGCATCGTGAAGCCCGAAAAATTTGTTCTCTCGCCGAACTCTCGCACGAAGAGAGCGATCAATTTGGTTTATCAGCGAATTCGATTGAACCTTACAGAGACGACGAGCAGAAGGCCTGTTCGATCATGGCCAAAGATGATTGTCGAGACATGAAAAATCAAGTACTTTTGCGCACTCGACTGTTTTATCTCGCGCGGATAAAACAGGTTTGTGTGAAAAACGATGGAATGAGTGATTGACTGGTCCACGAGATGTCGCAGTCGTTACGTTCCCCGGGGATTCCCGGGGATAAGTCCGTTCGATGAAATTGTAGGACCGAAGCCTTCTAAAGGAAAGAATAAACGAATTAACGTCTTATTACATGGTTCGGCGGGCACAAAGTTAGTGAATCGTGGGTTTACAAGTCTAGATCATGCCCTACATGTTCAGCCTTAGATATAGTTGAACTAATAATAAATTATCACTTATTGGAAATGTTGATTTACCGCTTTTTATAATGATGAAGGTGAATTCGACGATAATATTGGCGTGTGGTTGACTGTTGACTGAGTTCCGTCTGTGACTGTACAACTGTTCCAACTGTTTCAGGCGGCACTGCTCATTACTATAATTAATCTCTCAACAAGTACTCAGTCGATTCATTTAGAATTGAGTATAATAAATCTGTTGATCCCAAGTCTTAATGATATATTTTTTTCAGAATTTACGGCGATTTAGTTCCATTCGTTTTGTAACCATTAACGCCTGTAGAAGTCGTGTACCCATACGCAACCGGGGAATATAATAAATGTATAACTACTCAATCATGGAGTGGAAAATCTCGAAATAATTAATGTATTATTATTCTGTCAAGAACTATCATTCCTCGAACTTTCAAGAGTTCTGGTCATCTTTTAGTATCCATCCAGTAAGATCTTAAATCCATAATCACATGAAAAAGACAAATTATATCGTTATTTTCAGGAACATTTTACAAATTAGTACAGAAAAAACTACAGAATAATCAAGATTCTTGCGTGCACGGAAACCCCACAACAATTTTTTATTTTGATTTAATTACACAAACTGTATAAAAAATTGCATTTTTTTCCAAATCACATTGTCTTTGTATGTCTGAGTTCAATAGTGTTTATTATCAAATGGATAGAAGTAGTATTAAAAACATCGCGTTAGTATTATTATTATTATTATTCGGGAAGCATGAGTTTGAGGAACGAAAAATACGAGGCAATCGCCTTGACGATGTTTTTGAAATTATGTACATTCATAGGATAAACTTTTCCGGCTGTAAGACGAAAGCTGTAATCGCTTCGCATTATGACGAAAACAAGATCCCTAACGATCCTCGGTGATAAATTGTACCACGGACAGCTGTAAACAGCGTCGCGAATCAATCCCATTTGCGTCGACAATTGTTCGCCGGCGTAACTGTACAAGAACAATTGAAGACTCAGAACGCACATTGCGAGTACTACGTAAATAACGGTATTCACATCGCCCTGTCTCAGACCAAATATTAATTGTATTCCTGCAAAATAATTAACCCGATTAGTGTATCGTTGTTTTTCGCACCCTTAAAGTGTATCGCGGGGTCGAATCGACCCAGGGCGTTAAAAAAATAGAAAATATCATCCTAAAAATCTGGAAAAATTCATGAATGAAGCTGAGTTTCTACTTTACGATGAAATTTTAATATACGAAATTTTCGAAATTTATTCCTTATAAAAATAACAACAAACAAATGATCTGCCGGAGAATGTGGGAATTTTAAAGTTTTCGCCTGGGTGAAATCGACACCACGACACACTAATCGGTCGAAGGAAATGAATCATCTAAAATTATTTTTTCTCGATGATTTTTCGATTTTGAATTAGTATTATTATTATTATCGTTGTAATTTTTCTCGGGGAAACGAAATCAAGGGAAAAAAAAGATCAGTACGTTGTGAACTTACCCAACAAACTTATGTGAATACCGCTTGCAGTCAGTTGAGCGAGTATGATCGTGCTAAACGTATCTTCGAAACATTTCGTTATCGTCGCAAGATGTTTGTGCCTCTCGACGATTATCGACAATTCTTTTTTATAATTTTCATCAAAATCACTTTCTTTACTACCAAATTTTTCAATGCCATCGTTGAGCAATTCGAATTGGCCGCAAACGTGCATCACGAGAGAAAAGAAATAAACGTCGCTGCCGATGTTGCAGCTGCACGTCATGAGCAATTGAACGACTTGTAACACGTAAATTGCTACGTACATAGAAGTCGTCATGTTGGAAACCAAGCAGGGACTTCCCATTGGAAGATAACGCGCTGCATCCGTCACGTTCGTCGTCTCGTTGGATCCAATGATTTTCAATTCCAACGATTCGGCGAATTTCGATGAAACAAGTTTCACGATCGTGCCGAAAACCATTGGAACAACGTCTATGTAGGCCGAACCCAATTGAAATATAAATACGAAACGTCCGACGTATGCGTGTCTGATCATTATCAATCGTGATTCGGTATCGATGGCCGATGACCAATCGTTGATCGCCGAGACTATGATTTTCATCATTTTTTCACGATTTTTACGAATAACGAGAACTTTTAGAAGAGCCAGACTGCTGCACGCCAAAAGAGCCACGAAATCGACCATTCTATTGAACGGACCACAAGCGGCTATTATTTCACGGACCAAACTGATGTTCATGGTTATCTGCACGGAGATATTTCGTTGCATATAATTCATTCGTTCATTCGCAAAAATACCAATCGTTATTCATAGATTCTTAAGTTTCTATTTAATAATAATAATAATGATAATAATCCAAAAAAGTATTGTGTATCTTTAATTGGGCTGGGGCCCCAAAATATAATGTTAATACCCCAGAAGTAGATAAAAATAATAATGCTAATAATAATATAAATAATAATGATAATAATAATAGAAATAATAATAATAATTATAATAATAATAATAATAATCATTCAGGAAAGAATATACTGTATTCTGTATTTAGGCTAAGGCCCTCAAAATATAATGTAAATACCTCAGAAGAAGATAAAAATAATAACGATAGTAATAATAATAATAATAACAGAATTGATCATTCATAAAATTCAAAAATAATCACATCATAAGAAAACCAAAATAAAATAAAATATCACTTTAAAAAATATCGTCAGAGCTTACTTGCAAAATGGCGACAACGAGAAGGCGAAATTTCGAAAAAACTTCATCACACTCGAAAGGCCAAATGCCCAGTACTCGAGCGATCGTTCGACAAAGTCCAAGAGCGTACACGGTATCCTCATTCCACGTCAAAGCGGTCGTCGGAGTAGTTTTCCGCTGCATGGTGAACGTCGATACTGGCCTCTCAAACATCTTTCTCAATTTTTTTTTCGCTCTCCGCGACGGAGTTCGGACCAAGGAAAACAAAAAAAAATGTTTGTCCGACGAAAAGGGGTATGCAGTCTGCTCGATAAGCAAGAAAGAAAAAAATGCTGGATAATAATACAAAACGCGAAGTTGCTGCCTGTGGTCATAACGTACGTGCAGGCTTTTGTCATCGAATAATTTATTCATTCGAACTGCCGCTTCGAATACCGTCGAAGCCTGCAATTTACCCGTATTTACGAATTTACGATATTTTGTCGGTTCCACGTAAAACAAAAAAAAATTATATGCCGCGTATGGACTATAATGTACGGTGCACAGTGTTCTTGCATATTGAAAATACAATAATGTATGTATACAGAAGTAATAGTTCGATGCGGACTGCAATTTTCCTTCGAATTACGGGGTTGTGCGATCGGAGCTTCGTGCAAGGGTTGACATATTATTTATTTCTCTTTGCTACGTTTTACTTCATATTTTTCTCTGTTATTCTTTTTGCGGTGGGATGGGACGTCCATATCCAATGGGTTACGTGTCCCTGGTCAGGAAGAAGGAAAAAAAGCTTGGACCGTGGCTTCAGTGTACTGACGGTTGACCTGAAGAGCAGGTGGAGAAGTTGCTCGCAAGACTTTCGCCCTCCTACGAAAATGGGAATTGCGATCCGTCATAATTTAACCCGTGTTCCAAAAGTACCTTCAGTGTTTTATAAGATTTTTCTTCTAGTGTTAATTCGAGTCATTTCGATCTATTGGAATAACACTTTGAGAATTCTTTTAACACGTGTTCAGTGACTTTATAAATAATTCAAGCATATTCGATAGCCATTTGATTTAATCAAAATATCAATAATCTTTTCTCTTCCTCAAAAAATTGATATTTAACTTTACCCAACGTCTTGGTTCGTCGGATTCATCCAGTTCGTTTCGAAGCTATGGACACCAGCATCGTAACCAGTGGTTCTGGTCGTCTCGGCCGCCTTACGGGGATCGAAGGGTCGTGGTAGGCGGTCACCCCCTTAAGCACTTAAGAATATGTTTGACGGAACGTGTTATCAAGAAACGGAGCATCTTGGGGAGGAAATAATCGTGAAAGGGTTATAAGAAACCAGTGGAGGGACGTACGTCTAATGTGCCTGGTTAGTATTATATGATTGTATGGTATTGTCTTCATGTTCAGTCGGTACTTGTCGTTACTTAAGTACTTGTAGAAGACTTTGATCCGAGTTTTTTTATGATAGGCTGTAGGGAACTCATAAGAATGGTCCTGGGTTATGCAAAATAATAATAATAATAATAAAATAATAATAATAATAATAATAATTATAATAATAATTATAATAATAATTATAATTATAATTATAATTGAAGCGTAAAATATAATAACATTTTTTACGCTTCAATTTATTGAAAAAATCGTTGATTGTGCTTTGACCTCCCAGCTCTTGATAGGTTGATTGAGCGTGGGAGAGTCAACATTAATTATTTCTCAATGAAATTAAGAAAAAATGTATAGTTGCTATCCACTAACATCGGTAATGTTAGACTCTTTCGAGATCGCACCAAGAATTAAAGATAGATGTCTGAAGATTATAGCTATGACATAATAATTAGGTCGGGATCGCTGAAGCTTCATACAACAAATAATAATGTAGATCATTACGATCTTCTAAGCTCTTGTACTTTATCGACCGATTGGCTCCGATCGATCCAGGCATTTGACAGTTGAAGTGCTATCGTTTGGGCCTAATGATCATGCTCCATCTTGTTGTGGCCCTGCAGGCGAGGAACGATCATCGAATTCACCGGGGTTTACTTAAAAAAATCTCACTGAAACAAATTTGTTTCTATTTCATGTGAGAAATAATTTACCATTATTATTTTGGCCATCAATTGAGTATTTATTCATTCTCGGAACAATATTGATGCACTATGATTTTTCTTTTTTTACGCGAACTTTACATTTATTAATTTTTTTAAATACCGTCCCATCCATTTTTTCTTTCCACAGGTAGACTCCGATTTGCCTTTGTTATTTTTTTTTTCACGTCAGTACGTTGACGCAATCCACTTCTCAATGATCCACCATAGTCAATGACATTCGTGGTTAGACGCACGACCCATGGACGCAAATTCATTTTAGAAGACTTTTTTTACATTTTTATTACGTCGCAAATATCTCAAGACGTCACCAAAATGTCTCAAGAGTTGAAAGACTCGCTCATGTATGATTTCGATCACGATCTGTTCGTGGTGAAGACCATGCTGCCGAATGTCAAAAACGGTCAGGGTGACATTCATGACGATTTAAAATTCTTTTATCTTATAACCCTTGAAGTGTCGCGAATTTTGCGTTTCTTCGTCAGAGAGGGAAATGGTCGTGAGATGGTTAAACGTTTTGAAGAAGAGCGGCAAAACCATTGATGAGTTGAAACTGCGCAACGATTTCATGTACTATCTCGTACGGGGTGTTCAGGAAGGTTCGTTGAAGCCTCCATTCGACAAGCTTCCACCAAACATGCCTCTGATGTCAATGGCGTCTCTTTTGGTAAGTTCGAATTCCGGTAATGATAATATTTGCACTTTTCAATCCGCAAAATCTCAGGGAAAATTAAAGCTAAATTAAAATTAGAGGCTGGGTTCTGAAACCTTGCTCGAGTTGACTCCGGTTGACTCGAGGCGTTTAGAATCTGCGAATTCGCCTAAACGGCGAAGTTCGGAAGCACGCTCGAGTGAAGCCTTAAGTTGAGATCTTACTGCATGGATCGTCGTCATTTCGGACCAACTTTTAGATCGTCAGACTTAGTCCAAAATAGGCGAATCGTGGATTTACAAGTCGAGATCATGTCGTACATGTTTAGCCTCACGAATAGCTGAACTAATAATAAATTAATACTCAGAAATGTTGATTTACCACCAATGTCAATTTACCGATTGGAGATATGCCGATCAAACCCTTCGCTAAAAACCGAATTCGGTCGATCGAGGACGTCAACGCGCGTCATTTGACGCAAGCGAGTCTACTCGAAGCGGGGTTGGGTCGAAAGTTCGAATAGTCAATGAATCGACGGATCAAGGCTCCGAAAATGCAATGCTCCAAATGCAATGAACGGTCTCGCACGGGTTTCTAATTTTACCCAGAGTTTTTTTACATACCTAAATCGCATTAGAAAGTAGCATCTATGAAATTCCAACATGACTCCATTAAGGGACACCCTACTATGTATACGTTTTCGGAATTTCAACCCATCGAAGAAATTAATCCGTCGAAATTAATCTCCGGCGCCTTTCATAGGCAAGTCAGAGCCGTGAAATTCGGAGTAATGCATTTCCAAAAATTTTGACCTGTCGATACATTGACGATTCGGACTTTTGACCCCCACGCTTCAAAATAAAGGTCGTATACGAAACGAAAAATGCTGTGTCCAAGCAGGATGCATATAAAGTCGGACTTATTCCAAAATAGACGGAAGCCGAGATTATTCCTCTTTTTATCTAAAAAAATATGTATACGTCTGGCACACTTTTCTTCTACTGCATCATACATTTTTTGTTATTACTCTGTGCTTTTTGCGACGAGACGATGCATTGTTTTCACATAACAACCGGCGTCATCAGTGCGATTTATTGAATACGGAATAGCCCGGCGCCGACGAGCACACGGAGGATCAGGACTTGTGGAACACAAATTCCGGCGAAACGTTTTCAGCCACTGGGATCGGAGGTGCTTCAAGCAGAAAACCGGAACTCGTTCGACGTTCGCCGGACGGTGGTGAATTTTTAGCTGCACAGCCCATACCCGAAGTCGGGGCTTTTTGCTATCTCGCTGTGGTCACCAAAAAACGAAATTAAACATCGCAAGAAATCATCCGAATTGGAATAAAAAATAAATGACAAATTGTACAGAGAATAACAGATCCAATTATTCTGAATTCGGGTTAGTTTTTAAGATATTTCATAAACGTGGGATGATAACCGAGAAGGCCAAAGGTGGCCGTCTCCGTTACTAAAAATCGGTGCAACAAAGATATTCAAGTTCAGCTGCAGGATAAAATGGCACCGAATGGATTTCAAAATTCAATACAATGCGGTAAATCGTGTTTCCCGGGTAATATATTCATTTGCATAAAAAAAAAGAGTGGTGGACAGTATAAACGCGCGTAAATCGTGCAGCGTTCAGGCCCAACTTCTAGTGCGCATGCAACCCTGCGTCCCCCACCGCGTCGGCTTGATCGCTGCAGTGATGGAAACACGCAGCCTGTGAAGGGTTAAAAATGCCCTTTTCTGTACAAGCTAGATAGCTAAGGTGAGGCTTTTTAATGGAGCTATAATGTCAGATAATGAGATACAAAAACGTTGCTATGCAATATTAGCCTAGTGAATGTATAAGCACTGGCTAATCGTTGGATTTTGGTCCCTAAAGTGGTTCTAGAAGAATAATATAAAGGTTTTGGCAAGAGGGATGTAATTATATAATAACAATATATATCAAAATAATCATAAAATTTCAAATATATTCAATTTTTGAATTCGGTGAGAGATAATTCAAAAATTTATATTACGCCTTGCTTCTCGTTACTTCAACAACACGTATTATAAATATTTGATGAACTTTCGAACGGGCGAAGAATTCTGAAATAAAGATAAATATAAAACCAGTCTCAAGACCAGTCGTGCATCGTATTCTGTAGTATACATTACCAACAAGCCTTAATATCAAGTGGACAACAACACAATCATATTGTATACGATATAACCATATCATTACACCTATTATGATAGGTTGTGTACCATTATTACGACCTTGACGATCTTACTACTGAAATCACTCATAATTTTCAACATAAACTCTCGTATTATTCAGTATTTTTCCGTTCCACTGCACTGTTTTTGCATAACTTCACTTATTACAAATCGAAATGACTAATAAAGCTAGTCAATAGCTCTGAAATTATTTTCCTAGTCATTACTGAATAGTAGATATGCTGAAATAAAGAAATATTATAGAAATGTGCGATATAGCTTGACATCACAATCTTGGTGACAAATTATCGAGCTTCCAAATAATTCGGTAAGGTATCATTTTTGCTTTTTCATACCTGTAATGTGAATAAGTTGAAGTACCGCCTCGAGCTGTCCAGGTATGGTGGTGATATCACGAATTTTTAGGATTTATTGAATAATGAAGATCACCTCGAAGAATGGTACGTAAATCTTCACAATGGCGCCAAAAGTTCAGCTCATCCGGTGCGACGCTCCCGATGTCAAATGCACTGAAATTAATCATCCTTACGAAAGAAATAAGTGCGATATGATATCTCTAATCGTTCCCCAAGCAACGAAGATATTCGACAAATCATAAACTTCGGAACTTCTTTCCCCAATTTTATGTGTGTCGCAAAAATCGGATCGCTTAATCATTTAAAAAAAGCTCGAGCTGTCAAAAAACAAC
The DNA here is from genome assembly GCA_963971145.1 of Sussaba pulchella. NCBI lineage: Eukaryota > Metazoa > Arthropoda > Insecta > Hymenoptera > Ichneumonidae > Sussaba > Sussaba pulchella. Next base: position 17,080,456 of record OZ020165.1, read on the forward strand.
AAAATATCACCGCAAAATCAGTTCTCACAATCAAACCGACGCCTCCGAATTTTTATCACAAACCCATTATTTTTTTTCTTACAATCCAACGCGTACGTAATCCAAAAAAAAGCTTGACGCGCTCAGAAGGAACCTCGAGGAGCTACTACGAGCTGTCATTGGTTCAGGGTGCATTGCACCCGACGATGAAACCCTACGAGACATAATCGTGTGAATCATTCAGCGAACATCAATCATTCCGAATCAACCAGGCATTATGGCCGTCATTATCATTCGAACCAATCAAAAAGATTTTCGAACAGCGATTTTCCATCGCGAAACGTATTATCTTACGCCTTTCGCAATTTCCAAGTACCAATACCGAGCTTCGAATGTACTTTGACTTGCGCGCATGCATCGATCGATTGAAATAACGACCTTGTCATCACTATAATGTTTTTTCTCCCAACCTCCTTACCCAGGGAAATGGTAATCACGCCTATTTTCTCGATGCCAAGATTTGCACTCATTATTATTATGGACTATGATTTATTCCCCTTCTTACGTCCTCGCGACCGGCGAAAGAGCCTCTGCGCGGTTTTGCTCGACACAAACCATTTATTCTTATACCATCTACGATGTTCGACCAACGAGCCAGATACGACACTTACGCCGATGATATCAAACGTATGGTAATATTGACCGGACTATGGCCAGGTCCCGTTACGTGGAAGCTTTATCGTTACGTGCCTCTCATCCACGTACTTACGGCCCTAATCGGAAGCATCGCGATGCTCACCTTCGTTGCCAATCACGCGAATAACATTGCGATCGTCACAAGAGGGTTGAGCGTTTGCTTCAGTTTCTTATCGGCTATACAAAAGGTAGGAACATCCGTCGAACTCGTACAATAATGAAAAAAAATTATGTATACACAGGATGTCCGGTAATTAGCGCACGTAAGATATTTTTCACAACTCTACTTGTATATCTAATCCTTGATTGGTTCTCATCTCGCATTTTGGAAACTTTGTATCTCTGAAACTAAGCGTTATCAAGAGCAACCGAGGATGTATGTATTTTTCGGAATTCTGAGTGGAATCCGGTGGTATATCTCACGTTCGCGAATTACCGGATTCCGTGTATATATACAGGGTGACCCTCGGAATACGGGAGTTTTTGGAAAGTGTAGTGCGCGGTTGATAGTGCAAGTGGGGTCCTGCAACAGGAGTCTGTCGATGGTTTATACGATCAGTGAAGGCAGCTTGGTGGTTTTCCCGCCCAATTTGGTGAGTTTGAGAGGTTCCCGGTGGGAATATCATCTGTTTAGCGGTTAGTGGGATCTTTGGTAATTTTCAAAGAAATCCGCCGTTTTTAGTGGGGCATTGGGTGGTTGCAATTCTCTCAAAGACTTTCTTTGTACGCACGAGAAGTAATCACAGTAGCGAATGCTCAATAAAAGAAAGTTCCGTTCTTGTATCTCGTCAGATCTCGAATTCTGAAGACTTCTTTTATTGTTTTCGTTACTTGTATTTCATCACGAAACTCTTTGGGGGTTTCTCAGGTATGATTTTACATGTTTAGTGGTTTTTTGGTGGAACACGCACAGGATTTTTGGAATTTTTCGGCTGGATACAAATGTCGAAGGATCTGGTGGGTTATAGTGGGATTTGATGTCGTCCCTAACGGAATCTCGACATTTGGATTCGGCTGCACTGCCTATGATGCCATTTAGTATCCATCATGGTGCCATGGAATCGAGATAATCGTGTGTTTGCTTACGGTACGATTGTCAGGAGTAGGGGAGGCAGTGATTAAAACGCTCTTCAGCATCGCTCTTCAACATTGCTCTTCAACATCGCTCTTCAACATCGGACACCATGACGAGATCCCCAGCAGCTCACCATCCTCAGATAACGAAGCTGCACTTTAAACGAGGGGCTCATCAATGAAAACGAACCCAATTGGTCCACCTCGATTAGTGGGCACACCGCAGAATGTCGATAGGGTCGAAGACAGGCGATGTCGAACTCCTGCTGTTCTGCTAAGCCGCACACGTCCGAACTGGGAACACAAGAACTGGTAACATGAGTCAGAGCACCGCTACACGTATTTTGCATGAAGATTTGGCGGAATCGTTGCATTTTAATCACAGATTTAATGTTTTTGACAAATGTATTGAAAGCAACCACGTGATGCTTCATCGTTTATGACGCCATGGTGAACATTAAAGTGGTATACCAGCGCCAACGAACAGAAACCTATGCTTTTTTTACAACGTATTCAAAGAATGAATCTTTCCGCATTCTCTTGACAGAAAAAAAAACTGTACACGGCCGTCTAGTTTTTAAGATATTTGTTGTTAAAGTCGGAGAATTTAACACGGGTTAAATACGAACATGAGGAGCTATGTGGGAGATTCAGTGCACATTTCACCTACATTGCGAGCAACCTAGGTGAAATCATTTCCGAGAAAACCTACTAACTCAACCTCCTAATGAAAACCCCACTAGCGAAGTACTCCAACCCATTCCAAAAACCCCCGTTTTCCGTGGGTCTTAATATTCCCCTCCATATTCGTCACCCCCTTTTCTACCAATAATTTTGTTCAAGGTAACAGTTCTCACGATTAATCGCGATTACCTGTTCGAGCTTCATCGCATACTCGACGAAACGTTTCGCAAGGATCTGGCAAACGACGAACTACGTTCGAAATTGCTGTCGCCAATCTCCTGGTTCTATCGTCCGACCGTCGTGCTTAGCCTGTCAACGTATTTCTTGATACCAATGTACATGATCGTGCCACCTTTGTCCATACTCACGCAATACATCAAAGGCGTGAGCCCGATAAAATACCGTCTGCCCTTACCTTCCCAATATCCGTGGGCCACCAATGACAATGTATACGTATTTACGATTCATTACATCATCGAAGCGTGCGGCGGATTTGCCGTAGCCGGAATAACAGCGGCCACCGATGCACTTTTTGGTTTTTACATTTTTCAAATGTCCAGCCAATTTCGCACGCTATCGCATCGCATGGCCAATCTCAAGGCCACGGACGATCATCGGGCGGTCATCAAGGAGTGCGCTCGGCGACATCAGACCCTCACGCACTGTCGGGACAACCTTGAACAAATTTACGGACCGATTATTTTGTGGATGTTGACGACCAGCGCCATGATCATGTGTGCTCTCATCTTCCAAACCTCTCGCGTAAGATATACAGATGTTGTTTCGTTTTTATTACTTTCGTTGTGCTGATTTTTTTGACAATCGAATCTCGTCCGGCGACAATCGGGGAACAAACGTTTGATTGTCGAGCCGTTGTGATATTGTATTCTCAGATGAGTTTGGAAAAAGCCATACTTTTCAGTGTCTACATCGTCATGAAACTGATGCAAACCCTGAGTTATGGATGGTTCGGAATGTCTTTGACCAGTGAGGTATGTAAAACGCTACGAAATATTTTTAGAATGAAACTTACTTCGTTATTATTTATTTATTAATTATTAAAATGTAAATATAATTATTTTATTACTATTTTATTAATTATCTAGGATTCCATAGAACTTTGAATTTATGGGGATGGTCATTATTTATTTTATTTCATTATTATTATTATTATTATTATGACTATTATTATTTATTCTATTGATTTGATTCTTCGTTGTTACTTGACTAATTTTTCTTAGACCGAGGCTTTTCGGGAATCGGTATACAGCAGCGACTGGCCGGGATCTGGCGACAAGTCGTTCATGTCGAACGTTCTCATAATGATAACGTGCAAGCCGTTGATTCTAACGGCGTGTAAATTTTCCGTCATCGGGCTGGACATGTTTTTAGCGGTATCTCATCTTGTTTCCTTGCATTTAAATATATTGGACATATATTTAAATATACACCACCGCTCTGCGGTATCGGACCACTCGTCACCCACCCAGTCAAAAAGTGGTCGCGACTTTGAAAGATGGCAGCTCCATCAAAAATTAATTTATAGATTTTTTATATAAACCATTATGAAGCTCACTTAATCCTGCGTCGAATGAGTCGTAGAAGAGTCATTTCAGACTTCTCTGTGTCGAGTGATCATGTGGGAAAGACAACAAAAATTCTGACTTTCATAGAATTTCCTACTCCAACTTTGACCCACGGCTAAGCTCGATTTTTTTTTTTTAATCTGCAAAAATTCGAGAAATACCGTCCAAAATTTAACTCTCGATTCATCCAAAGACAATAAAAAAATCTCAAGAGGTTATTGAGATATCAACCTTTCGGTAGAAATCGATTTTCAATGGAAAATCAGAATTATTGAATGCATCAAATAAACGAGCGGGATAAATATATATGATATATAAAAATTGAGTAAGCGTTGTGGTTTGCGTAAGATAAATGTAGATTCATTTTCTGACGGAGCTACGATCTTTCAAAGTCGCGCCTATTTTTCCGGGTGGGTGACAATTAGTCTGATACCGCGGAGCGGTAGTGTATTGAGTCACGTATTGAAGAATATCATTCCAGGTGACGAATACGGCTGTGTCGTACTTCTTTCTACTGCAAACTCTCGAGGAAAAATAATATATTTTTTATTACAACAATGTATTGACGAATATTACGCAATGGAAGAACATGACGAAGTCGTCGAATAATCAGAATACTATAATGACAATCGTTAATAATTTATCTGACTTTCCTACGTCGACTTGTTGATTTTTGACTTCGTTTCGTTATCATCGACGTCCAATATATCGGTAATGTTGGATGAGCGACTGTGGCGCCACGATCAACGCGAGTCTGGAGCAAAACTGAAATCGAAACTGCGGAGGGTTAAGAAAAAATCGTTAAAAACGTTTATGAAAACACAGATACAGTTGAATCTCTCGTAGCTCGCGACTTACATTTGAGGCGTGGTGGGAGAAGGTCACAGGCTGCTCTTCCCATTGGCCGCGGCGACGCACGGGCACGAGAGAAAGAGAACCAAGGTCACCGTTCAGCGGCTGTGATTGGCCCTTCGAACGACTCATCTCCGAACGACGTCTCTACATTGCGAGAGGTTGCGCTGTGAGTGTTTTATCCCAGTTGGATCAGAGATTGCAGGGTGGACCTCGTTTTAGTGGGAGGCCGATTTTCTCTTAATCTTCGTGAGCAGTGGAAGCAAATCGGGACTGAGGCGGTACGTTAGACGCTTGGAGACGGACCAGAGCTATTAATCAAGTGATTATTGGGGTGGAAAAGTACGTCGATGAGTTGGAAAAATATCTTTGAATTTTTTTCCACTTGTGCGATCATTTGTAGATCGAGGGTGCCAATGTAGAAAAAGTAAAGTAAATCGAAATTTTGGAGCTTACGAGAAAAATTACAGTCCTTTGGGATCCTCTCTATTACTTTCTAACAATTTTTTGCTGGCTTGATATAAATTTATTAGATCCATTCGATTTAAAAAAAAATGTTTTACTGCCCCATGAAAAGTTGATAGATTGTGGCCTCAAATGAGTACAAAAACGTTTGCAGATTTTTCGGTAAATATTAAGTACTCGACCAGAGGCTATTTATATTTCTCTTTTGAATAACACAGAAAGACATAGATTTGATCATTCAAATAATAATATCTCCGCGAGTTTTTGAGTTACGTCGATTGCATCGGGCTCATTTTTAACCCTTCAACCCACTACGCTTTTTCGGCACCTTCCAACCCACTACGGGGGTCGTTTTCGTCCTGGCGTTCTTCGGACCAATAAAAGTGCTTTAAAAAATCTGAGAAAATTCATGGGAGCTCTTTTAATTTTCAACTTAAAGTTCCAATTGTAATATTTCAGAAAAAATTATTTTTTCATATAGTTTTTTATGAAAATATCGAGGTACGTAAGGAAAAATCACTTGCTCACTTAAAAAATCATAACTTGAAGCCAAATGAAGATATCTAAAAAAATCAAAGAGGAAATTGAAGGGGAAGAGTATAGTCATAATTAAAAAAATAACACAATCAATATTATTCGAAAGATGTGCTTAATTTTTTAACCTCAAAATGGCCAAAAATTGAGTCCTAAAATCGTGTTTAAAAATATTCAAAAATATATATAATGATAAAATTAATTATGAAACGGGTAAAAATCATTAGTAACACAATATTTTAAAATATCGAAGTAACTTTATTTTACGAAACACTCAGTGCAACACGAAATGCGGTGATCGTCGCAAGTTGCCTTGCCGCATTTTGCGCAGCAATGATTTCTTCAGCAGTGCGACTCGCTATGATGATGAAAACTGCGAAAAAAAATTTTTATAATTTTTTTCGCGTGTGCAGACATTTTTTTTACACTTTTTGAACTTCAATGAAAACTTTAAAACCACAAGTAGAAAAATTATTACCTGCCTTTTTGACCAACGCCGCCCCACTACGGGGGTCGTTTTCGTCCCGACGGAAATTGAATCGGCTGCTGCGACGGCCTGAGGGGAATTAGCGCGCTGCTATTCGGCAGGCGGGTCCTCGGGCAGCATAACTTTTTTTAGGAAGGGGACATGGCGCCTTCCGTGCCCGTTTTCAAAAGTTAAAGCACTTTGAAATTTCGCTTGGGACGAAAACGACCCCCGTAGTGGGTTGAAGGGTTAAGTTGTTTCAACGACGCATAAAACCGTACTAGGACTTTCTGAGTCCAGTTGGCATTTGCATCGATAAATATTTTTACTAAAATATTGATATCGATTGAACCGATGGAATCGATGGATATCGATGGAAGTTTCAACCAAATTTGGAAAGTCCGAATACGGTTTTATGCACTGTTAAGAGAGCTTCAAAATGAGCCTAATGCAATTGACGTAGCTTCAGAACTCGCGGAGCTATTATTATTTGAATGACGAAATCTATATCTTCCTGTCGTATTCGAAGGAGAAATATGAATAGCCGTTTGACGAGTACTTAATATCCATCGAAAAATCTGAAAATTTTCTTCGTGTTCATTTGCGGCCACAATCTATCAACTTTTCAAAAGGCAGTCGAAAAAAAAATTAAATCATCCTAATATTTACATATAAATATTATAATATCATTAATAATCGTAATTATTGCAGTAATTACGATGAAAATCCTGATATATTATATAATTGTGGTTATAATATTTATCTATTCCTGTATTATATTCTCAAATAAAAATGATTTCTATAATTATTCTCGTAAAATCTGAAAATTCGTTATACCGACACGTTTCCTAAATCTAGGTTCTCATTCCATTAATCCATCAGGTTTCCATCCTAAAAACCTAGTTTCAGTCATTAACGAAAAAGTCACACACACACATCAAATTGCTGCAACTCGTCAAAATATATTTCAACCAATATTCAACATTTACAAAAAAATAAAATTTTTCTGTTATCCGTAATTATTCTCGAAGCACTCAAGCATTTCATTAACAATTTACTATTTTCAAAAAACAATAAATAGATAAATCAACGAAATCTGTTACTATCCGATAATGGTTAGCTTTATAACCGAAAAAAATGACATCATTGTTTTGAGAATACGCGTGAAACCTTCGGCGTTCATACGGAAAACTTTGCCAGCCGTCAGATGAAAGGTACTGTTGCTTCTCACAATCACGAACATGACGTCTTTCGCGAGACTCGGCGAAAAGTTGTACCACGAGCAGCTGTAAGCCGCGTCGCGCATTCCCATTGCCTGCGACGACAAACAATCGCCCACGTAGCTGTACATCCACAGCTGAAGAAGCAGAAGAGTGATGCCAGTTGGCGTGTACATGAGCGTCGTATAAAAATGATCGCGCAATGCAAAAAGCATTTGAATACCTGGAAATGAATTTCAATCAAGAAAATCGATTGAAGCAAAAATAACACGTTAATATTTAGGTTTTTTTAGGCAGAAAAATATTTAAAACGGCTAACAATAAAAGCGTATTGGGCTCGCACGAAATAGCGTTCCGTAGCCATTTTTACTAACATTTTTTTCACTTTTTATATTACGTATCAAGAGCTATTTACTTCGATAAATTTTCTTGTTAAACTGTTCATCGTCGCATTACCGATTAATATCACAGATATCACGATTGTGAGTAAACTGTCCATTCGAAGTGGTAAAAAAAATTGCAGAGCATGCTTGGAACATTCTAGATGATGTACGAAAAGTTTATTTATAAGATATAGAAATTCAACATGTAAAAAAAAATCCATAAAGATATGAAGAGGGAGACACAAACCGCCGGTCATCGATTGATCGACGGGTGGATTGCACTCGGTGTATCGGTGGAGGGTTAAGAAAAAGAATATCTCTAATTTCCTCTTAAACTATTTTTGCTACAGTGTTCGTTAAAAATTTCATTTAAGGTACCAATCAAAAGCTATATTTTGGAATCTTTAAAAATTTTTTGCATCGACAATTTATAAACGAGAATATTACAAGGATTAAATGAATATATTACAAAGGGTTTGAATCAAAAAGACCTGCAACATTTTCTTTGCCTTTTAAGGGACATATTTAACGCCACCCCACTGAATAGGGTAAGTTAACAAAAAAATGTTGAATACACATTTCAATCTACGGCAAAAAGGCTGAAACAACTTTTTTTTTAAATCTCATATTTTTGTTATCATTAATCAATGAGGTCATCAATCTACGTCCGTCTACTAAATTTCATTTTAATCGGTACATAAACGATAAATCGAAAGTTGACTACGGAACCCTAAAAAGCACAAGCGTAAATACGGCATATCATATTAAAAACCAAACGGACAAAAATTCTTTCATTACCCAAAAGAGTGATGTGCAACCCAGACGCGGCAAGTTGTCCAAGTATGATCACGTAAAACACATCTTCCACGACATTAACAAGACCGGTAAGAAAATTGTGCCTTTGAATCAAAATAGCAAATTTTTCTCTTATCACAATCTCACTCGTTTCTCCATCATCGCCCAATCGTGCGACGTCTCTCTTCAACAAATCGTACTGCGCGGAAAGATGCATGGAAAAACCGAAAAACAACGAATCGCAACCGAAATTACACGTACAGGCTAAGTAAAGTTGAATAAATTGCAAAAAATAAAAAGTCAAATAAAACATAGTTCCGGCGTCGATGATCGAGCAACCAGTGCTCATCGGAAGATTTCTCAACGCTTCAACACTGACGTTGTTCATCGACGTAATCACATTCGGCTGAATCGTCGGCAACGCGCCGATGACGATGAAACTAGCGGATGCGTAAGAAATGCATAATTGAAGTATCGAAACCAATCGTCCGAAATGAGCGTAATTGCGCATCGTATCGCGAGATTCTCCGGAACGAATCAACGACCAATCTTTTATCGCCGATTCGATTATCAAACGCATTTTTTCTTCGTGAAAACGAAATATAGAAATCTTGAGTATGCAAACTGTACTCGCTGCTAGAAGACCAATGAAATCCACGGCTTCGAAACTGGATACGCATCCACTCACGAATTCGCGAATCAAATTGAAACTCATAACAAGCTGCAATTCATTAATAATTGTGTAATTCACATAATAATTATAAAATATTCGCACGTTCGAGATTTGCGTTATTTGCAATGTCGTCTTACTGGTTGGACTTACGAGAAGGCAAAGTACGATGAAAAAACGAATTCTCGAGGAAAATTCGTGACACTTGAGAGGCCAGAAGCCCAAATTATGACCAATCGTTCTGTAGAGTCCAAGAGCGTGAATCGTGTCTTCGTTCCAAGATAAATCGTTCGATTTCGACTCGGCCATGGTTCGAATACGACTGGTGCCTGTTTCGATTGTGAAAAACGGTCGAAGCTGATATAAGAGCGATATAACTACCGCCAATTTTTTCTAGAGACGAGCAAAAACTTTTTCATCCATCGCCCAGGTCGAGCTTTCGGATCACCCGTTGGTTTCGTTATTTATTCATAAACAACGGACCACAGGTGGAATGAAAATGCGTTGTTTCTCGAAAACCAGGAACTCCTTTATTATCATAATCAATGAGCGGACCAGCGATTCTATTTTCCTTTTTTTTTTCCTCTTTCGATTGTCGTAATTCACCAACAGAAGGGTGAAAACTTTAGAAAACCGCATTTTGAAAAATTGTCGTTGAGTTCGTTGAACTCGTTGCCGTCGACTATGAGGTGGGGACGTTTCTGCGCATTGGTCCGTTGAAGCTTGAACCATAAATTTGTGGCGTATCAGTTTCATCCCGACGTTCATTCGGAAAACACCTCCTCCAATTTCGTTGGATATGTTGCTGTTTTCCTTGAGGAAATTGTTTTCGACAGTCGGTGAGTAATTTAGCTACGAAAATACCGATTGCGATCAACTAGAGTTCAAAATATCCTGAGTAGGACAGAGTCAATCGGCATTTCTCGTGGGATTGTTGTTTTTGTTTATTTTCTCGATGCGCTTTAAATCACTGATGGAAGAGTTTTTACAACTGATCTGAAAGTTCATATGAATATCGAGGTTTCCGGAGAAATTCTAACACCTTGAAGACCATGAAAATCAGTCATGGAATTTCGTAGGATCTTAGTAGGATACCAAAGTATCGAACAAGAGTGGCCAGTGGACATTTTTGTTAGGAATACTGTAAAATATATCTTATATCTGTTACTATTGTTGTCTATTGTTGTTGGTGTCTGTTCTTGTTGGTGTCGTATGTTGTTGTTGTTTTTGTATCGTTGTTATTGTGATTGTTTTTGATGATGTCGTTGTTGATGTTATTATTATTACCATTATTATGTACTGCTTATATATACATTAGGGTGGACCTTAATAGGGATGTTGACGAATTTCGACAAGTGCGACCTAGAGATAGGTTCGAAATAAATTTTGAAAAATATGTGCAAAACCTCAGCACTGTAGTCCAATGCGAAGACGTGCCTGTAAGCTCGTTTTGTTTCCAATTTGAATAACATGGGTCATTCAGACTAATTCAGTCATTATTTTTTAGAAGTGCTCCTAAGCATTGAAAAAAAAATTATTCATATAAATCTATCCTCAACTCGTATATCTACGTGTACATTTTTTTACAAGACCTCGCCTGTATCAATTTGCCGTCGTGTATAATAGAAGGGGGGGTAAAGGTAGTGATAACGCCTTGTAAAAAATTTTACACGTAGACATACCAATAAAGAATAGATTTATATGAATAATATTTTTTTCCAATGCTTAAGAGCACTTCCAAAAAATAATGACGAAATACAGAAATTGAAGAACACAATGAACCAAAAAATATTGGCGCTGAAACATTGTGGCGATAAAACATTTCAGCTCCGAAATATCCTAGCCCATGGTGGAGCCGAAATATCCTAACGTTAAAACATCCTTGAGCCGAAATATCAATACACAGAAATATCCGAAATATTAATACAGATTATAAGGCTTCCGTGTGTAAAATTTGAACGACACAGCTCAAACCGTTCTCGTGTTATAGACCTTTCAATTTCGCAGGCCCATTACATACGCACTTACAGAACACATACATCCACACATTTTGTCCAAGTGTGAATTCTGGAAGTTTTGGCACATTTTGAACACATAAAAATCCCGACGGCAATTTTTCTTACCGGCGCTTAGCTTTCTCTATGAAGAAATTAATAATGATGGGGAATTAAAAAATACACCAACTTGACAGCCAAAATTGTTTAACAATACAGATATTCAAAAGAGTCCGCTAAAATTCTACCCAACAATGGTCAATTTCAAAACAGAATAAAATGACGCCATGGATTTCACGAAAGACGTGAAACTTTCGTTATTCATGCGATAAATTTTTCCAGCTGTGAGATAAAACGGCCGATGAGTTTGTACTATTACGAACATCACGTCCTTGGTGAGACTCGGTGACCAATCGTACCACGAACAATTGTACGCCGCATCACGTATTTCCATTATTTGCGATGACAAGTACTCGCCTGCGTAACTGTACAAGTATATCTGGAGAAGTAGTTCCACGACTACTGTCGACGAGAACGCGATTACTGCGTAATTGCCGTCTCGCAGTGCGCAGACTATTTCAATGCCTGGGAAAAAAATATATCAAATACGCAGTTGTCAATAGACACTGCAGTGCCTAAGCGACGAATATTAAAAAAATAATTAAATACATAAACAACATGAGGCGATTTTAATCGAGTCGTTGCCGCAAATCATATACCAAGGACGACCTTTTATCGTCTGCTTTCGAATTGCAACTCGTTTAATACAGAAAAAAAAAGTTACTGATCTAGAAATTTCCTTTCACTGTTAAAAAAAAAAATTATGTTTATGTTTTGAATGTGATTTTCGTTTCTATCATTCGAATGTCGCTATTAACAATCCTGGGTGACTTTTGATAAATGTTTTCATACCGATAAGACTCAAGTGAACGGTGGTCGTAGCCATTTGTACGAGAATTATAGGATGAAAAATCGCCTCGAGCAGATCAACCAATCCGGTCAGACTGTTGTGTCTGTCGATCAACGCTGCAAATTCGCCCCTAACTCGATGGTGATCGACGCTTTGCCCCAACCGTGCAATGTCCATCTTAAGAATTTCCAATTGCCCGCACAGATGCATCGCAAAACCGAAGAGCAACGAATCATAACCGATGCTGCATAAGCAGAAACACGCCATTTCAATGTTTTGAAGTACATAAAGAACGAAATAAGAAAGCATTGACGAGTGAGTGACGGAACATCCGGAAGTGAGTGGCATTTTTCTGACGGTCGTGACATTTTTCAGATTCGGAGAATCGTGAGAAATTTTTTCAAATGTAGGTTGATTTAAGATAAAACAAATCACCATCGAAGCCATTGCACCGTATAGTTGCAACAACAAAACGAATCTACCGTAACGCGAGTGATCGAGCATTGTTCGCCGAGACTTTTCGTCGCGAAAGGATAAACAATCGCGTACAGCCGAATTGACCACGGAAAACATTTCTTTACGGTATATACGAATCACGGCGATCTTCACCAGAGACACGAATATTGATCCCAGCAAACCAATCAAGTCTACGACGTTTATTGTGGGCACGCAACCGCGTACAAATTCTTGGATCAGATCGTACGATAAAACGAGCTGGAAAATATAATAAAATAAAATCTTCAGTATCTTTCGCTTCGTGCAATTTTTTATATTATATTTATTATATTTTATATATTTTATTATTTTATTGATTAATATGATATTTATAATATATGGATAATCAAATTAGATGGATACATCAAAAAATGTATGTCTATTATTTTTATTTATATTTATTTGTATTTTTAATTTCCTTTTAACCCGCATATACATATACATGTATCGTAGTTAAAAATAATTGAGACGTACTTGTAACGTTATCACGACGACGAAACGAACATTCGAAGCAAAATCGTGACATTCCAACGGCCAAGCTCCGAGGATGCGACTGACGAGTCTGTAGAGTCCGAGAGCGGAGACGGTGTCCTGGTTCCAAGGGTGACTGATCGCTCCTAACTCTTTCATGGTTGACCAACGACTGAGCCTTTTCTCGAGTGCGAAAAGGATCGATGGTCATCGCTTCGATCGTGCGAGGGTGAACCCTTTTTTTCCATCGTCCCGTGTTATTCGAACACGTAACTTTGTCTCCTCGTCTTCGCTATCGCGTTATCATTTATTCATTCGCGAGTACCCGTCACCGGCTTAACACTCGTAGGGTCGCACGATTTGCGAAACATCCGGCAACCCCAAAATTATAGGGTTGGCATAATCGATGAGCCTCGAACTACGTTTTTTTCCACAACTGCGAGGGAGTTCGAAACTTCCGCAATTTCGCAAAATGGTTGGACACGTCGTTCGACGTATAACGCGGATCTCGTTTAAATATACAAAAATAGGGTTCAGTTGCTCGTAACATTTCTTTTTTAGCTGGGGGAGTTGGAGAGGGGGAGTTTTTTCACTCAGGGCAACCGAGGACGGTCAGTCTTCGCTCGTTCGCGGTCAAAGCCGGTTCAACGCGACGGATCGGGAATTCTTGTGAGTCTTGGTAGTCAGTGTTGGTTTTTATGTTTGACGTTTGTTGATTGTGTTATTTTTCGATAATAAGAAGATTTAATTGGATGTTTCGTATAAAGAAAGAGAATAATGTTTTTTTGTTTTTATTTGGAATTTTATTTTTGTGTTTAGAACCGTAATAATTGGATGTTTTGACCTGGCTATGGGTGAAAATTTACCTTGAAGTGTTCCCAACAGATGACGGAAAACGTTATTAGTGGGTATTTTATGTGATAAGAGAACAAAAATCGCGAAATAAAAAATAAACGGAGATAAAAATTTAGGTGCTGTAAACTTCTTACTCGGGCGGCTTATTGTTTTGGTATCATTTTTGTAACCATTCCCCCAAAAATGGGTATTTTTGAATGATTTTCATTCTCATTTACTCTAGGATATCTACACAAAGATATCCATAAGAGGCAAACAAAAAATTATTTATTCACTTTTATTAACAATCACGAAAGCTGTACCATAATTGCCTGCACCGGAGAGTAACTATGGTACAACTTTTAAGTCGATGTAACTCCGCGAATTTTTTTTTTTTAATTAAACTTAACACACGACTTTGGAAGGATGTTCGCAAGATGTGAGAATTTTTTAAATTAATTTTAGTGCATATTTTAATTTTAGGCGAAGCTCGATAGAAAAAAAAATTCGATTTTTGTGTCATACTTACTCGTTTTGACGGAATTCATGTAAACATTTTTTTATTTTCTACACGAAATGTGATTATGTTATGAAATTTCACTACTCAAAACTAGAGGATCTTAATTTTTAATTGTTTTAATTTTTCTCTGGTTTCACTGACTTAGATCGGGAAGTAATTTCATTAAAACAATCGTAACTAGGTTGAGAAGTGTAATGGAATTATATTTTAGTAATCGATCTTGTTACGTCGAAAGGGAATTTATTTTTTTTTTTCAAAATCGTCATTCATACAATGAGTCTTCCGATCTGGGGTTGTAAAATGTTTATCAATTTTCGGAATATCTCAGTTATCATTGGGAAGCCAAAGAGATGTCTAACACATCATTTGTGAGTATCCCAGCATATTAATCTTCAACAAAATGTTCTCAAGATTAAACCTAATTTCTAAAACTTCAATTAAAAAAATTCGTAACAGATTAATAGACTAAGATTAAACATCGTCTTCAACATTGCTTCGCCTTTTTGGGCGAGGAGGAGGAGGCTCTGCAGATCTAATTAAATAATCCCAATAAATTAAAAAATTGTGTTTTTTTGTGTCAAAATTCATCGACCTACCAACACAAATTATTTCTATCGTTGATTATCATATAAAAACGTTGGATTTTACAAAATCGCAAAAAATCGTCGTTTTCTATTAGCTTGTACTAGAACGAAATAATTTGAAAAATCCATTGAGCATTTGCTGCGTTACTAAAAGCATGCTCATATGGTAAACAAAATTATCAAAAATAAAAAAACATTATCAAAACCTATCCTTGAAATATTAATCTATCATGGTCAATTTCAAAACCGAGAAAAACGAGAACAAAGTTTTTAACAAAGCAGTAAAACTTGCGATATTCATGGGAAAAATTTGTCCGGCTGTGAGACGAAAAGATCGGTTGGTTCTCACCATAACGAGCATCACGTCCTTCGCTATGCTCGGTGAAGAATTGTACCAATTACAATTGTAAGCTGCGTCTCGCATCTCCTTCGTTTGCGACGCCAGATAATCTCCTGCGTAGCTGTAGATGTATATTTGGCGAAGAAGATTAGTAGCGGAGATGAGGGAATATGCAATTGTCATGGCATCCCTATTGCGCAAACTAAAAAGTATTTTTATTCCTGCAAAGCAGGAATGGAAGTGTAAAAAAGAAAAGAATAATAAAGAGGACCACAGTTTTTGTTCCTCAACGACGACGTTTATTATTTATAAAATAAATAATGATAGGAGTTTCGGTTGATAATGTCGATTTTTTCGCGAAATTTGAGGGTTTATTTGCAGAACAAAATGAATTACCATGGGGGTAGGACGTCCCATTTAATATTTCCCAAATAGTTTTTCACACATTTTGCAACGTGTGGACGAGCATTGTCATGTTGTAAAATGACTCTATCGTGTCTTTGGGCGTGTAGACGTTCGAAAATGGTGGATTAGGCAACATTCAATGCTGCTGCCAATTGTTTTAACGTTCGAGTCGACTCTTCATCCGATAATGCTTGCAAATCTGCATCTTCAAACATTTTTGGCTGACCTGGACGCTCTTGTCTTTTGCATCTTAATCACCACTTTTAGAACGTTCAAACCATCGTTCACAAGTTTTTTGGGTTAAAGCATGCTCACCATGAGCTTCAACCAACAATCGATAACTTTCAACAGCCGTTTGTTTCAAATAAAAAAAGATTATTAAACTTCTCCGCAAAACGTCTTTGTCCGGTAAAAACTTCGATATTTTCGAAACTATAAAAAACTATGTTTTTTGCACGATGACAATTGATAACAAACTCGCTTTTGTTAGCGCATATTCACCTATCAAAACGTCATAGAAGTTATTAGCATACACGAACGAATGTATTAATATCGCGATTTTTTATCAAAATCGACATTATTACCCGAAACACCTCCCAATTGACATTTATACAAGTCCTTCAAATTTTTCATGTCCTATTCGAATCAAAAGAAAATCTGCATCGTTACAGGTGAAAAAAATCAGAAAAAATTGCGTAACCCGTCGTTGAGGCATTACGATAAAACAAATGTTGTTTCATACCCAAAAGACTGATATGCAAAGCGGACGAGGCTAGCTGTCCCAGTATCATGATATTGAATATCTCTTCCACGTACTTAACGTGACGAAACAAATAATTGTGTCTCCGTATCAACGTCGCAAGCTCTTCCCTAAATCTCCGTCGATCGTTATCATTTCCCAACCGCGTCATGCTCGTCTTGAGAAGTTCGAGCTGAGCGCACAAATGCATGGAAATTGCGAAAAACAGTGCATCCGGTCCCATCACGCAGTTGCAAAGATTCAAAAGTTGAATAAATTGAAAGCAGTAGAAAGCGAGATAGAGAGAATTCGACAAGCCGATGACCGAACAACCGGATCCCATTGGAATATTTCTCAATGATGTTGTTAAATTTCCGATGGAATTCACGTTCGTGGATCCGGAGATCGTCGGTGGTGCAATTATTAGAATAACGACGGCCGATGCGTATGCGGTGGTCAATTGAAATATAGAAACGATTCTTCCGATGTATGCGTATCCGTGCATTATTTCGCGTGACTCGTCGTCACGAATAATCGACCAATCCTTGACCGCCGATTCGAATATGCAATACATTTTTTTTCGGTACAAACGTATTACAACGATTTTTAGCAAAGAAGATGTGGTTGTTGCCAAGACACCGATAAAGTCTGGGGCGTTCGACAGGGAGAGACAACCGCTCACAAATTCTTGAATCAAATTGTAATTCATAACGAGCTGAAAAGTCATTTATTTATTAATTGACGCATCAAATTGTGTCTCGATTTTTTTTATTACGGTATTGAGGTCGATATCACGTTCGATCGTTTTATTGGCCGACGGTAGCACTATTAAAAATGTTCAATTGCCACGAATTAGCTGATTAACTATGTCCCGGGTAATTACGGTTTTTGGAATACATATATTCGATGATCGTCACAGAGAAAAAAAATTATTTCAATAAAAAATACTTTTTGTTTCAATTCGATCTCAATAGTACCTACGATTTATTTCCAATAAAATTGTTCATCCCGTTCCCTTTATTCCGTAAGCGTTTTTTTATTGCACGTTGCTTATATGCGTATTCGAATATCAATCAGACAAATATATACGTAGATTTGATCGATTTTAGATTTAAAAAATAACAATAATCTCAACAGATAAATTTGTTTAATTACAAAAAAAACTTTTTATTCCGGATGTAATAAAGGCAACTAAACATTTTTTTTTTCACGCACAAGTTATCAAAGGAATCAACGACGTAAAATTATTTGTTATAACAGCCTACTTGCAAGATGACGACGAGAAAGAACTGAACTCTGGATCCAAACTCGTCGCACGTAAGTGGCCAGATGCCCAGAATACGGCCTATCAGTCTGTGTACTCCAAGAGCATACAAAGTATGCTCGTTCCACGGTCGCAGACGTTTGGATGTTGACACGCTCATGGTTGATCGACGACTGAACCCTTTTCCGGTTGCAAAACGGATCGATGTCACGCGCAATGTTCTTCACCTGCCTTGGATGTCAGAGAAAACATTTTTTTCTCCCCTTTTGTCCCTTCGCAGTTTTCGAGTAGCCCGTTCTCACAGTCCGCATTACTTATGCACACCCACGGTACTTGCACCAGCATTTCTTCTGGTTATACGCAAGCGAGAAAGTACGTACGCGCTTCATGCAGCCCAGTAGGAGCTTCGTAGGACTCGCCGTTTAGCATAATCGATGAGCTTCCGCAACGTCTGCGAGTCTATAATTTCGAACTTTTCGTACTTCTCTGGCATCGCAATTTTCGCGATAAACGGTTGAACGTTCGAACAAAATTGCTAACCCTTTTTTTCCCGGTATTTCGAAAATAGATCCTACATTATACTTTTTCGATATACCGGAACGAGCTTCAGTCGAGACTATTCCGCGGTTGGGTATACTTGAAGTACCGACCTTACACTCGACGTCTATAATTTTTTTTCCTCGCATGCTCGAACGATGAAGAGGTCTTGAAGGCGGTTGTAGCTGTTTACGGGACGTTAACAAGGACAAACATGTAAGTCGATGGATAAGAAAAAGAATGTACGATGTTGTGTGTTCGTATTTTATAACAACTTGAATGTATGTTATATTCATAATCTTCATATAAACGTACGTAAATGTATACCATTTTATCATAATCATAATATAATGTTTATAGTCATACCTATGTATGATGTAGTGGAATATTTTTATTTCTATCCGTCTTTTATTATTTAGTTTCAGATATATTAATTATATTTATTGGGAATTTTATTATATTTATTAAGATGGTGAGTCCATTCGCGATCTTTCGATCTGCTCTCCTCTAGTAATTATAAGTCCCCTTCAGAAATTGCTAACGGGCTAACACATTATCTCCAAAACCTCCGAACGAATCATTCGAATCGCAATCCATCGATTATCAAGCCGATAGTGTTAACGCTATTACCCCTTTTACTACGACGGAACAATTTTATGATTGCGTGTTAACGGAACTTCGCCGAGACGATAAATTCCGTATTTGAATAGCGCGCCATTACGTACAGAGGCACTCAGCGCCACTGTCATCCGTCTCGCTTGCAGCGCGTACAGTCAGGTCGAAATATTAGGTCTAGCTCTACACATTACTGTGCTGAAACTCGTTATGCCGCATAAATATTTTCAGCCGACTGTTCAGAAAGAGGATAGAGGTATGTACCATCGGGCTTTCTCTCTCTCTCTCTCACTCTCTCTGTCTGTCTTTCTCTCTCTGCGTGCGAATTCGCTGCCCCCACTACGGGATTCCCCGTTCCACCTCTACATACATTCCAGTTCATGGCGCGCGCACTGAAACGAATGTAGAACTGGAAAGCTTGCTCGCGTGGTGGGAGACGTGCAGAGAGAGACAGCTCAGCGCAATATTTTACCCTTTTCTGCACAGTCCACTGATCTCCCCACTATAATGTATAGTGGTTTTTATGGAGGATAGACAGAAGTTGAATGGCCAAATCTGTGACGTTTTAACGAGTAGAGATGCAGTAGTCTATTTCAGGAACATTTTCTTAGTCTAATCCTTCACGTTCTCAAAACTATCTTTTTATCTGTTCGTCTATCTTTTTTTGTGTTGTAGAAACACTGACGGGAAATTAGTGTCCATTTCCGCCGTCGATCGGTCTTCCTGGCGCTTCTCTCTGAGAGACTGCCGCGCCTCCTGTCGGCTCGCCCCTTAATACATTTCACTGATTGGCGCGAGCGAAGTCGAAAAGAGGGGATAACTGCGTGGTCACGTGGGCGCTGAAAATATCGATCGAAGCGCCGCGCGCGAACGGCTGTCGACTATATTCGTTTTATTTCGTTCTGCATTCGACGATCGTGCGTGCACTTGTACAAGACTTCGTACAGACTTCGTTCAGTGAACATCCGAGAATCAGAGAAGTTCGACTGATCGAATTTATCCAAAAAGATACGAAACATGTCTAAATACAGGATTGTGATGATTCGCCACGGCGAGAGCGAGTGGAACCAATTGAATCTTTTTTGCGGCTGGTTCGATGCCGGCCTGTCGGAAAAAGGTAAGATCATGGATATTTTACTTCGCGCAAGGGATCTCGTTCAAGGGCAAAAGGTCATTCGATAGAACGTCAAGAACGTCAAACGGTCGGAATTTTTGCCCGTAATGACGTTTATAACGATTTTGTTGTGATTGATTTTGTTATAATTCGGATGTTGATCGATTTTCATGTTTCAAATGTTTTTTAACGATTGAAAATAGTTATTAGGGTTACTTCGAAAATAAACATTTTTGGGTTTTCAATTCGTGTGCTGGTAACTGAATTGTGGTAGCATTGAAATGTTTACTATTTTATGAATTGGTTGGTGAATTTATAATTCATGAGGGAAAATTGTTTTTCTATTGCTGTAGATTTGAATGATGAAATTTCCGATGGAAAATCTAGTTTTAGGAAAAAGCGAGGTCTCAAATAATCCAGAACAATCATTATCGATAATTTCAAAATCAAAATGCAGAATCTTCAACTTCTCGTTAGTAATTAAATGAAAATAATTTACATTCAATGATTGAAAATATTCTTGCTACATCTATGAATCATGAAATTTACACGAGGAAATTAAATTTCAGGAAAGAGCGAGGCTCTAGCAGCCGGCAAAGCCTTGAAGGACGCCGGTTACACCTTTGACGTTGCTCACACGTCAGCGCTGACCCGTGCCCAGATTACGCTGGGAACTGTCCTCAAGGAGATCGGACAGGAAAATATTCCTATCAACAAAACTTGGCGTCTTAACGAGCGTCACTACGGCGGTCTTACCGGCATGAACAAGGCCGAAACTGCAGCCAAATACGGCGAGGAGCAAGTGCAAATCTGGAGAAGGTCCTTCGACACACCTCCGCCTCCCATGGAACCCGGACACAAGTATTACGACACCATTGTCAAAGATCCTCGTTACGCCGCTGAACCCAAACCCGAAGAGTTTCCGATGTTCGAGTCGCTCAAGCTCACCATCGAACGCACTCTGCCCTACTGGAACAATGTTATCATTCCCCAACTTAAAGAAGGAAAGAAAATCATTATCGCGGCTCATGGAAATAGCTTGCGTGGAATCGTGAAACATCTCGATCGTGAGTCGATATTTTATAGAAATGTTATTGAAACTGCAGTATTTTTATTCTGTTGGTGAAAAATTGGTGGAAGATTGAAAGAACTTCGAATCATAATAAATTTCGTTCTCATGAATTTTCATAATTTTAATGGTAATGAATTCATATGATAATCAACTGTAAAAAAGAATGGAATATTTTTTTAATTACAAATTACAATCATTTTAATTTTCATAAATTATAATTATAATAATTTTAATTGAAATAAATTATAATTATGATAATTTTAATTGAAATAAATTATAATTATAATAATTTTAATTTTGATAAATTATAATTATAATAATTTTAATGATAATAAATTATAATTATATTAATTTTAATTTAAATAAATTATGATTATAATTATATTAATTTTAATTTAAATAAATTATAATTATTATAATTTTAATTAAAATGAATTATAATTGTTATAATTTTAATTCAAATAAATCATAATTATTATAATTTTAATTTAAATAAATTATAATTATTATAATTTTAATTTAAATAAATTATAATTGTTATAATTTTAACTTAAAAAAATCATATTTATTATAATAAATCACTAATGAATTCTGAGGAATAATTGAATACAAAAAACGATATAGGATGAATCAAGCCAAATTCTTTGATCAATTTCATTCCATAACGCCCGAAAACGAAAAGCTCTAAAATTACATAAATTATATAAGTATATCTATTTCAGAAATGAGCAATGATCAGATAATGGGACTAAATCTGCCAACGGGAATTCCGTTCGTTTACGAATTGGACGAAAATTTCAAACCCGTCGTGTCGATGAAATTCCTGGGCGACGAGGAGACGGTTAAGGCCGCTATCGCCGCTGTAGCGGCCCAAGGTAAAGCCAAGTGACCGGTGGCACCCACGAGGAGCCAAAGAAAAACTGGATTCGCCAATAGATCCAGTTCGTGTAACTGAGAACCGCCGAGAAGACGTTTTACGTTAGTCAAAATCAAGCAAAATCCTGACAGTACATCTTTAGCAATAACGTCTTAATTCTGTATTTATTATTATCATTTGTTCACAATCGAAACATTGCCACGAGCAATGCAGGTTCATGTAAATACGCACATCTGCATCGATATGTAACGAAAAATTCCGACACTTCATCGAATCTATTTATGTCGCTCTTCGCACGAGTTGCGAATGAATTTTCTGACCCTCGACTATAAAATCTGTACAGAAGCAGCATTGATTATGGGAGTAAAAACCGAGACGTTGCTGTTATGTTGATTTAGTTTTTATTTTCCCAATTTCCTTGAAATAATAGACAAATATTGCATTGTAATTGTATTGGCTCCCATATGCATATGGGGAGGAACGTCCGAAATAACCGGATCGAAATCCTTCCATCCCCCCATATGGGCGATGATTTTTTTTTTTTTCTTTTTTCGTATCGTTTCGGAACCAACGACGTCAGTAATTTTATTAGTAGATTTTTTAGACCCTTTGCCCTTTTTTTATCAAGAGGCAACTGCTATTTCAACCATTGAAAATTGATTGAAAATTTCATCCCGGTTACTGTATCGAAGTTGAGGTTATTTATTAGCTGGCAACAGGCGAGACAGGCGTGTATAACGGGTTGCCTATCCTCCGGCGCCGTTAGTCATGCGCAGACAACGGATATGCACATGAAGTCCCAGGTTTTATGGAAGCCACTAGTTGATAGTTGTTGCAATTGCTGTTGAAACAGTTGTCGGTGGAAAACGCAATACTTTCGCCGATAATAGTCCACCTGTTGCATTTGTGCCAGGAAGCAAATTCTATAATGTTTTGGAACTTTAAAGCTCCTTCAGACTGGCGGATGCAAAGCAGTTTTTAATCCATTACGTATACAATATATATATAATATATGCTATATCCGTTGTATCGTTGTGGCCACAACATATATTATATACATAGTATGTACTGTAATCGTTGGGGCTTAAGGACTTGTAAAAGCGATTTCGCCGATTTTTGAAGGTACTTTTCTAGACGCGGTTAAGAAATATGACGCATATATTGATAACATTTTTTTTACAGATCATTTAGTAGCATCCTGAGCTATATGTAGGGCTGTAAAGCTTAAAATATTGCTAACCGTTCAGGCTAATAGAATCAAAAATGAAAAAGAAAATGAAAAATTTTGAAATTTTTCGCGTAAATAAGGCCTTAAAGACCGCTCCGCATCCGCCAGTCTGAACGGACCTTTAAGGTCCTTCTATGGGTCCCATAGACGAGATCTTCTAGGCTCTGTGGGTCCCACACGTCCCACACTGATACAGCGCCGCGTCGGCTACAGGCGAAAATCGGCACTACGTTTTTCCTGTCAAATTCTAACGCGGAACCTGCGATTCCATGGAATTGATTATCCTTTGTTTATACGAACTTCAAATCGCGGTATAAACAATTACGGTTTCGCGATATACATACAGTTTCAATTCCCGAGCAACCCATGCGGGTATGTTTAATACTTAGTATATAAATAACCGTGGAAAGAATTAACAAACGTCATTTGCTTTCGCGATAAAACGTTTTACCATCAAATTACTTCGGAGTAGTTATGTCTTTGAATTATATTTAACGAGTGATCGTTAGGAGGAATTAATTTTATCGTTATAATGGCCTGCGCACAAGATTTGGAATTTAACGTAAGTAAGGAAGATAAATATCTTTCGATTTAGCTTATGTGTCTCGTAAACGTCAAAATTTGAGGTTAGGTGTTGGTGTTTTTTTGAGGTTAATCGTGTCGTAAACGTAACAAAGTCGTTTGTTTAATTATGAAAATTCAGGATGACAATCATCGAGCTCTGGCAAAGGCCAAGGAGTCGATTCTTCTTATGAAGAAGAAGATGTTCCTGTCGCAGTAAGTTCGATCATTTAATTAGTTAGTCATAGCGTTAGCGCGCTTCTGTGTATAACCTGTTTTCGTGTCTCGCTCTTTGCGCTGAAACCGGCATTAAAATTGTCATTTCAAGCCAACAAGACGAATATTACAATGAAATTATTTAAATGTGTAGAAATCGATGCGTATCTTTTTTTTCTTTTCTTTGTTCTTTTTTTTTTTTCAGCGACTTGATACTCCAATATAATAACAAAGTGAAGGAATGCAAACGTCTGGAAGGAGACTTGTGCAAGGCGCAGGATTTATCGGCCAAACTTAGGCAGGAGAATAATATAAACCGTTCGAAGATCATCAAATTGGAGATGGTATGATTTTTTTTTAATCGCACATTATAATTTGGGGTTTTGGAAACGAGTGATAAAAATAAATTGGGGGGAATTCTGCAGGAAGCGAAGACAGCTCGGGTTTTTTGGGATTGAAACATGCTATAGAGGACAATCTCCGGAGTAACTTCACATGTATATGTTCGACGCCGAGTCTTTACGAAGACTTACGCGTGGTTGAAAGTCACTGACGTGACTTGGCTTTGATTCTTCAGCGCTTAACGTATACATACGATATTACTCGAAAAAGTGTTCTCTACAGCATATGTCAATTTCAAGAGTTGTGTGCGCATTCTGCTCATTTACCGGATCGAGAAAGCTTTCGCAAGAAAACCACATGGAAGATCGGAAATGCATCAGCTATTTAGCATTTTCTGTCTTGCAGCAAAACTCAGAGTACGAAAAAAAAGGACGCGAGTTGGAGCAGACGATAGCGGAGAAGGACGTTCAAATAGCCGGCGACAAATCGCACCTGAGACAGTTGGAGTGTAAACTCGAAGCCGAAGAGGACAAACATGGAGAATTCGTGATCGAAGAGGAGCTGAAAAGATCAGCGCTCGAAGGTAATATCAAATAAAAAAAATTGTCTTTCTTTCTTGCGTGTGAAAAAAAGTATTTATCTATCTCTCGCATATATTTATATGATTATATATATTTCTATATAATTTATATTAATATAATTATATATATTTCTATATTATATTAATTATAGAGAAATTGCAGAAAAATAATTAATATAATATAAATGAATTAATATATTATAATGAATTTATTATATCAATATAAAAATATAAATAATATAAATACGTATTTCAGACAAAATAAAAGAACTGGTACAAGAATTGAAAACATCAAAAAAGTCCCACGCAATAGAAATCATTGAGCTCAAAAAGACGCTCAAGTCTCCGCAAGAAAAAAAAGGAAAGAAAATCATTGAAGGTAAATTTTTTCGTCAACATTTCCTGAATCTTTTTTCTTCTCTTCTTGATACTTCATAAAAATCGGTAACGTTTATATTTTACGTTTCAGTTGTGAAAGCGACAAATGAGATTGGGGTGAATACGGAAGCAGAGGCTCGAAAACCAGAACCGATAAAACCGGCGACGTCGGATAAGAGCGTGTTGACCAACGAATTTTATCACATCGTGGACAATCCTTATCCGTTGTTCTGCGACAAATGCGAGGTTTCGATGCAACCGGAAGTCGACAAAATTTGTGGAATCATGTCTCATCCGCCTCTGATTGCCAATATGTTGTCGCCACTTCGGAGTTTTGGTAAAATTAATAATTTTACGCGAAAAAAACAAGCTAAAGTTTGTAAATTGCTTCATCAGGATTTCTCATTATTTTTCAAACAATTCAAAGTCCTATAAAATCTGATCCCTCTGGCCGATCTTCATCAAATTTCACACACAGTACAGTCAAATAATGTTCCATACATGTAGCAAGTTCGGATTCAATCGGTCGAAGCTGTCGTGAGTTAGAACGAAACGTAGATTTTTCGAAAAATTCAAAATCCTATAAAATCTGAACTTTTCGATGGATTCGGCCCAAATGCAATACCAACTAACTTTGGGTACAAATCCATTCGTGACGAACTATTCAGACGAATATCTCAAAATTTGCGATCGCTATCGTGTAAACGTTCTTGTTTTGGTAATTTAAAAACGTCGTAAAATCCGAGCAGCAGCTTCAATCATGACGAAAATTATAGTCAATGAAGAGATTATAAAGCAGCACATGTCTGCAAAATTTGGGGGCTGTAGCTAAAACCGTTCTCGAGTTATACACGTTTGAATTTAGTAGGCCATTGCACACCCACACACACACACACACACATTAAGGTGGCTCAAAAAAAAAAAAAAAAAAATCCGATTTCAAATGGTAAGCAGTCACTACAAAGTATCTTGCATCCGTAGAATTCTGCCCAAAGATGAACCCGATCGGACAATTTTTAGAGGTCGTCAATGATTTTGAAAGTTTTCCCATTTGATTAACAATGAAAGAACATTCAAGTTTCCATTCAAAAAATCATAGCTCCGCAAATTGTATAGCTACGTCAATCCCGTAAGTTTCATTTGAAAGCTCTTTAAAAACTGCTTAAAACAGCACGCAGACATTTAAAATCCGATTGCAGCTTCCGTCGATAATTTCGTTATTCCGTAAAAAAAAAAAGAAAAAAAAAATCCCAACCACCCTACACACGCATACACCCGAAAATTTCATTTCCAAATGCATTTTCTCGACGTTTCACCCCATTCTCAACACAATTCCATAAAGATCTCTATAAAAAAAACGTCCACCACAACGCAGCTTCCTCCAAAAGCAAACAAAATCCATCGACAACCACTTCTCCATCCAATTTCTCAACTCTTATCGATTGCCCCATTTCCAGATTCGAAATTATCCGCACAAAAGCAACGTCCGAATCGCAATGGCTCGAACAATGTCCTCCACAACGGTTCAAACACCACAACAAATCCCCGACCCCAAAATACCAACCCAACGACGAACGAAAAAAATTCGAATCTCATCGTTACAACCGTCAAAGAATCGAATTTCAACAATTTCCGTCCCGTCGAACCGTTTCCGCAAAATTTCCCCACGTCGTTGTCACAAAAACTCACGACGAGCGCTTTGACGCGTGAAATTCAACCGAGCCCGGTTCAAGAAGCAACCGTTCGAGAACTCGACGATCTCAAACGCAAAATATCCGCTCTCGAGCGCGCAGTGAAAAAAGGAAAGAAACAAAAATCATTGGATTTATCCAGCGCAAATTTCCACAATCTTTCGCACTCCGTGAATTGTTGCAATCATCCGCCGACTCCGGCAAATCCGCCTCTGTCAAACGTATTTCCTCAAACGCAAACGGACGTTATGACGGAATTTATGAACAGAATGTTAAATCTAGTCAAAGAACGCGATCGTCCGGAAAAATTCCGGAAAATCGATTCACCACGAAAAAAACGAACGTTGCGAAACGAAAAAGCGAGAATAAAATTGCGAAAGCACGCAGAGATGGAAATGTCAAAGAAGAAACGAAATAAACGAAGTAACAATTGGAAAATCGATTCTTGCGAGGGCGAAGTTGACACAGGCAAGAAAAAAAACGTCGACGGGTGTAATACGATAAGAAAATCGCATCTGTTGCGAATAAAACGCAATTGCGTGGTCGATTCAACGGAAACGCTGTTCAATGACGAGGAAACGGAGAAATTGTCACATCCGGAAGATTCTTGGGAAGCCTCTTGGGCCGAGACGGAAACGAGACCGCCGGAAAATGCGGAAAATTCGTCAAAAACGGTTGATCGTATCGATACCGATTCCGGCGAAGAATCTTCGATCGTCGATCGTTTTGAGCCGAAGATCGAGCGATCGAAAGGCGTGACACGCGCTCGAAAGAGAAAATTAACGCCGATTTTTGGTACCGACGACGGTAGCGACACGGATAACGATTCCAAGAAAAATAACACCGTGGAAAAGACGCAAACGCGCGCGGAAAAACGTAAAATCAACGCGACAACGCGAAACAAACGTTTGCGAGAGGAAAAGATCGAAAAAAAATCTCCAACGATCGAAATATCGGCTTTGAAAAAACGACAAACGTTGAATTCGCTTCGAGACGATGGAAAAATCGATTCCGGCTTAATTTCGTCGGACGAAAGCGTCGAAGATCGAGAAATCGATAATTTTTCACAAGATTCATCGAACAACGACGTTATTACGAATTCGAAAGAATCGCGAGAAAAATCGGTTGAAAAATCGGCAGCCGATCAGACCGACGTTTTCGCGGAATCTAATTCCGATTCCGAAATTTCCGGATCCATGAATCTTCAAGATCGAATTAAATTGCGAAAGCGCAAAAGAGCGAATTCGCCGAAAACAACGAAATCCGCGGTAAGATCGAAATTGTTGGGAAAATTGCGAGCTTTGAAGAAAAATACTAACTCGACGGTTGGGAAAATAAAAAATTCGACGACGATTCACGTGACGAGATCGTTGTCGAGGGCCAAATTTACGAAACTGCAGTTGGAGACGGAAAATTTGAACGAACAACCGAAAGAATTGGAAAAAAATTCTTTGGTTTCTAGCTCAGAGACGAGTGCGGATTTATTACCGAAGAAACAGAGAATCGCTCATATTCCCAAGAAAATAACGAAGTTGAAAGACGACGAAGAACTTCCGACAATGGAGACAATGCCGACAACGTCGAAAACGATCGAAAATTCGGAAAAAATCGATGAAAACACCGACGACGAATCGAGAAACGATCGTGAAGTCGTCGAAGCAACAAAACCGATGACACGTCGATCGGCGATCGAAAAATTGGCGGAGATTAAATTGAAGAACGATCAGAATATCGCGAAAAATTTGACGTCTAATTCTACGGATATTCGTCGACGTTTGAGAACTCCGGCAAAACGAAACGCAGCCGTTGATACGAAAAAAATAATTGCGCCGATAAAATGTCAAAACGTTTCGTCGATAAATGAAATTAAATCCAAACCCGTTGGCGAAAAATCTTCTCAACCAAATACGGAAAGTACAGATGCAAAAATCCTCCCCAATGACACCAAAAATTCGTGTGAGCACCCTAAGAAGGTTGAAGATAATACGGCAGTGATTTCGGAATCTCCGGAAACGGAACGAATATCAAAACGCGATGAAACGGAGTTGGATCAAACCTTAGAAACGGAAAACTCGACGAAAAGCGTTAAAATAGTTCGAATGGGATTGCCACCGAGTATTACCGACATTTGCCGACGTGTAAAAACCCCGGCAAAGCGAAACGCAGCCATTGATACGAAAAAAATTATTGCGACGATAAATTCTCAAAACAATCCGTCGATAAATGAAATTAATCCCAAACCCGTTGCTGAAAAATCTTCTCAATCAATTACGGAAAGTACAAATTTAAAAAATCTTCCCAATGATATCAAAAATTCGCCTGAACACCTTAAGAAGGTTGAAGATAATACGACAAAGCTTTCAGAATCTCCGGAAACGGAAAGAATATTAAAAAGCGATGAAACGGAGTTGGATCGAAATTCGGAAGGTTTAATCGCGCGATCGAGCAGATCGGAGATATTATTGAAATCATCGATTTCCGGAGAAAATGCTTCGACGAATCGGACGAACGTTTTTCGTGGGATTTCAGCCGAGAAATCGAAACAATCGGCTTCGCTCGAGGGTTTTAAGGCGTCACCTGTTGCTTCGATCGTTCTGCACGACGAAACTTCAACGAAGACGGAGAAGTTTTCAATATTGCCGAGCCTCACTGACGTTTCGTTGGGAGGAGGAGCGATTGGGGATGATAGAACACTGAATGAAAATTCTCTTTGTACGAAAAATTCGGCTGCGATGAAGAAAATCGAAGCTTCTTCGGGTTTGATCAACGATATTGAAGGTTCTTCGACGTTTACGGTATCTTCTACGGATAATGCGAGCTCCGAAGGGTTTGTTGTCGATGGAGATGGCGTCGAGCTTGCGACAAAGGAGAAAAGAGCGGACGAAGAAAAAATGATGTCGAACGATGAAACGATTTCGATCGATCCAAAATCGTCGAGTTCGTCCCCGGATTCGCCAAATTCATCACCAGAATCGCCGAATTCCTGCCCAGAATCGCCGAAATTATCCCCAGAATCGCCGAATTCGTCCCCAGAATTGCCAAATTCGTCTCCAGAATCGCCAAATTCATCCCCAGAATCGCCAGATTCGTTGCCAATTTCGTCCGCGAGGAAATCGGAAATATCTTCATCTTATCAGGCAACGCCGAAGAAGCGAGAGTCAATTTACGATAATATTCAAGTTCCGAATTCTCACGAAGAAACGAAAAATTCGATCTCCTCAAAAACTTCCGCAGAATCCACGAAAAACGCAGCTACGTCCAATAAATTCTTCATTTATCAAGATGAAGCGAGCGATGAACTCAAAGAACCCAAAGAAGAACCGATTGAAAGAAATCTGATCGTTTACGATGCGAATTTTCTCGACGAATTCGTCAACAACGAAGACGAGAAATTTGATTCGAAAAATATCGTAAATTTGCGATTATCCGGTGTGAAAAAAGAATCGAGCGATTTTTTTGAAACGACAAATGTCGTGAAGGAACTTCGATCCAGACGAGTCATGTGCAGTTCTTCGACATCGACGACTTACGGAAATCCGCGAATGGTTGTCGAAGGTGAGGACGAAACGTCTCAGCGCGATTCGTATCAGGCTTCCGAACCTCGAAGTTTGGGCACTTTGCTGAATCATTATCTCAGCGAAGATAAATTAAAATCGCAGGGGCGCAAGGCAGCGTATTTGCGAAAAGCCGGGGCTATGAAAATGCAGGAGACTTTAGGTATTTATAAAACGTTTATCGGGTTTCCGTTATGGAGGCGAATTTTTATAAGATTTAATAATATAATAATAAGATTTTGATGGGTATAATAAAATTTCGCAGAGAAATAATGGAAATATATATTTTGATTAGCTTTCTAGTACTTTTATTGTAGCATTTGAAAAGCGAAATTTTATTTGATGCCTTTTTTGACCTTGGCCTTTTTTTTAATCTGTGTTTGAATGGAATTCGCCTCTAATTTTTTTATTGATTTATCAAAAAAAAATTTTAATTTTGAGTAAACAAAAAAAATTATAATTTAATAAAATTTAAAAATTCTTACGAAAAAATTGTTAGTTTTTATTGGCTTAAATTATGGGTCTCCGAACAGTACAGAATTTACAAATAAAAAGATTAATACCGATTTGTAGAGAAGAACGTGAAAGAGGAACTATACAGACTCGTGGAAAGCGAAGAATGGACGATGGAGTTGCACAATAGCGTGGTTGAAAAACTTCGGAATATTCGTAGCGAGCGTACGATTGCCAAGTGAGTTTGGATTTTATATATTTTTTTGGTAAATCATTGTTAGAAATTTATTAATTGCATTATTTGTGAGAGACATCGAGAGGTATATTTTGGTTTGTTGTTGTTGCAGATCCATAGTCGAAATACTCGTTGAAAGAGCATCGTTCGACGAACCTTTGGATAAAACTTACACACCACCGGCGCCGATAATGTCGGAGACTCAGCGGAAAATCGTCACGTTGATGAATTGCCTGCAGGAGGGAGAACCAACGTCTCGACTTTTTGATCACGTTCAAGACGGAATCGAATATACCGTTTGGCAATCCTGTTCTAGTCATAAGGTATCATATTTTCATCATTTTTATTATTCATTACATATTTAATAAAGGTATAGATATATGGGGAGGAACGTCCCAAATGACCGGATTAAAATCCTTCTGTTTACCGATGATTCGTGGTTGATAATTTTTTTTAGTGTCTTTTGTGTCCTATGGCCACGCAATTTTTTTTAAGGATTTTTTTAGACGTTTGATTTCGCTGACCTTTTTTATCAAGACATAACTGATATTTTTACGGTTTTTAATTGGATTAAAATTCTTTCCCAGATACTTTATCGAAATTGAAGTACTTTTTTTATGAAATTAGAGTGGACATAATATTTCTCATTTATATGTACTTTTTATATTCGTCAATATCGAAACAATTCGAGATTTTCCGAAATTTCGATTTATAATATGATGTAATAAGAGTTTCCTATCTTAAGAAACGAAAAAAAAATAACTTGGGAAAAAATCAGTTTTCGATTACTTTCGTTAGAAAGTCGATTTTTTTATTATTTTTTTTTAAATGAAAAAATGATAGAAAATAATTTTAAAAATCGATTTTCTATAAAAAATAATCATAGTATTGATTTTTTTGCAAGATAGATTTCATCTCTCATTTTCGATAAACACTAATAGAAAATAATCGGAAGATTGATTTTTTTACGAGATAAATTTAATTATTCTTTTCATTCCCAATCGGGTAATTTGGGACGTCTCTTCCCATATACACGATGGATATATAATATAATGTATTAATATTACTAATATAATATTCTGACATTTATTGCAATTTTTTTCATCATATTATTAATTATATTAAATTATTATTCGTGATTATTAATTTCTTAATAGAATCAATCCAAAAAAACAAAATGCATAAATTGTATGTTTCCGCCAAGAATAATATCTGTTAATATTTTACAACTGTAATTAATAAAACTGATTAATTCTTTGTTTCTCAGTTAGAAATTCTGGAATACCTCGTACGAATGTTCACGTTAATCTCGAGGATAAGAAAAGACAGGGAACGCGTGAGAATATTATGTTGCGATGCGTTGTATTTTCTCGCCCGTAAAGCTTTACCCCTGATTTACATAATTTTGACCATATGGCCGGAAGTATTCCCGAAACACGGTACCGTTGAAAGTGAGTTTTCGAAACAATTTCTCTGAGACAGAGAAAAAAATTTCGTTGATATTTTTGTGTATCGTTGATAATTGTTGCAGGCGAGTTATCAAATTGCCTGGCTCATGTTATTATGGCGTATGAAGTGGGCCCGTCTCCATTTCCGAAAGTCGTCCCGTTGAAAAAAATGATTGCGAATTATTACAATTATCAGCAAGAGGTGCAATCGGAAGTCGTGGTACAGATCTTGATAAAGGCGTTGAACGGTGAGAATTATCTTTATTTATCGATCACTGGAGTGAGATTTACAATCTCCGTTAAACGTAATTTCAGGAGAACTTGCGAAAAATCTGAGAAAATGAATTTTAAAAAAAATATATAGATATATTATTTTGAATAGAAAAAAGTTTTACCTTCGAAAAAATGTGTTTTTACCCATGCTTGCAATTTGATTCGCAGAAAAGTATTCGACCGATCTCGAAGCTGCTATTTTGTTGCTGTCAAAGAGAAAAGGCTGGCAGTGGGCTTTGACGAATGTCGTTGAGAAAGGATTGATGCCGTTGATTCGGGACGACGGTTGTCAATGTCAATACGAAGCTCCGAGTTTACTCGGTAAGGTCTTGATGGAATAATAGTCGATGAATTATTTTACAATTTTCCACTACACAATTTAGTAGTTGTAAATTTATGAATTTAACGCGCTTGCTTATGGGAAAACAGCTTCCGCAGACGTTGATGGTTGCAAAACGAATGGAAAACTAAATCGCCGTAAATTCTGGAAAAATTATATCGTCGAATTTGACTTCAATTATTGTTACAAGTGGTAAATTAACATTTCTAAGTGTTAATTTATTATTAGTTCAGCTATTTGCAAGGCTAAACATGTACGACATGATCCAGACTCGTAAATCCATGATTCACCCATTTTGGAGTAACTTTTTGCCCACCGGTCCCGTCCGGTAAGACCTTAAGGGGTAGTAAAGTTAATTCGATATAGAAAAAAAGCATATTTTAGATAATTTTTTTTGACGACAAAGTTAATATATATTTATTTCTATAATAACTACTCAATAAAGTAAGATTTGGAGAATATTCTATAGAATTTTCATCAACTTTTATGAACAAATGAGCCATTTACGGAGAATCTCCGCAGACGTCACGAAAAAAAGTTTTATTGCGGTGCCCCTCATAACTCATCACTGGATTATCTAAGATCAAAAAATCGAAATGATTTTATTAGGTGATAAGTTTCTGCAAGTAACAACGTCGAGTTTTAATTTATTTTTTTAAATTTTAACGTATTTAAAAATGGCAACATTTTCAATTTTTTAAATGAAAAATCAGTATTTTGACTTCTAAGTGCTGTAAAAAATAAAAAAATTAATTTAAAAAAAAAATTCTCAACGTTGTTACCTGCAGAAACTTATGACCTAATAAAATCATTTTGGTTTTTTGATCTCGGATAATCCAGTAATGAGTTATGAGGGGCACCGATATAAAACTTTTTTTTTTTAGACGTCCGCGGAGATTCACCGTCAATGGCTCATTTTTTCATAAAAGTTAATGAAAATTATATAGAATATTCTTCAAATGTAACTCTATTGAGTGGTTATTATAGAAATAAATTTATATTAAATGTGTCGTCAGAAAAAAAAATGATTGAAAATATGCTATTTTTTAATATCGAACTAGCCTCATTACCCTGCCCCCCCTTAAGTAAGCATAAATTCGGTATTTTTCAGGTTTCATCCTGAGACCTTTCCCAATCACCGATTCGAACGAGACTGGGAAAAAATTCATCGTCCTATTGTCCAACATGTTGGCCTCGGGCAAAGGTAATGCAATCGAAAAGAAAAATCTACTCTCCTCATTCCCATTCTAATTAATTGATCAATCATTCGAATTTAATTAGGCTCCATGGATAAGCAAGAAGGTTTAGTCTCGGCCCTGCTCGGCCTCGCTCGTTTCAAAGACCACCACCAAATGATTTCGAACGCGATACTGACGTGGACGCCGGGAAAAGAGCTTAGACCTTTGACGTTGGAGCAGCTACATTCGTTCTTCAAAAGTCACCCGCCGATGTGGTGGTACGAGCGGCTCCAATTGAAAATAAAAAATGAACGGATAATCAAAAAGGAATGAAATAAAAAAAAAATACAAGTTACAAGTACAAAAGCGATTAAAAACGTTCTGAGGACGTAGAATCTCTCACAGTTCAATCTAACGTCAAAGTTCGAGAGAATATTGAGCATTTTTGTCGCCCAACCGCTGACTAAAGCTTCGACGAAGGAAAGCTCGAACAATTTAAAGCTAAAATAAATTTTAAGAACTTTTAGAAATAATAATTTTTTATTTTTCCTTCTCCCTTCAATCACGGAAATAATCTAAATGACCTAAATCAAATTTTAAGAACTTTTAGAAATAATAATTTTTTATTTTTCCTTTTCTTTTCAATCTTAATTCCGCTACTTGCTTTCTTTTCATCAATATCAGACTTTGCCTTCTTTACTCGAGAAGAAATAAAAATTCACGTAATTTTACATCAAAACAAAATCGACCAATGGTAAAAAAATAAATAAATAATTAAAATTCAACCCCCAAGTGAATATAAACTTAATTTCGCTGTTTCGTTAACAACGCGCTGTTAAATCGGCTAGACTCGACAACAAAACGGAATCGCGAAATTCCGGATGAATTACGCAAACCGAATACCCGTGACTCCATCATCCTCGAGACGAATCCGAAATAACGTGCATTCTAGAAAAGAAAAAGCCGCCGCGAAGCGAAAACCATCGATTCTACGGTTGCAATTTTTTGTTTTTATCAACGATTTTTTTTTCTCTTCTATTTTTTTATTCAACGCTTTCGCGGCAAGACGACGGAACAAGACGTTCGTTCGAATGGAATTGAATATTCATGAGTCCTCACAGTCTATTGCGCTTCGCGGCGGAGACCGTTGGACCCTGGAAAGTCCCGGAGTCTTCATTAACCGAAGAAATAACGAAGGCAAAATATAAATAATTGGACAAAACCATCCGAGAGCTGGTTCGAACGGTTACGGTGTTGATCACCGGCCGCTCGGGGAAATCGAGGAACGGACTAAATGAGCCGAGGAATTACCCGGATGGTTTCAACTACGGGACGCAATAATAATAATAATAATAATAATTTAAAAAATTTTTAGAAGAAAAGAAATTCAATTTTTTTTTTTTTTTTTTTTTTCTCGAGATTTCGATATTTATGCTATTTAAACATTTTTGGGAAACAAGATTACAGGCTTTTTTCGTATTCGCTCTCAATAATGGATAATAATGATAATTAATATTCAACATATTCGTAAGCTTTCATACGCAGAGCAGCACGCTAAGTTTAATACATTTACATAGTTGTTGATTCTTTTTTTTTTTTTTTAATTTTTTTTAATTTAATTTAATTTTTATCGTGTATTTTTCGTTACGTTATTATTTTTCTTCGTTAGGTTTTTTTCAGCTTGTGAAATACTCTTCGCTTGGGACTATTCGGTCTTGCTCGCTCGTACATCGTAATCTTTACAAAAATAATTAACAATGTTTGGCGATGCAACATTGCCGATTCGGTTGAATAAATTCTATTTATTAATCCATCTGCTAGGCGGTTTCTATTTAAATTAATATAAATAATGGACACTTTAGCGATTTATGCTTCCTGCAGTTGCCTCTCTTACTCTCTCTCTCTCTCTCTTTTTTCTATGCGTTAATTTATTTATTTATTTATTTATCATTCAGCGACTGTTTCCCAATTATACGATTTTTTTCTCCTACTATTATTATTTTTTTTTTTAAATCGTTGATTTCTTTCGTATCATTAATTTTATTTTCCATTTAGTTTTGTGTGTCTATCGTGGAAATTACAAGATTTCGCTCACGCGTGATTTTTTTCTTCTTCTTTATTTTAATTTATCTTTACTTTGGATCGCGATTTAAATAACTATTATGTACTTTCCACTCTTCCTCCTCTCGTTTTCATTTTTTTCTTCTAACTCTCTTTGTCGTTTTTTTTTTAATTTTTATTTTTTTAAATTCTCATTTATTTTTCATCAGTTCAATGACGTGTCTCTTTGGTACATTTGCAACGGACAGCGTACCGCAAGTACGGATTTGGTGTGTGTCGGACGGGGTCCCTGCCATCCGCCGGTCATGAAGCGCACGCGATACAAAAAAAAAAAAAAATTCGTCGTATTTTTTTCTTCTACTTTCATTCTCGTAAACCTTAAGAACAGAAAGGCAACGATATTGCGAATCGCGAAGAAAATCTCGAGAGTTTTCGTTCGAAACGAAATAAAAAATATTCCAATTGTCGAGCAATTGGAATTTTTTACGCTAATTTTTGTGTTTTCTAATTATCATTACTTTTTTATTTATTAATTTTTCGTCGGCAAGATGACGAACATTTCCGAAAAATTGATAATAATTCCGAAAAAGTCGTGGAAAACCGAGCGTCTAAGAATTACAACAAAAAAAAAAAAAAAAAAAAAAAAAAAAAGCGACAAAATTGCAATAAAACAAAATATTGCAACTCAATCGTCGAACGAAAGCCAGGCGATTCCGTGGAATCGAAGCTTATCCGACGATTGTCGAACGACTGGAAAATTCGTTCGCGCAATTTCTCGACACCCGGTAGATCCTCGTAATACGATTTTTTCAAACATTTTCATTATATTATATCCAAACGTATATATTTAGGAGAAAAAAAAAAAAAATTGAAAAAGCCTCTTGAGTATGATCCGAAATAATTGAATAATCTTTCGCACGTGTCGATCTCGGATACACGTTCGCGATTAAGGCGATATCGTTGTCTTCCATGATTCATTAGCTCGATTTAACGGCGCTGTCTGATGTACTAAAATGCCACCACTGTCTACAATATAACTTACATGTCGGTCATTATTTACGTACATTTTCGAGGGAAAACGCAGGGGGGGGGGGCAAGGAGGAATCGTGTCTTCATCGTTACAGCAGTTACGGTAGACGTTACAGATTGTTTTCGGCGTTTAACTTATTTTTTTTTTACAAAATCCTTTTCGTTCTGTTACGTCGCTTTCGTTGTTGTTTTTTTTTTTTTTTGTTCTTTTTAAATCTTATATTTCTCTGCTCGCTCATTATTCTACCACACTTGGTGCTTCGATCTAACAGCGTTTTTTTCTCGATGGTGTTACAAGGCAACGTTCGCGATTTTTTTTACGTTTACGAAACGTTTTGTACATACGTCAGAACGGCCTTGCTAACGACGGTTAAACATAGAAAACGGATTTTTTTTTTTTTTTAATTTTAAATTTTTCACTTCCTTCGTTCTTCAATTAATTTTCTTTTCTTTTTTTTTTTTTTTTTTTCAATCGAAGAAAAGAAAACAAAAGGCCTAGTTTTGCAATGAGACTTCGACTCGTCACGGTCGAATCGCGGATGAATGGCACACTGATAATCGCCGATCAACGATATTCGCGCAAAACGATTCCATTTTTCGTTGCTCGAATGAAACGAAGAATCGACGATATAACGTTTTCG
Organism: Sussaba pulchella; assembly: GCA_963971145.1. Lineage (NCBI taxonomy): Eukaryota > Metazoa > Arthropoda > Insecta > Hymenoptera > Ichneumonidae > Sussaba > Sussaba pulchella. The sequence goes on from OZ020165.1 coordinate 17,118,839, forward strand.
TCATCGAAAGCCCGTATGTATAATTCACGAAACGAATTAATCGGATCATCACGATTTTACGAAGTTACGACTGTGACGAGTAATAATAAAAAAAATTGAAAAAAAAAAATGAAAGAAATCTCATTGCCGAGGAATTGACGGTTCTGAAACGTTTCTTCGCGTAATCTACTCAACTGTCGGCTCGATGCATTTTTGTTCTTATTCATTTTCCCTCTATCATTATGATTAATAATGTTGGTGATAATTAATTAATCAATAATAATCGATATTAGATAATAGATAATAATAATAATAATATTAATAATATTAATAATAATAATAATAATATATAATAATAGATAATAATAAATTAGGAACCAAGTACAATATATAATGATGAGAAATTAAATTATCTTAAGCTAGATCGTATTGTTTCGTTATTTTTGTTCTTTTTTTTTTTTTTTTTTTTTTAATCATTGTTCAGTTGCGAGGATTATTTCTGGATCTTAAGCTGCGGCGTGGCCACGTTAATTATCTCGGCGATATTTCACGTTTCTCCCAACCACAAAATTTCCCCGTTATATCCGTTTTTTCGTTTTTAAACGAATAAGCGGGACGAAAATATCGCGTCGACGATTCGACGAGGCCATGACCGTAAAAATAAATCGTCGCAATTTTTTAATTCGTTGACCCTACGAACGCGGTCAATCAAAATGACGAAATACTGGGACTCGGGAAAATTATGATTCGTCTCGATGTTTTCAAACGATCGATTCTCAACGACGAATCAAATTTCTTTACAATGTTTCTTTTCAAACATTCTTTTTGTTTTTTTTCTTTCTATACGTCAAAAGGGGGGGAAAAAAAAATGTTTTGCAGGATGCGACGGGTTTTTCCACGTTCGGAAAATCATTCGCTTCGAGTATCTACAAAATTTACAAATCATCGATCGATAACTCGTCCCCGTCTTTTTTTTTTTTTTAAAGTGTTTAAACGTTTGTTTTTCGTTCACGCAAACGCGAAAGTTTCGGATCGATCTTTTCGTTAAATCTTCTTCTTTATCTTCTTTCTCGATCTCTCCTTCGCTCCAACGCGTTGCCCACACTATTTTTCACGAACGAACGAACGAACGGAAGACGGCAACTTTGTCGCAATCGGCAATTATATTATTTACACGCAAAGACAATTTTTTTGTTTTTTTTTGTTCTTTCTCTTCGTACTTTCACGTATTTTTTTACGCGATTATTCGCGACGCTGGCGCACGAAATTTTTAACGATCGTCGGTGTGCCGATCGCACATGCGAGTTCCAACGATGATTCGACGATACTTCGATCGTGATTTTGACGGAAGAATTACGAAAAAAAAAAAAAAAAAAACTCAAATTACGGCGCCGCGTCGCGAAAAAAAAAAGCGTTTTATCGCGAATTCGCGTATCTTCAAAATACTTCTCGGACTCTTCGACGCACGTCGAAAGGCACAAACTCGGGAACATTCGTTTCTTTCTTCTCCCAACTTCTCATATTTATATTAATTCGACCAGCGGAAACGAAACGAAAAAAAAAAAAAAAACAAACGCGAAAAAAATCGCGAAATTAAACTCGCGTAGAAGATAAATGACTGAAGCGAAGAAACGATTGGGTTGAACGACTTTTTCTTTTTCCAATATTTCGATAACACGTTTTGTTATTTGAAAAAAAAAAAAATTTTTTTTTTTTTTTTCGGTGTTTTGTTCATTTGAATTTGCAGTTAGAATCGTGAGATGAGGGATTTAATACAGAAAGCGTCGTTAATTTTCGTTCTTCGATCGGCCAAAGTACAAACGTAAATCGGTGTGTGGTCGTTTTCGACTGGACGGAGATCCGACGAAGCGCCGAATCAGGAATGTCTCGACGATAATCTCTCTCTCTTTTTCTCTCTCTCTCTCTCTCTCTCTCTCTGCCGCTGCTCTATTTAATTCGTGACAAAATAAATACAAGAAACGATCAATCGATAAATTTAATCAATTTTTTTTCTAACTGTTTGGTTATTTTTTTTTTTTTTTTTTTTTCAATTGAAACGAATGGAATCGACTGAAGTGATTACGAAAATTATTTAACTGAGATTGAGGTTTGCCTCTCGAGAAAATATAACTCACTTTTCGTTCAAACTCGGCTACTATTATATGCGTTTGTCGCACTTTTATGTGTGTTTATGTGTGTTTTTATGTGTCTTATATATATATATTTGTGTTTTCGTGTGTTTTCGTCGTTCGTCGCGGTCTTATCCTGGATGCAGTTAGTCGTTGAATCGTCTTTTTTTTTTCTCGAAGAAAAAAAATGCGAACTCGTCGCTGCTCTCGCGTCGTTCTTTCTTCTTTCCCGGCGATGATTCGCGGCTTCTTCGTTTTATCATTCTTCTTCCGCGTGTTTTTCTTTTTTCTCGTTTTTTATCAGCGTTGCAGCTTGAATCTCGGGATTTTCACGGTTTTCGTTATCGCGTGAGCTCACTGACTCGATCCACGTTTTCCCTCGTTCACGGAAGCCATCCGAGCCGACTCCATCGGCGCGTAATCGTTCCATCCGGGCATTCTTGTTTGCTCTATCGACGGGCAAGTCGTCTGTTTGGACAAACGAAATTTTTTTTAATAAAATCGTTTTTTTTATTTCGGTGACGGACGGGAGAAAATTATGGGGGGGAGGGGGGGGGGGGGGGGGGGAGCATCACAGGCGGTGGCGATACGATACGACAATTGGATGGTTGTTCTTTTTATTTGGAATTATTTCGTTGATTCGCGATTTTTTTTTTTAATTGAGCGATGATCGAGGATTCGATTGTGAATTTTTTTTTTTTTTTTTTCGATTGCATTCGGTTTGTTTGAGGTGGAGTTATTGATCGCCGTTGGTAAGTAGATTTTTGAAGAATTACGTGTAGATTAGGGAATATTTTGTGGTGCTTCGGGGCTGAAGGGAATTCGATGGAATTTGGTGGATCTATGGAGAATCGATCGAGGATTTTATCTCATGTTTTTATCGTAATTGCCGAAAAATTTCGCGGATTTCTTTGCGATGAATGAAAATCTTTATTTGGAATATTTTTGGGGTAAATATAATACCCCAAATATATTATATAGATATGATAATAATAATAATAATAATAATAATAATAATAATAATAATATATTATGTATTTATTATAATAATAATAATAATAATATATTATGTATTTATTATAATAATTATAATAATAATATATTATAAGATATATATATATTAATATATTATGTATTTATTATAATAATTATAATAATAATATATTATAAGATATATATATATTAATATATATTATATTATTATTATATATTTATATATATATTTTTGGGGTATGATATTTTTTGGGGTAATATAGGTTGGTCCTTGATCCATTCTACGTGGATCTACCAAATTTGATCGAATTCCGTTCAGCCACTTATGCGTGAAGTACCGCAAAATATTTGCCAATTTACACGTAATTCTTGGTAAATCTACCTACCAACAGCGACGATGATCGCTTCACCTCAAATCGAATCAAATCGCAATTGATCGAACGTAAATTTTAACTCCCATAACATCGTAAAATATAAATCCGGATAATTCGTTGAAAAATAGTCAATTCCGATGTACATAAAAACGTTTATCATCCAAAATAATCTCATTTGTCGATCAATTCAAGACGAATCGCCGCAAATTGTTCCACGATTTCGTATTACCAAAATGCAGTTTTTTTTTTCTCGAATTATCGTTCGAGCTTTGGGCAATTTTATCGACGATTTGTGCAGTGAAATAATAAAATAAAAAATCAACAAAAATTAAATAAAAATACGAAAATATATAAAAATAATGAAAAAAAAAAGAAAGATAGGGATAGAGAGGGTTTTACAGGTGTCGCAGATTGCATTCGCGTGAGTGAAACTTACCGCGCCGTTTGGATTCTTGGCCATGAAGATCATTAGGGAGCGGTTGCTGAACGGCCTCAGCTCCGGATCTCGGCCAGGACCATCCACCGTATCGACGCAAGTACTGCTGGGAAACGACGCAAGCAATGTTCAAGTTAATCATTATGCTCACTCGCTTATGTTTCCCCCTCGCGTACGCTTCCAACACCGACGCGTACACACTCAATACCAGAAGCTCACCACCAGCAATCATTATTAAAAAAAAAAAAAAGGAGAATGGAAGAAAGAGAAAAAAATAGAAATAAACGAGAAAATAATATTTAAAAAAAAAAAAAATAACCAAAAGAAAAGAAAAACAAATAAGAAAACGTAAAAAAAATAAATAAATAACAAACGAAATAAATAAACATATAAAAAAGTGTGAACCCATTATTACCTCGTGCGTAATTCTTTTTGCTTGCGTTTACAATGAATGTAAGCCGCTATGCAGATTATGACGACGAGAAATACTGCTATCGTAGCACCGCCTGCGATGCTGGCCGTCTCTAGCATAACCCGTTGCCTGGAAGCTGTTCGAGCACCGGAAAAAAAAAAAAAACAACGAAAAAAGTTTTTTCTTTTAATTTTTTTCGAATTTGTAATTTTTTTTTAAATTTGTTTTTTCGACATTTTCGTAGAGGCTCGTTTTTGCGTGTCGTGAAAATAATTTTTTTTTTTTTGACAGGACGACGAGGAGGAATGAGAGAGATAAGATTACTCACGCAAATAGGAACCATCCAAGTCCTTGAACTCGCACCTCTGGCCTATGAAACCGTCGAAGCATCTGGAAACAGGGGAGGAAAGAAAGAAGTACGGTTAAATGAGGTTTGAATTATGATTTCTTCGAAATTTCGAGAAATTACGGCATCGGACCGAATCTCTTATCGTCCGATTGATCTTCAACTTTTTCCGGTGTTACGAAAATATCGTGCGCAACACCGGAAACGAGACGTGAAATCCCACGAGAGTGTTGGCTCAATTAGCATTATGTACTTAACAGTAAAAAAAAATATATATATATATGTATATGTAACGAAAATTGTGATAAAATGTGAAAAAAATTTTTTGAAGGATGCGAAGTATTATTATGTGTATTTGCGCACTTGGGACTTGTTTGACGGAGGGTCATTGAGCGTTCGCTCGTGCGGACAACGTTCGAACGAGATCGAGAGGGGACGGAGATCAATTAACTCTACTTAATTATCCAATCAAAGGAATAACGAACGCAAAAACAATGAAATACGAAGTGGTTATTAATTAGCTGAGGATTTTATGCGCAACAACCCTTTTTCGCGATGAGGACTCAATTACATCGTTACATGGTCAAATTAACGACGTATGGAAGAAATTATACGAATTCAAAGAAACTTTACTTCCGCGTATTTTTATCTTCTTCGAAATAATCTTCAAATCTGGCGGAAATAATTGGCTGAACGAGAAATAAGAATTTTTTGGGAATCATTTATTTTTTATTAATTAAGACATCGAATTATTCCCATAGAATGAATTGATGAATTTAAAAACTGCGTCATTGAAATTGTTTCAATGATAAAAAGATAGTAAAATAGAAATTTATATTATAAAAGAATCATAAATAAAAAGATAATTAAAAAATAGAAAGTAAAATAAAAATGATTAATTGATAATAATAAATAATTAATTTAATAATAATACTATTATAATAATACTAATTTCTAAATTTTAAATTAAAATAATAATAATAATTCAATAACAATTACTAATAAATGATTAATTGATAATAATAAATAATTAATCTAATAATAATACTATTATAATAATACTAATTTTTAAATTTTTAATTTAAATAATAATAATACTAATTCAATAATAATTACTAATAAATGATTAATTGATAATAATAAATAATTAATTCAATAATAATTACTAATAAATTTCAACGTCGATTCCTAAATTAATTTCCCTCTGAAAAAAAATTTGATTTCTGCTTGTCGTATATGACAAGTCAATCGCCGAGTTTTATGGGTTTTTATCTCATCCGAAGTAATTGCGTTTCACTGGACGTCTTTTCCGCGTTCTCGATAGGTTTCAACGTCGGTAAGACAGTCGAAAAAACACGCGATCCGCGTATTCGCGTACAAGATGTATGTGTGCTTGCCGCGTGGATTCTACAGTGTCGGGTGGTAGGTAACACGCGGTGAATGAGAGCGAGGAAAGGAGATAAGTGGAGCGCGGAGCAAGATACGTCCGCGAGAACTCGCGAGAGGGGAGGGAAAGGAAAAGAAATAACGTACGAGCGATGATTCGGGCACGATTAGATCGGCTTTAAACAATCCCAACGTCGAATTCACGTTGGCCCGCGGCAATTAAATACTTCGAGCGGGTGAAACACGTGTGTTCCAAATTATCAGACAACCAGAAGCAACGGAACGTATCCGGATTCGTCGACGCGATATGTAAAACCAAAATCATAACGAGACGAATGTGTATAACAATTATTTAATTAAAATCGACGTTCGAACGGGAAAATAAATTTTTTTTCTAAAGTCAATGCTTGGCGTTTGAGAAAAATATTAGCACGAAGTGCAACGAGAAGTAAAAATCAGTAGTTGTGCAATTTATCGTTTTTTATATCCAAAAAATAAATAAATAAAATGAATGAATGAATAAATGAAAAATCGACGATTGTCCGAAAGCAAGAAAAA
>OZ020165.1:17125651-17207033 GCA_963971145.1 Sussaba pulchella
GAAGATTGTTTAATTATCAGAAAATTTGAAGTGTTCAGAAAATCGAATAAATTTAAATATACATAATAATAAAATAAAAACTTGTCGTGGATAGCATGAGAGTTCTCCCTTAGGAGTAACATTTCGAGATTGACGGGAAGAAATAACAAAAAAAGCCGGAAGGAAAAATCTACCGGCGTATCAACGCATAAGCAAATTTCCATTTACCACAAAAATTAAATAAATTGAGCGAAAAAAAAATTCATAAAAATGTTTTAATCGTAAGAAAATTTGAAATGTTTAGAAAATTGAATATATTCAAATGTGCATAATGATTAAAATAAAAACTAGTCGTGGACGGCATTGACGTTCTCGTTTACGAGTAAAATTTCAAGGTAAGCGTATAATTGGGTCGCAGCGTAATTCCTCAGGACGAGTCTATTGTAATAAAATCGTGGGGCACAAAATCCCACGACGGGGGGGAGGGGGAGTAGGGGGGTCGCAACCGACTTTGACTCTGTGCTGAGTGTGGAAACCGAGGATTGTAAGAACCGAGTGAAGAAGCGAAGAAAGGAGAGGCGTGTGGTACTCTGTCGTGAACTCACGAGGAAATAACGACTCCAAGCTTTGCGCTTGCTGGTCCTTTGTGCGCTATGAGAAATACAGGGTGCTTGGGGGTTCGTATGAAATAAGAATAAAAGAAATTACTTAACCATCGGGAATTTCCGCGCTAATTTTTTCTACGTTCAAAACTGAAGAAAAAAATAAATACGTATCTTAAAACGCGAAAGAAAGTTTAATCTTCATTTCGTTTTCAATCTAATCCAGCTTCGAATAACAGAAAAAAAATTACCGCCGGACGACGCTAATTCGAATTCAATCAAATGAGATAAAAAATTACGATCTTGAAAAAAGAAAATGGCCGGAATTGGAATTTATTAGCAGTTTCAACGCCTAAAATGAAAAAAAAATGAAAAAAAAAATCGTACTTTACCGAGCCAATGTTGATATTAAAATCAAATTAAAAAAGCCCGAACTTGAAACGCGAGAAGAACTTAAATATTCGGTGCTATTACAGTAAAATCGAATGACAAATTTTATCGTCAATTCAAAACAAAACTCAAAAAAAAAAATCCCAAAATTCGAATTAACCATCGATTCCAACGCGCAAAACGAAAATAATTCGTACTTTTCCGAGTCACCGTGTATATGAAAAAAAAAAAAAAAAACCGTGCGACGCAAAGACGATCCGGTATAGAATTTAGCGAACGTTTTCCACGTGGTTCGGAGTAAATGAGAGATATATGGGAGACCCGCAAGGGGGATCGGTGGCTGGGAAAACCCCGGTGACCCTTTGGGCGCGCGACACAATGCTTGCGAACCGTCTGCGGGGGAGCGAAAACCAGCAGCGCACCTCCAACGAAACACGAGCGAGAGCGCTGACGACGGAAGAAACGTTTGCGAACTTTCTGTTCCGTGCGTTCGCGCGTCCTTGTCGATGGATGGAAAATTGAGGGAGCACAGGAATGAGGAAAAAAAGGAACGAAAAAAAAAAAAAATAAAAAAGAAGAAGAGAAAAAAAAAGAATTCTCTCGTCTTGGTCGGGGCTCGTAAATTGGGACGTAAATTGGAAGAAGCCGCTTGGCTACCTCCGGCGAGGGAATCTCCGGGGTTCGTCGTGCTTTGGTCACCAAGTTGCGCGCTGCAGGAGTAACCGGCGAATAAAGGAGAAACGTGAGTGAGTCATTATTTGGTTATTCCCGAGGGAATCCCGCCACCAGCAGCAGGTGTAACCGTGAGAATTTATTCGTTCGCACATTAAACCGTTGTTTGGAAACGATTTTACGGTGGTCGATGGGAGATTGCTATCCCGTCACGCGGAGGTGGGGAAGAGTAATTTTTTTTTTTTTTTTTTTAATTGAAGGATTCAATTGTCGGTTTTGGATTTTTCATGCCTGGATTATTTTCGGCGATGTTGGTTATTTCTCCGTAATCGTTCGCGATAATGAGATCGACGATTTGAAGATATAATACGCAGTTGATTGTTTTTTAATAAAATATATTTTTATCGAGAAAAAAATTTAATTTCAATAAATTTGTTGATTAAATTGATTGAAAAAGCTTGGACAAAATAAATTAGATTTGTCACTACGATTTCACGTCTTTACTTACGATCTATCGAGTTGAAAAAACATTTTTCCATAAAATAAAAATAATTATTAATTCCCTAAATTATCAAACTCGACCGAATTAGAAATAATGATAAAAATAATAAATTTTGAAGACATTGAAATTTCACGAAGAAAAAAAATTTAATTTCAATAAAATCGTTGATTAAATTAATTGAAAAATTGTATACAAAATAAATTAGATTCGTCACCACGATCAAACGTATTTACTCACCATCTAGTGAGTTGAAAAATTATTTTATCCCATAAAAATAATTATTAATTTCCTGAATTATCAAACTCGATCGAATTTTTAAATAATAATTCGATAAACGTTGAAATTTACGCATTCTCGTGGGTTCGATGACTCTCGTTGATACGAAATACACGATAAAACGTCGAATACTCACATGCAGTTGTAGAGTAGGGACTCTTGAATTTTTACGGTGAAACACGTAGCACCGTTGAGACAGTACCACTCCGCGTAATCAGGCGGACATGTGTACATGTGGAATGTGATGTTGGGCCTTGATGTCACCGTCGGTGGTCTCGGTTTAGGCGTCGACCGGGACGAACACGCGTCTGCGAACACGAAAAAACACGCGCGCGCACACAAACGTAAAATTAACAAATTTGTCCAATTATTCGACTCGGTTTCGTTTAACGCGGACGATTTTCTACGGCACGGACGTAGCCGCGTCCGGTTTTCGTGCTCTCTACGTTGCGTTTTGTCGCAAGACGTGCAATACCCACGCGTTATCTCACAGTCGGCTCAAATTCGTCATCGTTCGCCGGCGCGAAATAGGAAAATGACCCCCAACACGTAGAACTTTATTCGCTGAAAACGTTTCGACATCTCAACCGTCCTCATTTCAGGTCGACTTTAATTCAAATAATTCTCGTCGTCATCGACTGATTGAGGGAAAAACGCTGTTTCTGCATTAGCGTTGCGAAAAAATATTTTTCCAACAAAATTCTACGATATACCCGGAAATAATTTACGTTATTGCGAATAAAATTCATGAATTATATTCTAATCAGTGTATTCGGTAACGTATAAAAAAAAGAATGAAAGTAAATATTAAAAAATGAAATCATTGACGTATTAAAAAAAAAAAAACACCAATTAATTATTCATTTTTAAAAAATTCAACCCGTGTGAATATCAAATTATCAAAAATAAAAAAATGTATACAATGGCAATAATAACAACAGGGTTTCGAATAAAAATAAAAATAATAGAAAAGAAATTTTAAAACGTGTTGGACGTTACGAAAGTTCTCGGAATTCGCGGAGCAGTGAATAATGCCGTAATACACGTAATTAATATATAAAGGGCGCGCGCAAATATGGGATAAGCTATAATGCTATAACTATACATAAATATATATATATATGGGCTGTGTCGATAATGGTATATAATATTTTCGACCGGATAAATGTATACGCGGACATCCACGCCCAACTAGGTTTCCACCGGCTGCGAAAGTGCGTTACGCATTGGGACTCGCACAATGTGTGTAGTGAAGGAGGTAGATGGGTGGGAAGGGGTGGAGGACGGGCCGGGGAGGGGTACGGAACGAGGCGAACGTACGGAGGGTAGCGGAGCGGATGAGACGATTGGTAGAAGGGAAACGAAAACCAGGTTTCGATTCCCCTGTGTGCACCCCTATCGATTAAGTTGTTTAACGACTAATGGACGAACGCGCGTGCTCGATTCTACACCATTATTGAACTGCGGTATCGCGAAGGGTGAAACCACGCTCGTTTCATCGCGGACAAGTGTTTTTGACCCAGTGAAAATTCGTAACGACGATTCGGAGAATTATTGTCGATCGCGCAATTTTTGGGCTCCGTGCGAACGAATAGACAATTTTTTTATTTGTTTATAATTTGTTTTTTTAAGATTCGGTATTGATTGATAACTCTGTATTATTGTTTTTATTATTAATATTATTTTTATTATTTTTATTATTATTTTATTATTATTATTATTATTTTTATTATTATTTTATTATTATTATTATTATTTTATTATTATTATTATTATTTTTATTATTATTTTATTATTATTATTATTATTATTATTATTATTATTATTATTATTATTATTATTATTATTATTATTATTATTATTATTATTATTATTATTTTTATTATTATTTTATTATTATTATTATTATTATTATTATCAATTATTTAAAAAAAAATGGTGATTAGCAGGTTTAGAAGGAAGAAAGCGATTTTCGTGGAATCTGAATGAAAGAGATTTGAGGAATCAATAAATAACAAAGGATTAACGTAGATAATAAATTAATGAATAAATAAATAAATCTAAAATTTATAAATTAATTATTAATTGATTGTTATCATTCATTATTATTTATTCAATCAATAAATTATATGTAATTCAATAATTAATTATTCGTATATATTTACTATTTATTATTTATTTATTTATCCAAGTAAATTCATTGTTATCTATCGATTTCTCATCTTCCTCTCATTTATTCCACGATTCAGTAGAAGTCTCACCATCAAATTCTTATCACAATTTCACGAAGAGAAAAAATATATACACATCTCTGTTTATCCCAGTAAATTCGTCGTTGTGTATGCATATAAATTTTAATTCGTCGTGAAATAGTGATAAGTCGAATTCGGCGGTGCGAAGCTTGCGAGTAACGAAAAAGTCGTGATAGGAAGTGGAAGGAGAGAACGGAACGAGAGTAAGAAAACAGCAGGAGCGACGATCGAGTATAGCAGTCGGCAGCGGAGTTGGAAATGGGGCGCTTTAGAAATGCTCCCGGGCACTCGACGAGTGAGCACACGAGAAGCGGCCACAGGACAATAGCCTACGGTGTGTTCCAGAACTCGGCGGGTGTTCCCCGCCTTCTCATATTCTTCCTCGCTCGTCTTCCAACGCGCATTTCGACGTCACAAATGCCGCTCGATCGTGTTTGAGCACGATTTTTCGAATTTTCGTATCGGAATGAAAGAAGAAAAAAGAAATCTCGCCCTCCCCCCCCCCCCCCCCTCCCTCCGATCCCGGTACGTTACATCGAACGCGAGGAAACCTTTGTAAATCCCGTCGAAGGGTAAAATTCAATGCAACTCCTGAATCGATTCCCAAAAAATTCATAAATTCCAGCTTCAAAGTCGATTGAAATATTTTTTTTTTGTCATCGATAATTAAATTTAATTAAATTTCATGAATAAACGAGCAAGTTCAAGTTCTGAATTTACTTCAAAATTATCATTTACATCGCACGCAAATCGTAGTGTAACACGAGTGCATCAATTTTTTATTTTGTTTCATTTTTCACCCAAAAATCCTTTGGACGTCGGAATCTCTTTGGAGAATTTCTCGAAATTATCTCAAAGTTCGCGTGCTACCGAATAATCATACCAAAGACTGTTTCTATTCTCCGCTATTGGACCCGACGGAGTTAAAATAAGAATTTTTTCGAAAAATAACAACAAAGATCGAATTTAAAAAAAAAACAAAAAATTACGAAATGCCCGATAGTTTGCCCACTGAGGGTGAACACACGGTTGTTGACGCGCGGTGGAGTCCGTTTTTCGATGGAGTCCGTGGTAAACACGAGAAAATACGTCGATGGCGAAGCACGAAGGATGGAAACCGAAAGGGGATAAAGTGCTACCTACGCGTGCAGCACGAAAACGAAACAACCGGGTCGCATCTGCCCCCGAATTCTGGCCGGGCCTTCTATCTGTCACCTGTTGAAATTTAACAATCTGCTGCGTGCTCGCTTTTGCATGGCCGTTTGGCAGAAGGATGAAAAAAAAAAATAAATAAAGAAAAATAAAGAAGAAGGGGTAGAAGAATAAGTAAAATAAGAAACGTCGAGCACGTACGGGTGAAATAAGACGGCGGTATGAAAGGTCTCGAGGTGGGGCGGGGAGGAATAAGAGGGGGAAGTCGAAGAAGAAAGAAGAAGTTCACCGAGAACGAACGAAGACCGCAGTTTGGTTGACCGGCGCGTGCACGAAAGAACATTGACTGCCTCCACGTGAGCACATAATACAATAATTATGGAAAACAACCCCTTAGGGCGCGCGTCTGGTCCTCGACTTTTGCCCGAATAAAAATAATAAAAAAAATATATATGATAATGAAGAAGAAAAAAAAAAAAACAACCCCCGAGGATTATGTGTTGCGCGTAACGTCGTGAAGAGAAATTGAAGCACGAACGACAGCAGTGGGCCCGGAAACCACCGTGAATTTTTCACACTGTATCACCGGGACACCGCAACAGGCGCGCTTTTCGCGGTTAACGAATAATGAACGCAATTTTGACCGATGTTTCATTGTTCGTTTTGACAATTCACTCGCCGGACATTGTTCTCAACCGCTTGGCACACGTGGGTGACGAATCAATCGACGATACGCGTGATTTTGGAAACTTTATCGTAGTTTCACATCGAAGAATGATTGAAAATGATTGAAATGTTTCTGTTATTTCGATACGGAAATCCGGAAGGAAGTTTAAACACTCGCACTTTTTTTACAACACAATTTATGATTTTTGCATATTTTCGCAAGAAAATTGTCGGCTGGAGCAAGGAATTGAAATTTAAAAGGAAGAAAAGTAATGGAGTACATTATTTTTATAGTTTGACATGAAGAAAAAATGTAATGTTGTGATTATTCTGTCAGTACACGAATTAATATTTGACAGAATTTCGAGCGGCATTCCGAGAATGAAGAAGAAGGAGCAGAAGAACGACGACAAAAAATTAATACTTGGGAGTGAATTAATGGAGTGATTGATTTTTTTTTGTTGTAATTTTTGAGTACTGCATTTGCGCGGAACGTCTACATATATGTGAACAAAATAAAAATAAAAAGTTTCGCGTATGAGTTATAGTTTCCCGATCGCACAAAATTGGTCGAAATTACAAAACTCAAATATTTGAAAATGTTGGAGGGAATAATTATAGCAAACGAAATGTATGCACATTAAGATGTTGCGCCTAGAAAAAATGCTCCCGAGAAATTTTTTTTGTGGCATAACACCCTAATATACATATATCAATACATATTTCAAATAATTATAAACCTCAAATAATATAAAATATCAAAGCAAAAAATTACAGTACACATACATAAACTGTAATATTTTCCGAGAATATGTTCAATTATTTGAGTCAATAAATCCATAATCAATATAACTGTGCTATAACTTTCGTTTCGAACATTTTAAATCATTCCAGTAATACTCCAAATATACAAAATAAACCCGATAAACCACGAATATCTTCAAACATTCCCAATTATTTCCACAACCCAATAAACAAACGAAACAAAGATGACAAATGATATATATTCGTACCTGCAATTCCAAAGAGCGTGTACGATATGATGAGCAGAGTAGCTAGATAAGGTTGAATCTTGCTTCTTCTCGTACTGGAACCGCAACAAGACGCGTTCGTATCATCCCTCCTACTCTCCCCGGTCCTTCGTTCCTCGTTTTCCCGATTGTGCTCGTCAACGACGATATCGACGTAATCGTTTCTCACTTCCCATTCTTCCCGATCGTCCTCCATCCTCGTCAACGTCGATTCATCCCCGCAACGATTCGTTCTTCGCAATCTTCGTCTTCGCGTTAATCGTTGATTCTCAGGAATTTTTTCCACCCGATGCAACGTCGTAACGTCGAGATTGTTCAACGATAATCTCGTCTCGCAATTTTTTCGAATTTCAAAAAATTCCCGATTCTCGTTTATCCACGATGATTCCCGATTCGACGAATTATTTTTCTTATCATCGTTGTTGCAACGATCGAAACAATTTCTCGTTCGTTCCTGACGAATTGTTTTTTTATTCGTTCGATCGTCGTCTTCGTGAATTTCCGAGATTTCGAACAACCTCGCGTCCTGCACATCGGCCATTCTCGCGCGATCTTCACGAAAATTTTCTTCGATCCAACTTGGATCGTGAATTCGGTTCAACGTTTCCTCGTGGATGTCTCTTCGACGATCTTGACGTAACAACGTCATCGTTGTTGTGCCACCGGCGAGGATTTCTAACGCGTCAGAAACTACGGATGTTGCCGTCGTCGTTGTCGCCGTCGTTGTCGTCGTTCCCGTACTCGTCGTCGTCGTCGTCTCCGTCGTCGTCATCTCCGCCGTTCTCGTATCCCCAGTTTGAACGCTCGAAGCACCGACGCAGCAGCCACCACCTGGCCCACAATTTCGACGCACGTGCCGCCGCCTCCCTGTAACCAAATATTCGAAAACTTTAGTCCCCCCCCTTAAAGTCCTTCGTGCTCTCTCTCTCTCGTTCGCGTGCATTCTTTCTTTACTTTTCGATGTTTTCTTTTCTTTTTTTTTTCGTTCGGGCATTGGTGCGTTAATGAACGATTAATGTCCCGTATATTCGTGATGTTGCGGAATGTCATCGACAAATTTTTGTCGGTATATTTTTATGATGTAAATATGCGGAGCTTTGTTATTTAGGAAATAAAAATTTCGTCAACCGTTTTGTAAACGGATGGGAAACGATTCGTTGGAATAATTCGATTGTTTCAACGAAAGGTATTGAAGGGAGTTGCGAATGAATATTCATGATTTTTATGAATAAATTGTCGAGAGTTAAAAAAAAAATTAAAAATCATATCGATGAAACGTGATTGAAATTATCGTTGAAATCTTTCGTAAATTATATCTTCGACGTGATCGGCAGTTTGAACCTGTTTCGTGGGTAAAACCAGCGGGAGCACGAGCGAAACTTGCCTACGACAATATTTTTGTCGTCTATCAGATCAGATGGGATCGCCGGTGGCTCGTCACGTGGGCGAGAAACTGTGAAAAGAAAAAAACGAAAAAACGTATTTTCCGGAAAAACGACGACGACACCTTCGAAACACCATCGGCGCTGCCGATGAGATGCTATCTGATGGAAATCCGATCGTGTCCTTTCTACACGGTCAATTTGGCAAAATACAATTTTCTTTTTCTTTCACGTCGTTTAAAATTATTTTTTTATTTTTTTCGTCGATCGATCTAAATTTTTTGTTTTTTTTTTTTTAATTTGCGAGACAATTTTGACGCGATATCTTGAGAAATCACCGAGTGCGGATGAAGTTGGCAAACGCTCGGTGTATTTCAAAACGGATTGACGAGAATGAGTCGTAATGGACGATACGGAGTCGACGTTTTAATCGATGATAATTAATTCAATGAACGGACGCGACGGAAGACAGGTTCGTTCGAGCTCTCGGGCATTCTTCGTGCCCGGTGCCGGGAGCGATCGAGGATGTGAATTAGAAATCGTCGTTCTTCTCGGAATAGGGGCTCGCGTCATCGAGATCAACCTGACACGGATAGTAAAGCGTTGCGAGATGCGCGTATGCGAAGGTAAGAACGGACACCCGCACGCGCCCGGTGCGTTCATTCTTCGTCGTACACCGATAATTGCGTCGAGTCTGTACATACGCGGTGTACGTTACTGACAAATACATGCTAAAACACTTTGTAATCACGCCAGTACGCACATTCGTAAACGTAAATAAGCCTCGACTGTTTCGAATACTCCAAATTCTTTAAAGATACATCAAATTAATTCATGATACGTTGAAGCAGCTTTTTAAATAATTCGATGTAATCCCAGTGCTATGGAAATCGTTAAAATACATTTGAATACTTCGAAATACTTCTCATTGATTTGTAACATGCGTAAATGATTTTTAAGCCTTCAAATCCTTTGAAATACTCCGAAATTATTCATAATATTTTTTAATCCTCCGAAATCCTCAAAAATGGTTCTAAATATTTAAAAATGCTTCCAAATACTTCGAAACATTTTTAAATACTCCAAAATAAAGTGAAGCACATCAAAAAATTTTCAAATACTTTGAAATATCATGAAATACTTTGAAATACTCGAAAAAACCCAAATGATTCAACTTGAAATGCAGAACGTTTGAAAAATGTTCCGGAATTTCTTTAAAATGATATATATGCTCATGCCTGTCACAAGCCCTTGAGCACATATGTCACAAATGCGACAGTACGCGCGTGTACCTGTTCTCGCTGATAGGTTGATGGACCGATAATGGGTCGCGGACGAGTGCGTCAGTCCGCCGCGTTACAACGCGACACGAAGACGCCGACGAGAATTGGGAAGGGAGCGGGAACGTGGGGAGGGGAGGGAGGAAAGAACGACGTCGCGGTATCTATTTAACTAGATAGGATGGTCTAACTGACACGTGACGGGGGCCCTCCTACACCGGGTTCGTAACTCCGGCTCTTGAAAGTGATTTTTTTCACCTCGTTTGCCGCATCGTCTATCGCAAACATTACGGAACAATTGACGTCGTCATACGAACGTTGCTCACTTTAAAAAAATTACGATTACTCACGTCCTGCACTTTGTGCAATATTTTGCGATGGGCTTCCCCCGTCACGGTTTCATTGCGTTCTCGAAACATCGATCGACGTTTAATCGAAAGTTCACGTCGATTCATCATTTCGATTGAAAATTGATAAAATATTTATTTCATATCTTTTGTGTGTTTTTTTTTTTTAAGTCCGGGTCGTTTTTGTTTTGTTTTTTCTGATAAGGTTCCAACGCGTTTTGACATTCCCGAAACAGTGACGAAGCTTAACCGGCAATTATTGCTCGTTGACGATCATTTGCGTTCACTCGCGTTTTATTTCTGTCGTTGACGGTCGACGTTTGACGTTCGCACGGTTTTTTTTTTTTTTTTTTTAAAGAACTTTTTTTTTAGGCGTGCCATGACCGAGCTCGCTCGTAATCGTGATAACGGGATAACCCGACGGTGAATATCGATAAGCCGTGACGAGTTTTATCGTCTTTAGCACGGACGCTTGAAAAAATTTCGAAGGCTACGTTGGTGATAATGATATTGAGAAACATTCGGTGACACGAATTTTGAGTATCGGTAATTGTTTATAATTTTTGTTTTTCCGATCTACAGAGTGCATCGATGTAATTGTATTTATCGATTGAATTTTGAGTTTGCATCGTTTTCCAGTGACCGGCAATGGAGATGGATCTGATGGACGAGAGACTGAGTAACGGATTAGCACAGCTTCCGGGTGTCGATGACGCTAGTTTCTTGGAATTCCAATCGTGGGAATCGCCGCGAGAATACGAAAATTACTCAGTTACGACGACGACGAGGACGGAAACGAGAATTGTGGAAGGAGACAAGAAGCACGGGAAAGAGGCTCGATTAATTAACGTCTGTAGAGTGGACGAGCACTTAAAGATACTTTTCGTATCGAGACGAATCGTTTGAAGTAATTTGCCGTCGACTTTTAATCTTATCTTGTTTGGAATTTAGATGCAATTTGATACTAATAGTATTATAAATTTGATAACTCGAGCGATTCTCGTTATCTCGATGATTTGAATGAATTTATAATAATAATAATAATAATAATTTCTCAAAGAAATAATTTTAATTATAAATGGAATAATTATTATAATAATAATTATCATTATTAAAAATAATAATAATTGTATGTAATATTATTGAATATTACTCCACCTTCGAAAATTTAAGCAAAATAATCGATACCAATCATTTGTGATTATTTTCATAATCTTTTTACTTTATTAGAAGAATTTTTTTGAAAGATGATTAATTTTTATCTAGAATCTGATAAGAGAACGAGGTCATACGTGCAAAATAGTGAGAATCTAAGTAGATACCGACGATTCGAGACGACTCGGCGATACCATACGAATTTCCGTCTAAAACGATTAATTCTAATAACAATAATAATCGATTACTCCAACACTTTTTGTCGATAATAATTATTCGATTCAAAATCGAAGAAGAAATTGAAAAAAAAAAAAAACTATAATACGTACTTTACGAGCACGCGAATGTAGATCTAGTCGGATACGAGAACGAGACCGTGCGCTTCAAAGAGCGATAATTAAAGAAGAGACCGACTGTTTAGCACGACTCGCTGTCAGTTGCACGGATCGCAAACACACGTGTGTGTGTGTAGATCCGAGTAGTTGTTACAACCGGACGAGAATTTGTCACGCGTGTAGAGGCCCACGGTGGTAAAGTAGGTGACATTACGCGAGACCGTGCGAGAGCCGCTATATACGAACGTAAAAGCCAAAGACGAACCAGCAAAGGAGCAAATAAACGGGGCAGCTAACCATGCGGCCCACGTGCACCGGCCGCACTCGACTCTTCAATAATTGGCCATTTCCCACCGAGCCCGCGGACTCGACATTGCAAGAATGTCTCGACAAGCTCTTCTTTCAACCACCTTTTTTTTTTATTCACCTATATCGAGCAGATTCATCTTTTTCCCGTGTTTTTTATTTTCTTTATTTTCCGAGCCTTTGATTTTGAATCTTTGTTGTGTTTGATTTGATTTGAAAGAATATATTATTATTTTTTTCATATTAATTGTTGCGAGCAAACGATAATTATTTCCTTTAGGGATATTATTAAAATTGACTTCAAATGGCAGTGTCTCGATTAGATGTTTCTCATTCAATGGTATCCATTTTTTTTTTTTTCTTAATTTCTGTTATGAAAATTGTGTCCGTCGCGAATTTGCGGGAAACGGTTGGATTCAGACTATTTCGTAATTGCAGAGCGACGAACGGTCAGACGGGCTTCATCCGTAACTTCCGTTATAATATACGGAGTGAGAAAGAGGAGGAGAGGCTCGAGGCACATGATGATCACGCAAAGGGCTTGCGCTCTCCGCTTCGAGTCGCTTCCTCGAAGTGCACTTTTATTTTTTATTTATGTTCATTTTTTTTTTTTTTTTGCTCTCTTTCTCGCTCCGTCCCGACTCCCACGACATTCTCCGGTATTACACGTTCCGTGATGGATTGATGACTCTGTTATTGCGAGTACCGTTTGCCGAGAGGACTCGCGGAGACTCCCCCCGACTTTAAACCCACCCGATTCATCAAAATACTGCGTCAGATTACGATGTTTTGTTTCTCTCATAAAAATGCGCAGCGAAATTTGCGAAAACTAAGTAAATTAATTTTACTTCTAATTACCTTACATGTAATCAACTTTGATCGTATAGAGAAATGAAAAGTATGAAAAATATCATTGCTCACGATATCATCATGAAATAATAATGATAATAATAATAATAATAATTTTTTTCTCCTTCAAATTTATGATAATAATGATAATAATAATAATAATAATAATTTTTTTCTCCTTCAAATTTATGATAATAATAATAATAATAATAATAATAATAATAATAATTATTATTATTATTATTATTATTATTATTATAATTATTAGAAAAATAATAATAATTATTATTATTATTATTATTATTACTATTATCATTATTATAATTTTGAAGAAGAAAAAAAAATAATCATAATAATAATAATAATAATTATTATTATTATTATCATTCATTATTATTATTATTATTATTTTGAAGAAGAAAAAAACTAAACTTTTGCAAGATTATAATAATAATAATAATCTTGCAAGAAGTTTGTTTTTTTTTCTTCTCCAAATGAAGTGTAACGAAATATTATATATTATATTAATACAATCATCTATAATAATGATAATAACAATGAAAATGATAATTATTATAAAATTAATAATTTTTTCTGCCGTAAGACAGAATTTTCCAATTCTTACTAACTTTTATTTTGAAAAAAAAAGTGTCCTGCCGATTGAATAAAAATCTATTGGATTAACTTCGCTATATTGTTGCGGACTACAGCTCTTTATATACATATTATCTCCCATCGTTTTTACTTTGAACGGGACACCGGTTTCCGTGTTTACACCCCGCGTCTGCACCCTTGCACGGTTTTCATGAGTTTTCCGAAGTGCATCGAGGATTCTTTTCCGGGCCTCGGTCCCCCCGCGGGCCCCTACCGGCGCCCGTACGCAGGCAACGAAGATAGCGGCCGCAGCGGCGCGCCCGGCATCCGGTTACCTCAAAATATCCCGTTATTAAAATCCACACTCGTGAATCCGGGATACAAATGTGTTAGTTCTTCTCCCGGCACATGTGTGTATACACGCGGGAAAAGAAATAGAAAAAAGGAAACCGATGGACGCGCGTTATTAAAATCTCTCGGAACGATGAATCTTCATCTTTTGGGGATAAATAAGGGGGTGTGGATTTCTGTATTTGAAGGGGAACCGGAACCCAAACCGAAAAAAACGTTACGCGGGGGATGAATGTACGCATTAACGTACTTCGAGCGCGTGCCGGAAATTCGATGGAAATTTCGGACGAAGAATTTGTTCTTTTATTCGGTAAATTTCGATGGAACCGAGAAATAAATCCGAGATTATTTTGATCACCGACATTTCCGCATTATTCGATCAACCACGAGGAACTTAGATGGAATCGGAATAAAATTGGGTAATGAAATAATTTTCCAAACACCCAACGTCGCTCGAATTATGCATTTACTTGATCAATTATTATTCAGCGATACAAAAGTGAGAATAATACGATAAAAATTAAAAACTTGTTGCTCCAACATAAAAAAAAATGTAAAAACTCGCTTTCTTCATCGACAGCTAATCCAATAATCCAACAACACTACCCAAATACATTTTGTATAAAGTGCAGACAGTTGTCTTTCCAGATATACCAAAAAAAAAAAAAAATAATAATGTTTCCCCAAGCAAGATGAAAGAAAAACTAACGTGTTAAGTGTCTCCAATAACCGGTGAAGAAGGACCCGTCGTGCGGGAAAAATATTGAAAGGGCCCAAAAGAAGGAAGCGTATATAACACACAGGAAAAACACATGACCGTACAGAAAAAAAAGAGAAAAAAAAAAAAATTTTTTGGGCGCGTGGCAGGCGCGACGCACGGACCCCTCTCGTAACTCCCGGGGGGGATGTGGCGTTCGGGTCTGGCAGAGTTCACCAGCTGTCGTTCGTTCGCCCACGAGCCATCGTCAAAAGCCCCGAAGGAAGCGCGCGGTCGGTTTTCGGTCTCCCGACAAACACGGAAATTCATCGAGTCCGGGCGAGCACTTCGGCCATTGGAAAAACGAGATTTTTCCGACGTCGGAGCGACGAGGACGGACGGAGGAAGAAATCCCTCTACGTCGTCGTGGATGCGGCGAACCGGTCCAGAAGCGTGCGGACGGAACAAGGACGAAGAATGGAAATAAAATGAAGAGAAAAAAAAAGCGAAAAAGGGTCTCGAATTATCGAGAACGAGAAGAGAGTCCGAGAGTAGCTCTGCACCCTGCAGGCCTTTCCGCACCGGTTCGCCACCCCCCCCGGGCCCTCCCCAAATCTCCCCCTGGCCTGTCCATCAGCACACCCTGCGTGTTTTTCGAACGCTCGTGCACCCTGCACGTCTCCTTCGTCGAGACCCCACCGGTGCAACGAATATTCGACGGATGCAGGGTGCAACCCCGGCAATTCCCGGCCACTTATTCCCTCTCGCGCACGATGCTTTTATTCAATATCATTCAAAGCCCGCGTCTGTGTCATCTTTCGATCGGAATATCTCGTGTGTGTGTGTGTGTGTGTGTGTCTGTTTCCTTTTTTCAACATTGTCACGAATCACGAACCCGTGTCGGGAGCAATGTGAAACAGTTATGGAAAAGGTGGGGGTGCGTAACGACCGCACCCCTTTCATTGAAATCGAACTCATCGTTGCCCACCAGCTGATACTTTTTCGATTCAATGGACATTTTTCCGGGGTATGAATGCAAACGGATTTATCCGGCGAAACGAAGAGCAAAGTCTCGGCATGTGCATTGGAAACGTTGGATGAAATATGAAAATCAGAGGAAAAGATTTTCGTGAAGAAATTTACGGTGAAATTTATTATCTTGAAAAAAAATAGAGAAAAGGAAGAGTACCGAGTTAGTAATCAATGTAGAAACGGAATACAGTCGTAGTAACAATGAAGGATCTATATTGATAATACTTTTGTTAGTTATGGTATTATTTTATGTTTTTTCAACTTTCAGACTTTAAATATTGATATTTTGTCGAAACAATCTGAAACTTGCAAGGACTTAGGCTAAATGCAGATATATCAAATCTCAAATCAATTATAAATCTCGAATGTTGATTCTCTAAATTTTATTTTATATAATTTTAATATTAATATATAATTTTATAATTGTAATTAATATATAATTATATTAATATATAATTATATAATTCACCTCAATGCAATTTCATATAATTTATATTAATATAATTTTGTATAATTCATCTCAATACAATTTCATATAATTTATATTAATAAAATTTTATATAATTCATCTTAATACAATTTCATATAATTTATATTAATATAGATATATATATTTCTATTAATATGGTATATTATATATATATGAAGAGAGAGAGAGAGAGGAAGGAAGAGAAAAGTGCGTGCAGGGTGCCCGGATGCGAGGGTCGTTGGGGGCGTCGAATGGAGCATTGCGGGCCGTTGCACGCGTGCCTCTCGCTGAAGAGGAAACGCGAAGAGGAGAGGATAGGCAGAGTGGTTTTTCGAGGGTCCCTTGAGAGGGTGTATATTATCCTCGAGAAACAAGATCTCTAGCCGTCTTTCTTCATCCCATTCACTGTATCACTGCATATGCGCCGCATCGATGCAACTGCAAATGCAGCAGCCGGTACGTTTGTACCACGGAGATATATCTCTCTCTCGGTCGGGGCTACGCGATACGTGTATGGAGACACATAAACGTCGTGCCTGAAGATATGTACTCAACCCGTGGGGCTTAAATATGATGGACTCGTACGATAACATCCGGACACCGCTGGTCGTGCGGAAGTCCGGAACAAAGACGTGCCATGCGGTGAATGAAAAGCTGTGAAATCGGGTAACTTCTATTCGCTGCCGAGCTTGATAATTCTTTATTATTATTATTATTATTATTGTTATCAATCAAATAAAAATAATCAAATATTGATGTAATTTTTTTTTCTTCGAAATTTGAAAATTATAAGTAAAATATATAAAATATAATTAAAAATAGAAAATAAAATAATCACGTGAATTTTGCAAATGATTTTTAAAAATCCTCATTAATTTTGAATCTCATTCAGAATCACTCGAATTCCCAAACAATCGATGTTTCAACATTTCAATGTAATTTCAACTTCCTCGGCGTCGTCAATGTTCGAGTAACAAAAATTCCAAATTAAAAAAAAACAGCAAATCACTCAAAAAAATTCAATCGAAAAAAAGCACCTAATCCGTTTGAAACAAAACCGTAAATTTCGTCAAATATTTAAAATCCAAGACAATGTAGTCGAACGTATGTCGAGTGAAAGCGAACGATATTTGAATAACAATGTTTAAGGCTTCGACTTTGAGAGGTCCATTACCGGGTCCTGAATACACATAAGGATTCGTTCGAAGTAGCGGGGACGCTAATGCATGCACACATTGAGCACGTGGCGTACGAGAAATTTTGTCGAAGACGGGAAGCACATGCTCGCGTCTCGTCTGCCGCTACCGCTGGATCGCAAGGGTGGCTGGCGGTGTCGGCGGCGGCGGCGACAACGGCAGCAGCAGCAGCCACAGCAGCCACAGCAGCAGTAGCAGCAGCAGCAGCAGCAGGAGGAGTATTCAGGAGGACCAGCTGCCAAAGGTGGTGGCTGGTGGTAGCTCCTATACTATAATATGAACCTACCTAAGGTATGACATCGAGTAAAAGGATAGGTCGGTTTTCGGCGGAACGGGTGGGGTTGTCGCCCCCTCTCGTCGTAGGTGGTACAAACACGGCACGCACTCCTTCTCCACCCTCCCCCCCCCCCCCCCCTCTCACCCTCTTTCCGTCGCTCTTCATCGTGTACCAAAGAACCTGAAGGTACGCCGAAGGAGTGAAGGACCCAAAGGGATATAATACCACACAAATCTACCTTCACATTGCTCGGCCGAAGAAAGAAACGAAAGAAGAAGGGAAAAAAACATTGTGCAGCGCACAATCACACATGCCGAAAAGGTGCCGAGTGCGGTTTATCGAAACGGTTTTGGAAACCGGGGGTGTACGAGTGGCGCGCAAAGGGTTCGGGCCGTGATCTTGACAACTCGGGCTCGGCGATGAATTGCAGGAAAAATTCGTGCAAAATATTTTTCAACGAGATTTTTGAATGTTTGAATGGAAGAGAGAAGATTTGGGTGTTGCAAATTATTTTTGGTTTGAATTTTGAGGCCTGAAGTTGATTTTGAGGTGGGTTGTTTTTATCGGAGGCGTGTTCGAATACAGGCCCAGGCTGGACTTATGTTGTTTTGCAAATAGAAGCCCGTGGAGCTTTGTTTGAGAGAGTTGAGAACAAGGATTTTTTTTAAACTAGTTCGGATTACTTCTGAATGAAAATTACTCATATAAATAATTCTCGTATTTCTCTGATATATTTATAATTTTTTTGAAAAAATAAGAATTTATAGTATAGTATTTTATAGTGTTTTATTATTGCAATACTTGAAACAAAAATTATCTAATTTCTAATTATAATTATATTTATATATAATTATCTAATTCTAATTATTTTATTAAATAAATATTATTCAAAAATAAACCTGTTTCCATTATTAACCCCATGGGCTTATACTTACGTACAATATGAAAACCTCAAAAATGCAAAAAGAAAATTACACGCCCATGGGCTTTTTATCGAAATAACCCGGTAATTACGCGTGTGTTTTTTTTTAATCATTCGGAGAGAGCGATAATTTGGTGGAAGTAGTTTAAATTCGTTCTGCCTGTGAGCATTAAGGTGAGCGTGGATTATAATTGGATATATCATCTGACGACACGGGAGGTCCGGTTGAGCTGTCTCCGGTTTTGTTACAAACGAGAGTGTGTGTTCACGGTTTCGATGTACTCGTTGAGTGTCGCACAGCCGCTTTGTAATCGAGCAAAGAGTAGGACGGGTAATCGAGGGAAGAATAAGTTGTAATTCGAGTATCGTAAAGGGTATATCTTCTTCGACGAGCGTCTCCGGGAGGGTCTAGGAGCCTCTCTCTTTCATTCTCTGGCTTTCTTTCTCCCTCTCTCCCTCTCTTTCTCTCTCTTGCACACCCGAACACTCTTAATTTTACGCCTCGAAGACGCACCTTCGAGTTTCTGATACCATAAGGGTACGAAACTCTTGCTTCTTTCTCGAGAGGATATACAACTTGACACGGTTGGCTTCGAGATGTCTTCCGTACGGGAGGTCTTGCGTTCAACTTTTTACCCTTTTTTTCCATAGAATTGTCAGAATTGAAAAACTAAATGAATGAATAAATAAACTTGAATTTATTATTTTTAAAAAATAAATAAATAATTACATGTATTTATTGATCGAATGAGAAAGTTCAAATTTTAAGAATTAGTTGTTGAATTATTTTTTTTTCCTTCGTTTGATTATTATTTCAACAACACTATTGATTCGTTCGTGTTTAAATTTTTTATTAGATCGATTCGAACATCGAAAATTCGTCTCGCAATTTTACGTTATAACGAGAAGCCGAAAAAATGCATGGATACGGGAGAAAATAATAATGCTAATAATAATAATATGAGTAAAGAGATAAGCGGATGTACGTGTAATCGTGTTTTTTTTCACGATCGAGATCACCGTTTCCTCTGGATCGCAACGTCCAGTTATTATTCATTAATAAATACCGCTGCAGCTACGAGACTCGGCTCACTCTGGCGCATAGTAACCGTACCTATGTGATGCCTCTATGTGCACGTGGTCTGTACATTTTCCCGAATTCATTTCATTATATATTAACAATAAATCATTCCTCGAAATATCGGTTTTATGATTCTATCAAAAAGAGAAAAAAATTAGTCTAAATTCTCTCAAGCACAGAAAATAACTATTTTCCAAAATTATTAAAATTTGAATTTGAATTTAAACTTGAACTTGAATATTAATTTAAATTTGAATTTGAATTTTGATCTTAATTTTAATCTTAATTTTAATTTTAATTTTAATTTTAATTTTAATTTTAATTTTAATCTTAATTTTAATCTTAATTTTAATCTTAATTTTAATCTTAATTTTAATCTTAATTTTAATCTTAATCTTTTTAAAATTCTTTTTCTCTATAATCTAATGGTAATCGTCGTTGCGCACAAGCGTAGTGGTAAATATGCGCGGTCGAGTGACCATCCGCGATGTACGTGGTACGATGGATGAGTGCGAGTGGCCATGCGAGCGTTGAACAAACGTTGAATGGCCCCACGCACCGTTCACTCGCGGCACTCGGATACAGCGCGATCCCAATGCGTTTCGCAACAGTGAAGTCCGTCAGTTTTACGTGCGCGATGTTCTCGCGCCCGCGCGGCGTCAGACCAATGCGGATTCCACCGGCTGGTAACGAGGTTCGCCATTGGGAAAAAAATAAGCATAATAATTACCACACGACGGTATTTCACCCGCCATATGTTTTTTGGACAGAGCCACCTGCTCTACTTTGACGCAGATTGTCAAGAAGAAAAAAATTTTCATGAATTATCAGCGATCATCGTTTTTCAAAAATGATTTTTGTGTTTATAGATTTTTCTATGAGAAATTGATTGATTAGATGTCATTGATTTGTGGGATTTTCTTTTTATGAAAACGAGAGCGAAAAATAAATTTGTTATTAAATTCATTACGGCTGTGGTTGAAGATTCAACGAATCCGTCGGTCTCTGTACGAACAACGTAACTCACAGAATTAAACGACGACGAGTCTCGGTGAAAAAGAAATCGCTGCGCGTTCCGGATTCGAGACTCTCGCTCCATATCCGAGAGAAAAATTCCGAATCTAATAAGTCTGGGAAATCCGCGGGGCCCCCATTCGGTCGCTTTCCCCGGCATTTTCAGTTATTCAACGAACAAAAAAAAATCCCATACTTATCCATATAATTTCCTCAAAAATACCTCAACTTGATTTTTCAATTTTCCCCCTCTTTTTGTGATCAAACGAATATTCTTTGTCTCGAAAATTTATTTCGGTTGCGCAATTTCCAGTAGATTCGGTCGGAACAGTCGGAAAGAGAAAAATAAATCGAAGAAGAAATAAAACAATTACGAGAAGGAATTTTTTGGCGCGTGCCAAGGAGCGACAGAAGTTACGGCAGGAAGGAAGGAGCGGGGGCGGAAGGGGGTCTCTCGGTGGCCCACCGTAAAGCATGGAGATATGAATGGCGTTGAAGCGCGCTCGGCAGCTGCGCCGCTTGAATACGCCCTTGGACTCGGTGAGTGAGGCCCACTGAGCTCTCGAGCCCCGGCGGAAAGCGGAAAGCTGAAAGCACACAAAACTCACTGCCCGGACACACAGTGGGAGGAGAAACATGTGCGATATCGTTCGGCTCTTTTTTTTTTTTCGTTTTTTATCCGGGGCACGAGCCGACGGTAAACTCCAAGGGCTTCACAAACGACAAAAGCAATTAAGAACATAGCAATAATAACAACAATGATAATGATAATGATAATGATAATGATAATGATAATGATAATGATAATGATAATGATAATGATAATGATAATGATAATGATAATGATAATGATAATGATAATGATAATGATAATGATAATGATAATGATAATGATAATGATAATGATAATGATAATGATAATGATAATGATAATGATAATGATAATGATAATGATAATGATAATGATAATGATAATGATAATGATAATGATAATGATAATGATAATGATAATGATAATGATAATGATAATGATAATGATAATGATAATGATAATGATAATGATAATGATAATGATAATGATAATGATAATGATAATGATAATGATAATGATAATGATAATGATAATGATAATGATAATGATAATGATAATGATAATGATAATGATAATGATAATGATAATGATAATGATAATGATAATGATAATGATAATGATAATGATAATGATAATGATAATGATAATGATAATGATAATGATAATGATAATGATAATGATAATGATAATGATAATGATAATGATAATGATAATGATAATGATAATGATAATGATAATGATAATGATAATGATAATGATAATGATAATGATAATGATAATGATAATGATAATGATAATGATAATGATAATGATAATGATAATGATAATGATAATGATAATGATAATGATAATGATAATGATAATGATAATGATAATGATAATGATAATGATAATGATAATGATAATGATAATGATAATGATAATGATAATGATAATGATAATGATAATGATAATGATAATGATAATGATAATGATAATGAATGAATGAATCAATAAATGAATAAGTGAATGAATAAATAAATCAATAAATGAATGAATAAATGAATGAATAAATAAATGAATGAATAAATAAATAAATGAATGAATAAATGAATGAATAAATAAATAAATGAATAATATTCATCGACAATAAAATAACGAATTGAATGAATATTTGACTGAATAATATTTGTTTTTTTTTCCTTTTTTTTTTTCGATTTCAGAAGAATATCTCCGAATTAAAGATGGAAGGGTTGAAATGAGTGTTTTAAAAAAAATGAAGAAGGGAGCGAAGCGGTGGAGTGGCAGCGGGTGTTGAGCGTACGAGCAGTTCGTTTATCCTCAGTAACGATCTCGCATTCAACCCCTTGTGAAGAGAGACATGAGAAAGGGGAAAGGCGGGCGCGTGCATCGCACCTCGTTCTCTTTTTTTTCCCCATCCTACGCTCGTTCTCTTCAAGCATCCCCGGTACGAAAGCCCCTCGCCGAGGGTCATGTTCGTGTCTCTCCAGCAGCTCTTTTTAAACCCCCCCTACCCGCCCTTGAGAGTCTACACGGCGATGACAAAAAAAAAGGGTTGTCGGTCTATAGACGTTCCCCTGTACAAATATGTTAATCGGATTATCACTTGATTCCTATTGTAAATCGATTTAACGCCTGATGAGCCAATAACGACCGTGTAAAAAGTTAATTCTTGATGATTTTAATGGAACGATGGCTGAATAAGATAGAATGATGTAAGGATGAACAATTGTGATTATTCCCGACGATTGAGTTAAATTGAAAATTGATTAAATTTGAATATTGATTGAGTTTGTCAATTTTAATCAACGGTAATTGAAAAAAAAACCAACTGGAAGGATTTTCTACAACAATTCTTCGAAAACTAACTCGGATTGCTCTCCAGTTTGCTTCCGAATGAAAATTACTAATATAAATAATTCTCGCCTCGCAATTATTATTGCTCCCTCATATCTCCTATATATTTGTAATTTCTCAAGACAATAAGAATCATTTTCTATTTATCCTCTTCCATTGTTGCAACATTCAGGACAAACATAACCTCTCATCAATAAAATAAATATCATTTAGGAAAAAAAACTTTTTCCGTTAAGAAGCCCATTAACACTAAAATTGCAAACAACGAATTTTAAACCGAGAAAAAAAATCCATGGGCCTTTTTATCGGAAACCCCGGCACGTGTCGTTATCAATAAATAGTATCCGAGACACCTGTTCGTGAAGTAGTAAGCAATTTTATTTAATCTTCGGAGCTCGTATTGTAAATCCGCGTCTACAGGTGTATCCAAATCCGAGGGGACGATAGTATTCAAGAACGTGAAATGCAACTCAGAGAAGAAAAAAGTGGACCCCATTGATAAGATAATTGGTGTGGTCGGTGCAGCGGGTCGCGCGACCCGAGGTTGGCTTATCAAATCTCGCGAGGGGGAGAATGAACGATAAAACGGGAATCCCCGAAGGTGTTTGGTGTGTTCGCGATAAGAAGGGTGTCTCGGGAGCACACCTGCGACAGTCTAGACGCTGCGTCCAAAAGGAATCCCCAGAGAAAAAAATAAACACACACGTATATGTGTATGCCTATATATAATAAAACGAGAGAAACTTATTTGACTATCCAATCTGGATGGGTACACAACGCTGGTCGGTGCGTGTTTTTTTTTCTTTCTTTTATTTTCTTTCGAAGTATCAGCCCACGAGTTCGGTGAATTCTTATCGGCTTTCGAGACCCCGAATGGCTCTATATTCATTCGGTCTGCGTCTAATCTCTCGCGTGCGCTGCACGACCGGGAGTCGACTCGGGATTAACGGATCCGCCACCCATATAAATACTAAATTAAAAATAATGAGTATTAAGGATCTATAAAAAAAGGTATCTTGGTCGTGAAATTGTTTTTGATAGTACTAGTAAGAGAATAAAACAAGAGTTTTTTGTAATTGTTGTCAAAACTAACATCCTAATAATTAAAAATATTATAGTTCTTTCAAACTAACTTCAGTTATCATTCGTGAAAATAGATAAGTAGAAAAATTGAAAAATTGATACGATAATAATTACCGATGATTTATTTCTTTGATAGTTTAATATCACAGTACTTGAAAAACAATTTTTATCGAAAATTAATTGAGTTTTTTCATTTTAAAATTAATAAATAATAATAATAATTCTATATAATAATTAATTATATATATAATTTGATAAAATAAAATAAATATTATATATAATTAATAATAATAATAATAATTTATTATTTATTTATTTATTTCTCACAACGAAATGATAATAATTTATGAATTATTATTATTATTATTATTCAAGTTTCATGAAATAATGGCGACAAAAAAATTTGAGTTTGTGGTTACACCCGTCGGCATTCAAGAGCGGAGGCTCTGGGGTCTCTGGATAAGATAGACGTGAGCCGCGTTTAAAAAAGCCAGAGAGATAGAGGGTAGACGCGTGCCAGGCATCGTATACGGAGCTTGCTATCCTTAGCCGGAAACCCGACGGAGCGTGAAGAAATCGGAGGTGAGAATGCGTGAATAGATAAAGGGAGATACAGAAGACGAAGGCGGAGAAATCGCCGTTCGTCAGAAGAAGTAACATAAAAGAAAGAAAAAAAAACAATAAGAGATACAGAGAAATGAAAAAAAATATATATATGCAAAGATACAGCTTGTAGACGTTAAATATTTGATTCGAGCAAACTGGTGGGTCAAGTTCGAGTAATATCCCAGTGCAGCTGCTATCGAACGAAAGTCCCGTCTGTGGTGTATACACTCGCACACAGACGCGCACACACACGAAACACACACACGTGAATTATCATTTTGAAAATGTATCTTTCCTGCATTTTGGATAAGATTGTTTGGGGTACAATGGACCCCGAGCCATAGACGAATCATTGTGGAATTGAAAAAAAAATCTATTCGCTAAACGATAGAAAACAGTAATCCAATAAACAAATAAATAAATAACGTTATCAAAAAGATTTTTACAAAAAATGTTACAAGTCTATAAAAAAGTATATATCCCCTAAAAGGGGTCTCTTTTGTCGGATCCGGGATATAAAAATTGTACAAAGTTTAAACGGTATATCGAAGCATCGGGCCGAACGCTCGATTGGGCTTCGAGTATCGAAATAATCGAACTTCTGGAGGGCGTAAGGCCACCGGTGGATCGACAGGCAGCAGGCTTCGATGCACATCGCTCGATTGAGTATTATACGTACGATGGAAGGTGGATAGAATGCGCGTTCGACGGCGGGCCCTTCGTCGTTCGTCTCGAATAACTCACCCACTCCGCTCTCTGCCTTCGCTTCAACGTATTCCCGTATTACGTATTGGGTTATTGTGTATTACACACAGAAGAAGGTATTTGTAACACAAGCGTGCCTCGGATACTACGGCTAATATGTTCGATGCCCCCTCGCATGGCTCGATACTATCGATAGTCTCGATAGCAGGCGATACAGGACGCGACGATTGCCCACTTTGGCACGGGCCACTTCTTTTCAGACCGCACCCCCCTTGCCCTCCTTCAACCCCCTCCGGCTCGTCTCGCTATCTCCATTCCGGCTTACAACCTGGCATCAAAGATGACCAAGCTTCAACCTTCGATGTATAAACGTTTTTTTTTTTTTTTTTTTTTTTGGTTAAATTAATTCGTGTAATATTTTCGTCGAGGGCAATGATTTTATAGCTCTACACAACCCTCTTTACATTATAAAATCGTTGTTCGAAATTTTTCCAAATTGCTTCCTCGTTGTAAGGATTATTCAGTATCTTTCAAGTGCTCCGACAGTTGATGTAGAAGAATTGAAAAAAAATTAATTCGAAACGTACGCTTTTTCTAATATATATCCA
Organism: Sussaba pulchella; assembly: GCA_963971145.1. NCBI lineage: Eukaryota > Metazoa > Arthropoda > Insecta > Hymenoptera > Ichneumonidae > Sussaba > Sussaba pulchella. The sequence goes on from OZ020165.1 coordinate 17,151,912, forward strand.
ATTATGAATCAATAATAATATACTAACTATAACTAAAAATATATCCGTCGAAATATAATTTCGCAATGAAAAATCGGTGATTACCTGCATTCTTAATTATCATCTTTATCAATTTAAAAATAAATAAAAAACGATAAAATCATAAAACGATAATCGAAACTATAAAATTATTTTTACCGAATAAAAATATAATTCAATAACGTATCGAATGTTAACCAACGAACGGTTAATTATGATCGGTCTATCAGAAGCCCCCGGGTTGAAATTCAGTACGGAATCGATCGCTCCGGAGGTAATCGAGCGAGGACTATCGATAAAAAAAACGAGGGAGAAGACGTGAAAGAAGAACGAGACGAAGGAGGAAAGAAGCCAGTTTCTTAGCGCGCGTTGAGTTGATGTGTGCTGATGGCTTGTGCCCGGTTCGGGCTTACGCGGTCTGCGAAACTTTTGTCCGAGGAACGCGCCGGCCGGTTCGGCCTCTATTCTTTCACGGTCGGCACATGGTCCTCACGAATACTAACACCGACATATCGGCCAGCTTTGCTTATAACCACCGGGCGCACCGTCGAATTGAGCCGAGTTGCCCGGTTGCGCGCGTTCTCCTCGCAAGCCGCAGATGGTTCCTTCATGGACGATTATGGTTTTTTGCTTGCCCGCGCGCCGAACGAGACCCGCAGCCGCGCGAATATACACCCCACGATCCCCCGATTATTATTCTTCCTCGCCTCGAAACTAACGACGCGTCTCGTTCTTTCTTCTTCATCGTCGTTTTTTTTTTCCCCCTTTACTTCTTTATTATTATTTTTTTTATTTTTTTTTAAATAATTCTTTTTCTTATTTTCCTCGTGCCCCTCGTTCGATGCACTCTCCGCCGTCCACTGATCTACCGCACTCGGCGGCCGCTTTAACACTCCGAAGATACGATGACTGACCTCATTTTTTTTCTCCTATTCCATCTGATTTTCAATTCAACAACGAAATTGTTAAAATCAAAAAGAAGAGTAAATAAATCGTTCATTTTAAAATGTTCTGCAGAAAATTCAGTTTTGTTGAACTGTTGCATACCACCTGATATTTGTACATTATGCTTGCTCGAATGCAACAAACATTCAATCATTGTTCCACCTTCGATTAGTGAGGATAAAAAAGTAAAATCGAAATTACAGTTTACATGCAATAAAAATAAAAAAAAATAAAATCTATACACATCGTTGCGGTCGTTGGCGATGTAAAGCGGCGAAAATATGTTTGAGAGTAAAATTTCGTCCGATCGATTACCCAGTTTGATTGCGCCCCATACTCGAATGATTGCCAAACGCCCCCTCTTCCGAACAAAAATAAAATCGACGGCCCGGTATGCTCACGTTCAATGCCCCCCCCCCTTTTATCCACGGTTGATCTGCGATTCTTTCAGCGATCGATGAATTTCCCGTGGCCGTTTGGTCGTCGAAAATGACAATTGCCAGTTACCGTGTAGAAATGAATCCCACCGGAAAATAGGGAGAAACTCTGGACATACAACACACAACAGTTCGAATCGTCCGCGTCGGCTCGTCATCGTCGTGAATTATGGGATAAGACTTCCCCCTTCGGGGATTGTTATATTGTTCGGTCATGTTGTGCCAGAAGGGCGGGAGCGAGACGGAGAATGCGGGGGAGGAGGGGGGGGGCGGGGGAGAAGGGTGGGTTAGAGGGTGGTTTGTAAATTGTAAGTAGTTCACGCACCCCCGCAGTTACACGAATTCTCCGGATCCCTTCGACGTCCACTTTGCCCTCTCCCCTCCCCTCCTCCCCCGCTCGCCGGCCACCCTTCAAATCACTCGGACGACGTTACACATCCCCCTCCCGCGGTTTGTCCGGTTTGGGGCGCTATGGACCAACCCCGGACCGTAATACAGATCCGTAGCTGAAGGGACGAAGGCGACAGAAGGAGACCGAAGGAGACGGAGAACACAACGAGAAACGAGAGTCCCAACTATTTTCTATAATTCGCCATGGCAATCCTCTTATTCCGTTTCGTTAGCGGATAGAGTGAGGGTCACCGGCTACGTTTTCACATTATTTTCGTCGGGCCATTCGGTCCATTATTCGGTCCCTACATATATATATATATATATATATGTATGTGTGTGTGTATATAGACGACGTTCGGAGTGCATCTCGTATGTGCGTCCCACTTCGTCGACGAGCAATACCGACGTCTGCGACGTGAACGAAAAACGCGATGTTAACGACGACGGATCGGTACGAACATAGGCTTTCGACCTTTTCATTCTTCACTCGTGGCTATTTGGCTCTCGGTTTGTAATCTCTCGATTGACAGAAACGAAAATTTCGGGAAGGGAGACTACTAATCATCGAACTACCCCGCGCGCGCGGTCTCGCACACATATTGGGGGATTTGTGGCGGGGTTTGTTCATCTGTTACGAACCAAAGGACCATTCAACGGAGGTCGGCGATTTATTCTTATTTTTCTCGTCGGGGTTTCGACGGAAATTCGGTTCGATCAGGGTGGAATCTGTTTTTTTTTTTTTTTTTTTTTGGATTGTTGAGTATGGAGAATGTAATCGATCGAAGGAATGATACGAAACACGAGTGATCGAATATATATTTAGGTTATTTATGTGAATTGAAATTATTGTCATTATTATTTGTATTATTTTATTATTATTTATTTTTGTATCTGTTTATTTAGGTTATTTTTTCTTGGCTACGGATTTTCGATCCTGATCGAGTTTTCTTTGTTTCTAATTTTTTATTTTCTTGTTCCTATTTTGATGACTGGGAGAATGATAGATCGAATGCTATTGAATTGATTTTAATTTCCCGAAAACCCGAATAATAAACGAATATAGATATGTATTTTAGTTTTCGAATATTAAAATTAAACCACTAAATTATTCGAATATCAAAATATTAATTTTAATATACATCTATTTACTGAATTATACATCCAAATATATATACACATAAATATAAATATATACGTATATGTATTTGAAGTGAACGAAAGCTTCGAAAAGCTCGCCGACCGAGTATCGATTGTAAAAATGGAAAGCAAATTTGAATTATCGTTTCAAAGCGACAAATTGATTACAACGTTCGCTGGAGAATTTGATTATCGAAGGTCTGGGTTTCGTCAAGACGCCAGGGTTGGCCCGGTGCGCGTCGCGCATGTGTTGAAGCCAAAATACGAAGGTTGATGACGGTCACGGATGATTTGTGAGGCTCGAGACACTCCGGCAGGTTCGCGCTAATGAAATAATTCGAGTCTCGAGTGAATTGGGAGCAGTGGCATCGACCGTGGTGTTGATGAAGTTGCCCTAAGGGCGACGCTTGAAAAGTTCTCGAACCCGAGGTCTGCGTGTTCGACACCCCTCCGGGTTCTTTTCTGACACGAGCCCGGAGGGGTGCGTCGAGGGAGAACCCGGAGAACGCGAGAGCGAGCGAGATGAAAAGAGTATGGACTCCGGTGGTGGTCGGTGGTCACGCTCCGTGCTCGTTTCTCTGCGTCAGGTTCGCTTTAATAAAATAATACGGCTTAGTGCGGTTGCAAAAAAAGAGGGAGGCCATGGGACACCCGGGAAAAATAGACCGAATGACTCGTCAAAACTTCTTTCTTCTGCCTCATTTATTTTATTCTTCTTATTTTTTGGCCGCTTTCGACGCATTCTGGGGGCTATCATCGTTCGACCGATGACGATGTTGTTTCGTTGGTCCTAGATTCTCGAAATAGTAGAGAATAATAAAATGGATTTAAAAAAAAAAATTATTTTTATGTTGCAAAATGTTTTAAAATATAAATATACAATGTCGGTAAAATTATCTTAAAATGAAAAATAATATTAATATTATATATATATAATTGATTGATTAATTAATATAATATATTTAATAATATAAATATATTGATATTAATTATATTTTTATTATTTTATTATATATATTATTTATATTTTTAAAAAAAATTTTATTTTGTGGATGAATATTTTTGGTTAAAAAAAGAGAACGGGACGAATTCGTGATAAGTCAGAAGGGACGGAATGAATTAATAACGACTGGAAATAAACGTAATTCCGTCGAAGACTTGTTCAAACGAAGAAATTAGTGTGATTTCGATTTTCTACAAATATTTTGTTGCAGATATTTCCTCAACCTTTGAACCCCGGATTTTGGGAATTCGATCGGACAGAAATTTGAAATTGCAAAAATGGGAATAAAATGGAGCATCAAACGAAATTGTTCACTTTTCTAAGCGGAAGCGCGGTAAAAGCCGGAAGGAAAATTTGACTGAAGCTTAAAGCTCGTGCAATGTCGCGAAGAAAAAATGATCCGCAGTGACAGCACATTATTTCCCTTTGAATAAATTTTTTATCGAACCGATTGCTATCGATCAACTTGGAGTGTTGACCTATTGTCCAGTGACGTCCGTATTTTGTCACTTGTCACACGTAAACCCTCACACGTGAATCGACCGCAATGACGTCAAAAGAAAGAAAGGAAACATAGAAAACGCTACCCTATTCCTCCCCCCCCCCCCCCCCCCCGCGCGATTCCAACAAACGATAACGCGAAATTCAACTCCAACCACCATAAATGGAAAACCATCGTTGTTAAAAATTTTTTTCTTCCAACTTCCTCGACAAACAACGGACAACGTGAAAAATAAAATTAAAAACCGGTTGACCACACAGCCGAGGAGGTCCGAAAAAAATTTTTTTCTCACAGTCTCTCATCCCGCAAGAAGTTAAATAAAAAAAAAAAATAAAAATAAAAAAAACGAAACCGAGAAGTCCGTGTCTTTGGGTCACGTGGGTGTTCGTCTCGATCCTTGCGCGAGTCGCACAAAGAAATAAATAAAGAACGGAACGAGGGAGGAAGCGAGAACGAGAATAAAAAGAGAATCAAGAAGTACAAAAAAAAAAAAGACTCCAGAAGAAGGACGAAGAAAGAAAGAAAGAAATAATAAAAATGAATAAATAAAAAAAAATCGAAAAAAAAAACAAAAAAATGTTTTTTTGATGGGTGGGGCAGTTTCGTTATTTCGATGAGGCGCGTGTTTACTTTCTCGTCTCGGGGACCCACCACGGCGTGCGCGAGAACCACCGATTGAACGAGAACGCGCGCCCGCGCAAGTGGCGGAGGGCGCGTCATCCACCTAGCGGTCGTTTTCGTCCCGAATTGGTTCGCCGATCGGCCACGTCTCTTTCCCATCGTTTTCTCTAAACGTACAATACAATCGTACTTGACCGGAATAAACGAAAATTAAAAAAAAAAAAGAAAAAAAAAATAGAAAATAATGATAATAAAAAAGTGAAATAAATAAATACGTGGATAGTCGAAGCGGGGGAGTCGAGAGGAAGGAGAAAAAAGTGGTCGCCGACAACAATGGCGCGATGCCGCCGCGCCGAGGATAATTGGACGGTGCGTTAAATTAGAGGGGGCAGTCACCGGCGCGACTCTTCGGTACGTCCCCGCTTTCTTACCGTTCTCTCGTCTTTCGTATACTTCGACTCGTGGATGCCCCCGGAACGAGGCGAAATAATTTTTCCTTGTTTTCGAAGGGAGAAGAACAAAGTCGTTAGAACGCCGCAAGTGTATATTATCCTCATCTTTCACCTTGCCGACAAGATTTTTCCGTCCTCGTCGCTCGCGAGTTTCGAGTTTCGGACGTTCTCCCCTTTGGCCATCCCCCCGCGACCCCCCTCGACCCCCCTCCACCCCCTTCCTCGCGGGTGATTATCCACCTTGCTGACGGACTCGTCAACGCTTGCGACTGCTGCAAACTGACCCCCTTAACCAACTAGCATCCCTGGAGTTCTGTGCAAGAACCTCGTCGACTGCGTAAACACGACTTTAATATTTCAATTTTCTATAAGAGTATTATGAGGTTGCGTTATAAATTCTCGCTGGTTGGGTATGTTATTTTTTTCCCTGCAATTTTGTGACTTGTTAGGTAAAGTGGATATTATAAAATACGAATACGGTGGGTATTTATTATACATTATGATATTTCTCTTTTTTTTTCGCCGTGTAACAAAAAGCGAAATTAGAAAAAAATATCGAATTTCATTTCAATTGAATATATCGAGTATCAATGAAGTTGATGCAATGTGAATGAATACATCGAAGGAGACAAGAAAAGCGTTGAAGAGCAAAAATATCGTGGAGACTTCAACGCTCGACGATGTGCAAAAGCGCGACGATGCCTCGGTCGAGCCGAAGCGGGAGAGCAAGAGAAAGAGAGAACGGGAGATAAATCAACGCACATTACAAAATTGAAGATAACAGGATCCGGTGAAGATCCAATCGAATCCACAACAGAACGGTCCGGACGAATCACCGCAATGCGGTTTGTCACGTCCTAATATATGCTTTAGATAAATATATATTATATAAGTGTTTCGCGTGTGGAAGAATCCGCAGAGGATCGATATTTAAGGCTTCGTATAAATTTATGAACCGAGGCTACCGAATAAAAAAAAACAACCAAAATTACCGCTTTCGTAATTACTACTACAAACACTGCGCAAAAGATGTCCCATGTCCCATTTGGCATGAAAACGAAAAAATACAATCATCAAACACCGAACAATATTAAATTATTTTGAAGTAAAATGAAAATTTTTTATATATTTTTATCCAAAAATAAAATTTATTGAATTAAAAATATTATTATTATTATTATTATTATTTATTATATAATTTATTAATCAAATTTACTTTTTGTTTTTCGTTGCATGAAAAAATTGTGTCCAGATGGTTTTTCCGATCGATTATGTAAATCGTGTTCAACCTGTGGGTATTTATTCAGCGTATAATCATAAATATGTCGAAAGATAAGCCGCACCGAGTAAAGCGAAAGAATTGGGGAAGCGGTAAGTCTATTCGGGGCCATGAAACGGCGCTTGCCGTGTGGTGCGGGCGAAGCGATGCAGTTGGCTCGTAAAAATTCAAGGAGCCGAGGAACTGGTTGGCCCACTGTGCAAAATACGTTTCGAGCCTTAACGTTCGTGCGGCACACGATCGACGGAGAGTTAGTGCTGCGCTGTATATTGCACGGTATCAATGCGCATATATACATGTGCAGCAGGAATTCTATACGGATATGCGAGGTTAGGCTCGCAACCTCTACTTCTCACAAGTTACCGGCACTTCCGGGTTACCCAACAATTATGCAGGCATGCTCTATGAATATCATTGTTGTTTCAAAAAATTGAGGACATAGGAAAAAAAATTATGTAAGCGAAAATAATCAATATTCGCAAAAATTTATTAATGTCTATAGTGTAAGGTTTAGTGTTGACCGTTGAATTTTTTAAATGAATTTTTTCATGCAATTGAATAGTTCCAAACGCTCTTTTTGTTGATATCAATTGATTTAACAATGTTCAAAGTATATTTGTGAATTTTTTCAACCCGCTCGCCCGGGTCATTTAAAAATGGCGGAGAGTCAAAGTTTTCGCAGTGTGAGGTGTTTGATCGAAAAATAGGGGTGTGGTAAGGGTTAACGTTGCCGAATTGTTCAACGAAATATCAGTAAAAAATCAGATCTTTGATAAGATCGTCGACAATTTTTTTGTATCATTCCGTATCTGCGGCAACGAAAATTTATTGATTTTATCGCGCGTGTGTTGAATAATAAAAAAAAAGTTCAAAGACGTCGCCGTGTAAGACGCTGGATTTGAGGTATGGCACGTTCGCGTGATTCAAAGAGGGCGTTTTTCACCCTCGAGCTCGTGTAACTCGACATTCATCCTTCATCCATATTCAAACGAAATTATACGACGACGGGCTCGCGAATCTGCCGTTCGTACACGCGAACCTCAAAAAACGACGGCGGATGTCAGTTACCGAGAAATAGTTTTATAGTTCGACCTTTGGTTGTACATTGAATAAGAATTTGGGTGATTCGGTAATCGTATTCGTACAGGCTGACCCAATTCTTGGAAATCCGAGTTCAACAACCACCACGAGACCATTACATGATATGAAAATTGTTTGTATTAATAATTTCTGTATACCTTTGATTAATTTTTGAATTACGCAATTTTTTTCGATATCAATTATTCGACTGCAGAGAAATTATTTTATCATCTTGATCATGTTCACTTTTATAATATCATTGTCGTGAAAATATTCTTATTAACCTCTCGAAGATGGATTCTAATAATTCCGTGAAATCGATCAGCCACATATGTCCTGTCTTGCCATAACAAAAAATAAATTTTGAAAAAATAAAACGCCTGCAACCCGATAATTCGGCACTCTGCAACATTGTGTGGCTCAATGAAGAGAATTGACGGAAATTACCTTTCGAAACTTGCAATTTCGTGTGAAAAGAACCCGTAATAAGCTCGGAGTTGAATGCACCACTTTTGTCCCCGGAATCGATACATAATTTTTTTTTCTTTCGTCCGTACCTGCCACTGCGAGCTGCTTTTGACATAAGGCGAACGAGGTAAAGAACCTTAAGTACATACTTATGATATGCATTTACTTATTATTATTATTATTTTATTATTATTTTATTAATATTGTTGTTATTCTTATTATTATTATTATTATTAAATACGTCTCAGTTATTGTGTCCGGCGGTTAGTAGAATAACACGCAGACCATGGTCGATCGTTTTTTTCTTTGCAACTGTTACTTTATGATACATTTGAAAATTTCCGTGTCAACTAATAAACTGGTATGACGATGATGACTGATTTTTTGTAGTTGTACGTATGTGTTTGAGTGTAGTTGTAGAGCATCGATGTGTCAGTAGATATTTCGTGTATGACTTCTGTAGTTGATAAAATGATTGGTATTATTTCGACTTTGTTCTCTCGCCACATGTCCTCAATCTTCCCAGTCAGTAGCATGTACTTTTTTAATCTTCTCTCATCCTCTCTTATGTATATACGCCGTATTGCATATTGATAGTTCGATAAATTGAGACGTTTTATTTTCGTTTTCACATAAGTGTGATATCCGGCTCATTTTGTGGTGTTTTACTGTCTTGGCGAAGTAAAACTATTGTCAAAATCTATCTCTATGCCTTCGAAATTCCTGCCATCTTCACGCGGTTTGAAACATTCATTTTCGAAGCATTTTAATTCGGTTTATCGACCTGTCGGAACATTAAATATTCGAAACTTCGATTGCCCACCCGTTCTTTCCGTAGCCATGGTTCCAGTATAATTCTACATCGTCGTTCTCCATTACCTTCACGAGCTCGGACTTGGGCGTAGGCGTTATTATTATTATTATAATTTTTGTTGCTCTTAGTATTGTCAGTATTATTATAATTAGCATTTTTTGTTTCGGGTTTCGCCTCGCATGAGCTGCTCCCGACAAAAGTAAGACACGAAGAGGGAAAGACGGAGCGTGTGGTCAATTGTCCGGGCGCGTTCGCCTGACAGAATTATGAGGTCCGCACCGTGCGACTAATTCTGATACTAACACGCGTACTTCTGCTACTTTCGCTTCTTGGCTGGTCTACGCAACCACTACCGCAAAAAAAAAAAAACTTAACGCGATCCAACATCCATACGTTTATTTATTCACTTGTTCAATAAAAATTAAATCGTGGGAATTATTATTCTCGTTCCAATTCATCGAAGAAAATTAAATTGTATTGAATTTTATTCGACGAATCAAAAAATTGTTATTGTGTTAAATATAATAGTTTTTCAATTATAACGACTCAAGTCGGAAGAATCGAAATCGAAATAATGTGTTTTATTATTCGATTCAATTTATTTCAAAAAATTTCAACCGAGAGAATTAATTTTTCTTCTCGATTCATCGAATAAAATTCAATCGTATTGGGATTTACTTGTCGGATAAAAACATTGTTATTGCCCTATGCATAATGATTTTATAATGACAACGGCTCAAGTTGGAAGAATCGAAATCGGAATAATTTGAGGATAATCAAACCGAGCAAAGTTTCTCGAGTGCTCGTGGTTCATTAGGTGCATGAGTACCGTGCGCTCGTGCAAGGTGCACACAGTATGCATCGACGATACGGTGCACCGCATTGCACCTAGACGCCCGGTTTTAACTGCATCGCACATTGGCCGAGACCGGGCTTGTCGGTATAGCTTCGCTGCTGGCGCTACTGCTGTCGCTGCTGCTGCTGCTGCTGCTGCTGTTGTTAACGCGTTGCGAAATATCGATCCTACGGGTCAACTCGAAATGGATATGGAAGCCCGAAGAACGTCGGAATTTTTTGAGCCCGGTGTTGGACAGTCATGCCTGCTGCGCCCTCGCCCAACCCTCTCATTTCTTTAATTTTTATTTTTTCATATTCTCCTTATCATAATTTCACAAACCTTCAAAAACACACGCGAAAAAGTTAATGGAATGAAAATAATGATAACGTCGCTAATGAAAATTACGAAAGTACGAAATATCCATTGTTTCGGGTGTAAGTTAAATTACAGTTCAAAAATATACTCTGTAAATTCATTCATTTAATAAAGAATAAAATTTTCATGTTTTTATTTATAATTATTTCTCAAAATTGAATACTGCAAGTAATAGAAAAACTAAAAATAAGCCGATATTCCGCTATTACTTCCCGACATCTCCAACGGTACGTCAAACCCTCAAACCCTCAAATCCTCATTCGTTCGAAGTGGAAAAGAAAAAAAAATTAGCGCAGCGTAGTGGAGTCGCTAATTAGTGAAAATAATTCAGGTGAAAAAAAGAAGAAGAAGAAGAGAAAGAGGAAGAAAAAGAAAAAGCGGAAGGTACAAGTGATGGACGGAGGCAGGTAATAGATCATTCGAATGAGATAGAGCGATCACGGTGGCCTCGTAAGCGTAAAAGAGCTGTCGAATTTTTCGTCCAAATTTGCACGGTTATTCTCTCTCGCGCGCTCGAAACTCGGCCTTCTGACCTTTCCCTCCCTCTCCCGAGTGTAATACAGCCACTGTGGATATATCAAACAACCATGGTGGACAGAGCGCGGACCGATGGCGTTACTGCTCCATCGGCGGTGTGCCCCGGGGGCGTCGTCCAGGTTTCGCTGTAACGAGGCTAATGGCAGGTCCATTTGCTTTGGCTCGCAAAGGAAGCAAAAAAAAAAAAACGAAGACCTCAAAAGCATTCGGTCAATTTCGGTTGCGTGAAATCGTAAGATCGGTTTCGGACCTTCCTCGATACTCGAAAATATCTCTTCTCATTTGTGTAATGACGAAGCATTCGACTATAAACAACCCCCGCTTAAATACACAATAATCGGCTCGTTACGAAAAAGGAAAAAATATCAATCACGTTTGTTCAAATAAAATCATTAATGTAATTTTAAAATTCTCGAAGCTCTCGACGTTGAAGCTCGAAGCAACGAGCTTTCAGACGAATGACGTAGCGATGATCATGAGAGAAATGAATTATAGTGAACAAATGAGGAATCTTGGAGTTTGGCGAAAGGGGTGGAAAAAGAAAAGAAAAAGATAAAATTCGAGCGAAGAGAGCTCGTTGATCGTTTTTTGCGGTGGCTCATGCGTCGCGCGCTTCGCGAAGAAAAAGGGGGGGCAAGAGAATAATAGTGGAAAGGGACTTCTGGCGGTGTAATATTACAGGGCCCGAGCCCTGTTCTGCAGAAGCAGAAGCAGCAGCAACAGCAGAAACAGCAAAAACAGCAGCAACAGCAGCAACAGCAACAGCAGCAGCACGAAGGCTTTTGGCTAGCTCCTGGGTGGTGTCCGTTGCTCGTTGGTTCGTTTCGCCATCCGTGTCTCTCTCTCTCTCTCTCTTTCTCTTTTTCCGTCTCGCTCACGCCCGATCGTTCTCCCCCGTACGCGGGTGCATGTAACCGGAAGGTTTCTTCAAACTACAAACGTACACCCTCGCGATTCGGAGCAACAGCAGCAGCAATGCGTTAGCTCCAAATTCTACGTAGCCAAAGATCACGTAGATTTACAGCCTCTCATTTAATTTAAACAAACTGTTTTTATTGTTCTCAGTTATTAATTTTTCGTTTATCAAGAGGATGAAGAACGAAAGAAATGGAAAATAATTTTGCAGCGTGTTTATCGAGCTGGTAAATCTCGCGATATGAATTTTTTCGGGAACTCGAAGCGACTGTCAGAATCATTTTATTATGATTAAGAATCGAGAGATAAGTTTGTCCATCGGAAAAGGGGAGATAGTGGAAATAAATGAGAAGCTTGTTGGGGGGATGGAAACCGATCGATCGGCTCACCCATGAAGTTCTACGAACACAATGAACGAGGAATGATGGTGGAAAGGAACCTGCTCTCATCCCTCTCGAGGGAGTCTGATCTACGAAAAAAAGAAAAAAAAAAACGTCTTGAATACTCTGTAATATGTCAGGCGGACGTTTCGAAACCGGCCACCCCCGCTGTTACCGATTTGTCGGTCAAATCTGTCCTACAATCATCCATTTCAATTCTATATTATTATATTTTTATTCTCTTTAAGAACGAAAAAAAAAAAAAAAAAATCGGTCCATAATCCTTCCGAGATTTTCCATTGTCGAGCACTCGGTCGGGGGCTAAATGAGCAATTTTTCGACGATACACAATTCTCGCCCGGGCACGATTTTTCCAAAACGTTTATCATCGATTCGGGGGATAACTCGGAGGGAGGGAGGGAGGGGGGCGGTGGCAAAAGGGTGAGAGAAGTAAGAGAGCCAATCGAAAAATAAAATCAGTAGCCCGATTGTCACTTGGGTGGGGACAGGAGATAAAGATCGTGAGATACGTTTATATTTCGAAGATTGAGAAATAAAGATCTCGGGTTACACACCCTGCTGTAGATGCTTGCTCTCGACGGCCACCGCGAGTTGATCCGGTTGCCTCGGATGTCGGAGCCCAAGCAAATTGGGCAGAAAAATAGATCAAGATTCCGGCGCGGCTTTGTGCCGAAAAATCCTTTCTCACTCACGGTCGGGGGCGCCCCCGCGGACCGACGAAACTTTGTGAAACTCGTAAACAAAATCTGCGTTTCTCACCACAACGAATGGTCGATCGTCAATATTTATCGAGAAAAAAAAATTGACAATATCGATCAAGCTTCTCCACTAATGTATAAAAAAAAAAGAATGAATAATCGGAACAAAAATTCAACGTTACAATATATTTTTTGATAGGAATCTGTGGTTATTTAATTATCAGAAGATGTTGCCAATATAGAGTAACAATTTCTTTTTCAAATTGTCGTTTCTATCGGGTCAATATTATCGACTATTTTACGGAAACGTTCGGCTCAAAGTAGAAACCCCGTCCTGAGAATTTCGAGAAAATAATCTCATTTTTCAAAATTTCTTTGATTTTTCATGTTTAAAAAAAAAAAACTGTATGTTTAGCCATTGATGGACCAAATTGTAAGAAGTTTGCGAATGTTGTAGTACAAGGATTTAGTGAAAAGAAAAGAGAATCATTGTGGGCCATCTGGGTCGGGTTTATGGTCAACGACGGGTAGCGCAAAAGAAGAATTTCTCTTGATTTGACGTTTATCCTGTTGGGATCAACAGACCAAACACAATAATAATAAAAACCATGGCGGTTTGAACTTCCGTGGACAGTTTTCACTCGGTCTGGAAAATTGTTTGTGAACCGGAAAAACGTTTCGGTCCAACTCGTTCGTCCGTCCGTCGCGTTTCTCTCCGGCTTTATCCCATAATCCAATCTCGAGCCAATGGATATAGAAGCAAAAAAATGTAAATCCTTTTGTGCGATCCCTTTCGGAGTCTCGGTCGGGGGTCCGTACGCGAGTTTTTCTCGACCAAACGGATTCACTCCCTTCGATTCACTCTCGCTACTGTGCTGGGTAAACAGTCTTTTCGACGTCTCATCGTTTTTCACATCGTTCGAACACACGCACGCATATCGCAACAATAATTTTCATCGAATTAATGCAATTTTTTCGTTCAATAAACAATAAATTATGTTGAAACAAAATTTCATTTAATTTCATTTCATCAAAAAATGTTTGAATACTTATTTCTCGGTTTTGTTTGGACTATCGTCGGGGCAAAAATCGTTTTTCTTCTCGTTTAACTTTGTCGACACTCGATTTTCGTTCGAAAACGAAACGACGGAGCAATCGTTCGGTCGTTACGTGAGAGTTTCGAGACGAGAGAAATATCGTTCGTACGTTCGTTCGGTCGGCGAGTTCGGAAGAGACTCGGAAAGAAAACGAGGATAAGGGAGTGAGAAGTTAATAGCCGAGTCGTACGGTCGGCTCGTTTGACGCGTACGACTATTCCATCGAGTTCGTAACGAGGAGGCAGCAACTTCCTATCCGGCGAATGCCCGAGAAAGCGCCGGGCCACGTACACGAGTAATCTCCGAACCTCCGTACGAACGAGATCACTGATAGATCATCGTAAAAAAATTCATTTGGCGAGAGAAAAATTAATTAACGGACGGAAAAAAATTGCAAAGCACAATTCTCACGTTCAACGCAACATTGATTTTCTTTTTACAATTAAGAGACGAGTGTGTGGGGCAGAATTGAAACATCTGTGGATTCAATCAACGATTTTATCGGCCGAGCTGAGATTCAGTAAATGCGCTTTTAATTTATTTATTTTTATTTATTTTTTTATTGATGTATTTTTTTTTTTTTCGATGTTCAAAACAAATACTTTAAAAACTCCAAAGCAGAAAACAATAATAGTTTGCAACTTTTTTTGACTGAACTAATTTTTTCCCCATTGAAATTAATTTGTTTTTTTTTTTTTAATTGGATAACAATATTTCAAAAATAAGACAATTTGTCTGGATGGTGAAATTTTCGATGAGGAGCGGTTGTGATATTTGAAAAATGATAAATAAAATCGAAGGAGAGGGAGAAAGAGTGAGGAGACGGGATGCCAATAACAGTTTAGGATAATATGACGAAGATCGAAGGCATAGAAAAATGGGAACGAGGGAGCGGCTGGCTGGTGAAATGAAATTTTAGTACGGATGAACAGCCCGAGACCAGCCAAAGAGCCAGGTGGTTCCACGCCGGTGGTTCATACCATAAACCACCTATCCATCTTTTCCACGATTTTTGCTTCAACTTCACCGCCATGAAAAAAAAGCTATCACAACACTAATTTCGAATCCACTAACGATAATACGTTTCGGAAGATAGATTTCATCTCCAGCCTCGTTCATCTCTTATATATCTATATATATATTCTCCGGATGCATACGTACCAAGCTCGAACGGAAGAACCGATTGTACAGTTAATAATCCAGAATCCATAGCAGCTACATACCTAAAACAAAACAAATAACAAACAATTACTTTCCATTCGTAAATTATAAAACAATTTTATTTTCCCGTTACTAACAAAATTCGAAACAAGCAAAAAAAAATTAAAACCCTCATCGTCTCTCCTTGAAAATATTTAACCTAAGATTAATTCGAAAAATATAAAAAAATTCTTTCCTCCAAACCCGAGACAAGGGAAAAAAAATTAAACTATTTGCAAACGATTTATCGAATTTTTCGTTCGTGTGTTCAATCGATATTCGTGACGCATTGCGTCGGACGTTCCCGATAAGGCAAAGACAAATGAAGGAAAATAAAAAGAAATAAAAGTACGAAGAGGAAGAGAATGAGGAAATAAGAAAACGGAAATGAATTCAGTGACTGCGGGGTATTGTACGGAGCGCGAGGAGTATCGAGCGTGGGAATGAAGGTGGAAAAGAGTTTTAAAAAAAAATAAGGGGGGGGGGGAGAAAAAAATAAAAATAGCGATAGTACCGGTGAGAGATAGTCCGCGTGTCGTCGTGTAGTTATATAGGAAGTGGGTATAGGGCCCACGCGACGTGGCGCCACTAAACGACGTGACGTTAGCCTATTGGCTATCAACGCCTCTATCCCTGAATATTTTACCACCGACACCGACGCATCGACCATCCTCGCAACGCGCGCACACGCGTGTTCTTCGAGTGCGCATACGATTGCACGAACCGCGTACAGAGTGATTCATAATTCACTCGGCTCGGTCGCTTCGCAACGTTGAACAATTGTGTCTGATGAAAAAATTGCTGCGATGCATCGAATCAATGAAACAAATTTTCAACTTCCGCTTCGTCGCGGTCTGACACACTGACACGAATCGTTTTAATTTTTTTTTTTCGTCACGAAACACGTAAAAGTTTATCGATCGACGAACGAACGAAGAATAATTCGATAATTCGAAAATATTCATCGTTTTTGAGTCGCAAAATGAATGTAAAAGATTTTTCGAGGACTGAAATTGGGTCGAAATAATTGTTTTGATAATTGTTGTATTTTAAAAAAAATTTATCATCTCGGAATAGAAAATAGAAAAAATTCCGTAATTAAATTTCGAGCTGCAATATTGCATGTTTTAATGCATGCATATCGTAATTCACTCGTCTGTCGTAAAACTACGTGACAGTCTGATACTTTGACATTGTTTTATTATATTATTTTTTTTGCTTTAAATACACCCACTTGTGTTCGCGATCGCCCTACGCGAAAAACGAGTGTGCGTGTGTGTGTGTGCACGTTCGCGTGTGTGTTTATAGTGTCGCGTGGGCCCTGTGGGTTCCTAGTTTATTTATCCTGCGGAGCGTTGTAACTCGTGGCGTGTGTCATAGACTCGAAGTGGGCAGAGGGTCTAATAATTGCGTAGAATGGGAGTAGACGGACGAGCGCGAGAGAGAAAACCGCGTTGGAACGAGCTGGCGCGAAGGGAGCTGAAGACAGAGATCGAGCGAGAAAAAAAGAGATAAAAAGAGAGAGAGAGAGAGAGAGAGAAAAAAGAGGACATGAATGATCCGATTGGCACGCGCCCTCAAAAACAACTGTGTAAAATTGTTTCAATCCCTTTTTTTTTCTTCAATTTTATTTTTATTTGTCATATTTATTATTTTTCAATTCGTAAACATGTTCGACGGAGTTGTTCAACATTTTTTCTCGCCCCGGGGCAAAATCGCGGGGATTCGGTGAGTTTCCGAAAATAGAGGCGCGATCATCTCGAACGACTTCCGGAGAGGCCGCTAACGCTTTATCCCAAAAACCGAAAAAAATACAGCATCTCGCTCCGCTTCAAAACCATTCTCTTCTCAAACGATTCCCCAACAACTTCGTCCTACTCCCACCAGTATTGTTAAAAATACTGGAAGATAATTAAAAATTATATTCTCAAAAAAATAAAATTTAAAAAACGAAGATAAAAATACATACGCAAGATGGAGGAAAATTAAAGATTTGACGTTGAGTTAAAACAAAACGAAAAAAGGTGCATTCCAGAGGCGACAGGAAAGTCATACCAAACGTTATCCCCCCGGAGCGACCGCATATACCTGGAATTGAATAATTTGTAATGCAAAAAAAGCTTTCTCGGAAAGCGTGGAAGCACAGAAGTGCTGATGCAGTAGTCTCGTTCGGTTCTTTGGGGGTTCTCGTGGCTCGTCGTTCGTGTAAGTATAATCAAGCAAAAAGAGAAGAAGCTAGCAAAAGTCCTCCGTCCAGGAAAGTTACGTGGCTCTCTTATCCCCCTCCCCTTTCTCCCTCCCACCCCCGCGCTTCAACCACGTCGAGCCTATCTTTGTCAGGTTCTCCCTCGCTCGATTTCCATCGCAGTCGAGCTGCTTACTTCCATCTCATTCGAATATAGCGGAGGGTCTTCGACGAAAAAAAAAAAAAGAAGAGAAAAAAGTAGGGTCGACTCGTGAAAGACGGAAGAGAGAGGGAGAGAGAAAGAGAACGAGAGTGAGAATCGAGGGTGTCCCGGTTTCCCTACCAGCCCGTTGTCCCCAAGCACGTTTCACGTTTCGACTAACGAATCGACCATGGAATAGTATAACGAAACCCGCGTGGAATAAGAAGACCGAGAAACGTGAAAACGAAAATTATGCGACTGGCGGAGTCCGAAGAAAATCTAAACTCCGCGACACGAGTTACGCAATGATTTATAGGATACCCATTCATTTTTTTTTTCCTCGGGTTTTGAAGCGATAAATCACCGTACTTGCGCAATCCTCGTCGTAATGCCGAAAAAAAAACGTATTTAAAGATTTTTATTTTTATTTGTTTTTTAATAAATTGAATTGAATTTTTGATTATTATTTATTTTTCGGGCATTGGATCGGTGGAATATAGGTTGGGGGTATTGGAATTGAGTTTATTAGACCTCATCGCGTTTGAACGCACTTCATTTATTTTTATTTTATTAAATTTTTTATTGAAAATCGGTGGATGTTTGGATTTTTTTTTTAATAATTGAATTTTGATTATTATTGATTTCTTTGACACCGTGTATGTGGAATGTAAGTCGGAGGCCGATCGGAATTTCGTTGATTCGACCTCATCGCACTCGAACGCACTTCGCTCGTTTTTATTTAACTTTATTCTTCTAAATAAATGCTTCTTGTTGTGTGTAAAACATAACGCTATGGTTTGCAGCAATTGCAAAGCGAAAATTATCCGCGCACTGGCTACGGCAAAACCGCTCATGGTTGACTCGTCGTGGCAGCGAAACAATCGATCGTTTCTCGCTTGCTCGAGCGATATTTGCTTTCAGCAAAGTCACCGTGATGAAACATTGAAAGCAATTGCATTTTTCAATACAAGGCCGTGTTCCAGTTCTCGCCCATCGATCCTCTGCATTTTTAATAACCGAACCATCGAGCTTCGGTCTACTTCCATGAGTCCCATAAATTCTTATCGCTCGCGAAACAACTCAATTAGTGCAATCACATATCATCGTCACGAAAGAAAAACATTTTTAAAAAAAGTATCAAAGTATTTTTCGGAATACCGGATGAACTTTTTTTTTATTTCAATGAAATTTAATTCGAACGATAAAAATAAAAATAAAAATATTTTTTAAAGCGAGACGTGAATATGTTTAAATGCATCGGTAAAAGCAAGATTCCACGGCTGACGTCACTTCCCGGAGACGGCGAACGGCCGCGTCTGCCCGTCTTCCTTCCTTCCTTCTTCCCGTCCGACAGCCGCGACATTTTTATTTCCTTTTTTCATTCTTTTTCTTTTCTTTTTTCTTTTTTCTTTTTTTTTCTCCTCGTCGGCTATCACCCTCGTTTGCGAGAAGACGTGTACCACACAGAGCAACCAACACCACCACCGACACCATCCTGACGCCGCTCCCGCTCGTCTGTGTCAGACTCTGCCTCGACACGACTTTATTTAAATACCTTTCCGGATTATCTTAATTGAAAGAAAACAAAAATTTCACGCCTCGACGATGTATCACACGTTGAATCAACTATTCCCAGGGTTTGTGAAAAACAATTTTCTGCGAGTTCGATGTATTTGCAAACTCGAAATAATTTTCATTGAAATTGAAATTCTTTGAGTGCCAAAGTAGTCATCGCAGTTAGTATGGGATTGCTTCGATAAGAAGATCATGGGCTTGTGATTCGTTGTCGTATTTTTAAGGTTCTTTTATGATATTCGTTCGATTAATGAGAATTTAATTTCGAATATTGCACAGAACGGTATAAAATAAAAAATGATTATCTTGAAAAAATTATAAATGTATAAGAGAAATAATAATTGCAAGGCGAGAATTATTAATCTTAAAATAAATATCAATTATTATAATATCAATGTACATTGCAAAAAAAACAATTCATCCAAATAATTCATAACAATACCAAAAATATGCAAGATTTTACCGTTTACATAAAAAAATCATCCCAGTTATTTGATTAGAAAGGGAATTCAAATACATTTCTATAGCAAACTCATTCCTGGTTGTTGCCCCCAAATAAATCAATATAGCAGCCCCCCTAAGCTTCCATTCCGAAGAATAATACAACCCTCCACGAACCTCTATTCGGAAAGAAAAATCCAAACACAAGCCCATATGGGCCTCAACCTAGCCCCTTATCGGAAAACCCCATATCCCATTCAAACTATAATCAAAATAACGCAAGGTAAAAAATTCCAATAAACCATCAAAACTTCAGCTCATTATCAACCGTGTCAACACGATAAATGGATATACGGTAAGAAAAATGCGAACCATCGATCGATCGGGTTTTTTTTCGATATATAGCGAATGAAAGTGAACAAATGCGATGAACCCACGAAGTTTCGTCAAGTAGCATAAGTCGTTTCACGTCAGCCCGTTGCGCCAACGCAGAGCCGAGTCTCATCGATCCCGCGACCGCTGCATCGCGTAGGTAACTCTTCGGGTGTTGCACCTCGTCCCGGTCGAGGCCCGTGGGGCTGACTCTGGGTGTCGCGGGGACGCGCCGTCGTCTGGAATCGTCGGAAAGACGTTTGCGGACGGGTAAGAAGGGGGTGGCCGCATCACCGACCCCCCGTACAAGACACAGACGAGAGAAACGACGAAACGACGAAACGACCGTAAGATATCCCTTAAGCGTGTTTCGTCTGTTCTCGCACGCTGTTATGGGAACTAAAAAGTCTCTCTCTCTCTCGAGATACTTGCTCCTCTCTCCTCCCTCTCTCTCTCTCTCTATCTCTCTCTTTTTCACTCTTTCTTTCTCTCTTCTCCCACCTCTCACACGCGCGCGCTCTTATGCTCGACGAGACCGCCGGGGATCGTTTAATTTATAAATAGCACTTTATTTAAATCCCGAAATAAGGGCAACGACATTCGTATTTGGATGCGTTGCGGACCAGACAGCGGATTTCGTCCTAATTGGGGACTGCCGCGACGGTAGAATCTCCGTACGCCCCACCACCACACCCTTTCGATTTTCTACGATTCTACGTACGTTAGACACTACACGGTTATAATCGTTATTCTTTTTTCCTTTTTTTTTTAATCCCGTAATTCGATGATATTATTATTATCACTTTATCTTGGCAAATTTTTATTTGATTGGGTCGAATCGTTTAATTCTGACGAAATTTTATCGTAGTGAATTTAATTTCTTAATTCTGAAAAAGTTCTATCAATAACAATTTGATATCTAATTTTTAAAATTTTCGATTAAAATAGATTTTACTCTGAGAAAAATATTATAAAACTATCCTACAAATAAAATTGCCGTTCGATGCAATTTTGCTAGGCTGTTTCATCTCAAATCCGTGTCTACTCGTCGATTCCAAATTATTTTGCTATCCTTCGAACCGCTATTTATCCAAAATCTCCATCCCCCTACACAAATTAATTTGTCCGATCTTCCCCTCCGACCGTCTGCGTTTAATCCACATCCTTGGTCTCAACTATTCCCAGTTCCCGATACGTCCTCATTTTTTTTCTCGCCCTCTATCCCTCTCTCTCCTTCTCTTTTTCTTTCTCTCTCTCTCTCTCTGACTTTTCCGTTTCTTCATTTCTTACAGTCTCCTACGGAGTGTCTCGGCCGCGTGAGCGCGTCGGTGTGCCGTGTCGCACTCGCGCGGATATTTTCGCGTCTAGACGGTCCTGTCGGAGAACGCAGTGACGTATCGGCGCGTCCACTCATTCTGTTATTCGTGAGCGCGCGGCGCGGCGAGGCCTCCGCTCCCCGTCACCGTTGCCCGTCGCCCCGTGGACGAAACGCGCGAT
This sequence comes from Sussaba pulchella, assembly GCA_963971145.1. Classification (NCBI taxonomy): domain Eukaryota; kingdom Metazoa; phylum Arthropoda; class Insecta; order Hymenoptera; family Ichneumonidae; genus Sussaba; species Sussaba pulchella. The sequence goes on from OZ020165.1 coordinate 17,173,394, forward strand.
GCACGGGAGGGCCGCGTGAGAAACTCTCATTCACTCCACCTCTTTCTTTCCGTCTTTCTCGGTGCTCGCCCGGAGATGCTGCACCCCGCCCAGTCTACGCCTCTAAACGTACTATCGTCAATGTTTAAAGCTCGTTTCACAGTCGCGCGATTTTAAATATTTCATCACAAGCAGCCCTGCCATATCCCGAGTCTCAATCGTTTTCAATTAAACGCGCTAATAAAATATTTTTTTTCCTTCCTCAACGCTTGCTAAAAAAATCAACCACCGATTTATCGAAGCACCGAAAAAAAATGGGTATTCATTAATAAAATTTGCAACAGCTTTAATTATGGGTAGAGAATTTTATGCATGTTATTTTTAATCGTGGTTTCGTTAATGGAAAACCGGTCGATTTATCGTTGTTTTTATTTCTTTTTTAATTTGAATAAAAATAATTGTTCTCCGGGGGAATTTGTGCGATTTTAACTGACGACGCTTTGTGAACGGGGCTTTACCGTGATGTACGCTATATGCGTTGTAGTCGCGAACGCGCGAGACGAAATTATACGAGAATATAACACACTTTAGCAGACGGCGGTGCTTTGACTACGCGAAAATAAAGAGAATGACAAGAAGGACGGTGAATAACGAGAAGAAAAGAGATGGACGGAGTGAGAAAGAGAGAGAGAGCGCGAGAGGAGATGCAAAAAAAAAAAAAAAAGCAGTGACATACTTTATTTGACCGTGCGAATGTTCAATGTCGCGATGAAATTTCGGAAGAAATAAATAACACGAGAAAATCTATTACAATGTTACGCAAACCGTACTTCAGACCAATCGTACGCAACGTTTGTGAATGAATTGAGTTCGAAGAAATTAACCAATTAAAAATAAGAGTTTGAACGAAATAATCGTTGGATTATGGAAAATTATAATTCGTTTGTGTAACGATTGTTACGTAGAACGGAAACTCGTTGATATAAAGATCGACGATGCGCGTGCTTCTCGCGAGATTGACAAGTTTATACGTATGGCGTTTCTGGTTTTCTGCATCGTCCTCCATGTACGAGAGACCTCGATCCAGTTTCTGTAGGACATCGAGCAAAACCGATTGCACGAATGAATGACTTTGAGAAAAAGAAGAAAAAAAAATATTCCGCACCCGTCCGGTTGTTACGGCGGATCAAGATGCATTTTGTATTACATATATTTTCACATGACAACACGCGTACTTAAAATTCTATCGTTATTGCACGATGTCTCGCAAGGTCCTCGCCTGTTTTTTCTTTTTTTTTTCTTTTAATAAGGCAAATAATGCGTACGTGATACATTCCTTATCAGATGGGAGTGAGAATTGTGTGTGTACAATGTGAGGCAAGGCATGCCTGATAACGTCCTTATCGGGACCGAAATCGGGACGCGAGAAAATTCCGAAGTTATCCGATCGCATTTTGTTTCGAACGTGGCAACGTCGATAAAATTTGGTCTCGTTGAATTAAATATTATGACAGCAGTAGCCAAGAAAGTTAGATTTTTCTTTGCCGTCTTTATCGATTCCTTGAGAATAAAAGGAAAAAGAGTCAAGTAGCAAATAAACGATCAAACGCTAAATAAATAAAAGTCGAATATACTTGTTGATAATTTCCACGAATCGAATAAAAATATTATAGAATGAGAAGAAAAATTATAAAGCACTCGCCAATACTACAATGATTACAATACAATATATAATAATAATACAATAATATACCACATATATTATCATAATAATAATAATTATTGTAATTAAAAATTCTTATCATTTCCATCACACTATCCAAAAATTCTCCTCAGCCAGCCAATTCGATAAGAATAAAAACACCCGTGGAAAAAGAATAATAATTTCAACTGAACATTCATCCAAAGCATTACACGAGAATTGAATATGCGTGCTTGTCGGGAGATACGCGATCGCGATCGAGCCTCATCGGCGAACTTGTAAAGAAACAGCTTTGCACTCATGATCGTCGGGTTAACTGGATCAGTACCATGCGAGCCACTCTCTCATCCGTGTCCCGGATTGGGTCCTGGACACGCCGGTGCCTCGCATAAATTTCCAATCGGGCAATTTACGTTGGAATTATTCCGCGAGGGCCACACAAACACCCAAACACACACACACACGCGCACACGCACAGAGAGAGAGAGAGAGAGAGAGAGAGAGAGAGAGAGAGAGAGAGAGAGAGAGAGAGAGAGAAAGAAAGAGAGAGAGAGAGCGAGAGACACACACACGCACACACACACGCCTCTACGCGCGCACGCAGACTGTGTGTGCCTATGTACTTAGTACAAATGGGGGAAAGTACCCATCCACGGGTTTCGATGGAAAATGTTATATGGCCATGCCCGATAACACACTCACGTACGTGAATGCCCGACGAATTGCACGGTGTGGTGCCTCGGGCACACACATCGAATCGCCCCGAAGAATCTGCCGCTCACTCGGCGATTAGGAATCGGTTCAACGTTTCCAGTGGAATTTCTTTCCGTGCTGAGCACGCTCGTGCGGCTGCCGCGTTCGCTGTTGCACCAACGACTGCACTAAAGAGTGCAAGAGAGAGAGATAGAGTGCGAGAGTGAGAGATAGATAGATAAAGATAGCGATAGAGATAGCGAGCCGCGTCGGAGTGAGAGAGAGAAGAAAAGACGTTCCGGAATGTAAAGAAGCGAGTGATTCGCAAGAGGCAACGGAGTCCTCTTCTCGGTCGCTCGCTCGCACGCGCGCACGCGCGCTCGGGCACTGTAGACGACGCGAAGCCGCGCGCGCGCGCGCGAGCGAACGCGCGAGCGTGATTCCGCGCGACCTTCTCGCCGATTCCAGACCAGTCGTCAACCCATTTGTAACGTTCGTACGGTTTAACCACGCCACACGGGAGTGGGACAAATCGGAGATTGGACGATTTTGTCGTATCGAACGGTTACAATCGATTCCTAATGATGATAATTATTAATTCTCGACTCGATTATTCTCACGCTTGGCAAGTGCCTACAAATTTTTTATTCTTTTTTTTCTGCAACAATTTACATAATGAGGATACGATTCGAATGAGCTGATCGATGAATCGTCAGAGAAATGATGAAAATAATAATAATAATAATAATAATAATAATAATAATAATAATAATAATAATAATAATAATAATAATTAATAATAATAATAATAATGATAATAATAATAATAATAATAATAATTAATAATAATAATAATAATAATTATTATTATTATTATTATTATTATTATTTTTATTATTATAGTAATTATTATTATTATTATTATTATTATTATTATAGTAATAATAATAATAATAATAAATATAATGATAATCATAATGTATTAGTATTATTGGTATTATTATTATTATTCCCTTCTATTATATTATTCTTATATTAATATTTGAATATAAGAATGATATATATATATCATAGAATAAATATATTACAATTTTTTATCTTTATCATTTCTTCTATAAAATTATTGATAATAATACATTGATATTACTTATAATTATTGTTATTATTATTATTATTATTATTGTTGTTGTTGCTGTTGTTGTTATAATTATTGTTAGCCGGCAGACACACGGGTCTAATGGATTAACCGAGCAAAGTTTTTTTTCCCCCCAAAGAATGTAATAAAGTGCGTGGCAACTCGAATAGAATCCGAAGCGATGGAAAAGGAGCGCGCGGGGCGTCGGATAAGGGTGGGACAAGAGAGAAGTTGGAGCAAGGAGGGAAGTAAATTTCTCGCGTGGCGCCACGAGGCCGTGATAGCCCCGACGGTTTCGTGTCGGATAGTAATCGAACAGCTACAACGGGCGACAGAAGAAAATATATATCAACCGGCCTCGGCAATCTCGGACCTCACCGTAGCCACCCTTGGGCCAGCCTCATCAGCGTTTCTGCTACATGTTATACGCGGCATATATGTGTGTATGTGCACGTGTGTGTGTGTGTGTGTGTGCGTACATATATATAAACTAGCGAGCGTCTCCAACAACGATCCAGAACCTTAACCATATACGTGTTTACGTTCGAGTGAATCCAGTCGTTTATTATTAATCACAGTTGAACAACGAGTGCTGATTTCACGGAGTCGTTCGTTATTAATCACCGATAATGTTACCGGCTACGCAACGATGCTCGTTACAGCAACGGAGAAGGAAATACGGAAAATAGAAAAAAAAAGAACAAAAAAAAAGAAATTGTAATCAGGATTGTTTAAATTTTTAGAAAATAAAATGAATGATGGATTCGAAAAATCGAAAAACTTTTTTGAAGGTCGAATGCGATGAGTAATGAGTTTAGTAATTCGAACAGTGATTGAAAAAAAAAAAATAATAATAATAATAATACCGAAAGCCTGATAAAAGTAATCATCAACAAGTAAGGGATCAGTATAAAAGATTTGAAGATAAATCAATAACGCATTAACACAAAAGCCACCGAAAAAATATCGTCTCTATCAACTGCATTAAAAAATAAATATCCCCCATCGATCTCATAAGCGCGACGATACATCGTCAACCGGTTAATCAACAATAAAAACATCCCTAACTCGTTCCGAATTACCGATGATAATAATAACAATAACCACAATAACAACCAAATCGAACAGATAGAAGATAAAAAAAGACAAGTGACAATGAAAACCAGGCAATGCAGATCAAAGATAAAATAGTGCAAAATTAGGTGATCCGTGCGCTATACCTGCGTAAATATATATAGTGTAAAAAGGAGATAACGAGATGGTTTAAAAAAAAAAGCAAAAAACAAAAACAAAACAAAAAAGTAGCACGTTACCCTTCCCCGTTGGCTGTTCGGCCTCGGGTTCTTTATCGCGCACCGGGTACACGCCAAGGGTTCCTCGAAAATTAATGGACCGCCACTTTTCTACGAGTATACAGCTACGAGAGAGCAAGAGAGAGAGAGAGAGAGAGAGAGAGAGGGAGGGAGAGAGGAGAGTGAGACCCGCCGCCGCTATGCAGCTATAACGGCCTCAGGGATGAAGGGAGGGGGAGGGTTCGCGCGCGAGCCGGCGCTTCCACCATCCCCCTTGCTCCTCTCCGTCACCGTGTCCCTTAAGAGGCTGTGTACTGGCGCTGTATATAACCGCCCGCAGAACCTCCGCTACATGCGACCCAACAGCAGCAGATCGGCGCCCACCCGGAAAAGCCGATACTCTCGAGAAATTCCACGTCTCCGACAGTTCTCAATCTTTTTTTCTCACTTCTTTTTTTTTTCTTCTCATTCTTCTTTTTTTCCGAGGCACGTTCCATTTCATTCTCTTTTTTTTTTTCTCAACGCCTCTCGACGCCCCCCGCCGACGAATATGGTGAAAAAAAAAATAGAATAAAAAAGAATAAAGATTCATCCTCACGTACGATTTTACGTGGAATTTCGAAATCGAAGATCGAAGTTCTCATCGTTTACGAGAATTCTAACGACGGTGTCGAACGAATTGACCGGAGAATTGAGAATCCAATTGGTTATCTCTCATACCTACGACCGACGATAAGAACGAGACAAAAAAAAAGACAAAAATTTGGGGGGAGGGGTGGGAGAACGAAGCCTCGGGCTCGTAGATGAAAGCAAATTAAAAGGAATTTGAAACTTGTCTCGTGGAAGAGAAATATCGTCAGGCTTTAACGGTTACAGAAATTCTCGTTTATCTTATCTACGTCGTACCTTTCGATAATAGGCGAGGGTGACGCGTCGTTGACTTCGAGGTATAACGAAACGGTTTTTTTTCTTTTTCGCTTTGTTTTTTTTCGTTCTCTCTCTCTCTCTCTCTATCTCTTTTCCCGAGTCCAACGATGAGACGTCGCTCGCTCGACTAATGCTCGAAAACGACTAATAAGCTGGTGACAAATCCAAATCGCGATACGACGGATCATCGTATTAAAACCGTTCTTTATCAGTGCAACGCGTAAGCGCTCGTGTGTCGTACAAGATTACGCGATATAAAAAATTAAAAAAAAAAAAATTCAATTGACAAAAAACGAGAAAGAAAGGTTGAACGCGATAACGTTCAGGGCGCCATGATTATACGAATTTTTCGTGAAAACGTGTATATACATATATACGACAAGTGCATGGGGGATACGAATGGCGACACTTGTTTTACCCACAATAATCGATACAGCTGGGGTGCAGGAGGCGCTTCGAGAGCGACGGAGGCCCGGAGAACCCGAGGGAGATAAGCCTACAGCGAATTAACGTCGTAAAAACAAGGACGGATGGGGGAGCGAGGGAGAAAAAAAAAAAAAAAAAAAAAAAAAAAGTCGTTGATACGAGACGCGAAGAGCTTTCGCGGGGTTCGGCGGGGCGAAATCGGACAAGTGCATCGGCGGTGCATTGCGGTTGACGCGTACGTGTATACATATATACGTAAGAGCCACGGCTGCAGAGTTCATGGGCTGCAGTCGCGATATTACGTACTTTATCGTGTAAGATACTACAGAGCCAACGACAACCTCGATTCTTCGAATCGAACATTATTTATTTATTTATTTACTATTTATTCAATTATTTTTCCCATCTTTTCAAATTATTTTCTTCTTCAATCGTACACGAACGATATATAGATATAGATCTGTGTATAGATTTTTTTCGAATCGTCGACGCATTTTAAATTGAATTTTTTTGTTGAAAAAATTGGTTTTTCGTACTTGTTGCGTTTATTTGAAGAAGAAGAAAAGATATATCAAATACGGTGCAACAAGTTGGCGTTTGGCACGGTTACGGAAAAAGTAAAAAAGGAAAATGACACGAAAGAAGAAAAAAAAAAGAGGTTAAACGACGTTTCGGTGCAGAGTAATGTGACGTTTCGGGACGGCGCAAATTTCACGGAAATTCCGTAAACATAGGATGGGTTTTTATTGCCTACGAGGGACTGGGATGCAGGCCGCGTGCAGTCCTCCCGTACCGTGTGCTGTTGCAGTTGCGAGCACTTTGCCCGCGTTAACCATTGTGCTCAGCGTGTCTCGCAGTCCGGAGTATACTCGTTGAGCAAGCAGGTAGACGTTGCTGCTGTTGCTGCTGCTGTTGATGCTCGTGCTGCACTGGACTACAGTGCAAACCCCGCAAAGTGCGGAGGCTCCATGGCTTTTCACCGTTCAAAGATCAGTCACGATAGTCCCCCCCCCCCCCGCAAACCATGTGGCCGGACGTCGTTTAGTCCACCACAAAGTTCGGAGAAAAAAAATAAATGAAAATAAAAAACGATAATATTCGATGGTATATTTGAATCGATTTTAATTATAAATTGAAAATTAGTTATTCGAATATAAATTTAGGTTATTTCTTGAATCGCATAATAATTGAGTTTTTAAAAAATTGAAAAAATGAATAAAAATGAAGAACGATGTCATTCAATGGTATGTCTGAATCAATTTTCGTTATTAATTGAGAATTTGGGTATTCAAATATAAATTTAGGTTATTTCTTGAATCGAATAATAATTAGGTTTTAAAAAAATGGAATGAAATGATATTTGGCTATAAATGGGGGAAGGCAAAAAAATTGCAACAATTCTGAACGATAGAAACTCGATCGAGCTGCATTCTACATTCGCTACGCGACGATTATATTATTTTGTGATACATACAAAAAATTCAGGAATTTTAGTAGATCTTTCAATAATTAATTGCTTATTGATCAGAGAAGTTAGCTATCGAACGACTTTCGAACAAACCCAGGTGATCCTCATCCGTCCAAAATCACCGCTCACGACAGCCACGAAAAATCAATCCCAACTACGTGGGCCAAATACTCGAGAGCAAACACGTATTTTTTTTTTTCTTTTCATACACCATAAAACGCAACGTTCGCGTAACGTTTTTCTTAAAAATAGACGTTGACGTCAGGACAACTGTAATGGATGAGGTAATGATGAGAAAGAAAGAGAAAAAAAAATGAAGGAAGATAAAAGAAGAAGTGTATAATAATGAAAATTCGTAGGAGTCAGCACAGCGAGGCATCGAGGCCAGCTAGAGTTGCGATAACGGTACACCTAGCTTTTCTGCTGGTGCCGGTGCGAGTCTGCGACAGCGACGTGCATACACACCCACAGGGAGAGGAAGAGAGAGGGGGAGAGAGAGAGAGAAACACAGTAGATTGGAAAATAGAGAAACAGGTCCCACGTCCGTTTAGCATGCTTTAGAAAAAGCAATCGTTTCACCTACATAACTACACGAGTGCAACTAGCGATCAATTCAATTCACCATCGATAAACGAGCCGATTCATTTCGATGCACAATGACGAGAATAACGACTTTTTTTTTCAAATTTTTTCCCCCAGCATTATTACAATTGTCTTGAAAAAAAAATAATAAAAAATAAAAAATTGTGTAGGTAGATGAGTAAGTATTGTAATTTCGTGAAGAAAAGAACGTAGAAGGGAAGTCGGAGGCAGGAAGAGCCGGAGACTGGGCTGTGAGAGGAATGTACGTGTGTCTGCATGAATGTATATTGTGTGTGTATATATATATATATATATATATATATATATATATATATATATTTATATACGTGGCTTCTGCGGCTCGTACCTTCCCGGATATCCTCGCGCAATCACGGAAATGCGACTCTCGAGTAACGGCCGGGTCCGAGTTCCAATGAATTCTCATTGAGAATCGTCATCGACACGCTTCTTTTGTAACTCGTGGATTAATCATCCATTCGTGTTTCGTACGAAATTCAAAGCCTCGATTGTATTCAATGAAACTCCGATGGGTCGATGTTTCAATCGCGAATTTTTTTAATCGACAAGTTTTGACAATTGTCGAATGAATTATTCGGGCAACGGAATTTTTTTTGCGATAGTCGAACGGATCTTGCAAAAAATGTGGCGTATGTATGTATTTATATTATGTGCTAAATTAATCAAATTAAAAAGAAAAGGTGGATAAAAATAATTCTTCTATTCGTGTACTCGAATTTTAATTGCTTGCTACTTACAAATCTCACGAAAAATATAATAAACATAATATTATATTCGTATTATGCAGGAATTGAATTAAATCAAAAAGCAAAAGCTGGATAAAAATAATTTCTTTTTCCATAAACTGGAATCAATATTTCTAACTTTTTATCCAACCACTATATTTAGTTTCCTAAAAAGTTATGTATTTCTTATTGCACTGCCGAGGATCAAAGGCATGTTCTCAGTCTATATATATATATATTTTTTTAAAAACGAGAAAAAATGAATAAATGAAGAAAAAAAATTGATTTGTAGCAAGAGACGAGGTGTGAATTTATAGTCGTCGAAATTCTCATCGACAATCGTCATCGGGTTGCGGTAAACGCGTGGGACTTTCGTTGGATTAAAATCTCTCGGAGACATTCGCAACTTTATATAGTCACGTATAATCATATCCCCCACGTTCACGCACAGTCGCCCTCGTGACGAATTCCAAAAAAACAATTTTACCAACAATCATCAACAATTATTCGAAAAAAACAAAAAATATAAATACACATTACACAATTTTTTCAAAAGAAAAATTCCGAATTTCGTTATCATCCCCGATCAAGATTAATCATCCGGGTTCGTAAATTTCGTTCGTGATTCAATCGTCGGGGCTCGCAGTTGCCACTCTTGCTCCCGAGACGCAAAATTACATTTGTAGTTGAGACCACGAACGATGCGCCCCGGCGTTAGTCGCAAAACCGTCGCAATCCCCTGACACATTCTCGCTTTGATCCGCGTCGCGACGTTGGACGCCTCTGCGAGGAGAGATGGAGAAGTAAGGAAGAACCTCGCGAAGTGACAAACACACGGTAAGAAAGAGAGAGAAAGTCTCGCCGGATAGGCGCGAGCGAAAAATAAACCAAGAATCAAAAAATAAAATCAAAAAAAAAAGGAAAGAAATGAAATTTAAAGTTTAAAAAAAAAAACGACGAAAAAGAAATTGTCTCGGAAAGACAGAAAAGAGGAGCAGAAGTTGGTAGAGACGTCGAACGGTAGACAGTGAAGATCGAGGGAAGGGAAAATGCGCGAAAATACATTTTGTCGCGTGAAACGTCGACGGAGAGAGAGAAAGAAATAAAGAGAGAGAGAGAGAGAGAGCGAGAGAGTAAGAGTGAGAGTGAGGTTTGGTCACATCGCCACAATCTCTCACTCACTCTCTATACAACCGCCATAGAATGATAGCTATTTCCGTTAGGAATAAAAAAGAAGGTTGGCTACTGTAGACACCGTCTGTCTGCTCGCCTCTTACTCGCTCTTTCGCTGTCGTAGCGCCAAAAACCTCAATGCCGAAATGTCCGTGCTTCTTGGGCTTTCTAAAGATAAAAGCGTTAAACCAGACGCGTGATAGAACGTAAGGTTAAAAAAAAGAAAAAAAGAAATCGTTTTAAAACCCCGAAAATCACCCCGACCGTGAATACCGATCGGGACTAATTAATTATCCTCCCCGGTGGCTGACAATTCTTTCCGTACCGATCGTCCAGACTCCCGGCGCGACATTTTTCACGTATCAACCCGCTGTCGCGATTCAACGCGAGACGTTTATTCTTTTTTTTCTTTTTCTTCAAATTCTTTTTCCGGAGAATTTATCGTTTCCACAAATTCGGAGTTTGGTGATTGATTAATTTTCATTTTCGTTATCGATAGAATTTCAACGATCAATTTCGTATCGCATCAACGTGAATCATACAAAAATACATTGTATCGAAGCGATAACAATTGATTCATATCTCAACCACAAACAAATAAATTACGATAACTAAATTTTTTCCCAAAAAAAAATGTGAGAAAAACAGACATAGAGAGAAGAAAAAAAATGGTTATTAAATAGAAAAACAATGGTTTCGGGATTGACGAAAATTTTACGTGGTAGCCGAAGGTTGAGAGCCCCTTCGGCAGTGAGGTTGGTGCCGGGGGGTGGGAGGGGTTTTAAGTCACGTGACAGCGAGTGTCTCGGGCGGAGACCACGCGAGACCGGCGAAACGTCAGGTCGCGTGTGCGATTATTCTGCTCTGGCACCGTCGCCCCCTACCCACTCCCGCCCACCCTTCGGAAACCCGGTGGGCGCTCGATTCGCGGCTCCCCCCCCCCCCCACCCTTCGAGCATCATCGGTGAAAAATCAACGAGACCGAGAGAGATAGCGAGAGCGAGAGAAAGACACCGAAGTCCTTCGCTTTTTTTTTTTACGTTCGATGAAACGATAGATTGATCGTCGCATCGGGGAGCCCCCGCGAGTCACGCGAGTCAGATCGTTCGAAGATTCGATGCGAACGCGGTTTGATGTTGATCACGAAACGTGGAAAGCAGGAAAGGCTTTTTCGATAGCGTGCGCGGGGGAGGAGCGGGAGATAAAAGAAGAAAAAAGAAAAGAAGAAATTAATGTAATATTTTGAAAATGAAGAAAAGAAAGAAAGAAGGGGGCGGGGGGGAGGGAAAAAAACATACTTTCTACGTCAGCGAGGGGGTTATAAAGTAGTCGCAACGGAAAATTGTGCGTGCACGCGGCGCGAACGCTACCGAACGGAGCTTCCGGCCGTAAAAGTCAGGGGAACAAGCGCGGCGGCGGTGTCCCTTTCTTTCACCGTTGCGGCTACCGACGTCGAGCCCCGGACCCTTCCCAGCCACTGGAATTCTACGCTCTATCGCTCGTATTATCCCCACGCGAATGCAACACGGATTTTTTTTTTTTTTTTTCTACTTTTCCAGTTCTTTTTTTCCTTTTTTATTGGTTCGATGTGTTGAATTTATGACCGAGTTTTTGGGAATTAAATATACGTCGACGACGAGTTGTCTCCATCGATCAATTTGCCGGTGAATGATGCATTTTTTTATATTCGTGGGATGAATTTGATAATCATTTTTTTTTCTTTTTTTCTTGGGTTGGGTGAATATTCGATAAGCCGTATGTTCATGGATATGATTATAATGCGGATTAATCCATAATAATGTGGATTATAAAGTATTGTTTATAGTATGGTTATTTTATGTAATTATGGGGGGTTGGAGGATTGAATTACAGTAGTGGTTCATGTGGTTTTTTTCAAATGAGTCGACGTGAATAAAAAAGTTAATGAGAACTAATTTCGTTAGGTAATAACCGGTTGACTGATAAAGAACGAGCTTTTAAATCTCAAGCGACGTCGATTGAATAAAACATCTCAATAAAACGAAGAAGATGAAAATTGTATAAACTCTATGTAACATCAAATCATCTCCGACGACACAAAGTAATTTCCCAAACGTGCCAAACCAATAAACATCGATAAAAAAAAACCGTTAACATCCGTAACCTCTCCAAAAAAAATAATTACATCGCAGACGACTCGTTTGAGCACCAACTAACCCCTTCCAACCTTCCCACCATTGATAACCAATAATTCCACAAACCAAACGTTTTTTTTCGCCCCATCACAATTCCTCATCGATATCAATCACAATCCCAAAATCTCCATCGTCTCAACTTCTCGAAGATCAAACATTTTCCTCCCCAAATTTCACATAAAAATCGCATTAAAAAAAAACCGTCAATAAACCAAACAGAGGGAGGGGTGTGATGAAAAACAAAAATAATGATATATGTTCTAACCTGAAAGTCTAGCGAGGAATCGAAACATGCCAGCGGCCGAGGATAGGCAACGTGCGGCGCTTCCAGCTACGAGAATTCCGCCGGCGATCGGCATTTCCCCCCTCGTACGTTTTTTCCCTTCCTCGCCGTCGTAGCCGACGTCGCGGTCTCGTCGTCGTCGACGCGTTTCCACCTCCCCGAACGTTTTTTCCTTCGCACTTTGCCCACGTCGGCTTCGCGGATTTTTCCTTCTCTCTTTTCCCCCGTCCGGTTTTCGTCGTTTCTTGTCGCGGTGGTGGCGCTCAAATTCTCCCCACCACGATTTATCATCCACCACCTTAAGTCTTCTTCCGCCCCACGCGGCTGTTTCTCCCTCTCTCGCTCTATCCCCGATCTATCTCGCGTTCGTCTTGTCAATCTATCTCACTCTAAATTTTCTCGCCGGTTGTCTTACGCGCCGGTTTACCACGCTTTTCTTTACACACTCCCGTGGATTGACGTCTGCTCGCTCGCGAAATTCCCAAACGCGCCGGACGAACTTTTCCTTCTCTCTCACTATTCTTATCCCTGTCTATCCAACTCTCTTCACCACCGATGTTAACCCCTCTCTCTATCTCTCTCTCTCTCTTCCCCCCCCGCGAAAGAAAGTCACACACTCACGTCACCCCACAGTCACAGGTTTCGTACCAAACCCAACTTTCCACGCGCTTATCTCCCGATCTCGCACGCAATTTTTCTTCTTCTCGTTTGTTTCTTTTTTTTTTTCCCCCCGCCCCAATATTTCAATTTAATTTATTTCTCGGTCACTTTATTCTCAATTACGTTTATCAATCACATTGATTAAACGTAAAAACATCGACGTACCAAGTCACTATTCGCGATTTATTATTCATCAATCGGTAATTATTATTATTATTATTTTTTTTTTTTCGTCCAAACATCGAGGCGTCACGCGGTGTTACGTTGATTCACACACGCGTTTGTTATCACGAAACCGAAGCCCCGAGGTTTTTGGCGTTACGTGTATTCGACCGTACGTGGTTATTGCGTGAACTCGGGCGGGATAAAAGTCGCGGTACGGAACTCCCGGGGGATGGCTCGTTGGCGTGCCGAGGGTTCCGAGCGCACTAGTCGTTCTATAGTAGAGTAGCGTAGTGGCCAGCGGGGTCCTCGGTATAGTCGTTAACAGAGATAGAGTCGCACACCGCTGGCGGTGCCGGTGTGTGAGCGCCCGCACAAACGTCGGTGGTGGGGATAACTTCGACGTTCGACGACGAGGAAGGGAGAGAAACGCCCGGGCCGCACCGTACGAAAGAGAGACCCACGAAGCTAAAGAGAGCGAGAGCGATGGAGTACTCGATGTTAGAACGAGACGCCCGCAAACCCGCACGTTCCCGAGGCAATCGCGTCGCGTGGCTCGTCTTCGTCTTCTTCTACCTCATCAATGTTTCCCCACTTTTCGACATCTTTCTCACTCTTTTCATCGCTCCACACACGAGCTTCGAGCAATTTACTTCCGTCCTTATTCTCGTGTCTTTTCCGCAACGTCTAACGCCACGCCGGTGCGCGACTGTGTGTGGGAGGGGTGGAGGATGAGGAGGAGGGGGGTTTTTTCTTCTTGTTTTACTTTTTTTTTTCTTCCCCTTCCAGGAGGAATTTCGCTTACTTCCTTCGGTGTCTTCCGGGCGTTCGATCAGTTTGCGAACCGAGTTTTCATCGTTCCGAGGGTTTACGGTGTCCCTTTAATCCGCGGATGAGGGAGGGAGGGGGGGGGGGAGAAGTCGTTGATTCGAGGGATATCGCGGCGAAATTACGCGGAAGTTTGAAAGGTTTGACGGGGCAGGAAGAGAGATATTACGGGGAGAAGACGGAGGATCGGAAACAATGCAAGAGCATTTGCGATGCTCGGATTTTTATTTATCCTCGGTATCGATGACAATGAGGATATAAATGAGAAGATTGGGTGGGGAATGAAATAGAAGATAGTGGAACAGTCGAAGGTTTCGCGTGGGTCGGAGCAAAACCCGAGGAGGGGGAGTTCGGTGTCGCTGTTTTCGCGCAATTACCGGCTAATTAAAAATCTCTCTCAAACTGCCAAAAATCTTTTTCCACATCGCTGTACGGTCTTCCATAATCTCGTTTACTTCATCTCTACTCCCAAATCGCTACTTCGTCCTCCCTCCAAACATTCAAGTTCATTCTCATCCGCTGATCGACGAAATAAATTCGACCTTAGAAACCTTCGTTTTAGATTAATTCGTTCGATCAAAATCGGGATGGGGAAATCGGCGTTAAGACCTCAGGGGGGCCCTGAAGAGGGCCCTCGGTTTAAGGGCCAACGTTACGTCGCTAAACGTCGTACGGCTGTCAGGCACGAGGCCTAAGCGCGAAATACGCGAAAAATCCCAAGAGCCGCTACTCCGGTGGCTTCTTGGTGCACGAGCAGCGCCATTGCCACATCGCGCTCTCTTCGGGGCTAACAGGAGGCCAGGAGAACAACCGAGGTAAGCGAGCGCGGCCAATCGAGCCAACCCAGTACCTTGCGTTTGTATCCAGATACGATATACACCCGTGTAAACTCGCGTGTATGCGCATACACACACGAATAACGTTCGTACGTCGGTACGACGGATTCTCTGACGGTCGGTTGAGTCTGTGTACGTCTCTCGGTGGTACACAAACAAACAACACACGCACGCACGTACCGAGAGAGGTAATCCAACGTTCACCTTTGTATCCCCGTCGATATATACATATATATATATATATATTTATCCTGATTTTCTCTTACGTCGTATCAACGCGTGTTTCTTCCTTCTGTTTACTACCAAACATATACCCCGTCGATCTTTATTCACGATTCATCATCGACGTAGTAATAACGAAAACCGTAGTAAACGAATGACAATCGATGTGTGTGTGCGCGCGTGTGTGTGTGTGTACGCTCGCGACATTCAACGATTTCCCTTCCAATCGGATTCCCGCCGAGTCGCTTATGTTATCATCATCATCCTAATCATTATTATTGTCATAATTATCATTGTTATTGTCATAGAATTTTTGACGAAGCTAATTTTTTTTCGTGCTCGTCGATCAAAACGATCACACGCAACGAACGACGGTTTTATTCCTCGTTCGCGTCGTTATTACGATTATTTTTTATTTTCTCTTACGCGTGAAAAATTTTGCCTGTCATTTGTTTCGTCTCATCGTGCTTCGTAATGTGTCATTGCGTGGGGGTTTGCGGTGGGCCGGGGTTTCGGTACGGGAGACAATGATGATTGATCGTTGAGGTATTTGCCACGTACGTTTTGTCGTTGTCAATTTGCGAATTTTCGTTATTTATTTGCGTTGTAATGGTGGTTATTTATTTATTTTTTGTTTGTTACGTTGTCTTGTTTTGGAAAGATCGACCGTTAAGGCGGTTGTTAAACGTGACGAATCAATGCATTCCCGACACCCGTCCGCGAGCGACTGGTGTCCGAGTCGATTGGGTTCTTCGTGGCTGCGGTGGCTAACGTTCTTCTGCTGCCGTTGCCGTTGCTCCTGGCTCCTGCTGTCGCTGTTGCTTGTGGTGGCGGCGTTATGTCGATGGTCGGAGGTTGCGCCGTGTCCATGGTGGGAGAGAAAGACTTTTGCGGCCCTGCTCTGCCCCCGTTCACGGCACGGCTTCCACCTTTCGCGGGTTCGTCGTTTCTCCGCAAACGCTGACGGTCGCAACGATGGCGGCAGCACCGGCGCTTGAGCCGCACACCTATGGGGAAACCCGCGAGTTACTCGAAAATCGAGGAGTGGGGGGGGGATGTACTAGCGCCACGCTCGTACGTCTTCGTTCGAGTTCGTGGATTCGCCGAATGAGCTTTTCGGCTTTGATCGTTTATTTTTTTTACGTCTATACAATTTTTAATCGGATCTTGTTTATCTGTTTTTTTTTCTTTCTTCTTCTTTTATTTGATTTCAGGGTTAGCCGATCGTTTTGGGTTTGCGATTTTTCGACTTTTTTCTTGGCGAATTGTCGGGGAAAACGGTTTTGTGGATTTGTTGAATTTAGAAGGGTATTCTTCAAGGTTATTGAGGTTATTTGTTTTTCTTTTGTTGGCGAAATTTTTTTGATGATGGAAAATCGGTTGATCGATTTATGGGAGGATGATGATTGAGAGGGCATTTTGATTTTGTTTACGGACGTCGTAGTTGTTGCGAGTCTATGAATGGACGATGGGACGCATGGATTGTAGCGTGAGTAGGTCTTCGGGGTCTATGCACCATCGTGTATGGGAACTTCGGACATGAACCGAGAAATTAAATATTAGAGTGAGACGGAATCTCATATTATCGCGAAGCCTCGCTTTCTTCCTCAACCTCCTCCATTCTCCTCATCCTCGTGCTTGTTTCCTCTCCTTTCGACTCTCCTCCGCTTGTTCCGTTCTCAAGTACACGGCAACGAGCTACGAACGAGCCAACTGCTCGGGCTCTGTCTGGCCTCTGTAACGTCGCATCTGCTTCGGTTCTTCCGACTGTCGTATTTCGATGCTCGGGCTCGCTTTCGCATTATCCACCGTACCACGAGAGAACGCTCTTGGCCTTCTTCGCTTTCGCTCTTCTCTCGCTTTTCCCCGTACATCCTTCTTCGTCCCGCACATTCGCGAGCTCGATTGACTCCCACTCGCCCTTTCTCCCTCCCTCAACGCGGCTGTTTCGTTCGCGGGTACTCTTCGGTTACTCACAATCGACCTCTTTTCTTATCATTCTTCACCGCAATAATCTCTCTCACCTTAAGACGATGGGATACAAACGTTCTCTCCTCTCTCGCTCCGCAGCGAGCGCCGATATCGCTATCACCTTCGCACTTGGCGATGTAGTGCATTGCCTTAATCCTCTTCCCTTTCCATATCGCTCATTTATCAATCTTTCATTCAATTATCCATTTTTTCCCCGGGGTTTCTCAATAATTTCTTAATTCTGTGAATTTTTTCATCACGAAATCGGTCAATCGCGATTAATTTTCGATGCATTTTGTGATTACCACGATAATTCACCGATTTGTTTCACGACCGAGTTTCGTACACGTTACATTCGTAATTGTCGGATTTGCATTCGTTCTCGCTTCCTCTTACGGTCTCAGGGCCTTGTTCGGGCCATGAAAGCTCGCCCAGTGACTTCTCTCTCATTTTCATTCTCGGCTCGTTTTCTCATTCCTTCAATCTCTTCCATGCTTCCAACGCTCCCCGCCGCCCCCGCATCCCCTCTCGCTTCCTCTTTCTCGGGGCTCGACGTACCCGCGAGTTACTCCGTCGTATTCGTTTGTAGTAAACGAACGATCGTAACCTCTCTCCGTTGTTCGAATGAATGGCTCGCGCCACGGGAGTGGTGAGGGACGGCGCGCGGTCGAGGCCGCCGTGAGGGCGCCCCCTCGCGCCCACCTCATCCGACCCCACCCCCCACCCTCGTGCCGTCGAGGGAGGGGATGACTCGGACTGTACGCCGGTGATCGCGGAAATTCACGAAATCCGACGGAAACGCACGAGGGCAACCGACTTCTTGCATTACACGACTTCTTGAATAAAATTCCATTCTTCATCCTCCGGCGGGAATACGGACGAGTCGGCGTGGACTTTATGGGCATAGACGGGGGTTCGAGATTTGAGCCTTGTTCGCAATCGCTTCTTTTTTTTTTTTGCCCCAGGGTGGCTGACACTTTTCACCATGCGCGCCCCCGCTGGTCGGGACGGTGATGATTGCCGATGGAAAATCGTCGTTAGGATGAGGGAACAGAAAAGCCAAGGATGTCGCCGAATTTTACCGATCAACGGGCTCGAATGGCTCCGATGATGAGGGGGGAGGGGTGGGGATAGGATTTAGATGGTTGCATATTGGTTTAACCCATTTTTAGTCAGCGTTACATCATGTAAATCACGATAATTTCTTACTTTCGCGCATAGATACGCGAATATTTGATAAGAGTCGTGTGAATACGTTGAATGAAACAGGGATATTTTATTCCACCTCCACTTTTATCGATCTTTTTTTTTTTATTGATTTCTTTGTATCAATTTTTTTTCAATTCCTCCAATGAATAATCAATGAGAGGGGTCGGAGAAGGAAAGAAAGTGAAGAAAAAAAAAACATTTGCATTGTAATAAATGGCAACGGGTGTGGGCGTCGGGTTTACGCCTCCCACGGCGAATGACCGAAGCTACATTCGGCGTGGTTTAAAGAGCCGTGCGCTATCGTCGGTTTCACGAATTTGAAGCTCTCAATGGAAAGAACCGTGAACGTGGAAAAGAAAACTCTCAATAAGAACGAAAGCAGGATAACCGGACAATTCTCCGCTGGGTGCCTTAACAACGGTGACCATGGTCAACGAATACTTATATATATATCGATGTATACACGTATATATGTATATACACACCTACAGTATACAGTAGTCACTCTATACGTTACGAATGAACGAATTGTGCTACAACACGATTGACCGTGAGATCTCTTTTTCCTCGGCTGTGTTACGCGTTAGCTCATTGTCCACGAGTTTAACGTTCGAGTGGCGCGCGTGGGTTACGCGTAGGTCCCGATGCACCTATATACACGTTTGGGCCCCGTAAATCGAGCCAATAAAGGAAATTCCGGTTGTTGCGCGAGCGCCCCTAACGCTTTGAAGGACCGACAATTTTTCCGGCTTATTCATACGTTCACGGAAAATTGCGCAAAACGACGTGGAAATTTTCATTCCACGCCCAACCGAGACCACCTCGGTGGAAAACCGAGTCGAATCTTTGTTTTCAAAATCTCGCACAACCGAAAAAAATAAAATAAAATAAAATGGCAACCTCCGTGCGTGCGAGAGAATCATACGTGCGGTCGGTGCTTTTTCACGGCTTAAATTTGGAATATGCGTGTGCGGTCCGTGTTTCGATCTTCGGACGAGCCGATGAAACGAATTATGCAAGATAAATACACATCGTCGAACTGGTGCAACCGGGGGGAGGGTTTTTTTTTTTTGGAACGAAGATCTGAGAGAATGAAAAATGAGTTTTGAAATAAAAATATGGGGATGAAGATTTTGATTTATTGGAGGGGATTTTTAGATTGGGGGAATTTTCGGATTTGTTGGAGAGAGCGGAGATTGAGGATTTTTTTTATTGGGAAGGGTTTTTTGATTGATTGTTCATTTTATTGTGGGAAACCTTGTTTGTGGAATATTTCTTAATAATTGAATAAAAAATGTCTGGGATGTTTCTTTATTGTTTTTGACGTTACATATGGAACTTTCGGACTTATTCGCGATATTTCTGATGAGAATTGGACTTTAAACACAATACAGCATGGTTCTTTACAGATTTGAATCATCACACCCCAAAGAATTATTTTTAAAAAAAATTTTTTACTTTATTCAGGGACGATATATTTAATTCTTCGTTTATTTCTTCGTTTACGTTCTTCGTTGACTTTTTTACATACCAATTTTTGTCTTATTGTAATTGAGTGATAAAAAATAAAAAAAAATAAGAAAAATAATTTCTACGTTCTGCAATCGTGTATACAATTTACCCAAGGTGGCGTTTCATCGATCAGGTACGGTCCGAAGGTGCATCGCAACCCGTAACGACATCTAACGGAGCGACAAACAACTTTTCCGAAAGCTTACCAGACACTGCAGGATACTTCTTATTCGGCCATTTGTTTTTTATTTCCCGTCATAAATAAAAACAAATCTTTGTCGTTTCGAATTTTATTTTGTAATTTTGTAAAACTGTAATTTCGTTTTCGGCGTCTTATCTCTGTAATATGAATCTGTGCATAACGCTTCAAAAAGTACTCTAAAGTGCTCCAAGAAATTCCACATTCCACAATTCCAAAAATTTATTAAATCTTATAAACGATTCTAGTATAAGGATAAACCATTTTATTACTGCAATATTTATTTGTTTAAACGATATAATCGTGTCAAAAATTGAAAACGCAAAGAAGACACGATCGCAGCAAAGCACGAGTGCGCCATTATTACAGACTAAAAAAAATAACAATGGACGAAAATTAAACGCGTCTTCTTAACACATGAAATTTTTATTATTACAAAAATACAAAAATTATATTGAATATCTAACAAATTGAAACAATGTACAACGTAAACCAATGACACAACCTCCACGCCAGGGAAACAATATACATTTTCATGTACTCCAAATAAAATGCGCCGTAATAATAACATAAAAAATCATAGGCTGAAGGATCTCAGTCGATGGCCTATTGGCAATTTCTTACTATAATTTCTGTATTCATACATATACATAAACACTACTCTAAAAATTGATTTAAAATTATTTTTTTTAATGTACGCTTGAAAACTACTGCATTATATTGCCAATAAATACATTTACCGCTACTGCTATGTTAAATATCGATTCATCGAGAAGGTTGGACCGTCGTTTTACGTCCATTGGACAAAAGAAACTGATTGGCATCGAATCGAGGCACGTGCCCGGTAGTCGGAGGGGGCCATCGGTGAACACCGTAACAAAAAAGTCGATGGAAAAAAAATTGGAAACAGGAAAACAAAAAAAAAAGGTCCGAGATGAGGAAAGCTCGAGAAATTATCGAAGCATCTCGACTCACCTGGCGTCTACGGCGATCGAAGAGGAAACATCTGCGCTATGGTGGTCGATCTCGTGCATCCGAAGCTATTAGTATTGCGGTAGAGCAAATCATGGTACAGAGTTTATCGTGGCATTATTTTTCTCGGGTTTGTTGATTATTTCGTCCCCGGCGAGAGCGCATCAGCGGTTTTTGAATTTTCTCAACCATGGAAATAAGTCAACCTCGGATCAATCGTCCGACCATACCGTGGAGCAAAAGTCACGTCGGCTTCTTCGGTTCACTTGAGATCCGGTCGACCGAGACCTATACTCCTGACGCCTCGCTCCTTTTTATTCCTGATAATTTCTATTTTACAATCGGGATGAGAAATAAAATCGTATAAAAAATTTAATATAGAATGAAATATGTTTTATTTAACGCAACCATGTAGTGAAATCGATGGAGAACAGGCGGCAAGTCGAAGCTTGCAAATTGCTTTCTCATATTT
Source organism: Sussaba pulchella (assembly GCA_963971145.1). NCBI lineage: Eukaryota > Metazoa > Arthropoda > Insecta > Hymenoptera > Ichneumonidae > Sussaba > Sussaba pulchella. Next base: position 17,195,035 of record OZ020165.1, read on the forward strand.
GAGGTAATGTACGAAATCCTTCATAAGGAAGCCGGCATTGATAAAAATAGTTTCATGGAGATTCTCATAGAGGCGGACGTACATTACCTCAAATATGGAGAGAAAGAAAAATGTAATTTGTTGGGAAAAGAATCGAATATGAATAAATTTTCCATAATCAATGATAGCGTAAGATATTGTCCAATAGGATGGCGTTCCTTGTAATCTTTCGAGCAAATTTCATTCTCCGAAGAAACTTTCGCACGAAGCATGAACGGAGAATTATCGATGTATGGATCCGAGCAAAGAAAAAAGCTCGATGAAACGCATGTGAGAAGAATTGGGCGGAAGAAGAAAAAAAAACGGTACGAGTGAAAGAGGCGACGGGATATCGTAACTCAGACGAAAATTCCGTTCGTCCCTCGGGGTGTTGGTACCGGCGTAAACAACGTAACGCTTTGAAATAACGTAGCAGCGGATATTTCTGTTGAGATTCGCAGACGTTGCGAACTCTCGTGGATACATGTGCGTTAATTTCGTCGCCGCTGCTTCGTCTTCGCTGCTCCTTGGTGTAGATATAGTCCTTCTTTCTCATGCAAATCGAGTTTATGTACATATATAGTGCTCTTCGTTGCGATCTAGGCGTTTTTTTGTGGAAATTATTCTATTCAAGTATCGATTCGTCAAAACAGAATGTTATCTGAAATTGCTTTAGTATTTATCCTCGTTATTGTTTTTGCCTTTGTTGTTGTTATTTCTCTTATTATTTCCCTCGTTATTAGTATTATTATTATTATTATTATTATTATTATTATTATTATTATTATTATTATTATTATTATTATTATTATTAGTATTATTATTATTATTATTATTATTAGTATTATTATTATTATTATTATTATTATTATTATTATTATTATTATTATTTTTATTATTGGTTAATTTATTAATACTGGTATCAAAGATGAAGCAGCCCTCCGTGTTGTTTCATCGACAATAATTATTTCACACGAATAGAAAAGAAATCACGAAAATTTTGTTCAATAATGATTTTGTTAATTTTTTTAAAACTCGATTATTTCGAATATGTAGTAATATTATTCAATTTTTTTTTCGTAGTGATTGGTTATTGATTGACGGCTATATCTTGGTCGTGATTATCAGTGGCACGACTGTTTGAATGAAAATGGAAAAAATTCCGCCCTAAAGAGGCATAAGTAGAGCATCGATCGTGAAATAACTTGCGTCTTTGGAATCGGTAATAACACACCGTTGTTGTCCGAACTGTCGTGCGACAATAAACAGTACAGTCGACTGTGCCCGTAGTTAGGGATTCCCCCGCTCGAACGCGTAACGAGCTTCGTGTCTGTGCGACGAGCGTATTCGTGTGCGAAGCGCATGCGCGAGAATGCGTGAATATGATTGGCTGCGGCTTTGTGTTGGCAGCGCCGATGCCGGCCGCGGCCAATGATATTTTCGGGCTTTCGCGCGTGCACTTCGCAGGTGAGGTATTTTTGACGCTGTTCAAGGGCTAGGTCAGACACGTGCCATCCGCGCGTTTTGCTGCCGCGGGGGGTTATTTACATTACCACCTTTATATTTGTTCACACTTGAATCGGCGGCTTGACAATTCGCGCGAACGCCGCTATTCGACCGATGGAAAATAAGGCCACGTGGTTCTATGGCGTGCCGAGTAAGCGTTCAGCTGCTTTGCGGATCCCGCACAATTCGAATGTCATGATGATAGACGTTTGCTTCGACACTGAACTATTTATTGACGCAGTAGAAAAAATACCGGGAATATGGCATAGTCAGGTCGGGAATTATTCCAAAAAATAACTGAGAAGCTTAATAATAACGAATTTCTGTTCTGGTGATATGGTTGAGCTCATATGGGCATCAGAACTTCAAATTGATTTCCCGATCGATGCAAACAAGGCCACAAATGGTTTTGACGACATTTTCAAGTAGTTGACGAATTTTAGCTCGAATTTTCTCAATTTGGGATTTAAGGTTATAAATAGGCTATGTGAGATCTGATACTTTATTATAGGATGAGCACAATACCGCTTTCTGCTTTTATTAAGAGCAGCAGGAAGCATATTACTTCTTCAAATGTCATCTTAGAACTTCTTCTGATTTTCCGCCGATCGTCTTGCCTTTCTCGGCCCCGCGGCTGTCTAACAGTGATACCAACTTGGGGATTTTCCCGCCAAACTCGGTGGGTTTGGATAGCTCCTACTGGGAATATTATCTATTTAGCGGTCACCGGGAAATTTGGTGATTTTTAAGGCGATCTGGCGTTTTCAGTGATAAAATTAGGATGTATCAATTCTTTTGAAAAATGTTTTTTGTTCCCACAAGAAGTAAGCGCAGTAGCGTTCTTGTATCTCGTCGGATCTCGGATTCTAAAGACTTCATTTTTTATTTTCGTTACTTGTATTTCATTACTACACTCTGTGGGATTTTTCAGGTTGAATTTCGTAAGTTTATTGGTCTTTTTGGTGGAAAACGCGCACAGTTTCGGTGATTTTTGGGTGGATACTGATGTCAAAGCCGGTGGCTCCTAGTGGGATTTGTCGAGGTCCCTAGCAAAATCCTGACGTTCCGAATTGGCATAACTGCTGTCTGAGAACGGGATATTTTTTCCGCGATTCGCAAACGCCCGATTTCCGCGTGTCTGAAGCAGACCAAACGCCTGACGTGTCGGGACCGCGTGGGGGCACTTCGTACAATCGCGATCTTTTCGTTGTCACGCGGCCGAGCCTCGCAATGCGCGATTGTACGAAGAGTCGACTGTAAAAGACAATGTGACAGTATGCAGATGGGTGCTTTGTCATCGCTTAGATGGTGCATATTCGATAAAATGCAGTCTGCGACTACGAACGTGCAATTACGCTCGAACAATCGATATGAACTCGGTGTTTATCGATCGTTGGGCGATTATTCTTGCCTCGTGTTCGTGTCCGGCGGTTTTTCTGACGGGGCGAACCGGGGCAGGGGGGAATACCAGTCGTAATGACACAGCCTGACGTGTGCCCGATAGACGAATATAATAATAATAGTAATAAATACCACGTGAAATACATATTTATAATTTTTTCGCGACCTTGACAATTATATTATTGGAGAAAATGATAAGACATGAGAATAATTTTATTTGTGCGAAGCACGAGAAAAAAGAATTCAAAAAAAGTATTTCTGTGAAAAATGTCTGTGGTTTGGAGGCAAAACCGATTAAGTTCGTTTTAATAAAATGAGATTGAATCGAGTTCTTGTAATTCAGATTATAAACATCGTTTTTAGGAACGGAGTTGCTGAAAATTGGCCATGGAGGAAAAAAGTAAGTGTAACCTGATGATTATTTTTTTTGTTTGTTTTAAACTTGCTTTGGCTATTTGATTCTACTATCTTTTTGTAGGATTATTTTTCGTACGAAGCTTTGATATTTAACTCTTGGTCCGTGTCCGAGAATTATTATTTTTGACATCGATTTGTCCGCTGGAATAAAGCGTTTGCGACATAAAATCGTTATCTCCCAAAAAAAGCTTATTCCGTACTTATTCGATCTTGCCTCCCAACCACAGATATTATCACCTATTTCGTATTAATATCTATCATTAATCGTTGTATTACTCACTGGCGAAAAATAATTGTCACGAAATTACAACTGTCATCCCAATGTGAGATATTACAACGTGTTAACGAAACAAAAAAAAAATTTCGAAATATTTTTCGATGTGTAAAAAAATTGTTTTAACGACACTCTTATCACCCGTTATTTCAAGTAGATAGACATAGCTGTATGATTAATTAGTTATAATCGACAATTCCACAAATGTCCACAAATTTGTGACAACCACTGATAGAAGACGAAGACCTATTAACGATATTTGATTTTTATCGTTTGACGAGTTTGCCCTTATCTTCGATGTTGCGTAATGGACACGTGGCATTTCGTACGTAAAGTAAAAAAATAGTGCGATACGTTGAAACGGTGTTCCGTTCGAGGACGAGCGCGCGGGGGGATTCTCGTTCCACTTGGGGATTCTCACGGGTAACGTAAATTAATGATAGGCGTCGTTCTGTCACACAGGACACAATATTATTACTTCTCCTCGTTTTTTTCGCTCTTTTTTTACCGTTTCTTCCTCCATTGAGCCCGGAAACGCGAAGAACCAGACGAAGACGAAGAAAATGACGAAGAAATTACGTTCGGCGAACGTTCGCTGGGGGAAAAAAAGAAGAAAAATATGAAAGAAAATTTCAAGTCCGTCAGTAACATCCAACTCGAGTCGGATCTCTATGATTGCGAAATGGATAATTTCACGTTGGGGATAAACGCATCGTTTTTCTTCCAACTGTTGCTGCTGCTGGTGCTGTTTCTGATGTCTCGGTTATTTCAATGCGTAGGTCGGATAAGAACACTTCATTTGCGTGCATTCACGACCGAAATGGGAAGGATTTTAACGGTAAATACGTGGCTAGACGTCGTCAAATGTATATGACGAGAGTTTTGAAACATTCGAGAGCATTAACGCAAATTTTCGTTGTATAGCATTATTTCGAAGGAAACAATATTTATTCGTATCTCTGCATTCTCGTTGGGATATACAATTTTCTAAAACTTTGCAATGATTCTTATCGAAGAAATGAGAAATTTTTGACGAATCATTTCTCGAATAAACGATAATCAAGTAAACAAAATAATTAATCTCAATTACCCAAAACCTGATGTGTTTTCTTCGCGTGTCAAACGTAATAACGCAAAAATCGTTTCAACGATTTCAATATTTTTTTAATAATGGAGTAGCTGAAAAAGTAATTTTTGTTACGATTAATTATTCACTACGACGAATGTAAAAGGAAAAAAAATTCCCTAACGTACGTTTATTGGATGTCACAAATTTCCTATCCAAGCACGCGGACTTTATTTCAACCTCAGAAACGTCCTTCGTCCAGCCATCATTTTTTTTCTCCCCTCAAAAACGTCACCACGATAAAAAAAAATAATGTAAGTCTCAGCAATCACAATCTTCTATGTGATTAAGGGTTAAAAATAATCAGTGTTCGTTTCGTCCTTGCCGGTGACCGGAAACACGGACTGTACTGGGTGACAAAAAGCTTGTACATTACATGCAATGACACAGCAAACGCATACATACATAATTTCTATCCATATGTGTATATATCTAGACGACGAAGCTACGATTCTCGTTTGGCCGGTGTTCGCGAGGAAAAAGGGGTTGCAAACGAGTGGGGGTTGTATGGTCAAAGAGGCGTTCTTCCAATAGTCCTGGGAAGCCCATGATTTGATAGACGTCCATGAAATATGCACAATGTGACATACAGTACGCGGGCGCAGGCCCAGTAACATGGTTACTCGGTTGCTTCCCTTGCACCGTCCGGTTACCATTTACTCTATTTTCCCGCTCGCTGTTCACTCGTGTTCGCTCCTCGAGGGTTCGTTCTGTCTCGCGTCATGGAGCGTAGGTGGATCTTTCTGATTTTCATCATTTCTTTTTTCATTACTCTCAACGTCGTTCTGCCATCCGCGAGTGCACAACCAACGGCTAAGCTGCGTAAGTTATCCGATATTTTATTGTATCTAAATTATCCTAGTTTTTTTTTATCATTATTATATGTAAGAGGTTTTCCGGGACATATCGACTATTTTTGGAAATTACATTTTTTTAAGTGAGCTGAGAATTTTTTTGATGTTGTTATACCTCTTAATAACGAGTCCTTTCAATTTTATTCATAATTTGTAGCCGATCCGTTGTCGAGATATGATTTTTTTCAACAATTCACTGTTTTTATTTATTTTGAAACGCTTGTAACTTCTTGAATAGTTGACTCAGCAGGATGGTTTTTTTCTCAAAATTTGTGTATTTGTGCATATTTTCTAGGAAAAAATATGGAAAATTTTTTTATCAATATTTTTAATGTGATTATCCAATTTATGTGAAAAAATTATCGATTTGAAGATTATTGCCATTTTATATTTTTATCAAAAAATTTTTAGAAGAACTTTAATCAGTTTAAGAATTTTTAGCGGAGGTCCAGTCATGGGATTTGTTTTCTATACTTTTCGTGATTTTCAATCAGCACTTTCTTTCACGAATTCGGATTCTTTTTTCGTAATTCATCTAAAAACGATATTCTCGTTTATTCCTGATTGTTCCGAGTTCATTTTAGTCGTTCTAAATCAACTATATATCTGTGATTATTTTTTGGATGAGTGAATTAGTAATTATGAGCGTTTGAAAAAAATCAATGAATTTTTCAAAAAATCGTATCTTAAGAACGGTTGACTAAAAAATTGTGAGAAAAATTGAGATGGCTTTTTCCGACGGTACAACAACATGATCTAATTTCAGCGGAATAAAGAAATGTTGACTCTGAAAAAAAAAAGTTTTAAAAATTGTCGATTTGCCGTGGAATACCTCATGTATGTGTGACAAAAAGAAAACAATTATCACAACTCGGTGATGATATGTGGTTCCCAGTTTTTGCTGTGGAAAATACGGCAGAGCCGATCAAAACTTTACTCAACAAATTCGTGCCGGCTGCGGAAGAAGAATTTGGAAAAGACCTCTTGAAAGTTGATGCTGAAATCGTCGAAGTCGATCGTTACAATATTGAAAGCAGTTTACAAGAAGGTAAAGTTCTCATCGTTAACGATTATTAATTTTAAAAAATTCGTTAATTTTTATTCGATCCTGCGTATTACGATAATCATCGTCGTTGACCCAAAATGTCACAAGTTTCATAACAATTTTATCGTGCTATCGCAAATATATTAATTATAAACACAATAAGAGAACAAAAAAATACATATTTGAACAATCGAGATTAAGATCTTACTGGATGGATCTTCGAGCAAAGACGGTCAGTCCCAAAATGGGTGAATCGTGGTTTTAAAAGCCCAGATCTTGTACATGTGCGGCATTACAAACAGCTGAACGAATAATGAATTAATACTAAGAAATGTTAATTCACCACTTTTAATAATAATTTAAGTTAAATTCGACGATATTCGCGTGTGGTTGACTGACGTTTTGTCAGTGACTGTACAACTGTTTCAGGTGATAAACCTCATTAATTTAATTAATTTATCGACAATTGCTCAGTCGATTCATTCGAAACGAAGCATAATCAATCCGTCCACCATCCGTGTCCCCCATCTCCAAATGTGATGTGTTCCTCCATCTTAATTATATTATTTTTCTTAGAATTAACGGCCATTTAGTTTCCATTAGTTTTGCAATCATTAATGTCCGGAAAAGCTCATTCCCCATAAGCGACTGTGTCAAATTCATAAATTCGTAACTACTAAATCATGTAGTGGAAAATTTCGAAAATAATTCATGTATTATTATTCTATCAAAAACTATCATTTCTAAAATATACAAAAATTTTGGCGATTTTTGCGTATCCATCCAGCAAGATCTTGACTAGCTTCTCATTTTTCTCTGTCTCCATCGTCGTCACTTGGTTCCATAAATTATCGTCCACACTGGAATAATTATTTCACAGAATTTATTACATTAGTCTTATCATGTTTCGCTTCATCTATAAAATCAATACTTTTTTTTATCATGGAGAAAAAACAATGATAATAATAAAAATCACAAAACATCGATTATCAGTGACGACAATGTGGCACACGCTGAATCTGGACGAGGGAAGTCCGTTACTCGTGTGACCGCTATTTCTTATCGCAAATGTCGTCTCTACTGTAATCAGTACAGTGGAAGATTGCCGGTAGAAAAAAGGAACTGAAAGAGAACACGCGAACTGACACATCATCAACGGTTAAATATCGGATGCACTACGGGCTGCGTATAACTGCACAACCATTTTTTCCCGACGACCTGTCTTATTTCCTTTATGACACGCTGTGCGTAAAAGTGACATTTACGCACCTTGTGACATGAAAATTCGTACGATACTCGTACGAAAAACGTTTTCTGAACTCGTGTGATTGCAACACTCGCCTTCGGCTCGTTCTGCAAACTCACACTCGTCAGAAAAAAAAAATTTTCGTACTAGTGTCATAATGTACTATTTTAGGATTTCATTCCTTCAAAAGAAAAACGGAATCCTCATGAGATCAATCGCGTTTTTGTCCGCTGGCACGTTTGTGACGGTCAATTTTCTTCAGAAACCACGCGGCGTAGTGATTTGAAATTTGGCATAGTAATACATCTTATTGACCCACATATGTTACACTAGTCCGACAAACATTTTTTTTTCGAATAACATTTTATTACGTATATTTATATAATATACATAATATTTCATTATGTTTTTCCATCGATTTTTCATTGGACGCACCGCATTTGCTGTGAAGGAATGGAACATCATCAATACATAGTACATTATGACACTAGTACGAAACATTTTTTTCTGACGAGTGTGAGTTTGCAGAACGAGCCGAAGGCGAGTGTCCCACGAGGCAATCCCACGAGTTCAGAAAACGTTTTTCGTACGTGTACACAATGTGTGTAAATGCGAAGATGCAGAAGTAAATGGAAAGAGAGCTGAAATTTGGAGTATCTTGATTTTTCGATGTGAGTTATAACGCGACGATCATTGAACGAATTGATCTCTCGATCCGAGCACTCGGCCTTTCCCCTCCGTACATTGAATTAGTGACACGAGGCAATCATATCGTTTGAAAAAAAAATATTTTATTTCCATCCAGAGACACTGTTTGAACGTTCAGAATTTCTCGTAATTGATTTTCATTCATCGTTCGATAAAAAAAAATTGTATTGAAAACAAAAATTAATTACGCCCACTTTATATTATTCGCGTTTCAACTATTCGAATCGTCAGTGTGTGCCAAACTTTTCAATGGCGTGACTCTGATACTGGACATGACCTGGACCGGTTGGGACAAACTGAAGAAGCTCGCAAAGGATAATGGAATACATTACCAAAGAACCGAGTCCATGATTGCTCCGTACGTCGACGCGATGGTAAATTATTTGAAGGAGAAAAAAGCAACCGATATTGCTCTCATTTTTGACAACCCCCGAGGTAACTACAACTATTAATCGCACTGTTTACGGAATTTAAATTAAAAAAAAAAAAAAAAAAAAAATTATATCATTAAATCAATTGAACGCTTGATTGAGCGATTAAGACCGTTATCAATTTTTCGATCGAATTTCAGATTTGAACATATCGCTTTATTTCCTAATCGGCCGATCGATACTTCGTCTGGTCGTTATCGACGAATTTACCGCCGAAACCGTCGAGAAGATCAACAAGATGAGACCCTCCCCCACCTATTTCGGTATTTTCGCCAGCACTGCGAACATGGAAACTCTTTTCAGAACGGTTAGCTCCTCAAAAACAAATTATAACATGTGTCGATGAAGAAAAAAACTAATCGATCTATTCGAATTATCGAAATAAATTAACCCGATTAGTGTATCGTGGGGTCGATTCGACCCAGGCAAAAATTTCAAAGTCCCGCATTTTCTCACAGTTCACTCGTTTATTGATATTTTTATAATTAATATATTCCGGAAACTTCATATTTAAAAATTTCATCGTGAAGTAGAAATCCTGAGCTTCATTCATGAATTTTTCCAGCTTTTTCGGACGATATTTTGTATTTTTTCAAACCCTCGGTTCGATTCGACCCCACGATACACTTCGAGGGTGCGAAAAACAACGATACGCTAATCGGGTTAAGCAAGGAGGGATGACAAAATTTAACGAAACGACACAATTCGATTTCATTCGATTAACGAATAGGCTATAGACGGTGGCCTCGTCGACAGAAATGGAGTTTGGAATCTCGCCTTCACCGACAATAATTGGGAGAACTTCAGTTACATATCCGGCAAAGCCAGATTAGACGTTACGGTCGACGTGGTAACGATGGACACGGATGTTTGTTGCCGAATGATGAACAAAACGGAATATCCGTGCCATTGTCCGCAAGATTTTGAGGTGGGCTAGGTTATTTTGGATTGCTCTTATCGCGACGACAAAACCCGAATAATAGTACACAACGCAAATATATTTTGACCTATACTTCATTTAAAAAAAAATCATTTTCAATAACCTAAATAACAATTAATCAACTGATTAATTGATTTTTAGAAAATTCGGAAACTTATTATAAAGGATAGAAAAATTAAATTGTCGATTTCACTTTTTTTTTTTAATTTTCTACTTTAATTTAAAAAAAAAAATTTCTTTTTAAATGACGAAATTACAGTTTTGTAAACTGTAGTATGCAATAAAAAAAATAGTGCTTAATACTTCATAAAAAGTCGTCCAACCAAAAAATCAAAAGAATCTCTCGTCAGACTGTAAAGATAATAATTATCACGATAAAAGACAAAAATAGTTAAAAAATATTCAAAATTGATTTTTTCGAGCTGACTCCGTCAAAAGACATAGTTTTACAAACATAAAAAAAATAATATTAATATTAAAAGAAAAAAAAAATTCTTATCGTTGAAAAGTTAATAAAAAATGTAAAATCAACAATCTAATTTTTTTGTCACCATATAATCCTCACAATAATTCTTTAATCATTAAAACCCGAGCCCTAGATCGATTCCAATTATTATTTGCGAAAAGAAAATTATTATTATTACGAAATTCGAGGATTTAAAATAATAATAATAATCCGTTGAAATTTTACGCACTGTATATTTTTTTTATTTCTTTCTCTATCGTCCACTCGGTTCGTGCCACGCGGCAATGCAATAGAACAACGAACACGTTGGCCGGCGAGCGCGTCCGCTTGGCTTAACAAATCCGAGAGTGATCGGCACGGGGCCGTGAATCCGTCGTGATTTTTTTTCTCACTATTCGCTCGCCGCGCCGGACCGGAGCGTAACCGATATTTCAGATTTCTCTTCCCTGTCTGCATACCGCACACAACTAAGTACCATTCGCGGTAACCACGGATTGAGATGGCACACAGCATATGTTGCGAACGAAATATCTACGCCGCGAAAACCACGAAAAATATTTAAACTAAAGATGTGACGGTAAAGAAACGAAAATTGAATTAAAAAGAAAAATAATTTTAACAAAAAAAAAGCTTATAAAGCTTATATTGGTTCTATATATTGCTGTGATGAAGTATCCTAACTCGAAAAAAATATTCAGGAAAATTTTGAGAAAATAAATAATATAAAAAATTAATAAATCCAATTAGAACGGAATTGATCGAAGAATGGACGATATAATTTTGACACATGGACCTCGTTAACAAATTACGAAATTTTTGTTCCCTATTTCTCCGTTTTTCTCTACATAGTGAAAAATGCAATGGAAAAAAATCGAAATAAAGAAAAAATAATAACAATTAACAAGAGTTATATATGTTCGAGTATTTCGCTGCGATTTTTTGTAACAATTTTAACTTGACCCTTCATCTTCGCACTGGATGGAATCCACTCGTCCATCAATCGACGACCGCCGGCTTTTCTTCCCGTTCTTATCTCTTTACTATTTTTTTCAACACCTTTCTTTTTATTTCTCGTAAAAAAACTTTCTGCACATCATCTAGTACATTTCGATAAATGGACCTGATTAACAAATTCCGAAATTTTCGTTCCTATTTCTTGGTTTTTCTTTGCACATTGAATTTTTTCGTAATTAACTTTTTCTCGACTATTAACAGATATTTCCGTATTACCTGGAACGATTGATAAACCTGCTCGTTGGCACATTGGCCGACCTCGTTAAGCGCAATATGACCCTGGAAAACAAGCGCGTTCAGTGCGACGTTCAAAATACGAGTACAAATCCCGCGAATGAAAAGATGGGCATAGAGTTCAACAACTCCGTGGTATCCGTGAGTGGACATTGGTTTAAAAATTTATAAGGAAAATTCCAAACGTAATCGTTATAACAAATAATATCCAAACGAACAAAAGTTGTGTTCGTATAATTTGTCGTTGATTTTTTTTTTCTCTGTAGACCATCAGGTTGCATGGGAACTTGTTCGATTATGATACCATCGATCATGTGTT
>OZ020165.1:17207233-17319850 GCA_963971145.1 Sussaba pulchella
ATCCAATGGCATTGCGTAATCATACGTCGATCGATTAATCGACTGTCATGAAAATTAAAAATTTTTTTATAAAGATTTCATTTATTTATTTGTTGTAGGAGATGTTTTTTTTTTTGTTTTTTAAATAATATGTATGGATTATTCGCATATTGCAACCAATCAATTGACGATGACGATTTGATTGAATAAATATTGAATAAAATAACGGGTCCTTCAATACAGGAAATCGACATCGCGATCGCGGCTCTGACAATGACATCGGAACGCGAGGAAGCCATAGACTTCGTTGCTCCGTATTTCTCGCAATCCGGCATTCTCATCGGTAGATCAATTGACAATAAATTAGTATGAAACTACGAGAGATTTTTCAAAAATGATAATAATGATAACAATCAACACTGCAGAACAGAGTGTCTATTAATGTCCGTCCAAATGAATTATTCACGCACGAAGCACCCAAATCGCTAACGCGTTATACGTGAAAAAAAATAGTGTAAATCGTCATTTTGGATTATGAAAACCTCAGTCATCTGTAATATAATATCGCCCACCACCTTGTATATATACAATCATTACCGTGACAATTATTTGTTTTCTTTTCAGCACTCAGGATTATCGAATACACTTAGAAATTTATCTGTAAATATTTGTTGTTACTCTCAGTGTTCTCGGTAATTTTATTCAAACGATATCGAGATTTGTTTATCGATGCGTTTATCAAAAGTGCATTGACACGAGTAAAAAAAAATAAAACATTATTTATTATTGTTTCTTATTATTACTTCAAATTAATAATTTAATCCGATTTTTTCTCATATAGTAATTAAAATTTCTTTTGCTGGGATTGATGATAAGAGAAATCTGAATCACGATTCAAGCTCGGGATTTTTGTTTTCTTTAATCAATACGTCGATTCGACGAAATGAGTAAATAAAAAAAGAGAAAATACGAAGGACTTGTTTGAATAAAACGAGCGGTGTCTGACGCAGGACATTGACATGGCCGTTGGCGCACTGACGATGACCTCCGAACGCGAGGATATCGTCGACTTCGTTGCACCGTATTTCGAACAATCCGGCCTTCGCATCGGTAGTATTTTGTCGCAAAATGAAAAATCAAAATTAAGAAAAAAATAAAATAACGACAATTAACACGAGCTATATATGTTTGAGTATTTCACTGTGATTTTTCGTAACAATTTTAACTCAACCCTTCACCTTCACACTGGATGGAATCCACTCGTCCATCAATCGACGACCGACGGTTTTTCTTCCCGTTTTCATCTCTTTATGAATTTCTTTCAACACGTAGCCATTCTATTTCTTACGAATAAACTTTGCGTACATCATCTGGAATTTTCAAAGCATGTTCTGTAATTTTTTTTATACACTTCCGACGGATAGTTTGCTCACAATCGTTTTTTTTTTAAATGACTGGGTGGAATCCAGCCTGTGTGACGGCCGCGATATTACTTGGTAGTGTGATGGTGAAGGGTCAGGCACGAAAAGGGTTGTTTTGACGCGTGCGAGTGTGCACATGATGCAGCAGTGTGGTTGTTCGTCCACTGGCGTTATAAGTGTGACGTGGTTTTTCACGATTTTCTTTTCTATGTTAAACAGCAGATGTTGCTTCACTCATTATTATTTTCACTATTATATATATTATAATAATCGATATCCTACGATATATAATATTAATAATAATAATAATAATGATCGTCAATAATATTATATATAATATGAGATATATATAGCTATATATACATATGTGTGTCTTATTTATTATTATATTATTATTATTATTATTATTATTATTATTATTATTATTATTATTATTATTATTATTATTATTATTATTATTATTATTATTATTATTATTATTATTATTATTATTATTATTATTATTATTATTATTATTATTATTATTATTATTATTATTATTATTATTATTATTATTATTATTATTATTATATGTGTATATATTTGACAATGGTTGAATTAAATACTAATTATTGATTTTTTGTGCCATGCTTGTTATAAGTAATGAGGAAACCCGTGAGGAAAACTTCACTCTTCAAATTCATGACGGTACTGAAGGTTGAGGTCTGGCTCAGCATCGTCGGTGCTCTCACACTCACGGGAATAATGATCTGGATTTTGGACAAATATTCGCCGTACAGCGCGAGAAATAACAAAAAAATTTATCCGTATCCCTGCAGGTTCGTAACGCGATATCATTTTTCCTAACCCTTGCATCACTCCCCTAATTTTTTGATCAAGCACCGCACACGGGGTCAGTTCGACCATGTACAAACTTTGACTGTTTTGCTATTTTGCCGCCATTTTGAATTGACCCTTGCGATCGTGTTGAAAAAATTCCTAAATATACTTTGAACATTGTTGAATCAATCGACATCAATTAAAAGCCTGATTGGAATTATTTACATGCATAAAAAAATGTATAAAGTATTTTTTTTTTTTTTCATAAAAGCTTGTTTACAAAAAAATGACAGGGTCAAATTGACCCTGTGTGTGGTGGAAGGGGCGTTACAAAAAAATATTTCGTTGTTCTTAAAACCTCATATCTTAATATTTTTTTCTAATTAGGGAATTCACGCTGAAGGAAAGTTTTTGGTTCGCTCTAACGTCGTTCACGCCTCAGGGTGGAGGCGAAGCCCCCAAAGCCTTGTCCAGCCGAACTCTGGTCGCTGCTTACTGGCTCTTCGTCGTTCTCATGCTGGCCACCTTTACCGCGAATTTGGCTGCTTTTCTTACGGTCGAAAGAATGCAGGTAATCGAAGAATCAACGTATCACTATAATATATCGAGTAACCGAATCGGATAACTGAACGAGCAACGATACGTTCGGGGAGATTAGATTGATTTCTACCAGCATTATTAATTACCGTTGTCGCGTATCATATAGAAAAAAAATAATAAAATAAAATAAAATAAACTTATATATAATTTAAATAATTTTCGAAAACATTTCTCATTGTCTAGTCTCCAGTTCAATCATTGGAACAGCTGGCTCGACAGTCGAAAATAAACTACACGGTCTTGGAAAATTCTACCATTCATCAGTACTTCAAAAACATGAACAACGCCGAAGACAAACTCTACGAGTGAGCCAAGAAAAATAAAAAAGAAAATGAAATTAATTGAAAATATATAGAAAGAGAAACAATGCTCGTTTTATTACATTAATTTTAATTTTTACGTTCAAGCGTTTGGAAAAATCTCACGTTGAGCAGCACAAGCGATCAAATAGAGTACCGAGTGTGGGATTACCCGATAAAAGAGCAGTACGGTCATATTCTCCAAGCGATAAATCAAGTCGGCCCCGTAAAAACAGCCGAAGAAGGATTTGCAAAGGTTTCACGAATTTTTTTTTTGTCTTAACTTCGTCGAAAATCAACGAAACGAAATTGCTTTTATCAATTTTCGACGACTGGCGATGACTCGTTAATTTCTGTGCTTTGTTTTCTTCGATCAGGTCGAGGCGAGCGAGAACGCCGAGTTCGCCTTTATTCACGATTCGGCGGAAATCAAGTACAAAGTTACGAAAAATTGTAATTTGACGGAGGTGGGAGAAGTTTTTGCCGAACAGCCATATGCGATCGCCGTTCAACAGGGCAGTCATCTTCACGAAGAAATAAGCAAGAAGTATGGAAATAAAAATAAAAAATAATTAAAAAGTCGCATTTTTCATTTTTTTTCAATTTTTATTAATTGCCTTAATTATATAGTTAAAAAAAACCAATTTCCAAATGAAATCGAAATTATTTCTTGAAATTTTTTTGAATGATGAGGTGGTGGTGAGGCATTGTTAAAAATGATTGATGTATTTTTTTGTTTGTTTCGTAGAATATTACTATTTCAGAAAAAGAGATCCTTCGAGCAATGGACGTCAAAATGGTGGAATAATGCGTTGAAGGATAAATGCGCAAATTCCAACGATAATGAGGGTATAACGTTGGAAAGTTTGGGTGCGTACCCAAAATTTTGTTAGTTTATAATTCAAAAAATTTCAGACGCAATGGATTGTTTTGATGAATTTCATTTTGCTTCCTCATAGAGGAAGCTTTGTTTCGGTGAAATATATTTTTTTTTTCGAGATGTTCATGAAAACGTGTTCAGAATGTCCCAAAACATCTAAAAATCACATTCAGAATAAACGTCCGGATGTATGTGTGTGTGTATGTAACATTGGTTGAACGTTCACAACTTGAGAACGGCTCGAGATATCAAGCTGAAATCTGTCAAACATGTGAAAGGTTCAAAGGGCATAGCATGATTAAATTTTCAAAAAAATCCATGTAGTTCTTTAGTTCTTACGCGATTTTCAAAAAATTTATTTTCGGTCTCTAGCTCTCACAATTTGAGAGATATCAAGCTCAAATTCAGTAGAATGTTGCACGACTGCGGGGAGATGCTTGTTACTGAATTTAAAAAAAAATCCATGCAGTGCTTTTGTTTCAAAGAATTTTGAAAGGTGTAAAAAATCTGGTTCTCTCTTCTCTCTAGTTGGCGAAATTTTTGAGATATCTGACTAAAATTTGGCACAAAGTTGCACTATTATCAACAGATGTTTCGTATTGAATTTGGGCAAAATCCATCGAGTCATTCAGTTTTTATCCCGTTTTGAAGCTTCGGAAAAATAGACGTGCGCGATCTAGCTCCCACAATTTTCTTATTATCATTATCATTATTATTATTATTATTACAGGAGGCGTATTTATCGCTACACTGTTTGGTCTGGCATTGGCGATGATAACGCTAGCCGGTGAAGTGATTTACTACAGACGAAAAAATTTAGACACGCCGGAGAACGGAAAACTGCAAGAGGCAAATCGGCCCATAGAGACGGAGACCGAGAAATCCATAATGGACAGAATAACGGCGAATTTGAAGATGAAACCCGCCCCGACGATGGGTTTCGTCGACAGGCCACTCGGTCCAAGGCCTCGGATCTCACACATCTCCGTCAATCCACGAAACTTTCCATTCAAGGAATGAAACAAAAAAAACAGTGTAGCGAAGCTTGAAACAATAAAATTACATTTTTCGTGTTTGACAATTCGTTGTAATTCAATCGCAAATTGCTTTTTAAATAACGAATTCACTGACACATTCATGTAAGTACACTCAAATTTATTGTTTCTATTGACAGCTGATAAATTTTGAATTTAATTTTAAAAAAATTGATATTAAAAAAAAATCACAAAAAAAGCTCCATCGAAGATCTTAGACAAAAGTTTCCCAATTAGCCTACGCAAAATTTCGTAATTATCTAATTGTCAACGGCGCTCAATCACTTCACGCTCTAACGTTTTGCTTTCGTGGCTTTTATTACGAGGACGAGGAGAGGGGGTGGAAATAAAAAATAAAACGTAAGATTGAATAAAATAGTCTGTACGAGGTGATAATGGTGGTAGCAGAAGCGGCGGCTGTGGCAGCGGTCAATCGTGACGGAAGTAGTTACAATGCAACCGGTGTGCTGGAAAAACGCTTGGGACTTTCGCGCAAACCTCGCAATCGATGATCGAGGGCTTTTCAGCAACGAATAAACAGCTTCTTGTTCGTTCATGTTATATATATATATATATATATATATATATATGGGGCATTCCATGACAAGTCGATCAATTTCTGGCGGTCATTTTTTAGATCGTTTTCATAATTTTTCATTCGAAAGTACTCATCGAAAAAAACGAGCCCAATTTTTTTCAAATTAAAAAAAAGTATATTTTTCGAGATTTTTTTTTTAAATAAAAGAAATAAAAAAAAGAACGTCCGTTTTCTTTTTCGCCTGAAAAAATTCACAGGATTCTTATGAATTATAAGGAAATTTTTAAGCGCTATGGCAAGATGGAGCTTTCAAAACAACCGTAGAAAAAAAAAATAAAAATCAAAAAATTCGCCAACAAATATTGGTGCTGCATTTGTCACGTATACAATTTTTTTATTTTATATTTTATTTTTTATTTTATATTTTATATTTTACATATAAAAAATTATGTAAACGATGTAAAAAATGACCGCCAGAACTTGATCGACTTGTCATGGAATGCCCCATATATATATATAAGCTGCGATAACCGACAGAAATCCCGGATAATTTATCGAACGCTTCCGTATCGATTGTCGCCTCGTTTCTTTTTTTTTTTTTTTACTTAATTTTTTTGCTTTTTTTCGAATAATTTCTTTCCATCTCTCTGACTCTTGTTCGCCACCGCAACCAGTCGCGAACGCCGCAGTTGATTCTCGTCCCGCTCGGTGAAATCGATTTACCGCAGATATATAACATTTCGACTGATAGAAAGCTATATGCTTTGCTTTGAATACAATAAATTGACCCGATTGACAATTGTTTCCTTGCCATTACTCGTACTTTTCGATCAATTGAGTTTACGACACCACGAGACTCGTTAATTTAATTTTTGCATTATGATTTTAAGGGTGGCAACATCGATTTGATATTTCAATTTAATATTAGGCTCCCTAGATTTAATATTCAATATTCCGTCGGTAGCACAACTGCTCGGCCCGCAAATAAATTTAACAAACAACAATATGACCATCTGTAGTATAACAGTAAAGAGTATTTTCGCATACTTTCACGACAATGTTCATTCAACCCTTCACCGTCCCAATACCGAATAATATCACGGCCCCCACACTAGCCGTAATCCACCCAGGCAGTTTACAAAAACAATTGTGAGCAAACTATCCGTCCGAAGTGGTTGAAAAAATTACACAACATACTTCGAACATTCCCGAGCATTCACGAAAAGTTTATTTATCGGAAACAAAATGGCAACGTGTTAAAAAAAATCACAAAGAGATAAAAACGCAAACGAAAACCGCCAATCGTCGGCCGCTGGATTCCACCCAGTGTGAACGGTGAAGGGTTGAATCGCGAGTATCGGTGATTCATGGCTCCACGACAACCCGCTGAAACCAAAACGCTGATACGACTATTCCCCAACGACAAAACGCCAACAAACACAAATAAACTTTGATAAATTATATGCATATGATATGACAATGAAGTTATTTATTCTTGATGCTACTATTAAGCATTTAAAAAAAGAACCTTAATAACCTAAACCTAACCTACCGACACCAATAGGTGTGCGGTCGGAGTAGCGCCAGCGGCGTCGATAGTTTATTGATTACCGCGCCGATAGCTGTATCTGGAGCTTATACGAATAACCTAGTCAAATAAGTTATAATATAACTTAATCGCTTAACGCTAAAATCCCCCCCCCCCTACTCCTTTTCCCAACGTAACTGTAAGCTGTAAATACTGTAAATTATTGTAAATATTATAATTAGACTAATAGCAAATAAGCAAAGTGGGTTTTTTTCATACTAATAAAAGCAACTTTTTACTTTTTTTTCCCCACTAAAACATGTTAAATTATTTAACTAGACCGCACGACCATAAGAGTCGATACAAACAAAAGCTCGAATCATACTAGCTGCTGCGACAGCAACGATCGTGTACTCAGTAGAGCGGACTGCGTGCCGCCACCTGAGGAATTTTCATTATACCGCGACTGATTGGTTATTTTTTCTTTGTTTATTAAACCACTGTAAACCATTATTGTTCAGTTGATATCAATAAACGATACGTTAAAAAAAAAAAAAAAAAGTGTGCGGTCGGAGTGCGACTCCGGCGGTCCCACGAGTTAAGCAGCAAATTTGCCGGCCAGTACTTGGATGGGTGACCGCCTAGTCGTTCACCGGCTGGCGCATCAATTGTGGAGCGGGAGACCAGTGCCTTTGGGGCCCCGGTGGTGCATTCGAGGTGGAGTACTATGTGCTCCTACATGCATCACCGGAGAACCATAGAAACATAGGGTCGACTGTACCGGCACGGGTTTTCTGCAGTTTTCCCGTGTCCACGGCAAATGCGGTACAGCGGTACGTCAAGTCGTCTGCAGACGCACGGGAGATAGCGGAGAACACGTAAAAGGGGGAAAGTCGGAGAATACATTGTAAAAACCTAAATAAAGGTGTGCAAGTAAAACTCTCACTTACTTACCTAAACCTAACCTAAATAATTTGAATCACCTGATAAACCTATTTTGTTTCGTGTTTTGTCATATTGGTCATCATATATTTTGTCATATTCATAGAAATTCGGCTTGTTGTCACGGATCCGATATTCGGGACAATGAAGCCAGTTGGATTACCGACGGTAAAAGTAGGTACATTGTAAGAGACGATTGGCAATGGTCTACCGTATGCGCAATGTTGCAATAAGTACAACGGTATCAGTGGTACACGCTCGTACACCCGCGATCCGGGCATTGATCTCCGAACGGATTCCACGCGGCTTTCACTTTGCATTGTTTATTCGTATCGTTGATTTTAGCGCGGAAATAGGCAGGATCGATGGACCCGATTGAAGGATCTCGTACGATAGATCCGCTCGCGGTTGTGCATAACCGTCGAGAAAGGGTTCCGCTCGCTCGAATCTT
Source organism: Sussaba pulchella (assembly GCA_963971145.1). NCBI lineage: Eukaryota > Metazoa > Arthropoda > Insecta > Hymenoptera > Ichneumonidae > Sussaba > Sussaba pulchella. Next base: position 17,215,725 of record OZ020165.1, read on the forward strand.
CACTTCGGTTGCCGCGCAGCGACGATTTTACGGCCGCGAATCACTCGGGGATTCCCCGATTCGACGTGCCACACGCTACCGCGTTTAATCATCCGTGATTTAGGCCGTATCCCCATCGCTGCCTCGCTATTCATCGACGATGTGAAATTTTTTTACGATGTATCCCACATGCTCGAATCGTTGTTACGAATTAAGGAACAATTTTTTTGTATACGTATTGAGAGTTTCTTTTTTATAAATGTGGAATTTGTCGGTGAAGTTTTGTTTATTTATCGAATACCGCTGTTGAACTTGGTGAGAAAGATGTAATTAATTTATGTGTTGCTTCGAATATTGCATAATATTATTGGGAATGGACGATTTACTAATACAATTACGAATGGGCGATTTATAGGGTAAAAAAAATGTGAGTTCGATAACCGATTTTGTGCAATCAATCGGTTTCATCGCGTCCGTCGGCGCGACGAGAAAAGCAATTGGAAAGAGATTACGTGATCGAAGTTTGACGATTAGGTCGAAACGAATCGCGTTATTTCAGTGAGTGTGGCGGAAAGTCGATATAAAGGTTGTGAAGGGGGGGGCGAAAAATTGGCTCGATATAAAGTCATGGATTTCTGTCGCGGAGCGTTCATTTCGTGGGAAAGTGCCTCTGTCGTGGCCCGTTGAAGCAGAACCACCTTGCGCCACACCGCGGCTCGACAACGATCGGTAGCTTAAGATCGAATCGTCGAGAAGTATCGCGAATCAGTGAATTATTTGCGCGGATGATCGCCACGTTTAGTCGTCTCAATGACTAACTACAAGGTCGGTGAATCCGGATTATCCAAACACTCGGATTATTTCGCAATATTTAAACTACCGCCATTTTTTTTTCATTTTTTCCACTTCAAAACCATTCAGATTAAGAGAAGAATCGTGTTTTCGATATTTCGTGTTCTCGGTTCGTTATATCAGAGATGACGAAAAGCTTCTGACATTTATTATTTGTCCACTCAGACAGATTTTTTACCAGTTGAATTATCACGAAAGGACATGATTGCAACAAACAGAATAGAATAATTGAGAAAGTGAACTGATCGTTTAAAATAATTCGCTTGAAGCAATTTAGATTCGATTTTCATTTCAATTCGGGCCTGATTATATCTAATTATTCAATATCGCCATTTTGCAAGCATCGTGTCATCGAAGTTGTAGAAACAAAAACGAATATTCTCAATGTATGACTTCAGAGATCATTGCGAAACATCTTTATTCTACAGGTTTGCCTGACGTTTCTCGTCCTAGTTGGCGTCGGCGTGACCGCCAGCGCCCTCTACGACCCCACCTCGCACCTTCGTGCCCGTCGTTCCAACGGCGATAAAGCACAGTACGGGGAATCCCCGACGGAAGACGACGCGTATCAAGGTTATCAAGCGGGCTATCGATTCGGCGAAGAGTTCTTCCTACCCGAAGCTTCCAAATCAATTCCCGCGGAGTACAAGAAGAAGGCCGATAGCTGCGAACGCGTCTACAGGGACTCGATCGTATGCATGGTTTGCAAAGATCCCAAAACCAAAGCAAAGTACGAACAATGCTCCTACGTCGGAAATCCTCCTGCAAAATCAGCCCAAGGTCGACAATTTTCCAACAACGACAAAATTTCAAACGTTCCGGAATCTTCGGGCGAATTTTCCGAATCCGCGATTTCTCCTCGCAATTCCGACAATTACAAATCCTCGACACCGTCTCGCGTCTCCGAAGAAAACTACGAATCCTCGGAGTCCCCGGGTGGCAATTACGAGAACTTCGAAGCCGCAAAACCCTCAGCGACGACGAGTTACAATCACAAACACGACGCACAAGCGCCTTATTCGTACTCGGATAAGTCGAATGAACGATCCGTGAGCTCGGAAAGTCCCGAGGAATCCTTTCGCTGCCGGGAGATCGAAAAAGAATCGGAGATTTGTAAAATTTGCAAGGATCCGAAGACCGGCAAAGATTTCGAACGATGCACGTCGCGTTATCAGCCGAACGACGAAACGTACGTTTATGGGAAAACCGAGAAATACGGATATCCGGAATCTCGCGAATACGCGACGGACGATAAAGAAAATTACGAGGACTATGAGAAGAAGGATCGTTCCGAGGATTCGGAAGATCAGGCGGAAACTTCGAACTGTCGTCGGATCGAGAAGAACGATCAGACTTGCACGATCTGTAAGAATCCGAAAACCGGCGGAAATACGGAACGTTGCTCGTCGAGTCATAAACCGGCCGTGAAGTCGTATACGTATGGCAAATCCGGAAGATACCGCGCGCCATCGCGTCAGGATGAGAAGAACTACAACGACGAGAACGACGATAAAACCGCAGATGCGACGTACGAAATTCCGTCGGATTATCAATACGGCTATTCCAAACCCAACGACGAGAATTATCGCGATGATGCGAACGATGGTGCGGACGATTATCGTCGTTCGAGTTACGACGGTGCGTCGGACGAGGCCGAATACGCGGCGCCATCGGTTCACGCGGCATCGACGAAAACACGGGAAAATGGCGTCGGCGACGGTTGTTACGAAGTCAAAAAAGATTCGACGATTTGCAAAGTCTGCAAAGATCCAAAAACCGGTGGTAATTTCGAAAAGTGTTCGTACGCGTATCAGCCGAACGACGAGGTATACAAATTCACGAAATCCAAGTCGTTCGGTTATCCGGAAACCGGAAAAGACGCGAAAAACGGAAGGACGAGCGGTAAAAACGGAAAAGAAAAGGATTTTGTGAACCAATCGGAGAGCAAAAGAGTCGTAAAATCGGCGGAAACCAATGGTTGCAAAGAGATTAACAAGGATTCGATGATTTGTACGGTTTGCAAGGATCCTAAAACCGGGGCTAATTCCGAGCAATGCGCGTACGGTTCGAAACCTTCGGGAAAAGGTTTTTCCTACACCACGTCCAAGTCGTTTGGAAATCCCCGGAAGGATGCCGAAAAAAGTGGCGAGAAATTGGATTCGGAGGAGCAGCAAGAAAGTCGGATCGTGCCGCAATGGTCGGTCAAAGAAAATCGGGAATTTGTCGGCGACGCCAAACGGGTAGGCCGGAAAATGGAGGAAAATTCTTGTCGAACGATTGAGAAAGATTCGATGACTTGCCGCGTTTGCAAAAATCGAAAAACCGGAGCGAGTTCGGAGGAATGTAGTTATTCGAGAAAATCGAAAAAAAATGGCCGTACGGGCAATGAGTCCGAGTCATCGGCGAACGATCGACAAGATGGCGGCGATGAGACGCGACTAGTCGTCGAGACCGCCGAGGCAACGAGTCCTTGCAGAAAGATCGAAAAGGACTCGATGACTTGCACCATCTGCAAGGATCCGAAGACCGGAGGAAATTCCGAGCAATGCGCGTATTCCTACAAACCTAAGGAAAGACATTTCACTTATAGCAAATCCAAATCGGTCGGAAATCCGCGAGGGAAGGAAGAGGAAGATGGGAAAGAAAAATCGACGAACGTGAAATCACCGACGAGGCGAGGAGCCTCGCGATGGGCGAATGACGGAAGGGACGACCGTGCGGAGGTCAACAGGCCCGAAGAATTGTCGAAATCGAAACGGAGTTATGACGAATAGATTTAGGATAATTAGGAGAATTTAAATTGTACATCGTCCACTTTTGAGGAAACGTTGGAGTGTCGAAAAATGTGTTTTTCTCGTTCGGCTAATCAAATTATGTTTGTCGACTCTCCGATGATGATGTTTGTTAGATACAGAGATTTCGATTAGTCTCAATTATGTATTGCGTTGTTGAAAAATAATAATGTTGTTGTTGAAAATAATCGTTTTTCATGTTTCAATTGGGAATTTAATTCCTATTCTCCCCATTTCTTGCTTCTAGTTTTGTTTGTGTTAATCACGGTTTATCGGTACTCTTTATTTAAAAAAAAAAGTACCTTTCGCGGTGAAGATCCAAGTTTCGACATCTATGAGTAAGAATCGGAACTATTCGCACAACCTAACCGCCGGAAATCGTCAGGTAGATGCGCAACGCTCGGAACTGCGAAAAATTGTGATCACAGATTCGGTCGGTATTACAGATTCCGACTGTGCCAGGTATTCTCATTTTTCCGGTCGATACTGCAGGTCGCGCGACAATGAATTGGCGCGTAGTGGCGAGAATTTTGACGATGTCTTCGCTCGAATTGCGGATATATGGCGACGAGCGACCCCCGTCGAAGCACTTTGCCACCCTTCGACCCGCGGTGCGATAACAGAAAAAGAGAAAAAGACGTTTGGAGACGCTAAGAATACAATTTTCCATACAAACGTCTATACTCCATTCCAGCCTCTTGGGGGTGGATTTATGAAAAATTCTTTCTTAGTGCACCTCTACACCCTTTCTCCACCTCTATGGGATATATCTTCATAATTTCGTACTTTTATCTTCAATGGTTTTGGCTCTGCGTTGTCTCAATCTATCACAAAACAATTTTATGTATCTAGCAGCTTGGGTGCCGTAGTAAATGCCAATTGATGCGCATTGAAATGCCAATCAGTGACTGGTTAAATGCCGTGGTTATTTGAGTCATTCACGGTCACTTTAGTAGGGGTAGATAAATCACTCGAGAAAGGGTCACAAGCGAGGAAATTAATTTGACGACTTAGCGCCATGTACTTTGATCGGAGATACCAAGTCTCGTCTCTCGCGTAATGAATTGAATTAATCCCTATATGTCGTCGCAATCCGATCTCATGGACCCAGCAGCTGTTTTCATGGCCTTGTACGGTCAGATAGATCTTCAGGCCTTCAGGCTGTAGATACATAAAGAGAAATTAAAAAATTAAATTTTATCAACAGCCCTAAATCTATCTCAATCCGGCGCTGACAATTAATTATCTCGATCCGAACGACGACGTTCGAATCAAAGACAATTGCCGGCGCAGGATTGACATCAAATTGGGCAACTGGGATCATCCCCCATGAACTGCTCGGCAGATATCTTACTTATCTCCGCGTTGATCGTTGAACAAGATAATCACTCCAATTTAACAACCATTCGCCAACTCGTCCAAACAATTTTGGAATTTTCAAATTAACCAAAGAATTAGGATGCGGAGAAATAATCCCTCTAATCGGCGGAGGAGAACACGCGGAGGAGAACCATAGCCCACTCCTGCATTCCTCCACCGGCCGTGATGGTATAAACAAACGACGTGGGGAGAAGATCAGTGCCGTGCAAAAATGCATCCCCCGACTGTTTTAATCAAACGTTCGACATTTATCTCGTAAATCTTTTAAGGCTTCGGACATTTTGAGATACGGCACTGCCAGTAGGAGTGGTTCAGATTTTTTCTGTAACCCCTGGAACCTCTGTGATCGGATTAGGGGGGTCTCAGTCTGCCTCGGCACAGTTCAAATCCGCGAGTCTGACAAATGACAGTCACTCTTTCTAATCGACATTTTTCTCTCTATCTGCGCTTGACAGAGAGAGTGTGAGTGACTATCGTCTGTCAAACTGTGACGAGGCAAACTGAAACCATCTTGGATTGGGGGACTCGATTTTTTCCCATTAAGGGGTTCTGCTGTACTTCACCGTCGACCGAAACATGCTTCGTAGGGATTTTCACCTCCATCAACACGTTATTCAATAAACAAACCACCATAAATTTTCATTTTGTTTTTATTACAACGCCCACCGATCTTTCTCATAAAACCAATATCGAATCTCAAGTTTGACTGTCAATGTTTCGAAAAACTTGACGCGGAACTCATAAAAATTTGAAGTTTGAACGTATAAACCGTACATAATAAATATTTCGTCAGTTTCGTAATTACCAAAAAAAAAAAACACAAATTTATAACAAAAACAGCCAGATATTTTTCGAAAAAAAAAACACCGTGTAACTGCGTGCGTTTTCATGACTATGGCTTTGTTTTTTCTTCTTGAAAGAAAAAGTATCGATAATCCGTTTTTTTTTTTCATTTCTTCTTGTTTGTTAACTTCCACCTTTTTTTTCAGCTTTTTTATTTTCGGCCGCCCGACAATTAAATAGTTAAACGTATACACGGTTATCCTGCAATTTGTCACGTCGAGAATCGCATGTCGCGTTAATTCTTATATTCTATCTAGCGTTACCATCATTCGTTTATGTATAATTAGCATTTTCTTACCGATGTAACGCCGTATTCATATATATATGTATATATATATATATTTATTTATTTTTTCATCGCTTTTACTAAATTCTTACGCCTCCGTGCTTATTTGTTGATCTATATTTGTCCCGTTGCGCGTATTTTCCGTTTATTATTCATTTATTCATTCATTTTTTTCGGAATAAAAATTCTGAAATGTTAATTAATTCGTTTAAAAAAAAAAAAAAAAAAAAAAAAAAAAAAAAAAAAAAAAAAAAAAAAAAAAACGAAAACGTTGAGCCAATTTTCAACGAAAAATTATTGTACCGTAATAAAAAAAAAATTTGCGCTTCGTTTCATGATTCTCTTCAACGAATTGCCGGGTTCACTCGAATGATGAATAAATTTTCGATGATTATAAAATTATGGAAAATTCATTGGAACACGTAAAAAAAAAAAAAAAGCAATTGATGAGAACGCAAAATTGACGAAAATGATGAATTCGCGTCAGTTCGAATGAACACCGAGCGTTATCAATATTATTTGAACATCATCTATCTATTTTAAGCGATGCGGTAGTCAAATTACAGTCGCTTGAATATTCATAAATATACGAATATTAGTTTTTTTTTTTTTTTTTTTTATTTTTTTTATACTAGTAGTAACTCTCTCGTTACGTGACAAACCATCCGTCTCCCGTCCTTACCTCTTAACTAATGTTTGACACTTCATCAAAATTTGTTTTTTTCCCTGTTTTGTATTATTATTATTATTTTTGTTACTTTTTTTTTCGTTTCCTCATTCTTTTCGTGTTTCCGATCCAAAATTGCGTTGAAAAATAACCAGACGAGCAAAAATTTAGCAACGCTGTACATAATTTGGGTGCGACTCGAGATTTTACGCAGTGAATTAATCACACGTTCGAACAAACTCTCGTCGCTATTTTCTGTCGTTTTGAAAATTTGCAAATATTTTCCGAATCCTCGCGAAATAATCAACGTCGTGCCAAATGCATCGACGTTGTGCAATTCCAACGATTTTTCGTTTGGTAATTAAAATGCTTAGGATAAACAGAGTGGATGAACCGGACATGCTTTATTTTACTTTTTATTTTATTTTTTTTTAATTTTTTTTAATTTTTTCGCTGTATGTCTCGCTCGTTTCAACGACTCGGAATCCTATGGCAGTAACAGGCATCATCATCGACCACGGCTTTTGCATCGGACAGAAACGAAAAAAACAATTTTTTTTTTCATTCAAAAAATAATAATAATAAAAAAAAAATATATTTTAATTTCTGAATTATGAAATATTTTAGTTAGCGAAATTAACTAACATCCGGTGTATTGAACGATCGTCGAAACTACACAAACGAGTGAGTATTGCATTGTTTTTATCGGTAAATTTTACGGAAGAATCGAGTCGAAGTAAACAGGAATGAAGAAAAAAAAAATTCTAGCGAAGATATGAACAATAATTAGCATCGTGCGATGCCCGAAATTGCCTGACGATTGTTTCTAACTAACTTCTTCGTTTCATCTATTTTCCTCTACATTTCGCAATTTTTCTATCGTTATCGTCGTTTATATAATATACAGCTAATGATATTTGCTTGTTGGTTAGTGTTATTTCCAGTAATTGGTTGCCCAGGATTCGCTTGATTATTGCAACTCGATCGTCCTGATCGAGGCAGTTTCACGATCCTGCAACCTTCGAGTTAAAAAAAAAACAGAATATATATATATATATATATAGATATATATATATAAATATATTTAATTTGCCGTCAAGAAGATCTAAAACGCACCGTACGCATGGCAATCTTCTACAATTCGAATCTAATGTACACAATTTGTGCCCTGACTGTCCCTCGTTCGACGTCAAGCACCGCTCGTTCGTTATCATTTCAGGCGCGAAATTTTTTTTTCGCTCACGCGCATCGACCATTTTAATTCAAATTTATAATCTTCATTTTTTTTTTAAATCGACGTCAACGCGAGTCCGCGAATTTCAACGAAAAGAAAAAGAACCGAAAATCGTCGAAACGCGCGTGAATTTTCGATTTTACGTGACGAATAAACAGTTTTTGAAGATGTAGATTGACGTCTCGTAATTCGTTTGCTTCGTGATTACGAAGTAAATTCAATTATTTACGTTTTCATTATCGTGTTTTAAATTACATTTACAACTAACAAGCAATACGTGTGTCAAACCATTCGCTTGCGCAACTTTGCCTTGGCTTCCTTAAGCAAAAGATCGAAGGTATTGTCTTCGTCGGATTTAATTAAGCTGCTCCTGGCGCTGCTTACACCGCTACTCAACGAGTTGCTTGCTATACCGTCTGTCGAATATGAATAAATGAATCACAATTAAAAACAATTGGAGAAGTTCCGACGATCAATAATTTGGTAATTTAAGAATTTAATAATTTAGAAATTTAATGATTTAATAATTTAATAATTTGGTAATTAAATAATTAAATAATTGAATATTTGAATAATTAAATAATTAAATAATTAAATAATTAAATAATTAAATAATTAAATAATTAAATAATTAAATAATTGAATAATTGAATAATTGAATAATTGAATAATTGAATAATTGAATAATTGAATAATTGAATAATTGAATAATTGAATAATTGAATAATTAAATAATTAAATAATTAAATAATTAAATAATTAAATAATTAAATAATTAAATAATTAAATAATTAAATAATTAAATAATTAAATAATTAAATAATTAAATAATTAAATAATTAAATAATTAAATAATTAAATAATTAAATAATTAAATAATTAAATAATTAAATAATTAAATAATTAAATAATTAAATAATTAAATAATTAAATAATTAAATAATTAAATAATTAAATAATTAAATAATTAAATAATTAAATAATTAAATAATTAAATAATTAAATAATTAAATAATTAAATAATTAAATAATTAAATAATTAAATAATTAAATAATTAAATAATTAAATAATTAAATAATTAAATAATTAAATAATTAAATAATTAAATAATTAAATAATTAAATAATTGAATAATTGAATAATTGAATAATTGAATAATTGAATAATTGAATAATTGAATAATTGAATAATTGAATAATTGAATAATTGAATAATTGAATAATTGAATAATTGAATAATTGAATAATTGAATAATTGAATAATTGAATAGCTGAATAATTGAATAATTAAATAATTGAATAATTGAATAATTGAATAATTGAATAATTCAATAATTTAAAAGATTGATAATTCGATAACTCAATAATTTAATAATTTAATTTTTATAATCTGTTTTCGTGATCAACGCTTACCTAAATCGGCGTATTTGACTTTACAAAAAGTTCTGCGTCCCCCGAACGATATATCGTACTGTGGCAAAGACGGATCGTCGTTACCGTGCTCCACTGCCTCGTAAGCGTCGTTTTTATAAGCGAACGAAACGAAACCGTAGTTGTCACTAAAAAAAAAGGGGGCGAGAGATAACATTTGCTCGTAAAATTCGAGGAAAACGGAACGATCGGTGCCCAAAAGGCAAAAGCAATTGCATTACAGAAACGATACATTGGATGGACCGGAAAGTAACGTCATTCAGGGCATGGAAATAAAAATTTTTTTTTTCAGACACCCTAGGAAAGTAAAAAACGCGATAACTTTTCGGTCCACCCAATATTTCAATTCCCTCAAGACATTTAGTGCAGAGAAGTCTCAAAATCCTCACCCGTGTTCACGAGAGTGTATACTGATGTCGAGAACCGGTCCAAAAACTTCGAATCTTCGTCGCAAATCGAGCTTCGATGTGTTCTCGTCCAATCGTCCAACGTAAATCACTCGTCGTTCCTCGATCTGTCTCTTCTTGTCCTTGTACCAAGTATCGTAATGTCTCCCGCTGTAAGAAGTTTGGGACGATCTGGCGCGAGAAAAAAAAATAAGAACAAAACCCCGGTTAAAAAAAAAAAAATAACGTTCTATACACAAACGAATTTGTGTTCAAATGCGTACGAATGGTTAGTAAAGCTCGAAGGGCCAATCGAATACAAACAAAAAAATGTCTTCAATCACAATTAAAAAAATTTTTTAAAAATACGAGCGTCGCACTAAAGCCGACTATTATCTAATCCCACAATTGTTAACGTACGAAAAAAGAAAAACACGATAAAAACGACGTCAATACGTAAAATCGCTTCCTGAAATACTGAGGACCAAAGAAAACGCAAAAAAATGTGACGTCACGAATCGCATGAATCCCAAAATTGTTAGGAAAAATTGTCAACTCAACGTTTGGGATTAAAATAAGAAAACTTCGGTGTGCTATTCAACGTTCAAAGCTAACCGAATGCAAACGCAAATGCTACAATGGTAATTCGAAAAATCGAGGATTATCTCTCGTTCGTCGAAGGATCGTTTCGTCCTTTTTTTTTTTTTTTTTCGTTGATTTTATAATGATTACCTCCTCCATCGTCTGTACCCGTGGCTGCTACCCGAAGAGCCTCGTCTGTACCTATCATAACTTGTCCTTCGATCGCGGCGCCCCCTCCGTCGACATTGACCACCACCCGACCACTTACTCCTTTCCAAATTTGATCGAGATGAAGACCTACAATCACGATTTTCCCTATAACCTTTCGCAATTTTTTACCGATGGTGTTAACGCCAGTTGTTTGAATTCTTTTTATTTTTTTTTTAATACAATTTCTTCTTAATTGTAAGAGTGGAAGAGTACGACTGAGCAATGCGCTGTGAAATGGCGGAATTGAGATGAATATATACGGGGAGAATCGTTCCAAATAGCCTGATTGAAAACCTTATATCCTCCGATGAGGTCGATGATTTTTTTTCAAAGTAACTTTTGAATCCTACGACCTCACTGATTTTTTATTTAATTTTTTTTCACCCTCTCTTCTACCCTTCACCACATTTTTTCAAGGGCTAATTGGTAGTTTGCCCATTGTCAATTAGATGATTTTTTTTCTCAGATACTTTATCGGTATTGAAGATTTTTTTTTTCATTCAATTAGAGTAGCGCGCAGCCTGTTTCCTAATATTTGTTTTTTGCAATTTTAAAAAAATTCGAGTTTTCCCGAAATATTAATACACGATAATGGTTTTCTAACTTTAAAAAAATTGAATATCTCTTGAGAAAATCGATATTTCAATTATTTTTTATAGACAATCGATTTGTTTGATTATTTTCTATTATTTTTAACGTAAAAAATTAATCAAGAAATCGTTTGTCTATCGACAATAAACGAAAGATCGATTTTCAGCAAGAGATTCAAGGTTATTTTTCCTTGAGATAGGAAACCATTATCCATATATCGAAATTTGGGAACAGTTCGAATTTTTTCGAAATTGAAAAAAAAAAATAAGTAAGCAAATAAATATTAGAAACATGCACGCCACTCTAATCTGGCCAAATAAAATCCTCAATTTCGATGAATCATCTGATAAAGAAATTTCATTCAACCAGCAATTGTCAAAATAGAATTTACCTCTTAAAAAATGAAGCGCAGACGGCGATAAATTCTTTAAAAAAAATCATTTAAGTCACAGGATCCAAAAGCTACGACAAAAACCATCGACCACATCTGAAAACAAAATACTTCCACTCGCCTATTCAGGACGATTCTCCCCATACATATAACTAAACGAAAAAAAAAAAAAAAAACATTAAAAAAATCGTTTCCTACGGTTCACGATCAAACTACCCCTACCCCTTTCCTACATCATCCCCCTAACGAATAAATCAAAATCCCCAGCAAGATTTTTCTTCCCTCCCAAAATTAATTCCAAATTTTCGACTATCTCTCATAAAAATCGCCCAAAAAAAATTCACCGACTTTCTTTTCTCTCCGTTTTCCTCTAAAAAAAAATAATTACCTGGAGCAACTCGAGTATCTGAACGACGATCTGGATCTCGATCGTGACCTCGACGAACGCGATCTCGATCTGAGCGATCGCGATCTCGATCGCGACGTCGATCTCGTGTGAGAACGCGAACGCGACGACCAACTGCTCGTTGAGCTAACCGAGCTACGACGATGGCTTATCCGACGTCTACGATTGTTTCCGCTGCGTCTTCTTGTTCTGCTGCGATTGCTCGGACTTCGGCTGCTACGGCTTCGACTTCTGTTTCTGCTTCGGCTTCGGGTGTCGCCACGGCTTCGGCTTCGACTCTCGCTTCTGGCCCGACTACGGCTGCGGGATCGCGAACGACTCGAACTCGAGCTACGTCTGCGTTGTCTGTATCGTCGATTTTTTCTATCGCGCAGTCTTGTTACCCTAAAATCCATTTTTTTTTTTTTACAATCAATAAATTATTAGGAATTGAGAAAACATCTCGTTTTCTCGTGGAGGAAGCTGTGCGATGGTTGGATATTTTTTTTTTCATCGGGATTTTGATGTTGATGCGTTTAAAATGTTCGAAAAGATGCAGAAATCATATTTTTGGAATAACGAGATTCCAAAATTGAAACGTCTGTAAATCGAGAACGGTTCGAGGTACAGTGGTGAAATTTTGCACATGTATGCAGAACCATGATGTCTGTGTTGGCTGTGATTGTCGCGATGATCGGCAAAGCCGTTCGTATTTGACGGCGTTTTGAAATTTTGAAAAAATATCGGTTAGCACTCCAGCGTTCGCAAATTCTGAGTTATCGGTCTCAATGATTTTTCACGAATAGAATGATGTTCGCGGATGTTTTGTATTGAACTTGGGCCGAATCCATAGAGAAGTTAAGATTTTATGGGATTTTGAATTTATCGAAGAATTTACGTTTCGTTCTGAATCGAGTCAGCTTCGAACGATTGAGTCTTAACTCGGTACAGGTATGGGATATTGTTTAACTGTACTGTGTATTAAATTTGATAAAGATCGGTTAACACGTTGAGCCCCGCGTCAGTCCCTGGGGACCGACACTCGACTTTCCGTCTGGCCCGCGTCGGCCTAGCGGACCGACACGAGCCGCTCGCCGTCACCGACACGGGCTTTTCGCCGTTACCGAACCGAGCCGCTCGCTGCGGGCTGAACGGAAAGCGCAGCAATTTCGGCGCGGGGCTGAACGTGTTAAGGGGATCGGATTTTATAGAAGTTTGCATTTTTCGAAAATTCACGTTATTTTTCTAGATCACATAACTTTCGATCGATGAACCCAAATTACAGGTAAAAAATATCACTTTTAGCCGTACTAAGGATAAAATTCAGTGAAAATTGATCAAAGAGATCGGGTTTTAAATGGGGAATCAGCTGCAATTGAGAACTTACTATTATTATTATCATTGTTATTATTGTTGTTGTTATTATTATTATTATCATTTTTATTATTGTTATTATTATTATTATTATTATTATTATTATTATTATTATTATTATCATTATTATTATTATTGTTATTATTATTACTATAATCATCATTATTATTATTATTATCATTACTATAATAATTATTATTATTGTTATTACTGTTGTTGTTATTATTATTATTATTATTACTATTATCATCATTATTATTATTACTATTATTATTATTGTTGTTATTATTATTACTATAATAATAATTATTATTATTATTATCATTACTATAATTATTATTATTATTATTATTATCATTACTATAATTATTACTATTACTATTATTATTATTATTATCATTATTATTCTCTTCGAACGGAACTTGATAAAATATAAGATAAGTCTACATCAATATTCAACGATATTCAGTAAAAATTTAGTAAAAAAATAAATCTGCTTACACTCATAAAAAAGTACATAATAAATTTTACCTAGTTTCAGCGGTCGTCTCGGCAACCTTGACAACCTCAGTCTCATCGTCGCGAGTCCTCGTCGGACAATCGAAAACCGTCTCGTTCGTTTGAATACCGATTTCCCGAGTCGCAGGTTTTTCCCGATTTTTAAATTCCTCGATCTCGGCTTTGGGTTTCAACACCGAAACAATTTCTCTCTCCGACCACACGGGATTCTCCGGATCGTCTTTGATCGGTTCGGTCGTCGTCGAAGCGTGATGAACGTAAATAAGAGTCATCGGTTGAACCGGCGAGCACGTACGACTGTTGTCGCTACGAGTTTGTTCGCGTCGACTTCTGTATTCCGCCAAATTTAATTTTCTTCGAGGTGGTTTCTTCGTTTCGTCGCTTTTCGTCGACGATTCCACGTCCGAATTCATCCCTCCCGTCGTCGTCGTCGTCGATTCTCGAACGATTATATTCTGCACCTCATCGTTCGAACTATTTTTCGTCGTTACGATGGATTCGTTCGATTTGCTCGACAAAATACTCGTTTGCGTGGAGTTCGGCGGTTTTTTCAACACCGAAATCATTTGTTTGGTTTTTTGTGCATTCTCGAGACTCTTAGTCTTCGTTATCACGCCTTTGCGCAGCTGCAATATGCTCGTAGCCAATGCCGAACGTATTTTCATCTCGTAAATCGGTTCAACGATTTTTAACGATGTTTTTGGGCAAGAAACGCCATTGACGCCGACGATGGTCGATGATTTCCCATTGTTTTCGCGAATCGGTTGACATTTGGCTCGCGACGAATCGTTGATCATGGATTTCACGGAATTATTGCGACTGTGCGACTCGAAAGACGGCAAAATCGACGCTGGTTCTTCGCTAGCGTCGCTAACGTCACCCGATTCCAAACCGCTGTCTTTTCTCGAACCGCAATCGTTCCAACGATCGCTCGTTTTAGAACGATTTTCGGTTTTTTTCTTGACGTTTCGAGCATCCTCGGGTTTTTTGGTCGTTATTGGGACGTAATAACCCGGGGCTTTGCTGGAAATCGGTAAAATTTCGGCCATACTGCCATCGATGCTTCCCACGGTGCTGCACAAAGACGAATTACTGACTCCGCTGCTGCTGCCGTTGCTGCTGCTGCTGCAGTAGTCGTGATCCAACTGCACCGAACCGTCGATCCGTCCCGTCGAACCGTTCGAACTATTCGCCACCTGATTGATTTTCATTTTTCATTTTTTTTAAATGAATTTCATCGCAATTTTTTTTTTTTTTTTTTTTTCCCATCAATAAATTCATCGATTTTTCTTCGTCTAATCGGATAAACCGCGTGGCAAAATTCTTTTCAGACGAAGAAGAAAACGATGACACTTATGGAAACTAAAAACGCCTCGATCTACATGTTTTAATGGGGGTAGGAGAAAAAAAATTGAATTTTTCTGGACTTGTAAAACTTACGATTTTCAATAGCTTTGTTCTCGAGAGCGTTGCAGCGGCTTCCTGCATTCTCGTGCCGTTATTTCGTGCGTTGATTTTGGGACTCGACAATGCCGGTATGACCGATATTACTTTCTTTCGTCCCGATGCCTAGTGCACAAGATCATAAGACTGTCAGTTAAACGTTTTTCGTGTTTAAAAAAATTTTTTTTTTTTTTAATTCGTGTCACGTTCGCGGACGAATTAAAAACGTTCGAGCCTCTAAAATTTCCTCGAAACTGAGCGAGGAGAGATTTTGTTGGGCAAAGAAGACGTTAAGGCTTGCGCGAAGCGAGCTAACGAAGGTTAAAACAGGATTTTTGCGAGGGAAAGACAGTTTTTTTTATGCAAGAAAAATTTTATGCAATAGAAATCGTCGACAATCACCTTTATCCTATCGATAACTTCTTTTGGCAATGAATCACGTATATTCTTGTGAAATTTTGAATCTTGCGTGTCCACGGATTTTTTGAGAAGCGTTTGTTTGGATTGATCGATCGTTCGAGCTTTCACACACGAACGATTGCTTCGCGTCGACGGTTTTATCGTTTCCGTTGTTTTTTCCACTCTGTTACGAACTGCCGGACAAGCTATGGCCGAAGCTTCCGAAGCTTCGAACTGTTCCAGAAGACTCTTCACGTCCCCGGCTTCCAGCACTGTCGAATTATGGGGATATACTTATTTTTTTCTTTAGCTTCACGTGCGGAGAAATTTAAAGAAATCAGTAGGGAAGAATATAATAATAGGTGTTTCGGTTTATGATGTCGATTTTGTTGGGGAATGCCGTTTATTGATACATTTTTTGGGATGGATTAGGAACGTCTGTGGCGTTTCGAAGGGTAAACATTAGGGTGGTTCGATAAAAAAAATAGATTTTTCCGATTTGAAATGGTAAGCATTCATTATAAAGTAGTTTGCATCCGTAGAATTTTGCCTAAAGATGAAACCGATCGGACCATTTTTAGGGGTCGTTCGTGATTTTTTGAAGTTTTCTCATTTGATTAACATGGGAAGAACATGAAGTTTCCATTCAAACAATCATAGCTCCGCGAATTTTATAGCTACGTCGATTCCGTAAGTTTCATTTGAAAGCTCTTTAAAAATCGCTTAAAATGGCATGCAGACCTTTGGAATCCGAATGCAACTTTAGTCGATAATTTTGTTTTTCCGTAAAAAAATTATCGACGGAAGTTGCAATCGGATTCCATCGTCCATTTCCATCATCAACCGAAACACTTATTACTGTGAAAAATAAATTTTTCAAAAAAAAAAAAAAAAAACGTTTCATCGTTAAATTTGAAGATTTAATTACCTGGCATTTGTTCGACAACAGTTTCAACGTCTATGGCGTCATCATTCTCGGATTCGCTGTCACTCGGTTCGGCCTTGATCGGCGATTCCGGCGTTGAAACCTCGGGCGGTCCCGTTTTCTCGGCGTTTCTAATTTTTCTCGTTTCTTCGTGGGCCTGACGGGTCTCGTGTTTGACGATCTTACGAAGTTCGAACGATTGATCTTGGGTATTCGTCGACGTGTCCAAACAGCACGATTCTCCATCGTCGTCACCGGTTATGTACGAAGCCAGATCGAAGTTGCTCTTGCCCCTTGCGGCGTCTGAATCGAACAATTATTTTTTTTTTTTTTTCTTTTTTCTCGAAATTTCGAACTCACAATTTTGTTAATCTCGCGATTGAATTATTCAAAAAATTCGAACAATTTTATTGGTTTTTTATATGTAATTATTTTGTTGGAATGCAAATTCAATTGTGTCATTGACTGGACAGATTGAATTCGTTGATTATTTCCATTTACAGGTGGTAATTCAGCTTCCTCGGTTGAACCCTCGAACTTGATACACCGGCTGTGATCGCTGAATATCGAGTGAACGAAATTAATTAATTATATTATCATTATATTAATCATAATTATAATTATTAATATTATTGTTATAATTATATCTATAGTTATAATTATATCTATAGTTATAATTAATATAATAATATGATTATAATTATTATAATATTAATAATATAATTATAAATAATAATATAATATAATTATAATTATTGATATTATTATTATTATATTAGAAATATTATAATTATTAATATTATTATTATTATTATAATTATATTATTAGATATAATATAATAATAATTATTAATATTATTATTATAATTATTAATTATTATTATTATTATAATTATATTATTAGATATAATATAATAATAATTATTAATATTATTATTATTATAATAATTATATTATTAGAGATAATATAATTATAAGTATCATTATTAGTATTATTATTATAATAATAATTATATTATTAGAGATAATATAATTATAAGTATCATTATTAATATTATTATTATATTAATTATAATTGTATGATTATTATTGTTATTACATTAATTATAATTATTATAATTATTAAAAATTTTGAACGGAAATGAAAATAAAAATGTTTAATTAAAAAAAAATTGTAGGTCGAGAACTTCAGAGATCCATTGAAATTGTTCATACGCATGCACATCATAAATCATCAAAACGACGAATGAAATTTTCGTTGCGAAATGAACTCCGAACTCCTCCGAAACTACGACCGACGAAGAATGTCATCCGGTTTCGAAAAATAAAAAATTCGTCAACAGTAACGTCAGTCGGGGGGTCACCGATAAAACGATTACAACGATATTCAAACTATCATCGAGAGGATAGATTGAATTTCGATATCTACGGATTGTTATAGGAACTTTTTTTTTTTTTTTAAAACAAATTTCTTTGTGAATCATTGTTATTATTATTAAGGTTAATTATTATTATTTTTTTTTTTTCGTCAACGTCGTAAGATAGTAGAAGGCACAGCACAGCATTTATCCCGGCTGCACCCCTCGCAATCTCCCGCGCTGGGCATGCATAACTAGAGAAAAGACACAAACCTAATAACTCAAAATCAATATCGTCGGGCAAGGAAGTTGCTTGATCGCAATCGACTTGCATCAGGTCGAGCTCGGGCTCTAGATCCTCGATTGGGTCTAGCCCTATAACATCTATGTGCAGACGAAGATTGTTAATTGTTATTTCCGTTCGTTCGTTTGAAAATAAAATGAAGGATTAATCACACGAAAGAAAGAGCGACGAAAGAAAAATGTAAAAAAAAAGGGAAAAAAAATCAACGTCAACAGAAAAATCGATTTGAGAACATTTCACACTAATGACGATTATAATTTCCAATCCAACGATAATTCGTGTACAACAATCGTTGCGCCCATAAAAATTATTCATAATCAATATTCAAACATAATTTTCTTATTTATTTTTCAATGAAATGTTCTCACTCCAATTCGTAGTTAAAAAAGTGATTAAACTATCTAAAATAAATCTTCGAAGATCCTCCGTTGCGCTGAAAAAAAAAAAAAAGTGAATCCTCGTCGATGCGAGAAAGAATCGCAGTCGTAATTTTTTTTTTCTTCTTCCGGAGTTTAAAAAATCGCGTCGAAGAAATCACCGCGTTCTCGTTCGGGATTGAAAAATTCTGAAATAACGTAAAAATTTATGTTCGATCGGTGGACAAACCTATATCTTGTGAACTCGATTCGGATATTGTTTTTATCTTTGGGCTGCGAGAAATTTGTGCTCCACGATTGACGTTATCGCGTTGTCGCTTCTTTAACGGCGACGAATGAGCAGTTACTTGAGCATCCGCCAATTCGTTTTGGAAAATATCTTCCGGTAGATCTGTATTGAGCTTCTCCGGCATCGCCATGCTAAGTTCTGCCATATCGATATCTTCGCCCATATCGGAAGCCTACGGAACACCGATTCGGTGTGAATTAACACAATTGCTACGGATCGTGATCGAACGAGTGCGCTACGGACCCGTATTTTCGAGAAATATTTGGCTGCGGGGAGGAGATGAGAATCATTGTAACGAGAATTACCTGAAGATAACCAATGTGTTCGTGCCAGTCTGTGAGCACTTTGGCGAAATCTTCCTTCATGTTTTCGATTTTGGGAATAACAGAGGCAACCCCCGATACAGGTAATACCGCCATGTCCCCATTGAGTCTGCGTAAGAATATTTTTTTAATTAAATTTTATTTATTTTTCATTAAATTTTATTCATTTTTCATTAAATTTTATTTATTTTTCATTAAATTTCATTTATTTTTCATTAAATTTTATTTATTTTTCATTAAATTTTATTTATTTTTAATTGAAATTTATTTAATGTTCATTAAATTTTATTTATTTTTCATTAAATTTTATTTATTTTTCATTAAATTTTATTTATTTTTCATTAAATTTTATTTATTTTTCATTAAATTTTATTTATTTTTCATTAAATTTTATTTATTTTTCATTAAATTTTATTTATTTTTAATTAAATTTTATTTATTTTTAATTAAATTTTATTCA
Organism: Sussaba pulchella; assembly: GCA_963971145.1. Lineage (NCBI taxonomy): Eukaryota > Metazoa > Arthropoda > Insecta > Hymenoptera > Ichneumonidae > Sussaba > Sussaba pulchella. The sequence goes on from OZ020165.1 coordinate 17,235,505, forward strand.
TTTTTAATTAAATTTTATTTATTTTTCATTAAATTTTATTTATTTTTCATTAAATTTTATTTATTTTTAATTAAATTTTATTCATTTTTAATTAAATTATATTTATTTTTAATTAAAATTTATTACTTATTATGTTTTTATGCGATTTGTGGACGGAGAGAGAAAATTGAGTTTGAACTATTGGCGACCATTTGAATGACTATTGTCATCTATCGATTTATTATTGTGTAAAAATTGTGAGGTTTGCCAATTTACAGCACTGAGTTTATCGCTATCGTATGAAAATATATATACAGGGTAGTCCAGGCAACGTGTGCACCGTTATAACTTCCAAAGTATGCGTTGCACGAAAAAATGTTATATACAAAAGTTACATGGTTTAAAAGGGTGCACTGCGGAGTGCATCAATTTTTTTCATAGGTCGAGAAGTTTCGAAGACTTGAAGGACAACTTTGTTTTTTTTAAACTGATGGCTAGATTTTTTTATAGTGAAATATAGTAGAGAATCGAATACTGAATAAAAAAAAGTATTGACCTTCATTAGCCCTAAACCTAATAGCTAACGAGTAATTTCACTTTATTACTTAATTTTCTTCACATAATATCAAATTGGAGATTCAACCTTATGACAGTGAGTGACTAGTGGCTTAACGTCCGTCCCCATAAATATGTGCGTTTCAATGATCTTTTTTAATATTTTCATCGAAATAGTGATTCGAATGATCGTTAATTAAGCAAGAATCGGTGATGGTGAGAGAAAAATAATGTTTTGACCAAACTTACTCCTGTTCGGTGCCCCACAGGCCGCCCGATGAGTCCAAACGAGACTCGACATAGTCAAAGTCATCGTCTATCGCCAGCAATGGACTTTGCGAATCGTCCAGAAGATCATGCTGTAAATTTTGTTAAAAAATCAATTGAGCTATCGAAGAATGACTCGACAATCGATAATTTCCAATCGTCATCGACAGTGCAGAGAAGGATAAACTTCAATAAGAACAATTCTGAAGGAAAAAAAATATCAAAAATCAATCAGATATTTACCTGACCGAGAGACAGTGAGAAATCTGAAAAGTGTTCCTCATCATGGAAATTCAGATATCCCGTTTCCATGTCACACCAATTCACTGGTGATAGTCACTACTATTCAGTTGGCTGTTGTATTGATCTGTAAAGGAATTTTTAAATAAAAATAATAATAACAATAATAAATGTAGCGATAAAAATTCAAAAGTATGACAAATAATCATGAATATCTCTTTGTACGACGTTCCTTGGAAATATCAGTAAAATAAACTATCCAAAGTTGTGCGTAAAAGCAAATAAAAGGTCGAGCTAACGGCGCTTGTATGAAAGTAAGAGAGATAACGAAGATGAGTCGTCATTAGCTAAAATAGAAATAAAAACGAGGAGGTATTCACTCGTGTAATCTAGTGTGCATGAGACGAGCAATCGTCAGTCATCATTCTTGTGTAATCTTTGTGTAATCTTTGTACGCCTCCTACGCTGTAATTATGGGTAATCTCAAAAACATTTATGTGATCTCATGTAATCATGAAAGATTACAAAAAAAAATTTGTATATATCCTTCACACATTCTTTGTGTATTTGTTTAGCGATTCTCATGTATTCCCATGTGTTCATGCGCTCTCTTGTAAACATATGAATTTTACTTAAAGGCGCATTTCAACGGCTCGTTGTGATCTTGCAAAAATTTCATTTATTCTATCATGGAGACATGGAATCTTTGTAAAATTGTGCGTAATCTGTCACGGATCACACTTAATCGTTTCCATTTGATTATACTCGATCAAGGATTACAATTAATCTTCAAAGAGAAGTAATCTTGTGTAATCTTGTGTAATCTTCAGGCCAATGTAATGTGGTATACACCATTTTTCACAGTGAATACCCACTCGGTTAAGAACTATAAAAATTGTCAGATGACAGAGGTTTCATTGAGCTTGTCATAAACACGTTTGTTGCCCAGCATGATTCAGTTGCGTTTTTCGCAGGGCTAAAATGAACAAGAAAAAGAACATCAGCCATATCGGGGAGGAGAGGCCCTGGCGGAAGCACACCCGTCACCCAAATATGGATAACCTGGCGACGAACGTTCTAGTTATGTACTCTCATTGACACTCTACACGACTTAAATTCCTCAGCTTAATTTATCTTGTAATAGCAACTAAAATAGAAAATATCTCCAGAGCTTCAATCAAATCAGTATTGTCAGTATTAAAATTGGCAGGAAATTACCAAAAATACAATTTCCAACATCCTAAGATCAATCAAAAATACAAATACACAGACCCAAATTCAATTAAATCCCATCAACATCATAAATCAATAAAATCGTAAACCCCTTCCTCAAAAAACCATAAATCTCACAATGTCATAATTCAATACCGTAATCAATATAAATAACAACTGTAATAATTCATCCTTCCAATCTTATTCATTTATATCCTCCATCCCCATATTTCAAGAATATCAAAGTCTAGAATTCAACTTCGACATTCATCAACAATCCAAAAAACAATAAAAATAAAAACAATAAAAACAATGAAACCAAACCAGCCGAAAAATAAATAAAAAATCTAAATAAAACACGCATTCTCGTGACCGCGTGTCAACACAGCCGTTCGTTTACTCATAAGCGGTCTCGTGTTTTTAAACCCAAAAGTTTGGTTATGCGCCATACGTTTCGCCTCTGGCCCGTTTCTCATCCATAAAACGGTCGCAAATGCTCCCAGCTAAACTAAATTCGCATCTAATTCCAACCACAGCACATTCAATCACTTTCAATGACGATTACCCGAATGTATGTAAATAAACGAACGACGAGGTTAAGTCTTTACCGTCCACACGCGCGCAATTTTGAGGTTAACCCCACGCTCCTCCACGCGTTAGATTCCCACGAATCAATCGCGATAACGCACGACGTCCCAAATATCTTTCAAAAATAACGCTACAAAAACAACAAAAGCTCTCGATCTATACTCGCGTACTAACTCTTCCATGAAAAACTTCGATGAATCGCACAAACGCCACGTGCTCGTTGCGGAGGTTCAACGTTCATTCGACCCCACGCACGCACGCACAAACGCACAGCACAGACTCGTCCAAAAAAACCACGAAATTTCCCTTGCCAATTACATTCGCCAACGTAACTCTTCCATCCCCAAAACCTTCCGCGATCAATCCGGCAACGAAAATACAAAGAAAAAGACAACAAAAACAAACACACGTAAACATAAACACGAAAAATAACGCAAAAATCCTACAAAATTCCGGCAATTTTTCATTTTCTTCCCCGTATTTCGTTTTCAAGGTCACGCATATGTCTTCTCGCTAGTTTGTATCGCGAGTTTTTTTTTCTTCGTACATTCGATTACGAACCTGTTGCCCGATTGTCGTTGTTTTTTTTTTCTTCCCTCGGGAAACAATCCACGGTTCATCGAGCACAAACTACGAGAGACGAAACAAACGATTTTACCTTACGTAACGCTGTTTTTTTTTTTTTTTTTTAACGGAGCAATTTTCCGGGGAAATTTTTTTCGCGTAGTTTGAGAAGAAAGGCAGAGAGGGGGGGGGGGGGAGAGAGGGAGAGGAGAGAGACCAACGACGTGGACGTACGCAAAACTCTGCTGCGCAATGTTACGGCCTACAGGGTTTTACCGTCCGACTCTGGGAGGAATTTTTATTCGGTACGTACGACGGTTACCCGGCTGCTGCCGATCCGCTGGTTCGACTACCGACAACCGAGAAAGCAACGAATTTACGAGATACATTCACAATGCCGGAGCCACCGGACGGGCATTTGAGTATTTTCTCCGTTCCTCCGGCGACTCCCACCGAGACGCGCTAAATAAAATACTCCGGACTCATTCGATTGTCACTTTTGAGAACCTATGGCTCGTTCCGACTAACGACGTTTCCAACGATTATTCGAGGTTGTTTCGTCTATTTCGGATTATCGGGGAAACAATTATTTTATTATTAATTTGGTCTAAATGGAGTTGGAAACATTCGTTGTGTCTCTCTTCTGCTCTCTCTCTTTCTCTCTTCATTTTATTGTTAATTTTTGAAATATTTTCTTTTTTATTACCTATTTTTTTTTTTATTCGATTCTTATTATTTTTATCTTTCTTATTATTGTTAATTCTATTGTTAACTATTGTTTTTATTATTGTTGTTACATATATTATTGTTATTACTAATTTTATTTGAATATTATAATCTGTTATTGCCCTCAGGGAGTATTACTCCGGGGCCTAATAAACGCTTCAATCAATCAATCAATCTCTCTCTCTCTTCCACCCCCCCTCTCTCTCTTTATTTTTATTTGACTTTTGACATGCATTTACTGTCTTATATTTTCATCATTTGTTATTCTTTGGCATGGAATTACTGTCATTAGTATATTGTAATTATCAGCGTTGTCTCAAGTATTACCATGGCATAATAAGACAAGTCAATCAATCAATCAATTTATCTCTCTCCTTTTTCTTCTTCTTCTGATTTATAATAATTTTTTTTCAATTCCATTAAAAAAAAAAAAAAAAAAATCATCAACGTCATGAGTTCGACTTTTTCATGAATTTCGGGAATCCAATAAATTCGTTGATTATTGAAATATTGACGATGAAATTTTGTTAAAATGTCATTCGTATTTTCCCGAATTTTCGACGGAATACCGACAGTTAAAAATCAATTTTCTAACATTGAAAAAACAACGTAGATTGAAGCAATAAACAATCAATTCTTAACTGAATCAAAAATCATTCAGCCATCAATTCGAATCAATCAATTTTCGGCACAGCCTCGATTAAATCGAAATTGGAGCAAAAGGTCGTCCCATCAATCACCCACCGATCAGACAAATAACCAAAACGAAGTCTAAAAATCACCCTCCCATCCACAATACGAATCAACGATTCGCAATAATCCCATCGCAATCCTCAAACCATAAAAATCATCGACCATAAATTCCCCATTTTCCAACCCAGCTCCAAATTACCATCGAAAAAAAAAGAACCAAAACAAAACAAAACTCGAGCTCCCTACGAAATCACGATACAATACAAAATTGCACTAGCACAAAACAACCGAGTGATTACGTTATTGTTAACCATCGAACAAAGCCCGTCAAATCACCGGAATCGAATAAAAAGGCCGTGAAAGGGTTCATCGATTGCAAACAAAATCACGTTCGTAGCGAGGAAAATGCGCGTGCGATGCACGCCACACCTCGAATAGCCGCCTTTCGCAATTCCCACATTTTCCCCGACACGGCTGACACACGAAAAAAAAAAAAGCAAAAACAAAGCAAAACAAAGAAAATAAGTCAAAGAAAAAAAAAAAGCCTCGACAATTTCCCAATAATCAATTCCCGGAACTAAAAATAAAAGAACAAAAGAAAGCCAGAATAGAAAGGGAAAAAACGCCGATCGACCGGCGTTGAGGGTGTCATTAAAATTCGCCAAACGATTGAAAAGAGAATACAACATAATAGCGGTTAATCCGTGAGTAACGTGGCAGGCAACGACACGAACCATCAGGTATGCCATCGCAAACGAGAGCTCGTGGATCATAAACGAGAAAACGTGAAAGGTATTGCAACGTGGTGTCCGCGTGTACGGATCCCGGCGTCATCCGGGCGACCCCTGCGGCTCCGCACGAACGCGCCCGTAGACGTACCAAAATTGCCGACAAACCCCAAAAACGCCCGTCAACCACGTTTCAACATTGGCAATTCGATTCTCTCGCGACGCTGTCTCAAAACGCCTACGTATTCAGCCCCCGGAAGCCTCGAAACAAGATGGTATATAAATAACGCGCATCGTGTTCACGTAACAAAGCGAGAAAATGTAGGCCCTCCGATCGCCATCGTGCCATCCACCTCTTCGTCCCCTTTGCCCTACGACGAGCTAACACGCTCGCACACGAGCACACACACGCGTGCGATAGTTCGCATTTTTGTTTCTTGTTTCAAACGCATTCGTTTGTTTCTGGTATTTCGCGTTATCTCGTTATGATATCACGCATCCGAATCAAACTCCATTACTTACTCGGTTTCGAAGAACGCCAGCGTTGAGTCAACCCAAAGACGCCCCGCACTGTCACATGTGATCGTCACGTTTTTCCACGTTCACTCGGGCACGTTTTATAAAATTAATTTAAAAAAAAAAAATTAGTTTTTTTTTCTTCCGCTTGTCTTTTACTCTCGTTATCGCACCGATTGAGAACACTGCCGACGGATATGGTGTCTGTTCCGACTGCTGGGCTGTGCGTGCGACCGGCGACGCGCCGACTTTGATGCACGAGTGGTATAACACGGGACAAAACGTATTAGGACGCACGGGACATTGAATACGAAGAGCGAGAGGGACAGAGGGAGAGAGAGGGCGCTGTCGAGGGACAGACGAAATTCTTGTGCGAGCCGTACGGTGGCTATATCATTGCGACCGGCCGTCAAGAAGTTCGCCGGGCCGCCCGGACGTTCCACGTTCGTTAAACCCGATTTACTTTGTTAGTGTAACGATCGTTTGCGGATGTGTGCGTGTGAGTACGGTCGCGCGTGTTTGCAACGTATGGGTTTGTGGGTGTAGACACAATCGAGGTAGGCGGTATCGGGTGATTCGCACACAGGTGCAACAAACCACGCAAGAACAATGTGCGCTCGTGACACGGGGCATTGCGCAGACGCGTGGAGGATCCGAGGAATCTGGTGGAGTGGAGTGGAGTGGAGGTTGCTGGATGTTCTCGGCCTACGAGCCAACCATCGACATCGAAGAAAAAAGATTACATGGAACCCATGGACGTATAGATATGGACCGATAATACTGGGAGAAAAAGTGAGATCGTCATGGAAAGAGAGGAGACTAGGTGGGTTTATCTCTCTCTCTCTCTTTTCAGTGAGAGAGAGAGTGGGAGAGGGATCAACCCACCTAGTTTTCTCTCTTTCTATTATGATTTCACGTTCTCTCGCAGTATTATCGGTCCATATCTATATGTCGATGATGGAACCACACTGCTTACGGGAGAATTTGGTACGCTTTGGAGTCTCCGAGATTAGTTCGCGACTCCGAAAGCTGGATGTAGAGGCGCTGCTCCGCTTGTCCGCGTGCACGTGTGCAATGGAAGCTGGGTCTGCTCCGCTTATTTGTTTTCATGTGTCTGTCACACCTATAGGACAGTAATGCCATCTAACAGGAAAAGGCGATGGTAATCGCACCTTCCAAAATGTCACGTAGGAAGCGCGGTTCCATGTAAATCGTTTTTTCTCGTCGACATATGGATATGATGGATATGGACTGCTAATGTTTGCGAGAAAAAGTTAAATCGCAATGGAAAGAGAGGAGACTGGGGTGAATCTAAGCCTCTCTCGTTCTGAGTTAAAGCTGATTGGTCGCAATCATTCAGGATGAATGAGATGGAGAGAGAGATAGGCTTAGACCCACTCTAGTCTCTTCTCATTCTATTGCGATTTCACTTTTTCTCCCGACATGAGCAGTCCATATCTATATGTACGTAGATCCAAAGTGTTGGGGGTTTCATGGCCCGTGCCGAGGAACGGGGATTTCCCGAAAGCCTACCGCCATTTTCATATTGAAGTAAAATTCTCCTTCCTGTCCCTGTATTTTAATTCTGGCACGGGCCACCGGTCTTACGGTGGCGCTGCTATCCAGAGTACATACTGGACAAAAAAACTGCGAATCGCACCTTCAATGACGCGTGTAAGGTGTGGTTAGGCGGTTCTATGCCGCGACAATGTGCCATTTCAAGCTGCAAGGCGGGAGATTGAAATAAGTTCATTCTTTCAAGTGTCGTCAAAGAATGAACGCTATGAAAAATGACAGGCTGCGACCATTTTCACGGTCGCATTCACAATTTGCATCTCAAACAATCGGGCTTTGCTCGCGAGAACCATTTTGAGTCGAGGTATGGCCTCAAAAGGTCGACCTAACTCGTTAATGTGTCATTATGATAAAATGATTCGGGATCGATGATCCGTGTACCCCAATTTACTCTGAATTTATCGATTATTTCATGAGAATCAAAAATAGCCAGTGGTTCGTCTCGATCGTGGTGGAATTTCGCAGATAAAATCTACATTGTAAACACGATTTTCACGACCATCCAGCGAGACGAGGTTCAACGTTGTTTCGTAGATTTCCGGTGTTAGCTCGTCGATGTGAATCTTCATCACTATCTGATCGTTCGTTGGTTTGACATCTGCGCAACGTCAATATATATGCATGTATGAATTGTAATTAAAAAAATTATGTTAGGTTTGGTTCCTTTTTTCATTGAAATGATTGTCTTACCGGAAATATTAATTTTTTCGGGGACTACGAGCTGGTTTAGTTTGTCAGACGTGGAGACAGTATAAGTTACGCTTGTTTCGAAAAGATGCTGGATTTCCTGAGCCGCGAAATCCGTGTGATCCCCCATCAACCAGTAAAGTAATCGCAGACCTATATTAGTGTCTGAAACAATAAAAGCATTTGAAGAAAAAAGAGTAAAGTTATGAATAGTCAAATCATCGTAATTAATCGTTATTATTTATGGTCGCTACGATTTACCTAAATGTCGGGCCCAGAATAGCTTCTCTTTCGAATTCAAAGTCTTCTGAAACATGTGACTCACGCAGTTCCAAAGTTGAGCGTTTCTGGCGGGTATTTTGATGCTCAAATTTAAAGGACATGTGTCGATTACGCTTGACGACGGATCCATGCAGATACAGGCCTCGCGATTCCATTGTACGGTAATGCGATCGGTTATTGATATTTGCGAGCTTGAAGTTATCTAAACAAATTAATAATAATAATAATAATAACGATAATAATAACAATAATAATAAAGTAAACAATATTTGAAGGAAATAAGTAAATTCAAAAAGTTTCAAATAATAATGTAACCTTTTGAGACTATGCAAATTTAATTGAATAAAATTGATTACCTGGATTATAAAATCACCGAGTTTAGCTTGGAATACGAGCCAAAAATTTCGATGATTCGAAATCATGCAAGCGACAGTTATTGACAAATTTGCTTCGTTTGTGTCTTCGAGAACGTTTATGGATGTCTGATTTAGAAAGAGTCTTCTTGGAACTTTTCTCAGTCGCATATCCGACCACCGTTCCAGTTTTATACCCGCTGAACGAATGAAAACTTAATTTCGGCAGATAGTAATGTACAAAACCGAATAATTGATGAAAAAAAATTATTTTCTGCGAGACGATTAAAGTTTCGTACCAATAAATTATGGAACAAAATTTTAAAAAATGTCCGTTTCGAAATTACTGTGATATATATATATTTAAAGCAATTCTATATCGATATCTTTTAAACAGATGACAATTAAACCTGGTTTTGTAGGCATCTCTTCGGTCATCCAAATCTCGTACTCCGTGGCATAATTGTAAGGCACTTTGATGCTGAGTGTCTTGTCAACGATTTTATACAGCTTACTGCGTATTTTGTATTCATCGACGATTCCCAAATGACTCGCTCCGCCCTCGAGAACGAAACACTGATTTCTCGCGAAATTCGGACCAATTGCCGAACCGCAAAGAAGCAGATAAGCTGATAATGTAACATGTAATTAAAAAATTCTCTTTCATCGCTACTGATCATCGTGTGGCGATGTTTTACCTCGGGTTTTGGAAATTTTTCTCGCGTGAAATTGTATTTTCACGGTTCCGTTGTCACGAGCGTTCAGTTTAAATGTCTTTTCCGGTTTGACAGCTGTAAAGAATCCGGAATCGTTGCCGAAAAATTGCAAGATGTAGGTAACTGGGAAATCGGTTGGATTTGTGAAGTTGATGGAACGAATCACGGTTTCGGTTAGGGGGCAGCTCATTCTCACCTCCATGGGGTTTAAATTAAAAATATAATTAATTATTCAATAATAGTAGTAATAATAATAATATTATAATCGTTTGAAAAAAAAAAAGAAAATCAAATAAATGGTTCGAACAAAAATTTATTGAACAAAGCTAAAATACTTTGGTCCGTGGAAGATAAGTCGGAAGTGTCTCAAACAAATGGAAAACAAGCATGACCATTTGTACTCCATTTGGTCGTACAATTTCGTGCGGCGTTATCATAAATCCTAGACGAATTTTTCGCCAAGCCCCGACTACGCATATCGCGTTGTGAAGAACCTTCAATGTCAATTCGTAATTTCTCATTAATTCATAAATAGAATAATTACCTACTCAATCTTAATTCTACTTCACTTCTCTCTCAATACTCCACTACTTTACTGCTCTACTCAATAAATATCTACTTAATTAAAGTAATATATTTATTATATTGAAAAAAAAAATCGAAAAGAATTAATTTGTAATTGGAGAAGGAATATGTTTTTTTTTTTAATTTTTCGAACTGCTCATAAATAAAAATGGACCTCCTCGATATTCCTGGGCCGCGTGTAGACGTTTCTGAAAAATTCATCAACGACGAAGGGACAATAAGCGACAGTTACGGCGATAAATACGAGACTGTCGGCCAGATCGTTATCAAAGTCCGTGATTGTTCTCTCTTGCAGATCGTCCGTTTCCTCGAGAGGATTCGCATCGCACGTTTGATTCGTGACCCAGTCTTCGCGACGTTGTTGCTCGTAATGGTGCTCCAACCAAGCGAGAAGAACCGATTCTTCGTGAGAATTGTTCTGATTGCCACGAGCACGGTTTTCGATATTCGTTATAACATTTTCAGTCAATGGATTTACCATACTAAAAGAAATTTCATATATTTTGATTGATCAATAATAAAATTAAAATAAATGGAAAAATGTACACCAATTTTTTTCTTTTTATCTTGACATGAAAATTAAATGTTCTGAAATAAAATAAATTTCAATATTATTCATTCATCTTTTGGTCTTATTCAAAATTATATAAATTATATACATTAATAAAAAATAGATAAAAAATAATTACGTGAATATCGTTACCTCAACGCGCTCGTGGAATTGCTGATATCGATGGTTCCGAGGGCATTACCGCCGGAAAATCGTTTTTCCAGTCCGCCGGCAGTGACGCGTTTTAAAACGAGACACTTGAAGGTCTGAAGAATAACGTCGAGCCAGCATTGCTTGCTTCGTGCCTCGAACAAAATCGACGACATTTCGTCGGAATGAGTCAACCCGTCGGCTAACGAAGTTTTGCTTCGTAACCACTATAGTTATCGAAGATAAGGCCAACAATAAAAAATGAAGGAATATCACGAACGAAGTAATACGTAAAAATAAATAGAAATTTTTTTTTTTAAACAATAACAATAGCAATCAAAATAAAGTAAGTACTCGCCAGACATTTGGGACCGTCGAGAGTCGTCATATAGTCGATATAATTCAGAAGATAATGCGGCGATACGTGGCACAGACAAGCGCCTTGAGTAATTAAAAACTTTAATATATTTTCGTACATCTTCAAAATCAAACTGACTCGCTCCGTAGCGTCTTCCGGCAAGGTTGCACTGTGCAATGGAAATTTCAATGCAGATTTGAAAAAAAAAAAATTAAAGCGACAGCTGGGTATATTATTACTAAATATTAATATATTACGTAATATAATAATATTACGTGAGACATTTATCGAAATCGATATCACGAAAATAAGCAAATTGTGTATTTACGGTGTTCCTATGAAATTGTAGATATCCGGACCGACAATCGCCACGAGAACATTCACGAAAGAATGGTTGACCGTGTGACTCTTTCTCTTTTCACTGTGCATAATATTTATCGTACAGATATTGGAAAATACGGCGTTTATACCATCAATCACGCTGGGATAAAATTGGTATCTCAGAGGACCCGAGTAAAGCCACTCTTCGGCTGCCTTCAGCGTTCTTTTCATGTGCTGCTCGTACTCGCTAAATTCGTAATGTTAATGCGAATGTTATTTACCATCGGATCAGCGATGAAAAATATTAATTTAATCATTTATTTTAAACAGAAAATCTTTAAGCTTTACACCTGCACGTATTTTTTTGATCAAACACGATAGACAGGATCAATTTGAATCGGCACGAACTTTGACTGTCCGCCATTTTAAATTGACCCGTGCCATCGGGTTGGAAAAATTCTCAAATATACTTCAAACATTATTGAATGAATTGATATTAATAAAAGGGCGATTGAAATTAGTTATATGCATAGAAAAATTCATAAGAATTTATTGTTTCAAAAAAGCTTGTTTACGAGAAAAAGAAAGGGTCAAAATCACCCTGTGGGTGGTGTAAGGGTTAAGGACGAAATGAATAATGAAAATTTCATTGAACCGCGCTTTAGTCCGGAAGAGAAGTTTTTTTTTCCTTTCGTAATAAAATTGATGATGAAAAATGTAATGTGGAAAAAATGAAAAATTAATTATAACAAATTGAATATGTAATAAAAGCGTGACACATTTTGTAGCTAACTTTTGCTTCGTGTAAACCGGAAAGAAGGGATAAGTGAGTCTAGAGGCGCGACGTGATCTCGGAGGATGAGGAGGAGTTGCAGAAGCTTCCGAACTCTCGAGAATCGACGTTACTTCAACCTCTTCGTCCTCTTCTTCCGGGATATTTCGATCTTTGAACACAGGCGGTCTGATCTTCATGCTGTTGAAGATTTTCGAAGCGTACCAACTCGATTGACTGGCATTAGAGTGCACGCTGAGTCTTGGTTTGGTATCGACAAACTATAATTTATAAATAATAATAATAATAATAATAATTACTCGGTCGAATGCGAGAATAAATTTAGAAGAAAAAAATATTCCTTCGAAAGGACTTTATATTGTTCAATTTTATTTATTGGTAAGAAAACAAAAATTCCTATAAAATTATCGATGCAACGAAAAATAAAAATGGAAAATAAGTACTCGTCTTTGGTTTCCGTCCGAGCCTTGTTTCTCGAGCGAATAATTCTCCGATATTTCAGACTCCAATGACGGATACGAAGAATCCCAAAGATTAAATTTGTTCATTTTGTAACCGTCCCCGGAAGATCGTGGATGCGCGTGAATGGTCAAAAGACAATTGTCCGCAGTTGCGAATACCATGACAAAAAAATAGGTTTCATTTTCCGTGTCGTGAAAGTTGAGCCTCGTACAAAAAGATACAGGTTTTTCGCTTTTGAATGTCAAGCACACTTCTATCACTTCCGGTCTGCAACAGAATCATTTTTTATTAAAAACTTTAATATTTTTTATTAAATAATATCACGGCCGTTTCACAAGGTGGATTCCACCCAGTCAGTTTTCAAAAACAATTGTGAGCAAACTATCGGTCCGAAGTACTTTAAAAAATTACAGAACATGCTTTGAACATTCTAGATAATGTACCAAAAGTTTGTTTATGAGAAATAAAATGGCGACATGTGAAAAAAATTCATAATAAATTGAAAACGGAAACAAAACGGAATCCGGTCGTCGGTTTATCGACGGGTGGATTCTATCCAGTGTGACGGCGAAGGATTAATATTCATCCCTTGATCAGAAAACGTGTGTGAGGTTCACCTCTCATTGCCACCTTCGACCTTGTTGCCTCGAGGAAATTTAACGGACAATAAATCTTTTCGAAATTCACCGAACAATCTATCCGGTTCCATGATATCAGCTACAATCCTCGAACATTTGACGAAGTGCGTCACCGAAAGGTCAAATTTTTCTTCAGCTTGTGTCTAAATTCGATCGATCAGTTACAATAAACGACTCTGAATGCAAAACAAAAAATTGTTACCTTCAAAGGAATCGGACAGAAATAAATTTCAAAAATATCCGATTCGATGCGACCCTTTGGATTTTTTCCTTCCAATCTCAAAATGTTATAAACTCCGCCATTGAGTTCACCTCTGACGAATATCGGTGCTTCGGCCGAAAAATCTCCGTGGCACCCGTCGGGTTTGAATTTTATCTGAAATTCCGTCTGCATACCCGGTTTGAGAGTGCAAACGATCGACACTTCTGTGAATTCCGCTTTTGCACCTCCAATCCATTTTATTTCGAAAGGACCATTTTTATCATTGATTTCATCGATTCGAATTACAAACGAGGTGTCTTGCGTCGCTTTATTTGCCACGCACAAAACGTCTTCCAACTGAAAACAAAGATGTTGAAATTAATTGTGAATTATTTGATAGATTAATTAACGAACAAAGTGCCAAAGAATAATTTTTCTTTCACTTGATTCCAAGGCTTGTAGATCACTTTTGAAGTGGGAGATAGGATGATATCCCTATTGGGCATAGCATTGTAGGGAAATTATTCGACATCGGTCTTATTATTACATCGCCCGATTATTTAACATCGTCCCAGTTTTATAATATAAACTAAATGGAGAGCAAATGAATGTAATTGTTCCCGTATTTTATAGTAGAGTACAATCTATTATTCGCGTTATCAATCATTCCTTGGTCGCCTGCATTTATATTTTATCGGGTAATCGAAAAGCTCGAAAGGAGAATTTGTGATGCAGCGGGCCCATACGGCTGACAGTGCGCGGCTGTATCCGCTAGGTGGCTACGAGGTGCTTGTTGTTCTCGCATGCGAAGCATGTCGTCAGTTACATAAGAAGCAAAATTAATTATACCAACAATCAATTGAACTACTCATAATTAAATAAAATCGTTATATTTTCTTTGTCACCGAATAGATACATAAAAATAAAAAATAAATGATAAAGACCACTTTTCCAGAAATGTTCGAGTCTCTTGATAAATAATTTTTCAACATATTTATCTAATGATTAATCCGAAAATTTTGCGTGTAAAATTTAGTAAAATTTGTTTACCTCGCCGGTCGTCGAATCGAGTCTGAAGATAAGCTTGCTGAACGATAAAATTTTTCCAGCGACTGTACAATCGATGAAAATAGTCGGCAACGTCGATGGACACTGCACAATGTTTATTCCATTCGAACCAACGAAACAGTCTTCATTCGACGACAAATATTTTTCGGGTTTCAAAGAATTCGCATCTTCCACAACGGCTGGACCCAAAATTTCATTCACGATTATCGGAAGATAAAAAGCGTAGCTCGCAAGATCGATGGGTTTGAAGTGAAGATAAAAACTCTTCGTGTTTCCAGGCAGCACGACAATTCCTTTATTTTCTGCACGAAAGATGATCGAAAGCACGATTAATCAAAAATAACTCGAGCTGCTGAACAATTCAGACGGAAAACTATTTTTGCCACCATAATTCATACCCAATTCCAATGGTTGCTGGGTTGGTGACGGCGATACGCGAAATTCCGGATAATTATCCAACGGAAAGCTAAGAGTTAGCAATGCCTTTCCCACATTAGTTGCTGTCAGAAGATGCGACTGCGAGGCATCCGCACTGATTCGTTTCATTTCGATCTTTCGAGGCGACAGTTTCAGCATCGGAAATGATACTTCTCCCATTATCTTCAGTTTCAATTTGGGACCTCTGTGAATCATTACTTCCACGGTTATCGCAAAATTCAAGCACACCCCGAACCTCAAGACGATCTTGAAAAATAAATAAATGAACAATTGATATTAATGATCATAATAATATTAAAGGAAAAGCGTAGCAAAAATAGTAAACAATGAAACAAAAATAGTAAGAAAAATGGTTACGCACAGGACATTAGGAAAATAAAGGGTGTGTGATAAAAATGTACTTCGACAGGTGCAACGCCCCGGGGTGGAATAATTCCTTTCGTCGGATAAACTTCCCAACCGTGGCCGACGGTCGTTTGTTCGACTTCGAAGATGGCCGAGTAGTATCCGGCATTGTGAATAATTCCTACGGCGGTGTAGGGCACGTTCAGCGGAACCGGACCAACGTTCAAGGTGTCGTTCAAAAAAGCAACGTCGGGAAGCGGCAAAACGGCATTGAGTTTCAGTGTCATGTAAGTTCCGCCCTCGGTGACGATAATTGCTTCGGTATTTTGGTTTTTAAGCGTGTCCGCTTCGTACGCGATCGCCACGAAGAGATTTCTCTTTCCGCGGACGCAACCAGCCAGGGGATTGACCGCGAAGCTCGCGGAAGCTGGTACGTCCCATCTGATTTAATGCGAAAGTTGAGTTTATGAATAATAACGATTTAATTAGAAATTAAACTCCGGTGAAATGGAATTTGAATTATTCATAGGATATGAGTTGTGTCATTACGTTCGGCTGTATTATTATTATTAATAATAATAACGTTATTATTATTTTTCTTGACAATAATAATAGAATAATCGAAATAAAATAAAATTATTATTGGAAATAAGTAAAATAAGTGGAATAATTCTATTTCGAATCCTCAATTTTTGAAATAATTATAAGATGAATAATAATAATGATACCAATATAATTAAATTAGTCTGATTGTTTTTATAATTCAATATAATTTTACTATACATTATGTTATATTATTTTATTACATTATATGAATATTACTATTATTATAATATCAATATTATTATTATTACTATTATTATTATTAACATCATATTATTTTTGTTATTATTATTATTATTATTATTATTATTAGGATAGAAAATCTCACTTGAAATTTGTTTTGGCGTTTAATTTGTTCTTCACCTCGATATGTCCTGCCAAAGGACGATAGCACTCCTCCGTCGAGTAATATTCTTCAGAACCGACGACAACTTCCCGAGCACCCAATGACAGAAATTTATAGACCACGTCGGCGGTTATGGTCAATTCGAACGAATGATTGTCGTTGATAACGTAATCTATGTAGCTGTTGAACTTGCCAATTTGATCGGCTCGAAATTCAACAAGTTTCTTGACAGCGCAGCCCGGACGAAGAATCATCGTACTTCCTGATGGAAATCTAAGGTTCTTTGACGACAAACTTGTCAGTCGCATCATGACCGGAAAATTATTTTTATTCACGATCAGAAGCTCGCGAAAGTTCAGACTCTTCGTAACTACCTTGAATTAGAAAATTATTTTATGGAATAACGTTGTATATAAAATTCGTACAAATTTAAAGGATGCTTTATGTTATGCACAATTTTCGTTAATTGATGAAGGCAATTCGGAGATATCAAGGTCAGCGCCGTGTTTGTAAATGAAATGTTATATATCTCATTGAAACTGAGACGGTGATAAAAATCCCAATCAATTTTTCCAATCAATCCTGGCACGATTGATCCGTCGGATAAAATCCGACATTTTCTATCACGATTTTATAATTTATTCGACGGCATGATGGGCAATAGCGATTCACGTAGTTTTGGGAAACTGACTAACCGAACCAAATGAAAACATAGTCGGCGAAACTTTGATGTTGTAAATTTGCAGTGGTGAAAGTGGAATCAAAGTTTTTTCCTTTCCTTCTCTCGCGAGTTTCATTTTCGACGAGTTGCAAAAATCTTTCACGCTCAAAACCGGAAGATTCCGAATTTCCGGAATTGCCAAGAGTTTCGAAAAATGTTCGTCCAATTCTTCGCACCAATCGCAGATTTTCTTTTGGTTCTCTTTCTCGTTGAGCTTCGATCTACGATTTTGCAACGTTCGCAAGTAATTCGTCCAATATTTTTGATGATTTTTCTTTTGTAGGAATTCTTCCTCGGTCCATGTTTTTGTAAAATCTGGTTCCGTAAAGCAGCGATCTGTGGATGGCCAAAAAATGTTGTTTTTCGTCGAAGATTATTCTTAATTTCGGGGTTGGTTTGATTGGAAAATGTTAATATTACCGGAAATTATTTTTGTATTTTGTTTCGTCGTTTTCTGAGATCCGCAGTTGATGAAGCAATTTACATAAAACATTCCAATTTTGACGTCGATTATTTTTCTCGACGCTTCCGCGCTGTGACTCTTTACTATAGCCTCGAACTCCAGTTTAATTCTTTTCTCGACTGATAAATAAATAAATGATTAAATAAATAAATAAATAGATAAATGAATGAATAAATGAATAAATAAATAAATAAATAAATAAATAAATAAATGAATAAATGATAAAATAAATAGATAAATGAATAAATAAATGAATGAATAAATAATTTTGAAATAAATTTAAGAAATCAATAAATAAAATTTCAATAAATAAAATAAAAAGGAAGATGAACAATATCGTTTCGATCTCGAACCGTGACTAGCTCTTTTGGTTCCGATGATCACCAAAATTTCGATGGCTTTTCCGGGCGCGAGGTCGCCCTCCGAAGGATCACAGTGTGCTTTTCCATTGGCCAAAAATCTAAATTTCACCAACGTAGTTTTGGACGGATTTTCGATTCTAATTACGCGTTTTTCCTCGTCGCCGATTACAAAATTTTCGAGATTAATTTCGTCCGGTACAAAACGCAATTGAGCCAATTCAGTTTCACCGTGAATGCAGAGTCTCACTGTTTCCGCAGTCGGTTGCTCCGTTGACGACAGCAGAGTCTCCGTAGCGCTCGAATTCGACTTGGCATCTTCTTCTGTAGTTGGGAAAACGAGAAACGTTTATTGCATCGTTCGAATGAGTGTTATTTAATTTAAAAAAAAATATATATCTATGCAGACATATTTTTTTTTAAATATAGAATATAATATATAATAATAATAATATATATGTATATATTTTTTTTATATAAAGAATAATTTCTTTATGTATATCTAACGTATGTGAATTTTTTGTGGTGGTGGAAAGTCCGGGGTTGGTTCGTTTTTGGCTTCAGCTCCTGAAATAAAAAATTATTTATTCCGTTTCAGCCACAAAAAGTGATGGAAATTAATTTTTTTTTCAATCGTCAAGCATTTGAAATTCACTTACTGACCACATCCTCGACTTCGGTGCAGTGCACACGAAGTATCCTGACAAAAGCGATATAGTCATGAATTCCACGATTTTTTGGGTCTGAGGATTTGCAGCGGATCTCTGCTGTTGGCGAGAATCTAAATTTAATCGTAGCAATGATGGACTGTATAAAATAATGGATCTGCCGAGTTGGTCCAATTTTACGGTCTGATCGATGAACGAAGCCAGGATAAACTGTTGGGTTTTCTTACTCGATATCGAATATCGTGCCCTTAAAGGGCTCCAGTCGTCCCTCTACCGGATTTATTTTGAACACGCCGTAGGCTGGATTCTCAACAGGATCTATGTCCTTAAATAATTCGTTATTCATTATTTTCGTAATTATTAAAAATAATTATTAAAGTAATTGTAAATTATTTGTCGAATAATTATCCTGATTTACATGAATTAAAATTTAAAAAATATAAATATAAATAAATATGAATATTAAAAAAAATTAAAATACACCAAATGGTGTTAAAAAAATGAACATAAAAATAAAAATACGACAACCTTGATAGGAACAAGTTCATCGTTGATTTCTCCAAGTACGACGTAACTCGAAAGCCGCGACGACATATTTCTCAGCACGAGAGAATCGTATCTTCGAGTTTTTAAAAAAGTCGGAGGAAAATCGACCAACGTAAAATCTCCGGTGCTGTTTGGATAATAAATGACGAGTCGTGGAATGATGACGGTGACTTTTATGGGAATTCTGATGTTAGGGCTGGACTTTATCCTGCATTGATGCGAAAGAAACAAACAAAATTCAAAATTGATGCCTAAATTTTGATACATCGAATAAAAAAAAATTATTCACGGCGATTAAACTTCGATTTTCATACCAAAATTCGCTGTAAAAAGTTCCTTCGGCGATTCCAATCATTTCGACGTGAAGCTGGACTTTGGAATGTGGTGGAACGATGCCACGATGGGGTTTGGCATTAATTTCCATGTTATTCTTTCCCAAATCGACTGTAAATCTGATAACAAAAAAAGGTGATCAAAATGATGCTTCAATGGAATTGATATTAGCCATTGAGAATAAAATAGAAAAAAAAAAGAAAATATCTTTCAAGTGTACGAATACTTGTTATTTTTCTAGCATACGAATTTTAGAATTAATTATTACCTCGTGCTCTTGCCGCCGATGTTAGAAATCGTAATAATTCTGACGCCGGACGAGCATCCAATGTCGACGATGTTAAAATCGACGGAATTAGGTTCTATCGAGATGTATTCGGTACTCAGCGAACACACGATATGATAATCGAGAATTCGACCGTTTATCTCGATCGGAATCGTCGCGTGAAGCAATGCTGGCCTTTTGAAGGAGTAAGTGACCCGTCGAGTCAGGGCTAATCCGGGACTTAGCATTGCACCTTTTTTCAGGCTTTTAATTTTCAAAGCCTGAATTATCGATTAATAAAACGCTCGTTGTAATTATTACGAAGAACTTCGTTAGACAGGTGGACTATCATATTTATTTGTTTGTTTTAGGATTTCGTACCGTAAAACGGGATGTCTTAATAACCGAAATATTTTTCACTGGTCAACACTGAAAAATATTTATATCGAAATTATAGAGGGGGGAATTAAGTACTTCGAATTTTTTTAAATTTCATAAATCGTGTGGGATATCATTTCGAAGGGCTTGTTATTATTGTAGAATACAAAAAATTTTTTTTCATAATTTTAAATAGTATATTTAAGAAGATACTCTCAAAAATATGCGAAAATATTCTAGCCTCTCTCCCCCTCCTTATTTCTAAAACTACTGGATCAAAAATTTTAGAAAAATCAAGGAGTATAACGCCTGACGTGAAGCTTACTGGAAAATTATAAGAAAAGTCGTGGATCCGATAGATTTCCCGAAATTAATTATTAAAACAACGGTACGGAATCGTTTGCGCGCGAATCGAACTCGCACTTGATTGGCTTTCTTTTTCCTTTCGCTCTTCACAACGTATGATAGAAACGTACTATGGAATTTGGTGCGCATATTCTGACGAAGGCCGGTTTTTTTCCAATGTTTCGGATGGTCATGGACTGTCGAAAGCTCATGCCCTCGCTCGCGTCTTTGAACTCCATGTAAGTCGGCGTTATACGAACATCGTCCTGAATCGTTCCTTCCGACAGATCCAGAGAACTCAAAATATTTCTTATCTCGATGCTTTCCTGCGTAACAATTTCACAGGTTTCTTGAAAATTTTTTCATTTAACCGGCAATGGTTGCACTTCCAAAAAGAATTAGAATTAGAAGTAGTAGATTTTTAAAACGGTCGCAGGGGCTACTTTCGACCCCAGGTGCTGAGCGATACGCTCTAAATTGAAGTTCTCGTTATTTCAACATCTAAAAACGACAAATTCTTTTGGTTTTAAAGGATCAGGAATAATTATTTTTTTTATCATAATTTTGAAATTGTTGGAAAAAAAATTTGGATAAAAATGTAAAAAAATTCTTTTTTTTGACAAAAATATTAATATCTTTATCAAATTTGAATATATTGTCAAAATATTTAAGGCACGTGCTGTCAAGATACTAAAATTAGATATAAAAATCGTCGCAATAGTTCCCGCTTTAGAAAATATCTTCATTTCGAAATACAAAGATGGACATTTTCGAATAAAAAATAAAAATTGACTAAAACATGAAAAAAACTCGACTTATTCCCATTATTTTCCCAATTTGTACACAAATTTGATTGCATAAATATTGCGGGTTCCTCTGGACCCCAAATGACCATTAATGCTTGAACAAAAAAAAATGTATGCATCGTCGCGTGAAAAAATTGTAGGTTATTTCGAACAAAAAAATAATTAAACCGCAGTGTCTTCCTGGTCAGGAAATTGTCCAAGATCCGCTAATTTTGCTGGCGAAGTTACAGCGAGAATCGAAAGACTCTTCGGACCCTCGCGATGTACGTAGCCACGATTTGATCCTCCCATATCAAAGTCACTCGATACATCGCTTCTCCTCATCGTAATTTTTTTAAATCTCTTGACAATTTGATGAAAGACGCGTGACGTTGAATGCACTGACATAATCGCCTTTCGATAGATTAAGAAAAAATCAGAGACAAACAAAAGATTGCCTGTCGCATAAGCTGTCCAACGTGTGTAGCGCCATTTCTTCTACAATCTGATAATAATAGCCGGTTGATCAGCGAAAAATTCGATCGTTGCAATAAAACTTCAGAAAATGATATATATTTCTCCCACATCACAGTTTTTACCGTAAATAATCGTAAATAACGATCTTAAAAATATCGAAGTGACATGTAGAAATAAAAAGTAAATAAGTATATCTAAAATATAATATCTTTGTTGGGCAATTGGCCGGTTTCCGGCCGACCAACGACCGGAAGTGTCCTCAAGATGCTCAAGATCCAATCGTTGTACATAGAAACCTGCAATATTTTTGTTTTTCGGATATCACTTCGATTCAAATAATTAATATAACTTTGAAAAAATAATTTTTTCGTGGAGAAAAAAAAATGCTTGCCTTTGTAAAAATGGTGTAGTAATTGGGATCGCAGATGCTGGTGCCTATGCGTCTGGGGCTGACGGAAACGACGCCATGAACGTCCCAGATCGTCGAATTCGGCCGTCTGAGAACGAGACCACCTCCGCTGTCGCCGTTGCAAACCGCTGTACCGTTCAACCATCCGGCGCAAAAGGTCGTGTAAGTTATGTACTTTATAAAGTCTCTTTTTTGCGCCTCGCGACATTCGTCCTCGGCCACGAGTTTAACCGAAGTCACTCGTAATCTCGAACTGAATGTATCGTTCTCCGTTATTCCCATGCCTGTTGGAAAGTGGAAAAACATTCACAATTGTCAATCGTTTTGAAGATCGTTTTTAGAAAATTTAATTGTTCAATCACTCAATTTCAAGGATTAGATTAGTTCAGAAATTATTTCGAAATGGTCGGGAGATTGAATGCATTCAATTCGTGCTTTTTTGAAGACTATTCGTCTTTTATGTTCGTTATAGTAGGAGTGGCAAATTGAGAAATTAACTAATTTGTTGATTCGACTCTTATGTAATTAATTGATTGGTTAAACATAATGTAATACAGAACAATATTATTAATTATAATATAATTTATAAATTCGATCTTCAAGAAAAGAGTTGATGAATTATGAAATAATTATTATAATTGATGATTGTTTCGGATTAAATTATTTTTAATTAATTGCATAATTATATAAAAGTCGAATCAATTAATTACTCAATTTCTTGATATAAGATAATTATTTATAATTATATATTTTTATATAATTATATTATATTATGTTATATATTTATAATAATCTCATAATATAATCAGTCATGGTATATAATAATATAATCGCATTATAATTAATTCACTAACTATTCAATTCATTGATATTGAATTAAATTGATCAATATCGATTAATAATATTATACGATATAATATAATATATATAATAATTTTTACTATATAATATAATTATATTACATTGAGAAATTAACTAATTACAATCCGACTTTTATATAATCGGAAAATTAATTGAAAATAATAAAATACGAAATAACAGCTATTCAATGAATCAACATCGATCAATCAATAAATTTCCACCACCCAAATTATTCTGCATAAACCATACGACACAATATCATTCCTAGCGCGCACAATAAAATTCCCAAACGAAGTATACCATAAATTTGCATTTTCAAAACTCAAAAGTTTTACCGGCAACCAATCCAATTTCCCCGCTTCTTCGTGAAACATCAAAGGCACTGTTCCAATCCAAACACACGGGTTTGACAGCGGAATTCATACGAGCCGGTTTGTCGAGAACGATGACAGCCAGATCCGATCCGTAATTGCCCTCGTGATCGTGATAAGCTTTCTGCGGATGAATCGCGTCGACCTCGAAGACTTGAGTGTCCTCATCGCGAACGGTAAAGTTGCTGGAATATCCGGCGAGCATCACGCGAATCGTTTTCACGTCGGTTCGCCAGACGCAATGACCGGCTGTCAGCACGGCACGTTCGCCGATTAAGGTGCCACCGCAAAAAAAATTCCACGCGCCGTCGTCGTGAGAAAAGAGGGTCGCGTGCCACGGCAAACCTTCCTCGGGTATTAATTCCCAACCTTTTATTATCAGAGCGGCCGCTGAAAACGCGTTAGAATTTTTTACGGACAAAATATTTATCGATTAACTCGAAGTTATAATCATGCGAAAATAATTTAATCGTTAAAACAACGGTCAATAGTGTTATGTAACGGTTTCGGAAGGTTGTTAACAATTTTTCATTTCATCAAATCGAGAAACGTAGAAATAAAAAATTGAAGTCGAAGTTTTGGCAGCGTAAGAATAAATTTATTTTATTGGATTTCAGGTGGTTTTATTTGATTTGATTTTATTTTGATTCATTTATTTTTTTTGGTACAAACCGGAAGTCTCTCTGATGCCGCAAGTCGGACGGCAACGAAGAGGAAGCTGACTCCAGGTACCATCGTGGAGACACGTTGTGTGACTGGCCCCGGTTTCTCGTTCGTAATAATCCGGACACTCGAGAGTAACTCGAGTACCGATCGGAATTGAACCGTCGCACGCTATCCATCCCTGTCTCGGTCCCCAAAGGACCTCGCAACGTTTCACAGCTCCCGGAGCGTCTATCGGCGAGCAAGTGATGTCTTTCGCATCTGCGCGGACCAGAAAGAACGAACGATTAGTCGCGTAGAAGATCAGAACAAGAAAAACAAAAATGTATCATGCGCAGTCGTTAAAAAATACGGAATAAAAAAATAATAAAAGATAGAATTTGCAGTAATGGAAAAAAAAATGTAACATCTGTAGTCGTGGAAAGATTATAAACGTAAATAAAAATGTAACCGGAAGGGCAAGAAGGCAGAGTCGGAATCCATCGATTGTCCCGGCAATAAACGCTGCTGGATCCTTCCAAAGACCCAACTAAATCGCACGAGTAATCGAGCCTCGTCAATTCGGCCACAACTCGTCCGGGATGACAATCCGGACAATCGGAAACGACGTAGTGAGTCTCGGGTTTTGCCGGTGGAAGACGACACGCTCCCGCGGGAAGCGAAAAACCGCACATTGTCTCGTCCTCGTCGCTCCAGTCGTGACAATTTTGCTGAAGATTGCATATGAGATTCTCGGAAATGCACGCACCGTAATTGCATCTGAAGAAGCCCGGGTTGCATCTGAAATAAATTTACTGCATAAATTAATCCGACGAATTAGCGATTTGATCGATGGAATGAATTATCGATCCAGACGATAAAAAAAAAGATATATTTTACTTTTGTTTTTGACAAATGAGATTACGTACATTTGAGAGCCACAAATTTCCGATTTTTCGTCGGAAGCATCGCGACACTGATAACTTCCGTCGCATAATTTCGTTAGTGGAATGCACTGACCGCCACTTTCGCAGCTAAACTCATCCTCCCTTTTTAATAATAATTAAAATAATAATAATAATAATAATAATATCAATAATAATAATATTAATAATAATAATAATAATAATAATAATAATTTGATATTGGTAAATTCATGCAAATTTCCATACTTGCAGATGTACGCCGTGCACTCGTCGCCGTAACAATTAATCGAATTGCAAATCGAAGTTTCCTCGTCACTGCCGTCGACGCAATCTTTAGTACCGTCGCAAATGGTTTCCCGATGAACGCAACCACCGTAATCGCAATGAAACGCGTGGGAAGGACATGGATAGTCCTTGCAAAGGATCTCGATCTCGTCGCTTCCGTCCGCACAGTTCACGTAACCTGCGGATTTTTCGTCTTTATTCGTAACATCGTTAATTGCAGATACAGTGCGGTGCAAATTAATTAGACACGCCTTCAGCCCATTTAGACCAATGAATGGAGCACCTACTGAAGAAAATGTTTCGGGGCTGTGTGTCTACTTACGGCACTGGCTCTTTGCTGTTTGAATCGCAATGATGAATTTTTTAATTAAAGAGGAATAATCGAACGAATGTATCGATTTTTTAAACGAGCGGGTGCTGCCTGAAATAAAAAAGCGCTATCGCTCTAATGATGGCTTTTTTCATCAGGATCTTGGTCCTTGATAGGCGTAAACAAAATAATCAAGCAATTTATGGCGAGCCAGTGTACCTCAGTTTTGTAATGGCTTGGAAACTCTCGAGATTTGAGTTCGTTTGAAAATTTGTAGGTCATGTGTAAGAGTCATATTGCAAAATTTGATTGCCCGAAGAAACTAGGATAATAAGGGCTGTAATAAGAGTATGGTATCCTGACGACAGAATTAAGCAAAGTTGCCGAATATCCGTTTGTTCTATGACAAAAAGATTTAAAAAGGTAACAACAGCAAAAGAAGGTCACATGACCGTTTCGTTCCGATTAATTTGCACGTTAGTGTAATAGTTTGGACTGATTGAGGACTATGTCGCATCGGCTACCATACCGTCGCAAGTTTTGTTCAGTGGAATGCATTCGAGGGAATCCGAGCAACGATACTCTCGATCTGTACATAGGTCCGTCAGTTCGCAACGGAATTCGTCACTGCCGTCCACGCAATCCTGAAAACCGTCGCAACGCGCGGTTTTTTGTACGCACGCTCCGTACGAACATCTGTAATCCGTGGTTGGACATCTGAGAATTTACAAACGAAAAAAAAAAATAAATAACGTGTATTTAATATGTCTACTTATTATAATTATTCAATATAATACTCAATATAAAATTCAATCAATATTATGAAATATTATGATAGGAATAACTGAATATATTAAGCATGTAAATTTATTATATTGATAATTAATATATTTAAAAAAACTAATAATATATTGATTTGCAGCTCATTGATTTGTCATAAAATTAATTTGATGAATCTATAGAAATTATGAATCATGAATTCTCGACGAAATAAAAATATAATTGTAATAATGATAATATATTTTGTCATAATTGTTATTTCAGTTGAGATATGCGCCCCAGAGAAGATAAGAGAATCGGTAGTAAAATGAATAAAAAATATATACAGAATCTATGAGATATGAATTATTCAATCAGAGAATTGATAAAATATAAGTATAACCCAAACATACCATTTTCCCCTTCATTAATTCATTAATAATTAATCAATAAATTCATCTATGACTTTTTCTTAGTTCAATCACTGAACTCGCGGAAATAGTTCATTCACGGAAATAAGTCAAATTCTTATAATTTTTTTTCTTCTTTTCCAACAACGTTATAAGAACGTTATTGATGAAAATATTTTAAAAAAGTGAAACCGATGATGATAACTCACACGACATGATAACATAGCTTCCGCAACTCGTCCGACGAATCCGGACAGTCTGGCAATCCATCGCAAACCTTTGATAACGTCACCTCCGTGCCGTCGGTGCAAATAAAGGATGGGACCTTCGTGGCAGTCACTGGATATTCCGTTTCTTCGCCGTTAATTCCATTCGATCCTACGCAATATTCGTTTTGAAGATGACAAAAGATATTATAAAATCAATCCTCATTAGAAGAAGAAGAAAATAAACGAAACAAATTAGTAGACGATTAAACTACGATCGTAAATTGCAAAAATATTTACCACCAATGATCAATGACATTAACAAAAAAGCGTACATCCTAAAAACTTCTCAATGTTCGCAGCGTAGTGCAAGCTTGTGCTCCCAGACGGTCCTTTTATTAACTCTTAATGAGGGCCTCAATATTCCTTCGCAGATCCGTGAATAATTTCTCGTCACAGCAACGACGGGACGTTTATTCTTCAACGCTAATAGCTTTTAATTTTCTTCATTGCTAAGCTTCGAAACACGGGATAATTCGTTCTGTATTTTATTCTAAGAATTTACGACATGAGCGATTAGAACCGAGAACTCGTCATTGTCGAACTTTTCTGTTGTTTGGAGCTTGGCTTATATTTTACCATCCATCGAATGGAATATTTATCGGTATCTATCGTGTGATTAATGGTTACAACCATTTTTTATATTTTATTGAAATTTTTTTACGGAGGATCAGTGGCGAACATAAATTATCATTTTTGGGAATTCGTCAACTAATAAAAATTTTTCAATCAAACTGGAGCCATTCTCAAAAGAGTTTGCGTAGAAAAATAAAATCTTCTACTATCGATATATTCAAATTTTTTAGGACTTGCTTCGTAGGCCCTAAATTGACTTTGCTCGGTTTCTATTTCATTTTATTTTAATTTTTCAAATAAGTTAAACATACCGATTACGTCACGGATGAGAAATATCGAGCGATGTATTTTCAGAGAAAATATTAGACGCTGCTATCGGCGACGTACGAACGTAGGTAGGTATATATTTACCTGTACATGGAATCATAATCGTTTATCTCGAGAACGTTGGTTTATTCTGGAAGGGATGACTCCATGCGCCACAAACACAGTCATTGTCAATTTCTTATCTGCCGGTCTCGCGGAATTTCTTACTCATTCACGCATTCACGCATCGCATCATCTTCCGGTGTTTGCGTGTGATTCTTTCACGTCACTCTGATTCACGCATCGCCTCATCAATATTAACCCCTCATCATTACACTGGATGGAATCCACTCGTCGATCAAACGACGACCGGCGATTTTTGTTTCCCTTTTCATCTCTTTATGCATTTTTTTTCAACATGTTGCCATTTTGTTTCTTATGAATAAAATTTTCGTACATAATCTAGAATATTTAAAGCATGTTCCGTAATTGTTTGAACCACTTCGGACGGATAGTTTGCTCACAATTGTTTTTTTTTAATCAACTGGGTGGAATCCACCCAGTGTGACGGCGGTAATATTATTTGGTAGTGTGACGGTGAAGGATGAAAATCCCTAACTTTATACAATTCGTTGAAAACATTGGGCAAGCCAGCAAAATTTTCTTCAATCAATTTTCTGTGGAAACTTTCCTTGAAAAATCCAAATTCGTGTCGAGTCTTTTGAACCTGCTCGAAATTTAATAATCCGAAATTTATTCACGATTTTTTGTGATGGTTTTTTTTATATTTATTAAATTATTTTAGTCGAACAATCGTACGAGTTTTTTTCCCTTCTTCTGATTTTGGTACAGGCAACCGAGTGTACATTCGTGCGTGTTAGTGCTCGAGGTGCGAGTGATCCTTATCGCTGTATTATCAGCGTCGAAGAGACCGGGTTGACGCCTAGTTTCGGCTCGATCGTCGTCGACGAAGCCTCGTGCAACCTTACGGTTCGGAATTTCTCTCAATTTGTTTTTTCTCAAGATCGCCATCTCTTCTCCCGACCTTAACGTTCGGTTCCCGATTCCGGCTCGTGCCGGCAAAGTATTCAATCATGAAGAACGGACTCGCCGCGTTGTTTCTTCTCGTTGGAGTTACATGCGCTCAAGAAAAATGTAAGTTTCAATTTTTTTCGTATGATAAGGCGAATAAAAATAAAAATAAAAATCGAAAAGGGGGAAGAAAAAACTGATTCTTTGGATTTGTCATTGAGACACTTCGTGTATTGCTAAACATTATATCACTGGAAATGTATTGGATTAATGATTTTCCTTTAGGAAATATTTACGTTTGTTATTTTGGTTGCAATCCTTTTTTTACAATTTATTATTTATTATTATTATTTCTATTATTATTATTATGATTATTATTATTATTATTATTATTATTATTATTATTATTATTATTATTATTATTATTATTATTATTATTATTATTATTATTATTATTATTATTATTATTATTATTATTATTATTATTATTATTATTATTATTATTATTATTATTATTATTATTATTATTATTATTTTTATGATTTCGATAGCCGTAGCGTAGAACAGTTATACGTAAATCAATATCTATGAAGCCTGATGGTTACGGCTTATCGCAACTAGAGATATAACGATATACGATTGCGTTTTCCTACAAACTAAACGCGTTGATCGCTTGTGATAATACCGCTTGCGGCTTATCCATATCTAGTCGGCTTCGTGGTAACACTCTGGTAAAAAAATTGTGTCACGAAATGGCCAAACGACACACAAATAAAATAATCTTTAATAGAAACAAATTTATTCTCTTCGAATAAATTTGTTTATTCATCGCAACAAACGTATTAAAAAAAATAAAATAATAATAATAATAACAATAGAACGTTTTGTAATAATTATTACTTTAGTTAAGATATGCGCTCCAGAGGAAATAACAGAAACGGCGTGCGCTGCTCTGCAAAGATCGAGAAGCGAGAGCCAAGTGTCTTGTGTCCGTGTCATCGATAGCGCGGAATGCGCTATGCGGATGGCCGATGGTAAAGCAGACTTCGGTATCTTTGACGCCGAAGAGATGCTCCTCGCTTATCAATTTTTACCCGATCGGTTACAACCGATTGCTCAGCTCAGACATCCCGACAGCATCAAGGGTAAGATAATAATATTTTCAACCCAAATAAACAATATAAAAAAAATAGAAAAAAAAATAATACAAATGAAAAAAAAATTGAATAAAATTAAATAAAGACAAATAATAAAAACAATGATAAAATCTGATTTTATAAATAAAATTATTCATTTATTATTATTATTTATTTATTATTTATTCATGATTATTATTTTCTTTTCTTCGTCTACTTAACATTCGTCTTAATAACATTCATTTACATTCATTTTATTCAATTTTATTTAAAAATCAAATTAATTATTCTACTATTATAATGTTATAAATGTCGTTACGAGTGTTCCATAAATTTTTCGATCAATTTGTCCCAGAGAACTTCAAGTTTCAAACTGTCGCCGTTGTTCCCGCCGGTTTCGATGGCCGGGATGGCTTGAAGGGTCTCAAGGACGGCGGTTTATGTCATCCGGGATTCATCGAGACCCAGACGTGGAACGACCTAATACTCAAGCACTTCGAGAAAAAAGTATACGAGCCACAATGCCGCGACAATATGACGACGAACGAGAACGAGGCTGAGAATTTGAAAAATTTCTTCGGCAACGCGTGCAGACCCGGTCCATGGGTGTTTGACAGTTCCGCAGATCAGAAATTACGTAAGAAGACCCCACAAACATTATTAATTAATTCGCCAATTCAATTAACCGCAACTCGTTGATTCGTTAAATATTTTTCGAAAAATTAAACAAACATAAATAAATAAAAAAACAGGAGCCAAATATCCCGAACTCTGCGCCCTCTGCGATGACAAATCCGCTTGCAAGTACAAAAATGTATCCCATCACGGCCACTTCGGAGCCCTCGATTGTCTCGTCTCCGGACGTGGAAGGGTTGCTTACGTTGCTTACGATTATGTCAAGCAATATTTCGCGGTAAGTATAGTTTAAAAAAAACACCTTTTTCAATTTTTTCTTCAATACAATTAAATCAATTGTTGACGAAAAATTTCTAAGAAGAATCTGATTATCGAAAATATTTTTTTTCGTGTTCCAGCTGGACAGAAATACTTCAATTTCGATCATGTCAATTCCGTTGGGCTTTCAATTTCTGTGCGCTGACGGTACGACTCGACCTCTGACGTCGAAGGACCCATGTGCTTGGGTCAAGCAGCCTTGGACTGCAATTTTGGCTCGAAAGTAATTTTTCTTATTCATTTATTTTATTTTATTTTATTTTTCCTCATTTTATCAGTCAATAGAACGACCATTAAATCGTATTATCATGTAAATATTCAGCGAGAAAGCTCCTCAACTTACGAGAGAATTGAAAAAATGGTTGACAACCGACCAGACGGCTCAGGATTGGACAGCCTCCCTGAACACGATAATTCAGAGAGACGCGAAAGCGAAATATTTCTCATCGGAAACTAGTTTAAAAACTTATTTGGCCGACGGTCGCAACGTCGAGCTGCCGAAAAATACTTGCGGGAAAAATATTCGCTGGTGTACGATCAACGAGCCGGAAACGGACAAGTGCAAATGGGTCGCGGCGGAAGCTCTGGCACTCGGAGTCGAGCCGAGTATTACGTGCGAAATGCGCAACTCGACCATGGAATGTCTGAGGGACATCGCCGCTGGTAATTCGGACGTAATGACGATCGATTCGAACTATGGGTATCTCGCGAGGCAGTGAGTATAGCGATAAAGACGAATTAAAAGCATCGAATTAATAAGTAATTAAATAACTGAAAAATGGAAATACATCGATCAAACCAATCAATCACTGAATTAGTAAATATTTCAATAATTTTGTTGGCTCATCGATGATTCAAGCAATGAATACGAATTTTGATGAATCGGATTAATTAATTAGTAATTGAGAAAGTGGAAGATTCATTGATATATTCGTAATTAAGATATAATGATAGATCGAAGGAATCGATTATTTAATTATTGAATAATCCAATAAATGTATTGAATAATTGATAATTCAATAAATTTATTGAATAATTAAATATTTAATCTTCGAATGATTCGACATTATTTTATTGTTTATTTATTAGTTATTTTATTGTCAAATAGTTATATTATTTTATCGGTTGTTATGCAGTTATTTAATAATTAATAAAATGCGACTATCTCGCTAGCCAGTGAATATAGCGATGAAGACGACTTAAAAGCATCGAATTAACAAGTAATCGAATAATTAAAAAATGGAAATACACATATCAAACCAATCAATCACTGAATTAGTAAATATTTCAATAATTTCATTGGCTCATTGATGATTCAATCATTTGATAATTCAACGAATTCTTTGGCTAATTGATTATTCAATCCTCAAACAATTGAAAAAAAACTATTAAAAAATGCAGAAAAAATAATCAAATTTGGATTTTTATTTCAAAGTTGCTTCTTGCTGATTGAATTATTAATTTTCTCAAGGATTTTCAATTTGACGACGATGGTTTACACGGAGACGAAGGACGATAAGAACAGCGAGGTAATCGCGGTGGCGATTGACGATACGCCCCGGAGAATTTCGAGTTTCAAGGATTTGAAGAAACAAACTGCCTGCTTTCCCGAATACGGTGGCATCGCTTGGTTGTCGTTCGTTCAAACTCTTCGAACGTCAAAAATAATCTCGGACTCGTGCGATTATCCCGAAATAGTATCGAAATTTTTGTCGGGTGCTTGCACCCCCGGAATCAAGGACGGCGATCATTCGAGAGGTTCGATCGGTACCGAAGCTTCGAACACTTTGTGCTCACTTTGCCCGATCGAGAAGACCAACGGTACTTGTTCCGCCACCGGTGACAATTACTATTACGGCGACAAAGGCGCATTGGAGTGCGTGAAGAGTGGGGCTGGTACGATCGCCTTCGTCGAAGCCAGAAATCTAAAAGGTATCGACATTGATAAAATTAAAAAATACAAAAAGATCGATCACCATTAATTTTTTGTCAATCAATTAAATAGCCCATCGAGTGATTGCTTCTTGGTCTTTTTTTGTTCGATTGTTTTGAAATTCTTCTTAGGTTTTTTTTGTATTTAATAAATTATTCCAATATATTATAAAATATAATAAATAAAAAATGGGTATAGACAGGAGAAGACTGACCTTAATCTGATTGGTCGAAAACATTCACGATTTAAAAAATGTCCGCAATTTTAGTACTGATCACTGCCATCTGCCCGAACGACGGAATCACTGTCGCTTGATATCCGCACCCCCGACAATTTTTGTAGAAAATTACATTCACAACGAGAATTATAAAAAAACTATAACTCGTAACGAAAAAAAAATGGTAGTAACAAAATTTTACAATAAAACTCACGTTTATTGGGCTCTCTTTGTCCGATCGAGAAGACCAACGCTACTTGTTCCGCCCCGGTGATAATTACTATTACGGCGATGAAGGCGCATTGGAGAGCGTGAAGAGCGAGGCTGGTACGATCGCCTTCGTCGAAGCCAGAAATCTAAAAAGTATTGACATTGAAAAATTAAAAAATACAAAAAGGTTAATCACCATTAATTTTTTCAAAATTAATTAAATAGCCCATCGAGTGATTATTTCTTGGTCTTTTTTTGTTCGATTGTTTTGAAATTCCTTTTAGGTTGTTTTGCATTTAATAAATTATTTCAATATATTATGAAATATAAAAAATAAAAATAATATTAAAATGAAATAAATAAATAATATAATAATTAATAAATAATAATAATAAATAATTATATTATATTTATAATAATAAATAATATTATACATATTTATTATATTATATTATTGTATTTTTTATTATTATTTTTTTTGTATTTTTAAATTATTTTTTAAAATTTTATTATTTATTTTTATTGTTATTATTATTTTTATTTATTATTTCTCTTTAAAATAATTTTTTTAAAATTATTTTTTGTTCTTTTTATTCTGTATTTTATACAGGTTGAGATTTTATGCAAGCCCTCGGTTTGCTTCTTCATTGCTTTTGCATATCAGCTGAGTCATTGAACGACGAACGACGTTGAAAAAATAAAAAAAGAATGAATAAATTACTTCACAGGTGAAATAGAGGGTAGATCGATAAATCCGGACGATTATCGAGTTCTTTGCAAGAACGGAAGTTGGGCGACTCGTCCGGGATTCGACGTGGACGAGCATTGCGCGCTTTCGGTGACGATAGACAGCGAGGTAATTCTAAGAAACAATTTGTTTACACTCTTGACCGTTGATTAATCGATTCATTAATCAATGAAGAACTATTTAAAGAAATTATTCAATCGCTTTTTCTGTCTCGTTCGAAGGTCGTCGGCCGTAAAAGCAGCTCCGACATTTTTGTCACGGACGTGATGTTGGCCCTTTTGAAGATAGAGCACTGGCTCGCTTATGATCCCGCTATAAAGCGGCCGATAAAGATTTATCGTTCTTTCGGAGGGCCCGATCTACTTTTCAAAGACTCGACGGTCGGTCTGGAGCCGATTTCGTCGGATGTTAAAACTGTTTTGGCGTACAAGGAATTGTTCAGCCACGTGGAAACTTGTTCGTCAGTCGGAAAAATATCTACAAATATTTTCACCGTTTTTCTCACTTTGTCCATTTCTTTCGTTCTGTTTTATTAATAATTTCGCATCGAATGTTTTATTGAAAATTTTGTTTTTTACTATTTATCGGTCAATCAATGCCGCAACATCCCGTTTTTTTTATACAACGATGCACGCTCCTATATCGTTTTTAATTATTTCATTGGGAAGCCAAATTTTTTGATAAAATTATGTGAATATCTAGAAATAACCAAATTCGATGTGTATTTATCTTTTTATGATATTTTGTATTAATGAATAAAACGAAGAAAAAAATGATTAATAAATATTGTTATCTGGTCTTTTTTTCTCTTTCCTTCCTATGAAGAATTAATTAATTTCCGGATTTTATAGCGAAGTTATTGTAACGACCTCGAAAACCAAGAAATCCATTTTTTAACAGATTTTTCATGCTCGCAGCTCGTTAAGCAGCCGACTGTCTGTAATTCTTCGTGGAGGTTTTATTTTCTCTGCCGCAATCACCATTTTGCAATTTTTCGTGAATCCAATGACTTCATTTTTCTCATGACTTTTTGAAAACGTTTCGTTTTTGTTTTTTGTTCTTTTTTTTCTTGCAGGCAGGATGAATTTGAAAACGAGATGACATTGAGACGATTAAGTAGTAGATATCATGTCGAAATAGTTTTTGAATATTTGCAACGAGAGTTTTTGATTTTTTAGGAGTTTTTAACCCTAGAACCGCGCATATGAGTCATGCGTGTGTGTCAATTTTACACTCGAACCAAGTTTTACGGCCGTTATGTATCGTTTATGACATACATTTGTTTTTCAATAATAAAACAATGATTGTTTCGTAAAGTAGGATAGTTATTCAGGATTTCAGAATTTTTCCAGAGACGTGCTGTTCTCTGGCGGAGGTTCATCGAAGCGATTGGAATTAGCGAGTCCTCAACGGCGAAAGGATTTCTTCCTTACCAGCTGCAAGATATTCAAACATTGCTGGAGAAATTATTGACGCAGGGAAAAATCCCAAAGCTATTTGTTATGCAAAAGTTACCTGTTGCAAACATTAATGGTTTGAAGGTAGAGTAATTTTATTTTTTATCTACGTCATTTCGGAAGGTAGCTTTATAACCGACGGTGTTGTAGCCAACAACAGGGCAGGGAAGGGGGGGGGGGGGGCAAAGTCGTTATATTCGCAGGATTGAAATTTGAAGCAAAGAAACACGAACAGACCATCCACATGAAGACATGGACGGCTTAGGCTGTAAGGAAAAGACAACGGTGGTCGTCCTGCCCAGATTTTTCTAGTTTAAGGCAGTCTTCTCATGTGTTTGGTGAAAAGAAATAATTTTTTCCCCGTAATGAATTCCCAAAAAATCACCTCGAAAATGGCTGTACACAGGAAACGACTGTCTTAATCTCTTTGATCGAAAACAATCCCGATAGATGCCTCTAATTGAAACTATTTTTCAAAATTATCCGCAATTTTACTACTGATCTTTGCCATGTGACCGAACGACGGAATCACTGTCGCTTGATATCCGCACCACCGTCAATTTTTCTAGAAAATGACATCCACTGTAAAAATAATTAAAAAAAACTATAACTCGTAAAGAAAAAAAAATGGGAGTACCAAAATTGTACAAAAAAAACTCACGTTTATTATCGTTATTATAATTGTTACAATAAGCTACAAAAAATGACTTATTTTATCGTATAATTAGCTAGTAGTACGAAGCGTATGTAGTTATCGTGTGTCCGGTTGATTAGCTGTGAACAGAAATAACAAAGAAAATAAAAATATATATAATGACGTCCAATTACAATTAAATAACAATTCGTCCATCGAATCGACGAATAAATAAACAAAATCAATGATTATTTTTTCTTTACATATCATAATTGCGAAAAATTACCATTTAGCGACAGTGAAGTGCTGACAAGAGTCGGTAGGTCTGTCGTACGTTTGGCCTTGAGGACATTGAACGAGTTGAGGATGATTGTCTCTGCACACGACGACGCTGCTGCAAGCGTCGTTGAGTCGGTGAACGGCGCCATTTTCGCAAGGTGCTTTCGTCAATTCAGTGGGAATCGTGTGAGTCGATTCCCATGGGCTTATCATCGTCGAGATTTCCGTTGCATCGGTATCGGTGGATCCGCTCGAGTGATCGTCCAACGTTTGCGTTGCCTTGTCAATTTCCACTTGAGAACCTACCGGTCTCTGGTGCCAGGCATCGGTCTCCGATGATTTGAGGTGATAAGGCTTGTCGTGATAAGGTTCGTCGTGATAAGGCTCTTCGTGATAATAGCCCGGCGCGAAAGTTGGCTCGGGTCTCGGAGTCGGAGGCTGCGGGGGTAGCGTTGGTCGGGTGATGGGTTCTGGTCTCGGGGTCGCGGCACCTTGGCAATCCACGTTGTAAGTGTAGTCGCACACACCGTAATCCTGCAATTATTTTATGAGTTACTAAATATAACTTAACACCATAATCCTGCAATTATTTAATGAGTTACTAAATATAACATAACACCATAGTCCTGCAATTATTTGATGGGTTACTAATTATAACTTAACACCATAATCCTACAATTATTTCATGCGTTACTAAATATAACTTAACATCATGATACTGCAATTATTTTATGAGTAATTGAATATAACTTAACACCATAATCCTGCAATTTCTTTAATTCTCGCCTTTAATTTTATTGCCAATAGCCAACAAATTTTTCCTCTTCACATTTCAATAATTTCGCTTCATAAAATTTTGATTGACTTGATTTTCAATGGGCAGTCATTTCACCGTCAAAATAATAAGGAAATAACGGTTTTTTTAAATGAATCACATAAATTTCAAACGAAAGTATTACAATTTTTTTTACTGATCTACGATGGGGTCACGTTGAATCGCGAACTCAGTGTTTTTTTTAAATCAAATTACGGTTAATGTTTTTGCGGAATGGTAACGTGAACCACGGAGACAAATTATTCTGGTCGTGTATTTCAAAACGGTATTTCGAATGGATGATTCCCGGCACCGTGAACTTTCGTGGATTCTCACGAACCAAAGACGAAACAGTGATGACAAGACGAGCACGTATTTTCGGTATATATTTGGACGCTCAGACTCGTCTATACCGCAATGTATGTACTCCATCTCACGTATCTATTTTATTTCTGTTTTTTTTCTCCCCAAAAATTTGGTGAATGTCAAAAATTTAAGAAACCCAACATTTTAGTAACAAAAATTGCAACTCACGTCATTGTAGACCAATCCACGAGGACAGTTGAACTTGATCGGACTACCCGAGAGGCAAACGTAGAATATCGAGCAGTTGCTGGCGCTTCTGTATCGTCCGTTCGGGTCTGGGCATCGTTTAGAACCGCTGGGCAACGATGGTCCTGCCGAACCAATCAAATCGTTATAGAGAATAATTCACAAATGGAAATAATCGTCAAAAACCAATTGGATAAAAGAAAAATAATAATAATATAATCTAAATTAGTCCAGCTATATTATGTTGATAATACAATAAAATAATTGAAGAAAAGAACAACAATAAAAATATAATCTAAATTAGTCCACCTAAATTATTATAATATAATAAATTAGTCCATCACCAGATAAATCTCTTGGTTTGCAGCTTCTTACGATTGGCCATTTCTATTTTTATATCTCGCTTTTGATTTTCGTTTTTCTTGTTTTTTCTAAGTCAATCTCTCGAACAACCGCTCCGAGCACTCCCCATCAACTCTTCATTCCAGCTGTGAGCATCGTTTCGTGACTTTTTTTTCACATTTATTTTTTTCACCGTTCGTCTTATATTATTTATTTTTTTGCTTGCGATGCGTTCGTTTCGCTCGTGGCTGGCGCTGTGACTCCCAACCCGCTGCATAATGAATGAATGTTAATCGCGAGCATCGATCTTTCGGAGCCCCGAGTCGCGTTCGAGATACCCCTCAAACCTAATATCCCGAACATCCCTTTGATGCATCTTGTAACGCGATATCGAACGAATGTAATAATTCAAAAATTTCGTACAACCATTATGAATATTTTAACAACGTACAATTCATCAATTCGTCGAAGTAATATCTTCGGTAATTCATTTTTTTTTTTTTTTTTTTTTTTTTCATGGGATTTCGAATTTGGAGTCAACGAGTTACGTCGACCACGTTTTCGTACCTTCTGCGAGTCGAACGTTGAATCTCAACTAGCAGGAATTTCGCAAACGGAACTGGAGATAAATTGAATTTAGCATTCATCTGGTAGCTCCAAGCGTTTCACAAGCAAATGCAAATTGAGTCAATTGGTCTCGCCTCCCCACACCACATTTTTGCGATAATCTTCGATGAAAAGAAATTCTCCAATTTTTAAAAACGTTGTTACGAATCGAAAACTCACCTGATGGGACTCGAAAATAATCAAATAAAACCCCAATTTGTCTTTGCTATTTTAATCCGCAAATTAGTGGGGAAAAAATTACATTAAAAATTACCATCAAATGGTGAATAAATTGAATCTAGTTACTGGAACTCTTTTTTCTCCGCACCTGCCTGTTTAGGCTAAGTGAGATTTGCAATTTTTGGAAAATTCGTGTCATGTTCGTTAGGAAGAGAACTTACTTGGTAAGGCAGCCGGTCTGCTGCCGCAGTTGACGTTGACGTCGAAATCGCAGAGTCCAGTGACATCGTTGAAGAGAAGCCCGTTGGGGCACTGTTGTTCGATGACGACTTCGTCCCAACAATTGAGATAGTTGGCGCAACTACTTTGACTGGGAAATTGTCCACGAGGCATCAAACATCCCGACGGCAAAGCCGGCTGCGGTAGGATTTCCGGCTGAGGAGGTCGCGGTTGAATTTCCGGCTGAGGAGGTCGCGGTTGGATCGTAGGCTGAGGAGGTCGCGGTTGGATCGTAGGCTGAGGAGGTCGCGGTTGGATCGTAGGCTGAGGAGGTCGCGTTTGCGGAGGTCGCGGTTGAATCGTAGGCTGAGGGTAAGGTTGAGGTTGCGGCTGGGGGTATGGTTGAGGTTGCGGCTGGGGTTGGGGTTGAGGTTGCGGTTTGGGCTGCGGTTGAAACTGTGGGTGAGGGTTTAGTTGGGTCGGTTGTTGGGGTTGGGGGTACGGCTGTGGTTGCGGCTGGGGCTGGGGTTGAGGTTGCGGTTGGTACTGCGGTGGGGGTTGGGGTTGGGGCTGTGGTGGATACTGCGGTTGGGGTTGGGGTTGTGGCTGAGGTTGGGGCTGTGGTGGGAACTGTGGTTGGGGTTGGGGTTGAGGTTGGGGTTGAGGCTGTTGGGGAAGTTGAAACGGTGGCGGATGAGTCGGTCGCGACTGATAACGCAATTGAGGTCCCTGGGGTTGCTGAGGTTGCGAATGCTGCGGATGATGCGTCGTCGTTTTGATCGATTGAGAATTGGGCTCGTCGATAGACTCGCGATTCCACTGATACTGTCTGACTGCATTGGGCGACTCGACGAATGCGGATACATCGTCGTCGTTCGCTATCACCTCGTCGTCGAGATCATCCACCGTTTTTGAAACTTTCGCATCGTCCTGTTCACGTTCTACCTTCTGCAGATCCGCGTGAACCAACGGAGTTTCTGAAACTGAATGTGAAACAAAATCAATTTGAAATATTGGAATTGATATTCGGCTTTTAGCGAAAATTCGGCGGAACATTGACTGAAAGATGGATCTGTACGTATCTGAATGCCAATAATTTTCAATATTCTATTGGATTTTCTAAGCAAGAATTTGGTTATGAATTTTGATTGATTAATTGTCGATTTATTAGAAAAATTAATAATATTTTTAATATTGATATTGATAAATAATAGATCGTGTAATAATTATAATTAAATCATAATGGGTACTATTCATTGTACAATTATATATGATCTAATTGTAACGTATTAGAAACATTTCCGATATTAATTCTAAGCTTGTTCCAACAAACTCGTTTCTGAGTCGGCAATTTCGATTTTCGCCAGAAAAATAATATCGTTGAAGTTTAATCTTTAATAAAGAAAAATTGATCGTTAATCAATTCAAAAACCTTCCCCATCGATGGCAAACATGATCTAACAAACTTGCCCTCAACCTCTATGATTCAATCTTTCGCAAAAAAAAAATCAATCCCTCGAGTTCAATTGAAGTAACAATATTGAACAAAAAAATTATTTGCTAATCAGTTTTAAAAACATACAAAGCAAGCAAAAATAACTTACCACCAGGTTCATCATCGAAGGGCAGTTGTCTTTCTCGATACCGAATTCTTCCTCTGTCAGCTCCGTCGATTCCGGACAATACCGAAATCGCAAGAACCACGAAAATCAACTTCATTTCTACAAAAATTGCAACCCTTCCCAATTGTCTACTATCAGCACGATGTTAATCGACCCTTAGCGAATGTTATTTTTAAAAAAACTGTCGCTGCACAAGTAAATTTGCAAAATAAGTAACGCGTAATCCTGTCGGTGTTTTTCGAAACGTCGGTTTCGATCTAAATCGCGACACGAAGAAGACACGAGCGTCCTTGGCTCATCTCCTGGATGCTGGTGGATGGTCTGGACCACGGACTCTCGAGGGCTTACATAGGGCGATCCCCCACCAGTTGGACGCGAAGCTGGCCCGATCCGCAACGCGGGTAACCACCGACGAGCAACGGGGGAGGAAGAAGAGGAGAGGAAGATACGGGGGGGAACCGCAGGATCCCAATTACGCGAGGAGGGAGGTCCGTCCTCAGGACCTCGCGGGGCCTCCGTTCGGTTTCGCGCAGGAAGTACACTCAGCCGCTCATCCTGGAACGAAAATTTCCCCGCGCGGCTGGCCCCCGAGGGCTCCTCCTGCCGGGGTGGGATGGAGGAGAGGGGGGAGGGCACGGGAGGATCCTCCATGCCCCATTCCACCTCCCCAAGTTGGCCCCCACGACCCACCTGATCCGCGAACACACACAAGCACGCGAATACACCTACGAGGCTCCGAAAATTCATGCCTGGATCACCAGACGAAAAGAGACGAGCCGCATGCTTGTTCGAGTGCAGTCATGTTTTCCAAGAACTTACGAATGCGAATTCAAGAGTTTTGATAGAAAAATGAGAAAAAAAATACTATTGGGAAAAGATTGGGTCGAGAAATAATAATTTATGGATTTTTTATATTTTTTAGGGATGGTGGGGAGAATTGCTTATGTTTTATTTCGGGTTTCTATGACCCTGGGTTGATGGTATTCAGTCGTGCCAACAGTTTTGTTGGGGTTGAGGAATTAAGACAGTGTCGGGAGGGCTGGACTATGATTAAAGAAATTGAAAAGAAATAACAATTAACTATTCGGATTTGATTGTTAGATAATGAATAATTTGCTTCGCGTTTAATATAGGAGACTTTCGTTGCATTCTGCGAATGCTGCAGAAATGCTCAGCATCAAGTGTCCAAATGTTTCCCAATAAACATCAGCTGAGAAAACAATTTTTCAAATAAAATAAATGAAGATAATAAATAAATAAAAATAAAGAACCATGAGAAATAACATTTTCAGGTTTTTTTGTTCTCATCGTTTTCGTATTTGTATATCGGATTCTGAGAGTAGTGCATCTCAAAGGAGTCAAAATGATGCGTGTGCATCGGCAGAGTGGTCAGTTAGGCGTGGGTACGAAAAAAAAAACAAATCTGGCTTTTGCGCGAGCTCGTTGCACGAACGAGCTCGAAGAAACGAACATGAGAGGAGTTGGAAGAAGAGGAGTAGGAAGCAAATGCCTTATTTCGTTAGCCAGTGTACGCGGGGAATTTGTTTTCTTTTTTTTTCGCACAGACTTTGGTCCTCCGAAGGTTTCACGATCGTGTGGCACATCTGTATTCGCCCTTTCCCGACCCTTTCTCGCGGTCTCCATGCAATACCCACGTCTCCCAAAACTCTCGCAAGGCAAACAAAAAAAAACACGCATCGCCCGAATTGCAGAAGAAAAAAAATAGAAACAAAGAATATAAATAGAACGAAGGGTTTATAATGGGATGTAGCGAAATAATCTGATGAAATAAAATGCAGGAACGACTGTCATTGACTCTAGTGGCGGTGGATAATATTGATAAATGTGATAAGCCGTCTGGATTTATGTGGTAGCCAGAAATACTCAACGAACGCTGGTTTAATATACTAAAAAAATACATAATCTCAGCTTCATATTCACATCATCAAGATTAACCCCCTAAAAAATGTAGTAAATACAGATTCAAAATGTTAAAAAAAAAATCGCCTACAATAAAAATAATAATACGTTGTCGAAATTTATTCTCGCAGGTCGGTGCAAAAAAATTCCGGAGCAATGCGGTAACAAGGTAGAATAAAATACGACCTTGACACCTGTGCAACGAAATCTCTGAAATAATCCCAAAGATTTTTTTAATTTCATTTTTGTGTTTCGTTAATTCTTTTTGTATTCTTTTTTTTTCTTCGAGTGGAATTTTTTAACGCGGAAGCAGAGGCAGAACCGCGAAAAAGAGTTGAGTCAGTGAAGCCGAGTCGGGGAGGATCCAATCTCGAGGATAAGCATCCTGTCCGAATGAACGGGAAGGCGTAAAAAATCGGGTGTAGGTCCCCGCAAGGCTGTCTGTATAAATGTACGAAATATCGCTGATCGCCCACCGTCTGGTGGTAAAAGAATGACTTCAAGTGCCGTTCGTGGTTCCAAAAATGTTTTTCCTTATAGCTTAACAACCGTAGGTGTAGTAAATTCAAAAACACATTCCACATAACAACAGTAAAAAACGAAAATAAAAAAGCCTCGTTTGTATAATTCGCCGTTAATGTAAAAAGGCCTTCAGGATCAATTTTCATGAAATATATCGAGCTACTTACGAATATCTCATTTTTCAATGTTGCACCGTAATTAATGTAATTTTTTTCTTCACATAAATGGATGGGAAGGAAAAAATTATTGTAAAACGTGTTATTATGATCAATCAATTTCTTACAGCTTCACGAGATTTCGTGTCGGTCTACGAGATTTTTTTCTGGCTCGTTGGAGATGCTAGGATGAAATGTTCGATTATTTTATTTCACCCGTTTCGATGTACGTAGGTTATTTTTCTTACTGAATTATTTTTTCACTCAGGTGGAATTCGATTCACAATTTTTCTTTTCGACGATTTGTTACTCATAGTCATAATTAAATGGGCCAAGACGTTCAATACAATGAAATATTATAAAACTAACCATAATCTTGCCATGGCATTCTCGGATTCATTGGCTCCAGCAATTAAGTCCAGCCACTAGTAGTCATTGTGTAAGGATAATTGGTGCCTGTCATTTATATTTGATGACGACTATGTAGGTATAGTGATTTAATATTTCCAATTTCGGTATCATTCCGAACCGTTTGGATTTCCCAAATATTCGTTCCGATCCTGTCAAACTCCTCATAAAAAAGCACGTCGAAGACTCATGTGACCGACATTCACCAGCTCTTTCAAACGAACCCTCGAAACTCCTACGACAACCACCGTCACTTCCTCCTTCAATTTGCGAGGTAGATCCTCGCTCGCAAAGTTCACTGCACCAAGGTGGTGCAGGTGTGTGGACAAAATTTGCATCTTGTGTGTTCCTCACACATAGAACGAAGATCCGCGCCTCGTTGACCAACCTTAGTCAGACAAATGCGTCGATAGTCCGGGGTGGGGGAAGAGCTCATAAAATACCGAGGAAAAACCGTTTTTTCAAAAGAGATCCTGCCAGGATTTCTCTCGACCGAGATCAATTCCAACGGGACTGTGTTAAGTAACAGGAATTTGTTTTATTTTATTTATTTTTTATTATCCAGAATGATAATTGGGGACCAATGGAATCGTCGAG
The DNA here is from genome assembly GCA_963971145.1 of Sussaba pulchella. Taxonomy (NCBI): domain Eukaryota; kingdom Metazoa; phylum Arthropoda; class Insecta; order Hymenoptera; family Ichneumonidae; genus Sussaba; species Sussaba pulchella. Next base: position 17,280,043 of record OZ020165.1, read on the forward strand.
GGTCGAAAGACGCGAATGCATATCGTTTTGGGCCTCGAAGGTGGCAATGAGGAAGCGACGACCGGTCCTCGCGGGTTTTTGAACAACCGTGCGGTCATCTCTTCCCCGTGCGTTCCCCTCGAAAACACGTAATCTCGAGAAATCCCCGAAGCCGATGGGAATGGCCTCCGCGAAGTGCATCGTCGCCTCCAAACCCGACGAATTTACAACAACGTTTGCCCATGGCAACGGTCGTTCGGAATTTTTGGCGGAAACGGTTAAACGACAAAATGAGTCACACGATGACAGAAGTCACCTTGACCCAACCTTGGGAGACCGCAGGACATTATTTTTTCTTTCGTTCATTGATCTGTAAATTAATGACGACGCTTGTGGTGCCGATAAAATGCTGCAGCGAATGTCTTCAGCGATGCAAAGCGGCGTTGAGCCTGCGGAGATGCGCGAAGGAAAATATAACCTGAAAAATACATTCAGGACCGCTGTGTGGCGGAAACGATGGAGCTTTTGGTGGAAGAACGGATTATTGACTCATGCGTCATGGAATGACGCATGATTCGATACCTCGGTTGTCACCGAATCCTAGAATTCAACCCGAGTGCGAGGGAGGTTGCTGCAAAATGAAATTTTGAATTTTTTCAAAACGTCGAAAATTTTCGGAAAAAAATCGAATGTCGGACACTTTTCGCCACATTTCTGCGTAGCCTAAGATTTGCTTCATTCGAATCGGTTGAATGGTCTTGGAGGAATCTCAAAACGCGTTTTTGAAGTGGCAAGAACGTGTAGCACATAACCTCAATTAATTATTTTTCACAATTATTCTCATGCTCGATTATTTTCACGCGAAAATTGGGATGACCTTCATCGTCAATAGTCAAAGACATTCCAAACTTTAGGATACATGGCGAACAAATGTGTGTGCGCTTTGCAATTGTCATAATTTTTTTTTCCGCTACTTCAGTGAGTCACGTGACTGATATATTTCCTCGTCTGATTGTAATTCCCAAGTGTACGTCATTCTCGGATCACACACGTGTCCGGGCTCCTCTGACCCCGACGGAAGCCTCGCCGGTGATGTTGCTTAGAGCGGCGCCACGTCACGAATCTCAGGAATCCTCGAAAAATCAAAAAAATAAAACGAAAAGAAACGAAAAAAGGAAGAAAAAAATACTCGAGCAAACGTACTGCCGAAAGTCCGGCTGGCCGGGCATTGAAAAATAAGAAACGCCGAGGAGGCGCAATTCTCGGGTCAAAAAACGGACGCCAAGTACGTACGTAGTGATGGAACGAATGGAAAGAGCGTGGAACACACGCTTTGGGGAAACGTTCGTGAGTTGAATTTGTTTTTTTTTCTTTTCGTCAGCTGGACGTTGCCGAGACGTCGGCCTGAGGCCGTTCGAGTGTCGCTCTTGATTTCAACGCACGACCTCTCGAATGAACTTTAACGTGACTTTTAGTGAGGTACGGAAAGAAAAAGAATTCCTACACGCAAATCAGGGACGAGGATTTATGTCTGTGGATTGGATGGCTGTGGATGGTAAAGATTGAATGGTAATCGAGATTTTATTGAAGTTGTGGGAGTTAAGATTTGAGGGAATCGACGATCAACGTTTAAGCCGTGGAGTTTCTTAATAATTGCCTATTTGCAAGCAATCCAAAGATCAAAACAAAATCGAAATATATGCTAAGATAGCGGCCTCTATTTAACTGAACATCGTATCCGAAAAATCCGGTTTCCAAAATTCTGATTCAGCAAAGCCAGAGCAAATAACAAAAAAAAAATTTTTCAAATACATTCGAATCCGTCTGACTGTTCTGCAATATTGAATCGCTGACTCCGAAATCGTGGCACATTGAATTAAAAGGTTGTACGCACGTCGCGTTATTCGACGCGGTCTTAATAAATCAAGAAAATTGTATTTCAATTACTCACGCGAGAGAAGGGGGAGTCTCTGCCTCATGCTGAGGGAGTTACATGCTTACCCGGACTGCGGTGAATTAATTCCGAAAGGGTATGAGATACGCCGAGAGACGTCTCGGTGCAATTAGCATACGTACAATCTACTCCCTCGTTCGAACGTTTACAACGCGTGAAATTGTTGTTAATTTAATTGTTCGAAGAGATCGAGTGTGCGAAGGAGATGAGGAAAAAAACTTAGGACTAAGGGCGAAGAGCTCCTGAGAAATGTACTTGATATTCAATTTTTTCGGGATGCCGACGATGGCGAGAAAAATTAAATAAGTATTACTATTAAATAGTCTGACTGAAATAATTGTAATCTTTTAAATTGCAATAATAATTATTCTTATAATGAAAATATTAATAATAATAAGAAAGTGAGTAATAAAATAAATAGATTGAAAAATAGTCTATTAATTACGAGGGCGTCGGAGGCAATATATTTTCGTTCCAATTTTTTTTTTCCAAATGCATATTATTATTATTGAAAAATGGAAACGAAAAATATTAGTATTCTAATATCGATAATGTATAATATATATAATTGATATTAAAAAAATAAGAATTCTCTAATTTTTAATATGAAAATAATATATTTAGGTTATTATTAATAATAATAAAATGATTGAATAAAATAAATAGATAAAAAAATTGTCTATAAAATACCAGGCGACCGTATGCGCTATATTTTCGCTCGAATTTTTTTCTCTAAATGCATATTTATATTATTATTATAAAAAAATTAAAACAAAAAAAATTATTATTCTAATATCGATAATATATACTATATAAAATCGATATCAAAATAATAATATTTCTCTAATTTTCAATACGAGAATAATATATTTATAATAATAATAATAATAAAATGATTGAACAAAATTAATAGATCGAAAAATGGTCTATAAAATACCAGGAGACCGTACGCGATATATTTTTGCTCCAATTTTTTTATTCCAAATGCATATCCATAGAAATAGATTTATACGTGGTTTAACACGCATATAATGAGCTAGGATCGTGACCAAAGCCCGTTAATCGCGAGGCCGTGCATCCATCGCGAGTGTGAATCTTCGCCGGCTATAAGACACGTCGGGGGAGGGTATTCATTGTCGCGAATACAAAGATTGACGTTCAAGCGGGTCCGGCGATTCAGGAGGGGTTCCCTTCTCGCCCGGGCCGGAGGAAAAGTTAGTGAGAATCTCATAAGAATCTGCCGTGTCCAATCGCCGGGGGATCCGCATATTTATCTCTTTGCAATTCCGCGAAACGATCGGGCCAAATTTCTCTACCTCCCCTTCTCACTCCACGCTCCCTCCACCCTCGCGCTCTTTCGTCTTCATTCTTGATCTTCGAATTATTTCTTGTTCAATTTGTGTTTTTATTTTTATTTTTCATTGATTTTTTTTCAATTTATTTTTCTCTTCAACCGGCTGGCGCGGCGTTCTTGTTCCTTCCTTTTCGCGAGGCTCTGTTTACAACGTCCCGGGGAACTGTCGGGACGGGTCTAGGAAGGCCTCGGCGCGCACCGGCCGCGCCAGGAATTCCATGCCGTTTTCGTTTCGGACGAAGTCCGGTATTGGCGGACCCCCGAAAGCCACGAGGAAAAAGAAACGAGGAACTGGAAAAAAGAGAAGAAAAGAATTATTGAAAAAAAAGTTTTCGGACGCGGGAGATTTTTGAGACTCCACCGGGGTGGGAAGTTAATTCCGGGGAAGAAGGCGCACGAGTGTGTGGGAAATATAAGTGTAAATAATGGGACAATTAGGAATGAAACCGCAGCGGATATTTAATTGTAAGAAACGTATTTTTCTCGACGATTGTATGAAAGATTTTTTTATTTAAAATTGCAGGTTGGAAAAAAATTGTTAAGCCGTTTGGTCCGTTGAGCCAGTAGATGATGAGTTTCGGGATTTTTTCATCTGTTCAAATTAGGTATACTTACAATTTTTTTGTAGGACGACTGATACTCGTTGTAAGCTTGGGATATCATATTTCAATCCTGAACGAGAATGTAACGAATTTTTTTATCCAGTTTCGTAATATACAAAAAAACAATATTAATAATAATCATCATAATAATTCAACTGCAGAACCAATTATATAGGATTGACGAGAGAATTTACATTAATCAACGCTTGTAGTAGAAATAAGTCTATTATAATTGTGTCGTGATCGAGAATTAGTGATTAATAGCAATAATTGATAGTAATCATTATCAAAATTATAGTAATATCAGTATTAATTGAAATAAAATTTGTTATTACTATCATTATCCCTCTATTTGTCATTAAATGGTGCCCGTTATAAAAATTTCAGAAGCCGTAAGACCAAATCGATTATTACAGGTCTGAGAATTTTTTCTAATATTATATAATATACAATATTATACAATTTTCTACAATATTGCATTCAATATAATAATTATTATGATTATCATACTGACCGCAAAACATTAATCGTAAAATTCCGTATTACAGAGTAAATTCTCAGAGCTGTGATAATAATAATAATAATAATAATATCAATGATAATAATAATAATAATAATAATGATATCAATGATAATAATAATAATAATGATAATAATATTATTATTATTCATTATTATATTATATTACTATAGATAATAATGATGATAATAATATTATTATTATTCATTATTATATTATATTACTATAGATAATAATAATGATAATAATATTATTATTATTCATTATTATATTATATTACTATAGATAATAATAATAAAAATATTATTATTTATTATATTATTATTATTATTATTATTATTATTATTATTATTATTATTATCATCACGCTGTAACAACAGTGGTCGGAGTAAATTGTTACGGAAAAAAAATAGTGTAAAAAATTCGGGGCAAGCTTCGCCCTATTTTTGGCCAACCACGCCCGAATGTTGATCGCGAAAAATTAATTCGATATAAAAAACCTCAAGGCAGAGCCAAAGCCCGAGAAAAATTCTTGCGTGCGGACACGGAACCTTCGATAAGGGACAACGGATTATAGATTATAGGCGCGCGCCTTGCGCATCTCCACCCTATATCGTTGGATAATAAATTCGACGCGTTTACACGATGCGGCACTTAGCGTCTCACGATATACCGCACGTGGCGATATCATGCACGTAATACCTCCGCGCTTGTCGGTTTGCCGCCCGAACCGGAGCTGCCAAGCTTCGGACGAGCTTTTTTTTTTGCCTCGTTGCGCGGTCCGTCTTCCGATCGAGTTTGCGTTTATGGCTATTGCCGCGTGCATGCACGACGTGTCCAACCTTGTGGAATAATAAAATAACGAGTCTTAACGTTTCAATCGTTCGCTTCGACAACGATGACGGAACTTGTTTGCATGTACATCAATTTATGAACATATGTAATTAATTATATATTTATATTCATATTTATAATTATATTTATCGATGTGTACGATATTAATTGTGGCTAGAAAAAAATTGGAGGGCATCGGAAGGGACAAAAATAATATTTTTACGAGTGAAAATGGTCATCGCGCTGACAATAAACGCTATAAATTTGCGGAATGTTGTGTTCATTGATCTCCCAGATTATTTGGAGGATCGTAAATTTTTTCTCCATAATATATCTATTATTTTTCTATAATAGTCCTCTAATTTTGTAAATTTATAATAAACACAACACCAAAACGAGAAAATAATGAACTTGCCAACGGCTCAGACAAATATTAATCGCATTAGGTTGACTAATAAGTAAACCATTTGGTTAATAATTCAACTGTCAATTAAATTATTCTCCAATTCATAATTATTTCCTTAATTCATACAAAATATTTTCGTTGATGATAAAAAATAACCATTGATCATTATTACGTATAACGAACTCCAAAAACCTCAAAACCTTTCAAAATTCACGATTAATTCACTTCCGATACTAATTTTGTACTCAACATTTTATCCAGCCGATTTTTATTCTCTCATTCCATCGTCTATGAATCGTCTGCACTCAAACAACCTTTCCCCAAAAACACTAGCACAGTCTCCTCCGCGAATCGAAATAAACTCTGAAACAAGAAACTGGGTTGTCGACAGCCGACGACGTCACAAACCAGTTCTCCGAATCAGAATCAGAACGACAACCTCATCACGACCAAAAAACCGTTTTTTTTTTGATAAAATCGTGAAAAGAATATTTAATTGAATTTTCTCAAAAATTGTTTATTCCCAAGTAGATCGGAGAACCGTTTTTATTTTCGGTTATTTCCGATCGGGAATTCAATATAGCGCATCGTGGGTGCTCGAAAACAACGGTGCTTCGAGTCCCCAAAAATGCATTCGAGATGCATGCGTTCCGTCGCTGTCGACGACAAATTCGGCGAAGGTTCGGAGAGGCAGCGGGAAAGAGGAAGGGGTGAGGTGGGTTCGTCCCACGCAAGTACCGTAAGTTCTATTCAAGATTCAATGCGTCGTGCGTTACGTTGAATCCATGCATGAGTATATCGTGACGCGTGTGGTTGCAGTGCAGAAGTGCATCGCTCGGGCGTGCAGAGTCGGGGCGCCGAAGTGCGGCCCGGGAGAGCCTCGAAGACCGCGTTCGACTCGTTTGTTCCGTGGGTCATCGTTCGAACGAGAGGTGAAGAGCTCCGAGAGCCTTCTGTGCACGATGACCATCGAATGAATTCGATAAATTCTTGGGGCGGGAAATAAATTCGGGAAGTCTGAGAGATCGGACGAAGGACGAAATCTCGTGCACTCCGTTTACAGTTTGCTCGGTCGTGCGGCGATCTTTTTTTTTTTTTATTGGCGGATGGTTCCGGGTTGATTTTTCTTGGTTCGGAATCCCGAATATTCAATGTTTCGACGGATGAATCGATCGAACTCTATTGTTCTATCAAGAACTTTTATTCCTCAAAGATCTGAATCATAGATTTATAGTACTATAGAGATTGTATTTTTTCTATCTTTGAATCGAATGTTACTGCAAAATCAAAATAATGGACATGTCAAGATAAAAAAAAAATGGTGCACTAAAGCACAAACGTTCCAACCTCTCATCCTGCACGATCACGAATCGTCGGGGCTCCTTCCAGAGTCCACGTTAATGCCTTGCACCGCATAATCGCCCATTAAGCCACCGCAACATCCTTATAATTCGTTTCAAATTATGATAATTACTCTCGTCGATAAAAAAAAAGCGTGACGTCATTGAAACGGTTGTTCGACAAGAACCCTGGCAACCGAAGGGGGGTTGCGTTGAATAAATTTCGCGAACCTCAAGACGTTGCCGAAGGGCAGCGACGAATGTTTCCTCTCCCCGCTCTCGCCCCCCCACCGAAGCAACCCACTCACACCAATCTTACGGCATCGACTGGCCAATAAAAAAAATGCTAAATAAAAAAATAAACAAAACGAAACAATGAACACAGCGAAGATCGAAGAGGTCTCGTACTAATGAGAAGAAAGAATGGGAATGGAGTGAATGAAAAATAAAATAAAATGAATATAGGAAAAAAATGTTGCTTACGCGTTGTTGGTTAATGTGGCCACGGATGCAAATTCACTTACGTGTACCAACTTTAAATACGAAATGACTCGAGAAGCGCGTAACTCTCGATACTCGTGGAGATAATTCGCGTCGTCCCGTGCGCACTCGTTGGTCGAACGAGCCCGTAGCTCGGAGTATGGACTTCCCGAGGTTATATTGAGGGGGCTGAATGGCCTAATGAGAGGAATATGTTTGGTGAAGAACGAGGGAAGCCCAATGAGAGCAGAAGCATCGACCGTCGAATTCCACGAAGGTCGTTGAACCATTCGCATGTTTGATTACGATAATCGTGGAAACGATATCGATGGCTTTGAGACGATGATTTTTTTTTATCGAATATTTGTGGAAGCGTAAAAATTGTTTGTTGGGGTAGAACAGCCAGGAATGGGCATTATTTGGATGAATCAAGAGCGTGGAGGGTACGCACATGGATGGAAAAGGATTCCGTAGTCATTCTCACACATTCCGAAAACGGGTTATTTCTAAACTGGTCATAAACTATTTTTGTTACAGTGGTGGTTATAATTTTTATTGAATGTACCGATTAGAAGCTACATTATGGAATTTTTTCCGATTTTTGGAATTGATGGTATAGAAATTAGAGGGTGGGGGGACTGATTATAATTCTTTCTTCGTAAAAGTATTTGAAATACCCTTTTATCATCTCAATGTTTATCTCCGAGACAAACCATTTCTCAATTTTTTTTTATACCAATTTTACTTTTCTAAAGCCCGTATGTGGATTTTTTTCTTGCATTTTCATATATCGTTGATTGACAAAATTAAATATTCTTTATTTCTTCTCACGTAACACTTTTACTTTATCAAAGTTCCTCTGTGATTTACTGGAATTTTTATTTTTCTTTCGTTGACGAAATTAAACTATATTTAAAAAGTGTGCCTCGTGCGGATGCTGCAAAAAATATTAAAGCGTCGAGGTTTGCAGCGGTCCATTTATCATCGCACTGATTGTGAAGTTTACAAACTTTTCAATCGTTACGTGAATAAATAACTGTCGCGGTGGCACAGCAGCGACCTTGGTTCGTGTACGGAGCCCAGAAAGGGTTGAGGATTGGGTGGGGAGAAGGTGAAAAGGGCGAGGAAGTGAGAGAGACGATGAAAAAAGGGTCCGAGAAGAAGAAGAAGAAGGAGAAGAAGCAGAAGAAGAAGGAGGGATAGTGAAAGGAAACGTGAGAGAAGGATCGCAGAGTTACAGACTCGAGAATGACGAAGGGACGAGAAAGGGATTGCACGAAAAAAAAAGAATAACGAGGGAGAAAAGAGAAGGAAGAAAGTTCGAAACGAACTCGCGATGCTGAGAAGTGCTATGGGCTAAGGAGAATTCGCGTCAAGGCCTAAGGGTCTTTGATCTCGTGGGTCAAACGCAGCTTCGTCGGTCCAGGAGACTCCATAAGACACCGGCAAGCCAGCTACCGAGTCTCACAAACCCCAAACTCTCACACAAACCAGATGGGGCTGCTAAAGTTTTTTTTTTTTCGTTTATTTATTTTATTTTCCCCTGATTTGCGATAAAATTTCGAAGGGTGAAAAAAACCCGTCAGACAAATTGTTCGACCTAACATTCGGCTATTGGGTTTCGATTTGTGAGGTTTGGTAATCGCGATTTGATCACACGATTTGCTTGCAGTATTTAGTTTCTATTTTATAATTTTACTTTTTATTATCTTGCGTTTAGTTTCGTTTGAGGTTTTTGGGAGATTATTTTTTGACCGCAATTTATCGCATATTCTTACCGCGAAAACCGAATTGATTTTGAAGATGGAAGGTTATGTAATGATGATTATTGTACGTTTTGTGTATCGATGTTTTTTTTCCTCGATCGAGTCACTTTTGATAAATAACACACATTGGACGGAATTAATTTTCTCGTTCATTCAATTTTTTTTCTTTACTGAATTTTTATCTGATGCCTGTAATTCCATATTCGATTGATCGGCCTCATAAAATAGTTCGATGATTAAGTAATGATTTCGAAGATACATCAATTTCGTGAAAATAAATGAATTTAGAAGAAATCAACTCGATCGAATTAATAAAATATGCCCAGGTGCGAACGGACATTCTATTTTTTTTGTCTCGTGTAAGGCTCGACACGGAATTACATAGTTCCACATTACTTTATGAGTATAAACGAGAATGGAATTTTATTGCAGGAGCTCTAGATAATTGGATAATCCAGGCAAGCAGGATATTAATTGGATCGATTTTAGTGATTGATTCCGTTACCTCTCGCTCAATTATATTCTTATTAGAAAGTTGACAAGCTCATAGGGACAGACAACGTTCATCGTGTGTGCTATCCAAGCCTGATATGTATGTTTCAGATGAAATACATTCACTTGGTTACATCGTCGAACCGAAGTTTCTCAGAAAACTAGTAATGCTAATAACTCAGCCCGAGCGCTTTCAGGTTTCATCATTTTTCCCCAATTTTTTTTCTCGTCACGAGCTCTGATATCATTCTTCGCTCAAATTATAGAGGAGATTACGGTATCATTGGCTTCCCGATCAGATGAACTTTTCTTGTACAAAAAAATAGGCCTAAAAACATAAATATAAAAATTCGATATCTCGCTTCATTTTTGAGATATCGATTTTTGTTGCATAAAAACTTTTTTACGAGAAAAAAATTAAGAAGAATAAGAATAAAAAATGAAATCATCCTTAAAGCCTAATATAATGTAACCTAGATTTTTAGATTGAGTTGGATTCGGTTTTTAGGTTGCATACTGGCTTGATTCTTATTTTTATTGATTTTTTTCGGTTGAGGAAAAAAAATTTTTTACAATAAAATTCGATATCTCAAAAACTAAGCGAGGTATAGAATTTTTTTAAATTTATTGTCAGGCTTATTTTTGTATGTTCTAGAAGAAAAATTTATCAGATTGGGGGGACCGAAATATCGTAATCGTGCCAAAAGATATCTCACATTTTACTAAGCAAATTTGTTGCGATAAATAATTTATCGCGATTATTATTCATCATCAGTTCTTTGCGTTAAACGTTACCGCGACAGCCGAACAAACGGGTAGTTCGGGGAGAAAGAAAAACAAGACTATGGCGCAGAAACGAGATGAAGGCGGCGGCTCTTCTCGCGGTAAAGTTTCGTTTCCAACGAGTTTGAAATTCCTGTGGCAATTTTACCGGCCATGCATCTTCGCGGGGCTGTCGACCTTGCGTCCTGTGAAATGTTGCGTGATACCGAAGGATCGCGTTGCAGAATCTTTGCGGCTAGGTTGTCCGTAAAAACCCCGGCTGCATCCTAACCCATCCTACGTTTTGTTCAGAGCACATTTTTTGTAAACTCCCACGCGGTGATAAATTTTTTTTTAATTTTTTGATTTTTCCCTGCTATTCGATCTGTTTTTCTATCGAGTTCTATAAAACATGTTTCATTTTTTTTTTGAAATAGTACACATGCATGTTTTTTCTAAGGAAACTGAATTATCGAGAATTTTTAAGTTTCCGACATTGAAGACAGGAAAATAATAATATTTATGAAAAACAATAATATTGTAAACACTTTGACCGAAAAAAAAAATTATTGAAAATGTCGATTTCACAAAATTACGTTGCTTGTTACATTTTAAGATGTTGATCCACTGAAGATTTTCCATTTTTTCCGAGTCAGACCTAGTTCGTGGAAAAATACACAAAAAGGACATTTTTTGTCTCCGTAATAGATAACTAAAATTGCTAACTTATTGAAGAAACGGATAACATTATCTTCAAAATATTTGTTCTGTATCCTCATCAATTTTGTCGTATAAATCATAATCGTTCGTAACAACGATTCTTCGAATTGAAGTTGAAAATTGGATCTGACTGTAAAATTGATTACTGGGGTTTTTCGATAAAAATCCTATGGGCTTGTAATTCGTTTCTCCATTTTTAAGGTTCCCATGTTGTCCCTAAATCGAAGCCCATAATCTTCCCTACATGACCAGCTCTCTTCAAAGATAATATTTATTCGATTAATGTTATTTTTATTTCAAACATTGCAACAATAAAACAGTACAAAATAAAGAATCATCCATCCCATCTCAAAAAATGATAAATACACAAGCCAAATAAGCCGCAAGCAATAATTGCAAGGCGACAATTCTACATATCAGTAATTTTCCACCGCCAGCAATTCGAAGATTAATCAGAATCCCTTCCGGCAAAATCATCCTCACCCCCGAAATAATCAACCCCCATGGTCGTTCATTCACAAAACAAAATCCAATTAATACCCCCAGCTATTCCCATATCCAGCCCACCCTCTTAAAAAAAAAAAAACTCCCCCAGAACCCACATAAAAACGCAAGCGCCTGGCGCACGGCAACCGTCCATACACCCGCGTCAAGCGGATTGCCGTCCTCACGGCGCTATCCGCTCTAAAATCCATCTCCCGCCGATTTTAAAACTCTTCTCCCAGCATTACCGACCAAGTACGATCCTGACATTATCCACATCGGTACCGCATCGCTCTTATCGTCGTATCCGCATCCCGAGCCACGAAAGTGTCATTGCCGCGCGTACTCGCGCACTCTCGCGCTCTCACTTTCATCGTAACAGGCATCAAAGAGAGCGGTTAATGGACGTTTTGAAATATGCGTTCGTACGAGATGCGCGCGGGTTAGGATTGTTCGTACGTTTAATCTGATGTTTCTTCAACGTTAAACCGAGCGGTTCGCGGTTGAGCTCGGCCGTGCCACGACGATTCATGGTCAGCCATTCGAAAATTCTTTACGAGCGTAAATTTAATGGTTTGTTAAAGCGGCAAACCGCAGAGTTCTGGACACACACGCGCGTTTGCTATCTCTTCGTTCACGGACCCCCGCGGGCTTCGTGTTCGCTTCGTGCGCTCTCACTTTTGGTGATACCTTCGCGTTTATACGTTTCGCGGCAAGGTTTTATTTGACCAACAATTTTTAATTTTTTAATTTATTTTTATTTTTATTAACTACACGATTTTATAGGGAAGTTATTATTTTTTTTTTTTTTTTTTGCTTTACGAGCTTCCCACATTTTTTTGTATGTAATACATGGCGAAGTATGTTGTACTCGTCAATGTTTTTCTAGAGCTTTTTGCCACGATGATTGGATGCTTATAATAATTATATATTTTTCTTTATTTTTCATTGTATTTTTGTAATATAGCGTCGAGATATTTGCATTTGGTTGTACTTGATTTTGCGTATGTTTGCGGGCGATTTTTTTGTTGTTGTAGTAAGATGGAAAAAACGGGATGGAAATTTGAATGATTGGACTTCCTTATTATGTTCCTTTCACGAAGTTATCGTTTCCACGAGGAAGTGTGCAGATCGATTCCGGGTTTTTTTTTTAAGAGAAGCTCTGTGAAAAAAGGTGAAAAATATTGATGATGGAATGTGCAGGATTCTAGAATGCTTGTTCAAACCGAGTTTAACAAATCGGAGTTAAGAAAAATTCGATAGATAACTTTGTCACCATTTCGCTCATGCTTATTTGTTTCTGTTAGATATACGGCTACTGCAAAAATAATCCTCACCTATAAATAATTGATTGTCACTAAATCAATAGATAAATTTAGAAATTTCTGGGAAATAATTGGAGCACGTCGAAATACAAAAATTCTCCTTGAAAAATTGTGTTATGTATCCATAAAATGTGATTGACATCCGGAAATCGAAATTTCACCGATAAAATCTAGCTCACGACGTCAGAGCGAATTATCATGCGACTTATTAACGTACAATAATCAATAAACATGTTGCAATTAATATCATAATCAATAATAATGATAATATAAAAAAAATATGATAAAAGGATAATAACAATGAATAATAATTATAATAATTACAATAATTTATTGTTATGATAAATAGAAGTATATTTATATCGATAATCGTGGGTGATACGAATCCACATGCTAATATCGCAGATGTAATTAGCTAAGAAATTGTAAACAGCAGCAAAGTAAATTTAACTTTCCAAAGATTATTTTTGGCCTTCGTTGAATCGTTCACGATAATTCGCTGCAACAAAAGTCGTTCTCCAGCGCATATTTAACACGCGAGAACGTGCGCGATCGAAAATTAGATTGCGGCGCGAGGTAAGCGCTCGAGAGCCTCCGAGCGATGATTAATTAATTGGATTAGATCAGATTATGTAGAATGGATTTTCAAATGCATTGCTTATAAAATGAGCCTCCAAGGCATCTTATGTGCCGGCGCCTTATTGACAAAAAAATCTAAAATTCTTCGATTCTATGAATAATATAATAATTTACTTCCGGCAGATTGATCGAATTAAATATCTATTTTTTGTCCTTCACGAAGGCAAATGTATAAGAAAAATGTTGGACTTGGGACGCAAAGAAACTTTTGGTAGACACACCGAAACATTTGGTGAATTAATTTGATTCCATCAACCCAATCGAAATCTTCCGACGAGTCGTGAAATACAAAATAGTACTAATCGTGAATTGAAATTTTTGAAATTAGATTCAATAGAATTTAGTTTAATCTTTTTTTCACTGTTAATGTATTTTGTAGCGACAAAAATTTATTTCTGTTATTATCATTACTATTATTACTATTGACGAAAATTTGTTTACTTATTTCTATTCATTATTATTTTTATTATGACCCGTATTGTTAGTTTTTTTTAAATTACATTCACTAGATCAGTTGCTGAAAAAAAAAAATTGTAAATTATAATAAACACGTTGCTATAGCACACACAGGTGCGGGTTTGTGTATTCGATCTACGGTTCGTTGAAGACGCATTTGCGCGTCGCGCTTTGAGAATTTCGAAATCACGAGTGGCATTGTTTTCGTTAATGAATCCTATTTCCTCTTGTGACCATTCTCACAGTTTCAGACGGAGAAGAAATAAAAGAGAAAAAAAAACAACGACGACGCAGGCAAAAGATTATCAAGTCGAGTAACAAGCGAGACCGGTTTACACGTCATTGTTATTGCTTTTGTTGTTTTAATTATTTTACGTGAAAAAAATACGGAACCCTAATTAACGACGAAGTATAAGAAATAATATTGTACATGCGGTATCGTAAATTACGTGAAATATCATTCAAACATTTATCGAGTAGCCTGAAGTGATGCGCATAACCATAAAAACGGCGTTTAGAATGAAAGGGGAGAACTTACCAACTTCTTCCGTCAATTAAAAATCGACTGCATGCGAAGGACGATAAATAATTTTGCGTCTTTTTATAATATGCCAAAATGATGCCATAATAATTCACAAGAAATTTTCGGGTGGTCTTGCGTTATTTGAGAAGAAAAGTTATTGTTATTATTAGTTTATATTAATTACGTCTAAATCAGATAGTTTGGTCTTTTTGAAAAAATTTGAAATATCACAAGAACGTAAATTGATACACATTCAATTCAATAATAATAATAATAATAATTATTACTATTATACATCCTATAGTCATTTTACATTGCTACGTAAAGCAAACGGGACATTTTTCACAGCCGTAAATACGAATGAAATCAGTGCTAGAAATCGAATGAAGATAAATAGAAAGTGAAGTAACGAAAATTTCGTGACCGATGCTTGGATCACACGCTCGAACCACGTGATCTGTTGCGACTGCGAGACTTCTGCCATGATTATCGATGACAAAATGAGATGCTGGACGAGCGGTGACGATCAACGATCCGGTCTCTACTCGCACACGCGCATTACGTAGAATCGTGTTTTCCCCTCACCGGTGGCCCATCGATTACACGTGAAATTCACAAGAATTTTATTGTGAAATTCGATAATTTCCGAGTATCCCAAAATATTCCCAACTGTCGAGTTATTGCCGGGCGTATTATTATTTCGGATGACGTGATTTTTTAATTTCCATCGATCAACATCATAATCATTACATGATATACTTATATATTAATCATTATTAGTAATTATTATTATTATTATTACTATTAATATTTTTATTATTATTATTTTGGACGGCTATTATTAATAAAAATTCGAGCGTTATTATAGAATTATAAGTATGTTAACAGCACTACTGTAAATCTCGGTACATCAATTACCATAATAATAAATAATAAATCATGAATCGAACCAAAGTTTATTCATCCGAAAGAAGAGAAAATCCAAGATTTCTATGCAAGTGAGATTAGATGATTGTACAATTTGTACGTGAACACCGGTAGAATCATCTCGAGATGCTAGTCTGTACTATAATCAAACTGTAGTCTATTTTATACTGTCTATCCCGAGTTGCGTTGGTCAGTGTAGCGTAGCGAACAATCGTGTGGTTTCTCATCGCTCCAATTACGCGGTTTGCTCGAGCAAATAGTTGAATTATGGTGCGCTTCGATCGTCAGGAGAATATGTTGAACCTTTGCGTGCAAAATTATCGATTCACCAAGATGTACGATAAAATTATTCTTACAATGTAATTCGTCGCTGTAATTTCAATTGGACAAATGGGTTGGCGATGATGTATTTGCGCGCACAGAAACTTCGCAACTATTTACAATCGATTTAAAACGTTTGTACTATTATTTGGTTTTTATTGATTCCCACGAAATCACAGTATTGGAATTAGTAATGTCGACGATGATTGCTGCAGAATGGAAATTTTGCGCAGCTATTTTTAATTGCGATTTTGGTGATTATCGTAATGGCGTCAATGAAAGGGCGGTGCTATGAACAAACTGCATTTGAATATCGTGAAAAGCTGGTCAAGATATTTCTACGATACGCGATATTATTTATTTCACCTTAAGAAATTAGCTTGATTCCGAAAAATAGTTATTTCTCAATTTTTTATTAATCACGTTTGCTATAAGGCCTGTTATAATTTTGATTGGACGCAATGATAAAAAATGGTTCGATTCTCAAATTTTTTTGAGATTTTTCGTATCGATAGTTCAAATATCAGGAGGTGGGTTATTTTGATAAGGACTTTAAAGATTATATCTCTTGATTAAAAGGGTAACATAAAAAAGTCCTGGAACATTATTCGTTGCATCTCGGAAGACCTATTTATAGACACCTCACTCGATGGCTGAGTTAAAAAAAAAAAAATTCGGGTACCCTTTGCAATTTGAGGGAGGTTGCCAAGAAAATTTTTTTTTTTTTCGAAAATCGTATACCTCTCTCTTTGGAGACATTACTCTACGTCTGTACACCAAATTTCATCTTACTGGGTTAATAAATCAGAGAATAAGAGGATTGTGATATGCAGACAGAAGGACGGACGCCAAGACTGGAGTCCAAAAGTTTCCTATTCGACTACGGAACCCTAAAAATGAGAGGTGCTCCAATGTCAATTGCCATAACAACCATTCAAGGGTCAATCACAGTTCTTCGAAATTTTATGATTATGCAACAACATCCGGTTCTATTGTTCCAATATTTCTCACGCAGCTTTGGTGAGTCGAATTTTGTTTCTTATTTATCGAACGCGTGAGTCAGTGAAAAATAAAGGTGAGCGAGATGAGAGAAGATAATCGCTGCTTTGGGATAACCATAAAGAATCACAAAGACTCTCTGTTTTGCTGTCCAATCAGATAAGACTAAGAGGAACAGTTATTTTGATAATACGACCGTGAATAATGAAGCTACGGATCACAACAGAATTTTATTTCTTCATTAATCAACATTGAATAATTTCATTCCCAGATTTTACATTATCTCAAATTATTGTAGTTATAAACAAATTTTTTTCAAATAGAAATAAAATTCCTTGATCCCTAGATAATCCAACAAAATCGAACTCTTCGTTATAACATTTACGTTTACGACTGAGAAAAAATCGTCAATTATTTTTTTCAATATTGTTAGCTAAAAAATCAAGGAAAGTAAATAAAATAAATTAATTACCTTAAGTAAATAAGTTACAATGATAAGTTCAATGAAATTTTTTGTAAATACCGTATTATCCATTCTTTTCCAATATCCTTATATCACGTATTCACAAAATGAAAATTTAATATTTAAAATACATTTATTCTAGAAAGCGAATAGAAACAGGACATTTACAGGAACCGGTCAACGACTGGGACGTCCTTCTGTGCCATTATCCGGGTATTCCGTGGCGAACCTTGCATTTCATCTTTATTTTCACCGACTCATCGTGCGAAGATGCGTTCTACGGTCGCGGCTTGGACATAAAGAAATCTTCAGCCGCCGCACGATCGCAATCTCGATTCCAACGCGTTTCTTGTGAACCATCAAGAGCGTCGCTAAATCTTCGCCGTTCAGAACCGGACGTCACGAAAAAGTTGACGTTTCAGCCCTTGGACGGTTTCATCGGCAATTTGTCTACAACGAAAAATTAATTGCGCTAACATTCCTGACGATCAACCGCGTTCAACCATAATCAACTCGGCGCTCGGGTTTAGTCACGGTGCAGTGCGAAATCCTAAACCCTGTTTCTTCGTTCATTTTGTTTTATTTTTTCTGTAATGCATCCTCGGTGAATCGCCGACGAGTTATTTCACGAAGGAACGAGAAACGCTGACTCTGGCGTTTCAACTGATTTTATCGCGTTCATTTATTTATCATCTTGATTTTTTGATAATTCTTTACACGTCGTGAATTTTAGTGATTTTCTTACTTTTTATGTTTCTACGATATTTTGTTTTTCAGAATTCTATCACACAGACGATGTTGGGATTAATTGCAAGCAATTTGCGTAACGTAGTTGACATGTCTGATCGAAAATTTGAATTATAAGATTTTTTTGAAAATAATAATGATAATAATAAACTTAAATGTATAAAAAAAATGAAACAAACATTTTAACGAGTTGATTAGTCATGGTAATAAAAGACAAAGAGGAGGATGGTCCAGAATACTAATGGAAGATGAAAGAGTTCTGTCAAAAATGAAATAAAAAGTTCGATTGATTTGGATGAATGGGCGCTAAGTTGCGCCTTGAAATTCGAAGTATTGGGACATGAGTGTCTGACGCAGATTGACTTTTTCCACTGATCAATATTTCGTGGGTTGTTGGTCCGCGTCGTGGCGAGGATGCCGAGACCCGGTTCGATCGGAATGTCGAGATAACACGAGCGCCGAAGGTTTCGGCAGGGCGAGAAATAAAGAAAAAAAAGGTCGCAGAAATTTTATCGACGCAAATAAATCGGTGCAAAAGAAGACGAGAAAAAAAAAAACTGTTCTTCGGTGTCGATAATTATCGGCCGCATCTTCGTTGCTTCATTCTCGCAATGGATCGAAACAAAATGAAAGAAACTTGAACATTTTAGTGAACCCTTGAAGTATTAATTTAAGTTTAAGAAAGGGCTTGAGAATTTTTAAAAATCCAGAGAAATTACCGGTTTGTTCGATAAGGAGTTCATGGGCTTGTAATTTGCTTTTGTTTTTTTTTCAGGTTCTCATATTGTACCTAAATAATTAATAGATACAAGTTTAATTCTATATAATATTTATTTTATTAATCAGGAATTTTTTTTATTTCGAGAATTGCAACAATAGAATTGTATTAAAAAAAAAACAATGACTCTGATTATCTCCAAGGATTATGAATATATATGACAAATGAAGACGAATGATAATTGCGAGACGAAAATTATTTATATTAGAAATTTTCATTCGCCAGCAATCCAAAGAGCAATCCGAATTAATTTTGGATGAATAATTGTTGCCTCCAAATAAAAGCCTATGGGCTTGCATTTGGAAAAAAAATCCATATATACCCCCAGATGGACCTGTATTCAATTTTTTTTCAGATTTGAAATTTAGTGTTATTCTTTTGGATATTCAAGAAATCAATATAATTGATTAAAAAGTTTAAAAAGTAGTAATCCGAGGAGCAATCCTATTTACTTTCGAAAAAATGGTCGTTGCCCCCCGAATAAGCTGCCCATGGGGTTCTATCTCAAAATAAAAATTCAAAAATCAGTTTCAGTTCATTCTATTCGCAATTTAGTGGGAATCTTTTCAATTTAAAAAAAAATTATATATCAATAAGAAAAATCTGAAGGTAAGTTCGTAGCTGTAAAATTTACGGGGATACATCGTAGTAGGCCCAGAACAGAAGAAGTCGCGTACGTAGCTACGCTGAAACGATCCATGGGGGCCTTCCTAGTGGCACAACAGCAACAGCACCAGCAGCAGAGCAGTGACTGGGCCCCGAAGAGTGGGGAGCTCATATAAGACCCGTAGCCAAACGCCTCTCCCAGTGACCAGTCCCGACACGAAAACCCATCAGCAAAGCTTCTTCGGTCTTCTCTCACGCTGCTCACCGCACAACAATAATACGTTTTTTTTTCCACATACCATCGCGATCGATACTTTGATGGTGAAGACGTTTTTTTATTTTTAAATAAAATTCGTCAAGCCGATCAGTTCTTCAAGGACATCAACGACCCGCAGAATGGGATCGTCTCAAGCTATCTCGTTCTTCCTGGTCCTCGTCGCTGTCAACGGTAAGTCGTTGATATTTTCATTTTTTTTTTAATACCTTCAAATTATTATTTACATCGTTTGATTGATACGATTTTTTTTTATCCATCGGACATTTTTTAAATTTAAATTGGAATTAAAACGATCAGTTAGTTCTGGTGTGTGTCATCAATATTTTATTAGTTTTGACATTCAAATGGATTATCGTCAAAGTCACGAGACTTTGATTTCATTTTTGATCTGACTCTAAAAGTTTGGTATTTTTGAATTAAAAAAAAAGTGATAACACTTTGACGACGATCTATTTTTTTTCCCTAAAGACTGATAAAATATCGATGACTCAGAGTACAACTGATTCTTTTTAATCCTAAATTTTTATTGTAAGTCCTACTTCGTGTCATAAATATTTCACTAAGTTTTGAGATTCGAATGAATTACTGTCAAAGTGATAAAGAAGGGTGTGCCACGTGTTTTATTATTTTTTAAAGATAAATTACGATAATGTTCATCGATGCAATTAACGATTGTGTATTTGCAAATGAATAACATTCATTTTGTATTCATGGGGACGGATCGATGTCCCCGTAACATTGTACGAACGTGGAATAAATCTAGACTGGACTGTTGTGTCACAAAGTGCATAACTGTTAATCCTGTTTATCTTTCTTCTTTGCAATTATAATCAGTCGAGTTTTTGTTCAATTATTGATTATTATTTTTTATGCTGATTTCGACGATTATACACGTGTCTTAGATCATACTTTTTATTATGTGGGTATTAATTGTCGACGTGATTCAATTCTATTTTGCAAGTTTTTCAAAAATGCAATAACCACATCGTACCCAAAATGACAATCCTTTGAATCCCGAATGTTTCAATTTTCCGTGAAGGATTATCGCAGATCTGAACTAAATCACAAAAATTTCTACATGTAGGAAAAACAAGTTTCAGCGATTATTAAAAAAAAATTCATTACAATTAATTTTAATTAATCAATAATCGACAAAATTTCCACATTGGAATAATAAGACGAGCAACAAAGTTTTTGTAACTTTCATTCAAAAAATAATTACTCCTGTTTATTAAATAATTCAAATTTTTAATATCACCAATCATCACAATTCTTCGTAAAAAATAAAAGACTCCCGATTCAATCACGCGTCATTAAAAATAATAACATTCCAACAAATACAATTACTAGATAGATTTAATCACACTGCAGGCTGCGTTTGTTTTTCCTAGCCAATCGAGGCTGTTCTTCATTAAATTTTTTTTTCGTTGCTCTCGATTGAGTGCATTATCGAAAGAATTAAAAAAAAAAAAATAATTTAAAAATGGCGAACATGGCCACGACGACGACGACGACGACGTCGACGAGTTTCACACATCTCGTGTGCGCCCGCGCGCACACTTTCTCCCGTGTCCCAGCACGAGTGAAAATATGAAAGTAGCTCAACTGCCGGTAACTCACTCATTCACTTGCTCTCTCCCTCTCTCCCTCTCTCTTTCTCCGTCTCGTCTCTTATCTTGCTCGTTCTCAGCTTCAACGAGACCGGTGTACGCGCACCCGCGCGATAGCACTCAGCTTATACCTTCATTCTTACTTCTCGCGTGCGTAACCGGGGTGGCATTTCCAGTTACTTCGATAATACGACGAATAATTACTCGTTTATTTTTTTTCATTTTTTATTACAAAGCATTTCCTCGCTCGACACTCGCCTCGTTAGTCGATTCCTCGTTGTAATTAATTAATCAACGATGGAAAATAATTATCGGGGGAATTTAAAAAATGCATCTCAACAACTTTCTTCTTGGGGAGTTTAATATATTTTTAAAAAATCCAGCATGAACCTTGATCACACATTCAGGCATGATTCTTTTGAGGAAAATTTATTTTACATACTTTTTTTAACAAATTACTATCGTCAATTATCGTGGAAAAATTTAATTTTTTAAATTTCTGCGATAGTAATAAATAATTCGGAGAAATTATTGTTTTACAAATGATTGAAATATTTAATAGGAATTATGATCGATGATAATTCAGCAATGAGAATATTCTAAATATATTTTTATTGAAAGAAATGCCTATCTCTGGGACTGGAAATTTTTGAACCGGAAAAAACATTTCTCTATATTCGATGTTACAAAATTTGAGCCTTCTAAGTCGATTGTTTTAAAATTTTCCACGTTTCTACGGCAGTTAATCCATCGAAAAAAAATTCATTCGACTGTGTGAATGAATTTTGGCGATTCATTAAATCATCCGAATTACGCGGTGAAATTAATCCTTGTAACCGCAGTGGAAAAGTGATGCTGCTTGCATCTGCTTTTTCCAGCAGCAGCCGCGTGCAACTCACGCCAACTAAATACCATTAAAAAAAAATTAACTAAATGAGCTGCTACGTGCAACTCATGTCAACTACGTACATTTTTTCCCAATCAATAAATAAATGAGTTGCCTCAGGCAACTCATGTCAACTACGTACATATCTTTTTCTAATCAATAAATAAATGAGCTGGCACGTGCAACTCATTCCAACTACATTAAAAAAAATCACGATTAAATTGAAAAAATTCATAAATAAATGTTTAAAAAAATTAAGATACCGTTAAAAAATCGTAGACCTAATCATCCGTGGATCGAACGTGCCCCGTAAGCCGGTCGAGTACTCTCACCCGATAACTTTTACCTTGGTTCGCTCCCGGAGTTCTCTCAAACGGTTTCGTACTTCGTATCCCGAGTCGCGTAACGGAAACAGTTCGATAGATTGTAAAAGATAGACAATAAAAAACCGAAATGCAAGAAAGTCGAAACGTTTGCCGGTTGCTCGTAGCCGTGAGATTTTCAGGCCTCGTAAAAGTCGTCCCAATGGCGAACACGCCGCGGCCGCGGTCGACGTTCGCCGTCGCGATATTATCGTCCGGGACACTTGGGAGCATTGGACTTTGCGGAAGGTATCGAAGGCGGGGCCGGGCCTTGCCTCCACAAGCCCGGATATTCTATCTCAATATCCATTTCATTTCTAACCATTTTCTATCTTTCTAAAAAAAAAGATGTGCCATTTTTCTGGACCTGCTTTTTAATAAATATTTTACTCGAAGTCATTCCCCTTAAAATGAAAAATTCTTCGTTCAATATCTCGCCAAACATGTGGCATCCTCTCTAAGCTCTTAAACTGTCAAAAGAGATAAAAACAACGACAATAATCTAATATATAAAAATATGATAAAGATAAACGATAAATAGCTAATAATGAATAAATAAAATATGATAAATGAATAAGAACCTTAACAATGATCTAACTAATAACAAAACAACGAAATTTAATAACGAACGACGAAACGATTTTCTATACCGAAAATTGTATAATTTGATTTTAATTACACAGATAAAATTTCGCACCACGAATCGCCGACTTATTAAATCAAATAATGCTTCGAAGAACATAATTTAATTAACGATCATAATATCAACTTGTATGAAACGTCTATTAAATTAAAACGAAAAACCGGATTCTCGTGCGAACCATCGAACACTCGCGGGCGCGCCTTTCGAGGATAAAAAAAAATCTTAAGACTATTTTATCGTCATTCATCAAGCTGGAGTCGGTACAAAAGTTATTTACCGTGGCAATGGTAATTGTTTCTTGTACACGGGATACATATTGTGGATCTTGTTGGAGTACTACACCGAGAGTACCTTCGCGACAACCAGGGTGAGGTCTCCCAGACGTTATGTAAGACCCAACCGAGCGTTTAGTTAGACAGCGCTTCGCAGTGGCTTACTTTCCCTTCCTTTACGACTCCGCAAACGAGCTGTACACGTACGCAGTAACGGGTACCGGACTCTCACTGTACCCGAGCACCGCACAGACGTCATAGACCCGGCATGAGAATCGTGTTGGCTTCCAAGATAAAATTCCCTATCCGCGCCGTCCTCACGTGTTTACGTTTCCGCGCAAAATACACCGGAAAAATACGAAAATACACGACAGGACGATCCAATTTAATTTTTTTTATTTTTCGTATTTTTGTAATATATTAGAAATATAAATATTTGTAATATAAATAGAAAATTATGGGTTTCACAATGACATTTTTTTTACCAACAACAATTATGAAAAACTTACAAAAATGTTTTCGACTCATAAGAACGATCGCGTGATGAATTGATATTTTTTAGTTGGATTCCAGAGTAATTTTGATGATATTTATAATTACTGTAAACATCGGCAACTGGTTAAATTTTTTTTTCACGTGTTAATTAAATTTAAAATATATGCAGTGCATGTAGAACCTCTCAAAATAGTCCTATTAGGGCTGAGATTTGGCCAGGTATTTTCTAATATTGTATACTTCAAATCTCAGAGTTGACGAAAAAATATTTCTTCCTTGAGACACGCTAATATACATATAAATGTAAACGTATGAAATATAATATTATAATTAATCAAGAAGTTTTCTTGAATAATTTATTTCGGAGCCGCAATACAAAAAATTTCCCAGAAAAAAATGAACGATTCACAGAAATATATTCCACGAGAAAATAATTTATTATTCATCTAGCTATGGAATCTACTCAATCAGAATCTTCACTTTCAACACACATATAAATATGGATGTACGTGTTTTTTTTTCTTTCAATTTCTTCTCATCATTAATGAATGAGCCATGATTGATCAGCATCGTGCCTGGAAGAATCCTAAGTCCTTGCAATTATTATTATTATTGTTGTTAGGTAACATTCTCACAAGGTTCGCTGCGAGACGCTGAGACATTATTCTCATTTTTTTTCATTTCTTATTCTTATTTCTTTCCGCATTCGTCTTCAATGTCTTTGACCGCCCGAGGCTATGTCGCTTGGCAATCTTCTCATTGTCGCGCACGAGTTGCCACGCGCAGTCGTGGTTAATCGATTAACGGTGTATCCAAGCGTAATCCGGCTCAGGTCGAAAGCCCCGCGAGACGTATTTTCAGGGTCTTGAGATTCATCGAACGATGAAAACGAAATTGATCGGCATTCTTCAATTTCTCGACGTCCGACAAAAAAATAAATGAATGAATAAATAAGTAAATAAAAAAATAGATAAACAAATAAATGAATAAATAAATGAATAAATGAATGAATAAATAAATGAATAAATAAATGAATAAATAAATGAATAAATAAATGAATAAATAAATGAATAAATAAATAAATAAATTAATTAAATGAAAAGCTTGCGATTCACTCATCACTGTAGTATATTTGACGATGTTCGCGAAGATAATTAATTCTTAACCTCAATGACATTTCGAGTTACGATAATTCAATTTACATTTTTTTCTTCAACAAGACTTTGTAAATACATACGTGTCGATTTTCTTAAACATTGTTATCTAATACATATATGTTCAGATTTTGCTGCAACACGTGACATTATCATCCCAATTACTTTCTCATTTACAGTAGAAAAATCTTTTCAACGTCATTTTTCATTCTATGGCTCGATCGTAAAATCAATCATAGAATTTAGAAAGGTCACAATGATTTTCGACGAAGCTTCGTTACTTCCTCACTACGTTACGAATGCTCCGCTTAATAATGATCCCGAACAACTTTGCACAATCGTTCTGCATGGAAGTAAACGTTTATAAAACGAGTCACGTTTCCAACAAGCCTAACCCCTTTAATTCCCTGCCCCCCTCCCCTTCTAGGTACAGTCGCGTTCCAAAGTCAGCAGCCAATTTCGTTCGTAGATTAATTTCTAGCTCCGTTAATTTATCTTGCACCAGCTTCGACCGCCACTCGTGATCACGACTGTACATTGACACAATCGAAAATATTGCAAGAACGATGAATTTTCCTCAGGATAATACATACTATAAATATATACAAGATAACGGATCGTGCATTGTTGTTCCGAGCCTTTCGATTATTTATTTCCGAGATTAGTAGAGTAGAGTAGAGTAGAGTTCCGAGTGTGGTGGAGAAATAACGATTGCCCGAACGTACGTCGCACACAGGACGTTACATCAATGATACAGTTACATTTACATCTGTGAACGAGCAATTTTTCAACGTTACCGAAGGCCTCGAAGAGCGAAACTGTTGCAATATATTGCTCGATCGCCGTCGGTCGTTCGGTCCTTCAATTGCACGAATTACGAGTGAATACAGGTGTTCGAATACACTCGTTGTGATATCCGTGCATCGAGACTGCGAGTTGAAAACGTTGCTTTATATATATTTCTTGTTTCTTGTTTTGATGTAACACACATTTGCATATATTTATGTGTTCAATAACTATTCACAGTGAGCAAGAGCACGATTTGCATTTATCGTTAAAACGTAAGGCTTTCAGAATCTTAAACTATTCAAAATATCCAATGGTTACCATGGTGGCCAGTAGTAACGGATAGTTTGTGATCAGACGCACTCAGCGGCTATTTTGGTTAAATTTGTTTAATCTATTCTTTCATAAATACATTAAGAAATGCATTTTTGACTGAATAAAGTTGGTCCAACGTCGATAATTGCGTTACATTTTGTAGATAAATTTGCTGGGTCACCTGGATTCGTCTGATCGCAAACGGACTGTCACTACTGGCTGATAAGTTAACGACAAAGGTTCTACATTTTTCAAATTTTTCAAAGCACCGTTGCGTCTTGCACATTTTCAATTCCCAGAAAAAAAATAGATCAGGTCGATCGCTGTTTTAATTAGCATATTGAAGCTCTGCAGTCCGCTCAACATTCATTTTTCTTCTTCCAATGCACTTTCATTTCGAAGAAAGCGTCTGGCCCAAAGCTGTTTATAAAAACATGAATGTTTATAAAAACTTCTCCAACAATTAACACGAAACGAGATCTTTCTTTTAATTTTCATCTTTCGTTCATGCCACACACGCACGACTCGTGATATCTCGTCGATCAGTAGTAACGGAACGCGTGGGGTCAGACGCACCGGACGATGCCTAAAAAAAAAAAATTACGAGTGTCTCGCACGTGATATGCTTCACAACTCTCACCGAACTTTCCATGCATTTTTTCCCCGAAGATTTGACATTGGCCCGGCTGGATCGAGCGTTTCTTACGGCATTAATTTATTGCGTTTAAAAAAAAATGTAGGAAGATGAGAGGGCCCTGCAAAGATTGCGGACCAGAAGGTTACGAGTCAAGGCTAAATCGAATATTGACTTTCACTCAGCCAACACTCGTTCGTATCAACTCTCGATCTTGTTTCCACGCTGGGAACGTACTCGACGAATTATTCCCATATAATAATAATAATAAAAGAAATAATAATAATAATGATAAGAATAATAATAATACCTAAATAACCTAAATAATAATAATAATAATAATAATAATAATATCCATCAATGAGCCAAATAGAATCGTAATATTTAACTCCCACATAACCGCATTGGCGTGAAATCGAATTACTATGCAGAAGTTGCGAGTATTTTGTAGGCGGTGGAAAAAGGTCGATCGTATTTGTGTCGCCGTTTGCGTAACTGTCGTAAATCTGTCGGCATTATACATAGCGAATTCCCAACCCGTTCGTGGTTCGAGAATTTATTAAGAAGATGCGAAACAGTACGCACCGATTTAACTCGTCTCAATCTAATACCCTGATTGGAAGATTGAATATTTGTCGTCATACGAATTCTAATAAGGTACAAATCATAATTTCAGTTTTATCCTCAGAGCGTTTGTTGAAAAATAAAATGAAATAATACGAAATAAAATAGGAAATAATTTCTTCAAACTTTCACGTACAAACGATTAAACTATCAAATATTATATTTTTTAACTTGTGAATCAATTCCACAAGGAATGATTATGAATTGAATTGATATTTTAATTGGATAAAAAAGAAATAGATATACGGGCACGTGTCATATTTCTTTCTAATGATGATTTTATTCCAATTCAGGTTTACAAGTAAGTCGTTAATCCATGGCTCCTAGAATCTCTATACTTCTATAGGTTTCCATTGGTTCCATGGGCCTACGTGTTAACGTGGAATGTGTGTTTTCTCACCTCAAGGCTTTCTATTATTTTTCTTCGTCAAACTCATTCTAACGGTGCACGTTAAAAACGTAAATCGAATATTCGTTAAAATATGTGCAATTTTTTTTTTTTCAGGTTTATTCGCCCAGCAGCAGCAGTCGCACGATGATCCGTGCCAGACGAAAGCCCGAGTAGTCGGGGATCGTGATTATTGCGATCGTTACTGGGAATGCGTGAACGGACGTGCCGAGCTCTTCGATTGTCCGAACGGTTTGGTTTTCGCCGGCAAGCATCGCGGGGTGACCGAGGGTTGCGACTACCCTTGGCGTGCGAATTATTGCGACGGTAAAAATCGCGCGAACGGTCCGATCGGAGCCGAACATTGCGACTGGCTCTACGGTATATTCGGGCACGAAACATCATGCACGAGATACTGGACGTGTTGGAACGGTACCGCGACCGAACAACTCTGCATCGGTGGTCTTTTGTACAACGAGAAGGCACGATCGTGCGATTGGCCCGAAAACGTCGAGGGATGCCAGAAACATCGTGAGTTTTTGATTCGTTTAATTATCATTTTTATTGATTTTTATATTATTCAATGAATATGAAGTAAAAAATATAAAATTGTATTTAACGAATATTATTGCATTTTTATTAGATATTATTCAACATATATTAAATACAATTAATGTATAAACATTTAATTTTTATTGGCGAATAATTTATTTCAGATTGGTTCTATTAAATCACAATTTTTCAAATTACTTTGTCAAATTTTCTTCCAACAATTATATCTTATTTCTCATATTGCGCTTGAGAATAAAAAATCGGTGATCGATTTCTTTAACATTTTTAAATGTTGACATTTGGTGAATACAACGTAAGACGAAACATTTTCTTTTTCAACATAATAATTTTCAACTTCATCTTTGTCAACATATGATTCGACAAATTTTTGATATATTCGTCTCAGAGAAATTCAAATTCATCGCTAACAAGAAACAAAAATCTGATAATCACGTTCAGATCGTCGTCCATTTTTCCAATAATCATTTTTCCAGAAATCAAATAATATTTCGGATAATAAACGGAGAAATTTTCCGAAATTACTTTTACCACGCAGTCGATTGAACATCTAATTAATCATTTTCCATATAATTTTTCACACAGCACTCGCGATAGATCTTGAGTCGAAGGCCGTTCCCAAAAATTCTCGAAAATCGATTCGTTCTTACTTTCTAATCGTAGCTTTTGATTGCGGCTCGGTCCGATCACCTTTGGCCCACGACGAGAATATCGCCCAAACGATTTATCTTCCCAAACCGCACGCGCTATACCCACGTCCACGAGTGCCAGATCGTAAGGTTTCACTTTCGAACGATAGTTTATTCAAAAAACTCACTCTCACTCGCTTCGTACGCGAACGAAGAAATTCTTGCGTATGCATAAATGACGTACAGTGCGTGACTGCTATTCGAATTTCATGTTCTCGGATTACAATCTTTGCCTTTCTATTTATTCCTCCTCCTCACAAACGATGAGTTACAGATTTTAAATGATTTTGCAATCGACTTGCACAAAAATTTCCTCTCGTCTCATTTCTCGATATATCATTTTTCGTTCTATTTTGCTCACAAACATTATTTTTCGTTATAAATTGAATCATTCGAATTAATTAATTTTTTTAATATCTAAAACTCTCGTGAATTTTGTATTCTTGTGGTTAATTTGTTAAAATTGGTTAGTTAAATTAATTATTCGATTTGGTTGAATTAATTAAAGAAAATTAGTATTTCGTTGGGGATTGCGGTATAAAAATAATTATGAATCTTCGCTCGAGCCATAATCTGTCGTCTATTCCGCAACTGAGACCAAGATGGAAGTCACTGCCCTTCTCGACGAGCCAACGAACAACCGAGGCGTTCTTATTAACATTCACACACGCTCCCGACGCGCCTTCCTTTCCTTCTCATTTACTTACGTGTCGTTATTATCATTATTTATCATCCCGGACACACGATTGTTCCACGCGCTTCCATACTTTTCACTCCGTGGAATGTAGCTGTTTCTACAATACCGCTTGGCATTCGTTGAACGATTCGTTTGCTTTTGTACACGCCTGTGAAAAGTAACTGCGAGCCGCGCCTTTGCCGATCTCCCGCAATCACGTAGGATCTGTCCGGTCAGCTTCTGTTTAATCGAGTTTCCTCAATTCATCATTTTACCTTCCTTCAGCACGTTCTCGTATACATCATTTTTTTCTCAATCATAGAATCGATAATATAGTTTGAAATATTTATTAATATATATCGGCCGTTTCACCCAAATATTGGTACAAGTTGTAGCGCGTGTATTCCAATAATATATATAATAATAATAAATAATATAAATATAATATATATTTATATAATTTATTATAATATATATCAGGACGAATATATATAATATAATAATATAACAAATAATAATAATTGTTATTATTATATAATAATATAGTATAATATATAATAAATAATATAAAATATATATATATAATTTAATATAATATATTTAAACGAATATATATAATATAATAACATAACGAATAATAATAATTATTATTATTAGATAATAATATATCATATATAATGAATAATATAAAAAATATATATATAATTTAATATAATATATTAGAACGAATATATATAATATAATAATATGACTAATAATAATTATTATTATTATTACCTATACAATAATATATAATATATAATATAATAATATAGCTAATATATATTTCTAGTATATCTAAACCCATATTTAAAATACATCTAAAATTTCATTGATTGCCAATTTTCATTTTGATATTTTCGCAGCTCTCTGCAACGACGATGCGAACGGCAACGTGCCACTGGGAAAATCGTGCAACCGTTATTGGCAGTGCCAGGGTGGTTATCCGCGTCTTCAGAGATGTCCGGCGATGCTGGTGTTCGACAGAAGATCCCTCAGATGCGTCGTTCCACCGACGGAGGACTGCGACGTGCCAACGACACCCCCAAATCTCGAGAGTGAAATAACCGACGGGCGCAACGAGCAGGAACCCGAAGAGGAAAATCTTCCCCCCGGTGTGCCCTCATTGCCAGCTGGCGCTGTCCCCATATCCCTGAGGTCAAGACCCAGGAACTAGATTAGTTTCATTTTAATACCGCGAGACGATAATACAAAAAAAGATCAGCAATAGACAGTCACTAAAGAAAATTAAATTTTTTTTTTTGGACTATTGGCAGACGTATGTGACATGAAAATTACGACGAAATTAATTTTCCATTATTTGCATGTGGAACTGATTTGATAGATCGAATATATTTTTTTTAATTTTAATTTCTATTAAGATGATTGGTATATCGTTGAAACGTTTAAAAATTAACCTATTTTCACTCAAATTTTTATCATCCCAGTGATTTTCAAAATTGTTGAGAAGCTTGTGAACTTTTTTGTAAAATTATTCGATTGTTATTTTTGAAAGCGAAATAATTTGTATTATCGTTGAGCATTTATAATAATATCGTAGCCCTTAGAACGCCGCAGTCGCGTTTACGTGCACCCCTTGTGTACCTTTCCATCCTCGATCAAAATGTAAATACTTCCTTCCAAAAAAACTCCCTACGAAACCCTACCCCACCCCCACCCCCCCTTACTTCCATTACAAGTGAGACTTATCGTAATACGAATTGATCTAATTGTTTGTATTGTAGATTTCGTGGAATAAAGTCTACGTTGTATATTTTTTATACGTACGCGCCATAGCACAATAATTATTACGGTTCAAGCTAACTGTATTACCTTATCCAATATAACGATGTATTATTATGCCAGTAAATAATCGGTGTAAATAATTTCAACGCAATGAAATTGTTATTTGAGTTACAAAATATATATCTTTTTTTAAATGATTTCAATGGTTGATCAATTAATTATTGAGCCCAATTTTTGAACTCTACTTTGGATATCGAATTAACGAAAAAAATAATAAATTCCAAACATTTATTGATATCTGAAGCTGTTTTTTTATTATCCGGTGGAATTGTGTACATTTTTATTTTTTTCTGACGCTTTTTTTAATTCTGTTGAGATAAGTTTAATTTTTACAATCACAAGGACGAAGATTCGTGCTTCGAATGAATTTTGAATAAAAAAAATTACAATAATAAAAATAGTGAGGACACATTAATAATGCAAAAAAATGTTTTTTGTAATTTTAAAAGTTGTTTATTCGCACAATTAAGGACACTCTTTTACTCGGTCTGTGCGCGAGAGAAAGAAAGTAAATCTTTCTCTCATCGACGTTTATTTCCGGTCGGTGATCTACCGGATGTTGCATTAATTCCTCGATCTTTGAAACATGAAAGTTTCGAAGACGTTGGAACGATTCGCCCGTCCGCTCGTCTGATGCACTTCGGAATTGCTATCACCGCTACTTTTCGCTGAAAATTTGGAAAAGAAGATAAATTAAAAATTACAATAAGGTTCAATTAAAAGGGAGTGACTTCATTGGAGTTGTGGAATTTTTTTGGCTAACGAATTTTGGTGACTGACCAGTGAGGGGCTTCGTCGGGATCGACGCAGCTGAGGCTGATCGAATCGAAGAGTTTGCCGTCTCCGCAGGTGATAAGACGCGGGTGGCCTTCGACGCAGGTGATAAGTCTTCCGCAGTCACCGGGAACGGGGTATCTATCAAAGCACAAAATTATTCGATATTAGTACTTGATTATTCAAGTTAATTCATCAATTAATCCCGCTCGCAGTTACAACAAAAATCAGAACATAACTTTAATAATTTTCTTTTGTTTTCTTGTAATGAACCGTTTTTGAAAGTTTTTTTTCACAAGCTTCGACAGTATGTTCAGATTTTTACCGAGACAATGCAAAATGAGAAAAAAAAATGAAATGAGATTTAATGATATATAAAACAAAATTCAATAAAAAATAAAATAATTAATTATATCAATTGAAAATCAATAATACACAAGATATTCAATAAAAATCAAAAAACTCCCGTGCGGGATCGTGCACTTCTAATATGAGTCACTGGAATAGTGAATGATGATCTTAAGGCTTCCAATGTACTCGAATAAAAATTATCCACCGACCGATGAGATGCGAATAACCGTAAATAAATAATCGACAAACCTCGGGAAGGGCCAGAAACGAGCGGCAGCGGTGCGAGCAGGAACTTTCGTGGGGCATTTGAAACCAACGACCTGTTGCGGGTCGCAGAAGGGTATGAGCTGATCGGGCCAGACGCAAGTGTGACTCTTCTCGTCGTAAACGAGACCCGGGGTGCAAGCTTCCTGAAGAGGCTCACCGTGCACGCACTTCACGTACGAGGTGCTGCACGCGTCGCTGTCCGGGTATATTCCGAACTGGTACTCGCAGCCGGGAGTGCTGAGCGGTGTAACTGGTCAAAATAAATAAATAAATAAATAAATCAATCAATCAATCAATCAATAAATAAATAAATAAGTAAAAAAAATGAATAAAAAAATGAATAAATGAATAAATAAATAAATAAATAAATCAAATATATAATATCAAATAAATAAATAAATAAATAAATAAATACATATATAAATAAATAAATAAATAAATATATAAACTATGGTCCTCGTGATAATGTTTAAAATAAATCTAATCTATTAAATTTCTCTATTTCCATGGCTCGGAAAAATAATGTATGTATTATTACCGATACATAATATTCACGGCGTTCGAGATCTGACGCAACATATCATAAACGCAATACAATATGACCGGGCAGCTTGTGGGTAGCGTACGAACTATATAAGATAATGCACTGTATACGTGTATTTTTTACTTACGGTCAGCCTTGCGTTCTCCGCAGTGCACGGCCCAGTGATAGTTGCAATGGTTGTGTATCGCCCCATGGCCGTCAAAAAGGAGGCCGTTCTCGCAGTGCTCGAGGGTCAGGGTGCCATTCGTGCACAGGAAAAACGCATGGCAATCTTCGGGATGAGGGTAGGCCTGCACGCCCCAAGGTTCCGGACAATTCGGGGCCCCATGAAGAAAAGCTCCGAACGCTGAAAATCAAATAATAATTATCATAATAATGACAATAAGAAGAAGAGGAAGACGAAGACGAATTGATAAAAACTTCGCTGATAGCATTAAGAACTTGGCTCTAGAGGAAAAAATAATGCTAAATAGTGAATAAGTTGTGATAATTGATTCCTCTGCGTAGTTAGGAAATTTTTATAGTGAAACGCTAGTATAGTGTAATTTTATGTAGACCTAAGGTCGCTGGAATTTTACTGATAAAGAATCTATGGAAAATAAAGAAAATAATAATAATAATGATAATAATAATAATAAATTATTACTAATTGTTCCTATTATGACCATTTATATCACTACTAGTAGTAGTAATTATTACTATTTATTATTATTAATCATGATAAAATAATAAATAATAATAATAATAATCCTTATCATTATTATAATAAAAAACCTTTCTGATTTATATTAATAATAATGGGAAAATAATAATAATAAGAATAAGAGTATTCCTTGGTTCTAAAATTCAACGTTGACGAATAACTTCCAAGCTCTTCTGACAATTATTAGAACGCAGCAAAAATACAGAAAGTATTATACTAATTCCGTCACGAATGGCGATTGATCGACGATGAATCGAAAAATTATTCTGCTATTGTTTCGTTGTCCGATGATTCGAGTGTATGCGTGCGTAATTTTTTTCTTAACGTGACTATCCACTTTCACTGAAGAAAAAAACGTCAAGAGCTGTCGAGACAATTTATCCGAGCTCTTGCGAATTTGATATGGTAGGTACGTCAGTGCGTGTGCGCCCGAAGGCACGTCTCGAAAGTATCGAACCGTTCCCGCCTGAATGAACTTTCGGTGCGCGTTGTTGCGCCACAATGCCCAACCGAGACTCGACGTTCGTTTAAAAAAATTTTCCACGAAGCATTTATCGTTACTTTGTGAGAAACGAATGCCCCGAATATGTAACCACAATCAATTCGAATATGATTCGAATGTTCTACAATAATTGCCGAATAAAAATTGGAAAAGAAACACGCACACACGCACATCAACAAACTTTAAATAAACGATGAAATTTCAAAATACCGAATAAAACCTCAACATAAATTAGTTTCATAATCTTTATAATGACGTCACACGTATTTGTAAAATTTATCCGAAGTTGAAAGCATTTTACCGCGATAAAATAACACTATTGACATCGAATGCGAGAAAAAAAATGTAATTTTTGCAATTACTCGCTGACAGCCGTAGATGAGATTCTGATCCAGCCACAGAAACACGCGATGAAGAGGTGCGCCTTTCGATTATGTTTGCATATAATTTGAATGATAAATAAGGAAGCGCGTGTCGGTGGCTTTAGAACATCGTTAAGGATCTTCGTTTGGTATTCCGCGTGTCCAGACGTCTGCGCACATTGCCGCGATATTATGTCATACACCCTCTATGGCCTTCCATCGATGTAACCATATGCTTCGTCCCAAGAATTACGTCCATAAATATATATATACGTATATACTACGAATATATCGTATTCGTATCGATATATATCCATAATGTATGTATGAACGTATATAAATAAATAATAAAACAGTGAAAGCGGTCGGTACGCCAATGGCTCATAGACTTCTCGAATGTGCCATGGGTCTGTGCATAACACGGTCCAAGAAATAAACATTTATGTATATATTTGTATAGAAATAGAGTTCATATTAATACTATTTTTATTATACTATTATTTCTTTATTATAATTTTTATTGAATGAAATTTCTATTGTTGGTATATTCTTTGATTTATTTATGATATAATATTTTAATTTTATTATTATTATTTTTATTGAATAAGGCTTCTATTGTTGGTATATATTTTGATTGATTGATAATATTATATTATTATTTTGTTATTATTGTTTTTATTAAATAAAATTTCTATTGTTGATACACATTTTGATTTATTTATAACATATGTATTTTTATATTGTTCCTATATCAGCAGCCTTTGCTACTGCCAATATTTATATACATTGCCACAATCTACACAATTCTACAGCAAGCTGTCGATAAAAAAAAAGAACGACGTAGAACACAGATTCACACGATTTGATTCAATCTCCCACATCCGAAACCAATATTAATGCTACGGAGTTGAATATTTCACGCTAACACCATTTTTCGTATTTAAAGAATTTCTTTGAATTTTTTCTTTTAATATCGTGGATATGAGTATAACTACTCACCAGGAGTGAAAATCCCCACCAGGGCAACTAGGGTCAAGCAAGTAGTCGCGTGTCGCCTCATCGTCGTCACTCGTCTAGTCGCGTCTGCTCGGTAACGGACTGTGACTACTGAACTTAGAACACTGGCGTTCGCATTGGAGCACTCGCTCGCACGTTACTTTCGGCCTCGAGAACTACTTCGGGGGCTCTCCCTTCACTCAACGGGCAACCGCGAACCGAGCTCCAACATCAGCTTGCCGATGCAATACGGACGACTGGTACACCCGTTCGGCCTTTCTGCGTCAATCCCCACCCTTTTATTCCCTCGAGCCTCGTTTTTTTCGTTTATTATCATTATTTTATTTTTTTTTCATTTTCATTTTTTTTCGTTTGTACGTGGAACGTCGGGGTAAGGGGGTTTTGGTGAAGGTACGAGAAAAAATGAGATGGTAAAAGAAGATAGGTGGTACACTTTGTTTATCGTTCGAAGGGTTTTCGTGAAAATTGCTCGGAAAAAATTTGAAACCGTCGAATTCGATTACGTTGACTCGTTCGACTTGCAGAATTTTGTAGAGTGGACATGGTTGAATAATTTGTTGCAATGCTAATTGTTTTTATGGCACGTGTTATTGATTTTTTGTTGAAAAGAATGATGATTGGTTTTTTTTTTCGAGTTATTTCGGCCAAGAAGTTGATGCGAATTTTTGTCCGGTGATCTCAGCAAATAAAAAATGTTTTCTATTAATATGTTGTTTTTTTTTCAAATAATATTGTGTTATATTTATTACTTGCAATGAAGATTTCCACTTTTTCTTTTTGTTACAAATCGACGAAATAATTATTTTCTGGGATTTTGTTGGAATTAATCGATCCGAATAATGAATTTTAAAAAAATTAAATAATAATAAATGTGATTTATTATTTTTGTGTATTCTTCATACGAAAATAATGATTAATAATTTCAGATACAAGATTCAATAAGCAAAATTCATTGTCCTGAATTACATTCCCTTAAATAATGTACGACTGTCCCTCGTGGTACCAATATTAATACGAACTGCTCCTATTGATCTTCATTTTATCTTAACTACTTCTATTTAACTCTTTCACGTGAATTTATTATTCCATTGTTCACAACCGGAATTATTGTATAACCGCGATATAGATGTAGTGATATCGTTCTGTGAAGTAGCCGTGTATATATATAGGTATGGAATTTATGGAACTGAGCCTCGAGGGCTTCGTGCGACGTTACGCAAGAAGTTGATCGAGCCCCGAGGAGGGAACCAGATCCTCGTGAAGTTACGCCGGATAGTGAAAGCAGTCAATCCAATGGTGCACCCGGCATTTCGTCGTTTTCTTGCACAATAAACCGTCCCACCGTATTATAATTGATTCGCAATGCCTGCGGGCCACAATTTTCAAAATCCAGCGAGATTCGCTGTATTTAAAAAAAAAAAAAAAATAAAATAAAAATACAGAATAAACGCGAAGACTGAAGTTTACAATAGTAAATATTCCGTTTCGTTTACAATTATAACGCAACACGTGGCGATACGGTGAAAGTACTCGATATATCCACGAGCTCAAACGCACGCTCTGATCCGTAATACAATTATTTTAAAAAATCAATGAATATTGAAAAAAAAAGATTGTTGACGATTTAAAATAAACGAAAAATGAAAGGTATTTTTGACTTGTAGTTAAATTTTTGATAGATAGATGTATTCGAAATTGAATGTCAAATTTAGAATAGCAATTCTGCAAAATTCTAAATCGGATATGAAATAAAATATAAACTTTATTTAAATTTCATAGTCAATTATGATTAATTGATTCTCCGGAATTTTAGTTAGATCAACGATATTATAAAAGAAAAAATGGTGAAAAGCATTTTTCTCATGAATTCTTCCACGAGAACGTTCAGTTAAATATTTTGATATTTGAACACGAGAATAATAAATTATCAACATTAATTTGAAACGCAATTGGGAAGAATTATCCTTCGACCATAAAATAAAATACCAACTTTACATAAATTCCATAGTCAATTCTCATTCCATGATTTCTAAGAATTTTCATCAACTCGACGAAATTTAATTGAATAATAATCAAAAACATTCTGATTGAATGAATTCTTCCACGAGAACGCTTACTCAAACATTTCGATTGTCAGAAACGTCTCCGGTATGCAGAATTACAATTCTCAAGTCGATTTCTCGAGCTTTCTTACTGCATTTACACCCAGTAGAGCCCCGACTGCCAACCAAACGTCTCGCAGATACTCGGTTGAATACATTACATAAAGTGAAAGGTTGCAATTAGGTAGATGAGAAAAGGTGAAATTATCCACGAATCGGAAACAACATCGCCGCATTGACCGACATTCCCGAATCGTCAGAATCCCTCGTTTCAATTATTAATAAAAAAATAAATAATACAAAATCATACCAAAAAAAAATTGTTTCAAAAATAATTCTTTCTTTGCTACGCAATCGTCCGATCCGTTTCAAACTCTTCGACCGGATATCATAGATTTACATAATAGGAAAGGTGCGCCACATCCATGCCGGACAATAAGTGCGTACAAACCACCGTCGTCGTTACGTAAGATTAAAAAATACATTTATTGTTTTCTTAATAATAAAAAGTCAAGCGCTGCGCATATTCTGCGTTTTGTAAAGGCAATTTCCTCCACAATTACAAAAATGATTTTACTTTATTCATTATTTTATTCTACCCCGGCGCTAAATCAGTTCTTGCCCTTGTAGTAATTCTCGCTGAAAAAAATAAAATATACAAAAGGTTACAACAAAGCCGGAGAGTAACAAATATATTCGTACATTATTAAAAACAAAATGAATAAATAAATAAATAAAAATAATAAAATAATAAAATAATAAAATAATAAAATAATAAAATAATAAAATAATAAAATAATAAAATAATAAAATAATAAATATATTCGTACGTTATTGAGAATAAAATGAATAAATGAATAAAACTGTAATGGGACGTACCATCCGGAAACATTGTCGGGATCGGTGCACATGAAACTTTCCTCGTTGTAGACAGTGCCATCCTCGCACTGTCCCTTTTGGGGTTGAACGCCATTTCGGCAGATGTAAAATTTGGCGCAATCTTCGGGATGAGGATAAGTCGGATGAGGAAGCATTCGGCCTCCCGGTCCGACAACGTTCTCATCCGGACAAATGAAACCGTCGTCGAGGGAATCACGTTTAACGATGCAACTCGTCGAAGCGTCGACGGGCCAAACGCAACTCGACATCGCGTCTTCGTAGATCAATCCGGGTGGGCAAGGCATTACCGAAGCAACTCCGTCGATGCAATTTACGAAACGATCGCACGCCGTTGGATCCTCGTGCTTGAAGTAACCGTTCGCGCGGGGACAGCCTTTGCTCGGTTTAGGTTCCTCTGTATCGACAAAAAAAAAATGCATCGTATGAGGATTTGGGACTCATATCATTTTTCAATAAATTTTTTCGTTCCTTTTTTCGATAAGAATCGACTGATCGGTGATTCTCGAGCTAGCATTCTTAGTATTTTTATCCGTATTTGGAATAATAAGAATATTTTATTCTCGGTTAATCTTGTGAATTTTAGC